>CM073733.1:70337871-70937871 GCA_037113605.1 Calophaca sinica | reverse complement strand
ACAAATTGAAGCTCAAATAATACAACTCAAATTATGTAGAATAAAAGGCTCTCAGAAAATTGTGCTCAAATAAGTGTGAGTGATGAAAAATATTTGACAGAGTTTTTGGCACAAAAATTAAGCACTGCGTTGTTGTTGTTGTGTGTAAGAAAGAGCACAGCGTTGTTTATTTATAGACCGACCGAGGAGCGTTTGCCCGTTGAGTTTTGATTTGTCCGTTGGAAGATTTGACCGTTGCAGGATGATTATTAAAAGGATTTGTCGTTGCAGCATTTAAAAAAAGATTTGTCCGTTGGAATTTGTCCGTTGCGTTGAAAACACGGAGACGGCTCGGCATACGACCTCTGAAGACAGCTCGGCAGACGACCTCGCCACACAGCTCGACAGACGACCTCGACATAGCTCGGCATACGACCTCTGAACAGCTCGGCAAAAGGACCTCGACACAGCTCGGCATACGACCTCTGAACAGCTCTGCATACGACCTCCTCATCAGCTCGGTCCTCATAGCTCGGTAAGCGACCTCATCAGCTCGACACGCGACCTCGGTACGCGACCTCATCAGCTCGACAAGGATCATCAGCTCATCACGCGACCTCCTCCTCAGTTCGACATACGACTTCCTCAGAGCTCAACATCCGACTTCCTCCTCAGCTCGACATCCGATTTCCTCAGAGCTCGACATCCGACTTCCTCAGCTCGACATCCGATTTCCTCAGAGCTCGACATCCGACTTCCTCAGCTCGACATCCGACACGAGATATGCATGTCAAAATATTTTGTGCGTGTGTGATTTAATTTTAATTGAGAGCTTTTTATTACTACTTACAAATTGTCTTAATAAAGATAAATAAATACCCAAAACCCAAAGACTTGAGAAACAATCATTCTTGATACGCGTCTTGGTATTCTTTTCCACTTTTTGCACGGTTGACTATTTGCAAAGCTCCCTTTTGTCAATCATCAAAATCATCCTGTCAAGGCATGTATTCACAGCAGCATCATGTTTAGTGTAACACCTGAGGACGAGATCGACATCGTATTAGGACGACGTATCGAGACCTCGACCAAGACCTTGTGTCGAGATCCCGTGACTAGATCGTTTGCCGAGATCTTTTGTCGAGCTGATGAGACCACGTGCACTAGCCGCTTGGTGGAGGTCGGGTGTGTCGAGTTGATGAAGTCGCATCGAAATGATGAGACGCAAGTCGAGCCGAGAGAGACCGCGTTCACGAACTCGTGTTAGAACCTTATGCGTTTGCACGAGCACCCTTTGTCGACATCGTGTCGAGATGATACATCGTATTATTTCAACGTTATTCGGCGTTATTATTATATTGTTTGTAATTATTACATTGTCGGCTTGTCGTTGACCGAAGCGAGTAGAGGGTAATCATGAGAGGAGCGAGTTAACGGGTAGATGATTGATGGGATTGGCATCTTATAGCTGGAGTTACGTTTATACCCCTATCTACCGTTTGTATACCACATCGCTTTCACTCATTTCTCTTTTCTTCTTTCTTCTTCCTTCCTTCTGCTCTGTGTTTCGTTGTTTTCTTTAAAAATCTTCAACGACGAAACCCTGAATTCCATCGAGATTCTGCACAAGATTTCTTCATCAATTTTGTTCATCATCAACTTCTCGACCCATATCTCGTCTGACGACCATCACCGTTGAGGTATGAAGAACAGATTCTTATCTTCTTCGTGCTACTGTTTAGCGCTAAATCTTCTTCCATTTTTAACCAGTTTTATGCTTCCAAATCATGTCAAATTGATGGGTTTTCTTATTCACGATATTACCTATCTTTTTAACCGATTAATTGGGCTTGTAAAACAAATTTCTTCCTCTGTTTTTCTGCAATCGGCAGTGCCCAGAAAACCTCCATTTTTGGTTCGTTCGATTTCTGGTTTTTCGTTTGTTGCTTCTGGTTATTGTTGTTGTCGATCTATCTGTTGAAGCATCAGATAACTTTTCATGAAATTTTGATCGAAATCCCTAACTTAGTGTTAGAGGAAAAATATATTTCAGTTCTTGAGTTTTATATTTTTCTGGGTTGTGGTTGAGTTTGGGGAAGAAAGAGTTAGACGTATTGGAACCATGGATCGATCTGAGTTGTGTTTGTTTTAGGAAGTCTGATTCCCGAGATCGAGTGATTTCCGAATCAAGGCGTACGGGAAAGCGAATCCAAGGACGCGGAAGCAGCAGAATCCAGAACGAGGACTGTACGTGTCGAGGTCGACTGAGAAGCGTACGTGTCGAGCTATTTGAAGACAACCTTGTCGAGGTCGTTGTCAAGCTCATTTGGAGACAGCTGTGTCGAGGTCGTTGTCGAGCAGCATTAACTTGGAGTTCGGTAAGGGCAACTTCTAGATATCTCTAAGGCCTTATTTTATAAGTCCTTAAGTAAGGGCGCTTCACATTTATGCTTGTTATAGTATGTAAGGGCGCTTCACATTATTACTTTCGTAGTATGCTAGCGTAAGGGCATTTCAAATTCTACGTGGTTATGTTATTGTGTATGGATTTACTGATTTGTGTCGAGCTGAAATGTTGTGATATGATTGAGTTTTTGCATGTATTTAATATGTGATTGAATATATGTCGTGAAGTGTGTATTGCATGTTGAATTGCGTTTCTTCATGTCGAGCTTGCTCTTTTATTTGACATGCGGTTGAATATCTTGTGTTTAACTCCTTGAATATCGTATGCGGCGAATTGTTCATCGAGTGAGCGAGCTAGGTGAGTCGTATGACGTTTTTGAGCCGTGACCGGATAAGCGAGGGTGCTAGGTCCCCTTTGTTTACGGGAGATTGACTAGACGTCGCCACGCTCACGGGACCTGAGTTAGTCCTAGGGAGAGCGAGGATCCCAAGGCTTCGGCTGGACTTTCCGACATACTGACGGGCGTGTGCATTCCGGAAAATTGTCAGTCGAGAGAAAATGGATTTGCGAGATGTGTCGAGTTTAGAGTGAGATGGTCGAGTCACGTCGGTGATTGTTATACTTTCTTTGTTTGCTTATATTTTTATGTCGAGCTTATCTTGAATTGTTGAGAAGTTGACCTTTCCCGTGGTGCCTTCAATCCATGACGTTACCCAGGCGATGTCGAGGGCGCAGTAACTTCGGCGATGAAGCGATCTTGGGGAGGAGCTCGGCGAGGACGAGTGACGACCTCTATCTGTCGTGATTGGATATTTGGTGGATGTTGGTTTTTGTGAGGAGTGTGCTAGTATTTCTTTTGTGTACGGGGTCGGGACCAGGTTGGGCAGTGGTGTTTATTGCTACAGGTAGATCGGTGGTCTTACTTTTGGAGCGGCAGTGGGAGTGCTTAAGTACCCCCAGGGTATGATTGCTCTTTTGGAGTCGTCGTACCTTAGGTGTATTTTCTTTACACATTTGCTACTCTGTATTTTGTATACATTATTATTTCGAGTGATATATATATGTATGTTATACTTGTATGTTTTATTTGAATTTAAGTCTTGTGTCTTAGTTGCACCATGTTTGAAAGTCAGAATTACTCTGATGTGCACGAGTTGGTTTTATAAAAAAAAAATATATCGTATTTTTAAAAGGCACAAGAGTTTTGTTTTTTTAAAAAAACACATCTCATATAGGTTTTGTTGAGCTTGGTGTGTTGAGCTCGGTAACTCGAGCTCGGTATATTGAGTTCGGTGGCGGTCAGGAAGCGGTCGTTACCTTTGTTGGTATCGAGCGATTCGGATTGACCGAGCCGTGCATAGGAATTTGACCAGTCAATGTGTCGGGTTGTGTGTTAGGTACCTAGTTGTTTTGTGTTGATTCTTTGTTTGATTAAGTGAAGCACTTATTGCTTGAGAAATTGTTTGAACTGTTTCTTGATTGAAGCGGTGTGTTTTAACACATCCTTGTGTGAGATTCGGCGGGGTTTTGAACTTTGTGGAATCTAATGCCACCTCGTAGGAATACGACATCTGCAACCGAGAACGTGGACATGGAACGGGCTATTCAAGCTATGACCGAGATGCGGGAGGCGATGGCTCAACAATCACCGGCTGCGACGCAACAGGCTAACGCGATGGCTCAACAGACGGCGGCGTTAACTTCAGCAGAACTTACGACAACAAAGAACGAGCGAAATCTAAATGCTGGCGAGAGGATTGGCGGACTTCAGAAGCATGATCCAACGAACTTCTACGGTGAGCCAAATCCGGATAAAGCTGATCTTTGGATGCAAGAGATCGAGAAGATCTTTGAGGCACTTCATTGCGGGACAACGTGAAGGTCGACTATGCCACCTACTTACCGCTAGAGACGCAGAGTATTGGTGGAGAGGAGTGAAGCAAGCGTTTATAAGCGTAACATCGCGAGATGACCTGGGAGCTTTTTCGTGAAAGGTTTTTGGACAAGTACTTCCCAGATACTGCACGAGCCGAGAAAGAGCAGGAATTTCTTCAACTGCAGCAAGGCAACTCGACAGTGTCCGAGTATGCGGCCAAGTTCGAATCGTTGGCGAGGTATTTCAGTCCATTTCGTGACCGAGTTGACCAGAGATGGTTGAGTGAGAGATTCCAACGGGGATTGAGATTCGACATTCAGAAATCAGTGGTGTCGTTGAGGATCAGAAATCTCCAAGAGCTGATTGATCGATGTGTCGAGGTAGAAGGAGTGAGGAGCCACAAGAAGAAGACTGTTGTGGGCGGACCGGTGAGACCCCAGAGTGCGGAGGCGAGATTTGCACGAAAGGGAAACTACCGCGAAGAGGCCTTACGACCGACCTCGGGGAACGACAACAGGGACA
The DNA here is from genome assembly GCA_037113605.1 of Calophaca sinica. Lineage (NCBI taxonomy): Eukaryota > Viridiplantae > Streptophyta > Magnoliopsida > Fabales > Fabaceae > Calophaca > Calophaca sinica. The sequence continues at coordinate 70,933,087 of CM073733.1, read as the reverse complement.
GATCGTCAGATGACCCAAGTACCGAGGAGTGGAGGTCACAGGTGTCGAGGTGATTTGCTACCGATGTGGAAAGCCGGACATTACGCGAGTAATCGTACTCGGAGGGAGGAGGTGTGTTTCAACCGCAAGAAGCCAGGGCATTTTGCTAAGGATTGTCCTACACCTAAAGTGAACCGACTATGCTTGGCGCAAAGGCCAAAGGGAAGCGTCAGTGGCCAAAGGCGAGTTTTCTGCATGAGTGGCGAGGAAGCGTAAACGAGCCGATGATCTTATCCAAGGTGAATGTGAGATCGAGGGTAAATCCTTATCCGTTCTTTTTGATTCGGGTGCAACCCATTCCTTCATTTCTTACGATTGTGTGAACCTTTTGAGCTTGACTGTGGCGCTTTACCGCTTAAATTAGTAGTTACAACCCCGTTGCTAAAACCTTAGTCACAAACAACTGCATGTCTTAATTGTGTAGTGATTATTGAGTAGAAAGTTTGTGATCAATTTGGTTTGTTTGCCTCTTAAGGGCTTAGATGTCATCCTCGGGATGGATTGGTTGTCACACCACCATGTCCTTTTGGTGTGCCCAGTAAAGCGTAATTTTTCCGGACCTTGGAGTCTCCAATTATCTTTACGCCGAGCGTATTGGAGTTTCTTTGAAAGAAGGAACTAGGGAATACATGTATCTAGCTAGTTCGGAAGTTTTCCAGCGATCGGCGTGAAGAATGTTCGGTGGTGTGTGATTTTGAGGGCGTTTTTCTCAAGGCGTGCGGGATTACCACCAAGACGAGAGGTCGAGTTCTCCATCGACACGATTCCAGGAACAGACCGATTTCCAAAGCGCCGCATGGGATGTCTCTGCCGAGATGAAAGAGTGAAGTCCCAGATCGAACACTTGGAGTCGAAGCAATTCATACGACCGAGCGTGTCACCGTGGGGAGCTCCAGTGTTGTTGGTTAAGAAGAAGGATGGACGATCAAGGCTGTGCGTGGATTATCGCGAACTCAACAAGGTTACCGTGAAGAACCGTTATCCGTTACCACGTATTGACGACTTGATGGACCAACTTCGTGGAGCGGCGATCTTTTCCAAGATAGATTTGAAGTCGGGCTACCATCAGATTCACGTGAAGGAGGAAGATGTCGCCAAAACAGCTTTCAGGACTAGATACGGTCACTACGAGTACTTGGTGATGCCGTTTGGAGTGACGAATGCGCCAGCTGTGTTTATGGACTACATGAACAGGATTTTCCATTCGTTTTGGATCGATTCGTTGTAGTGTTCATCGGCGACATATTGATTTACTCGAGAAACCGAGAAGAGCACGCAGAACACATATGTCGAGTCTCGCGGATATTACGAGATAAGCGACTCTATGCCAATCTGCCGAAGTGTGAATTTTGGCTTGAAGAGGTGAATTTTCTTGGTCACGTGATTTCCAGGAGAAGGGATATTTGTGGATCCAACTAAGATTGAGGCGGTGATAGCATGGGAACACCGAAGGCGATTCTGAGATCGGGAGTTTTGTCGGCTTAGCGGCTATTACAGAAGATTCATTGAAGGTTTCTCGAAGATTGTCGCGCCTCTACACGATTGACGAGGAAGAATCAACCTTTTGCTTGACCGAGGAATGTGAAGCCGTTTTCAACGATGAAGGAGCTTTTGACGACGGCGCTGTGCTGATTTTGCCTCAACCCAAGAGCCTTTCGAGGTGTATTGTGATGCGTCACACCAGGGGATTGGGATGCGTCGATGCAACATCGGAAGGTGGTCGCATATGCTTCAAGCGACTTAAGATTCACGAGAGGAACTACCCTACTCACGACTTGGAGCTAGCAGAAGAGTTTTTGGCCCGAAGATATGGAGGCACTACCTTTATGGGAGCACTCTTATTGTTTTCAGCGATCACAAGAGCTTGAAGTACCTGTTCGATCAGAAGGAGCTCAACATGCGTCAACGAAGATGGGCACAATTTCTCTACGACTACGACTTTACGTGGGAATACCATCCCGGTGAGGCTAACGTAGTAGCAGATCGTTGGCGGGAAGAGCGTTTTAACCTCGGTAATGATGATCGAGTTGGAGATGCTCGAGAAGTTCCGAGATTTGAAGTTGAGTGTCGAAGTTTCACCGGGAAGTTGAGATTTGGTATGCTTACCATTTCTAACAGATTGTTGGCCGAGATCCGAGACCAGCAGGTTCATGACAAACTTCTGCAAGAGAAGATACAGTTGATAGCGCAAGGGAAGGCGTAATTTGGTCGGAGCGGACGACATCTTGAGGTGCAATGGCCGAGTGTGCGTGCCTAACGTATCCGAGTGAGGAAGTTGATTCTCGACGAGCGCATAAGAGCAACTTTAGTATTCATCCCGGAGTTACGAAGATGTATCAAGACTTGAAGAAGCATTTTTGGTGGTCCTAATGAAGAAGCAAGTGGCCGAGCACGTAGCTTCATGTTTGGCGTGTCGAAGCGAAGGTGGAGCACCAACGACTGCGGGAATGCTACAATCGCGTTGACGATTATGGAAATGGGACAAGATTTCCATGGACTTCGTTGTAGGTTTGCCGAAGACGCAGAAGAAGAATGATTCGATTTGGGTGATCGTCGACCGATTGACCAAATCGCCATTTCTTGCCCGGAGGTCGACATACAACGTGGAAAAGTCGACCGAGATCTACATCGCGAGATAGTACGACTTCATGGAATACCCTCTTCGATCGTGGTTGACCAGAGATCCGGTTCACGTCTCATTTTGGAGGGAATTGCAAGGAGCGATGGGAACCGAGCTCGAGGCTTAGCTTCGGCATATCATCCCGCATCGACGGCCGACCGAGAGAACGATCCAATCGCGAAGATTTGTTGCGAGCTTATGCGTTAGATCACCGAGGAAGTTGGGACGACGTCTTACCATTGGTGGAGTTCACATACAACAACAGCTTCCATGCGAGTATTGGGATGGCACCTTTTGAAGCGCTGGATGGACGGGAATGTCAGACGCCTCTTTGGTGGTACCAGGACGGCGAGCGGGCTGTCGTAGGACCAGATAGGATCCAAACAGACTACCGAGAAGATCCGCTTTGATCGAGATCGGATGCGAACATCTCAAAGTCGACGTAAGAGTTATGCGGACCAACGACGTCGACCACTCGAGTTCGAGGAAGGAGAACATGTATTTCTTAGAGTCACCCCACCATCGGAGTTGGTCGAGCGATCAAATCCAAGAAACTTACCCCTAAATTCATTGGACCTTACCGATTCTTCGTCGTATTGGTCGATGGCATATCGATTGCATTGCCACCATTTTTGTCGAATATCCACGACGTCTTCCACGCCTCACAATTGCGAAGTATGTTTGACCCTTCTCATGTCATCGAACGGATGTGATTCAACCGAAGGGACGACCTATCTTCAAGCGTCACCTGAAGGATCGTTGATCGAAAAGCCAAACGATTATGAACAAAGAGATCCAACTTGTCAAGGTTGTGTGGGATCAAGGCGGGAGATGCGACTTGGGAGCTGGAGGAGAAGATGAAGATTCAAGACTCAACTTTTCTCGAGGTAAGAATCTTATTTGCAATTTCGAGGGCGAAATTTTTTAGAGGGAGAGATTGTAACACCTGAGGACCAGATCGACATCGTATTAGGACGACGTATCGAGACCTCGACCAAGACCTTGTGTCGAGATCCCGTGACTAGATTGTTTGCCGAGATCTTTTGTCGGTGATGAGACCACGTGCACTAGCCGAAATGAGGAGGTCGGGTGTCGAGTTGATGAAGTCGCGCATCGAGCTGATGAGGACGCAAGTCGAGCTGAGGAGACCGCGTTCACGAACTCGTGTTAGAACCTTGTACGTTTGCACGAGCACCCTTGTCGACATCGTGTCGAGATGATACCTCGTATTATTTCGAACGTTATTCAGCGTTATTATTATATTGTTTGTAATTATTACATTGTCGGCTTGTCGTTGACCGACAGAGTAGAGGGTAATCATGAGAGGAACGAGTTAACGGGTAGATGATTGATGGGATTGGCATCTTATAGCTGGAGTTACGTTTATACCCCTATCTCGCCAGCTGTATACCACGACCGTTTCACTCATTTCTCTTTTCTTCTTTCTTCTTCCTTCCTTCTGCTCTGTGTTTCGTTGTTTTCTTTAAAAATCTTCAACGACGAAACCGTGAATTCCATCGAGATTCTGTAACGACCCGTTTCCGGACCGCTACCGAGCTCAATATACCGAGCTCGAGTTACCGAGCTCAACACACCAAGCTCAACATAAACCTATATGAGATGTGTTTTAAAAACAAAACTCTTGTGCCTTTTAAAAATACGATATATTTTTTTTTTTAAAACCAACTCGTGCACATCAGAGTAATTACAGCTTTTCGAAACATGGTGCAACTAAGACACAAGACTTAAATTCAAATAAAACATACATGCATAACATACACATATATATATCACTCGAAATAATAATGTATACAAAATACAGAGTAGCAAATGTGCAAAGAAAATACACCTAAGGTACGACAACTTCAAAAGAGCCATCATACCCTGGGGTACTTCCACAGACCCACGCAGGGGTTGCTCCAAAAGTAAGACCACCCGATCTACCCTCAGAGCAACAACACAACATCGCCTAAACCGGTCACTTCGACCACGAACACAAAAGAAATACAAGAACAGTCCTCAGAAAAACAAACATCCAACAAATAAACAATCACGACAGAAAGAGGTCGACACTCGGGTCCTCGTCGAGATCCTCCTAAGCATCGCTTCATCGCCGAGTTACCTGCGCCCTCGACATCGCCTGGGTAACCGTCATGGATTGAAGGCACCACGGGAAAGGGTCAACTTCTCAACAATTCAAGATAAGCTCGACATAAAATATAAGCAAACAGCAAAGTATAGCATTCACCGATGTGACTCGACCATCTCACTCTAACTCGACACAACTCACAAATCCATTTTCTCTCGACTCGACAATTTTCCGGAATGCACACGCCGTACCGTATGTCGGAAAGTCCAGCCGAAGCCTTGGGATCCTCGCTCTCCCTAGGACGGTAACTCGAGGTCGTGGCGTGGCGGCGTCTAGTCAATCTCCCGTAAACAAAAGGGGACCTAGCACCCTCGATTATCCGTCACGGCTCAAAACGTCATACGACTCACCTAGCTCGCTCACTCGATGAACAATTGCCAGATCACGATATTCAAAGAGTTAAACACAAGATATTCAACCGCATGTCAAATACAAAGAGTAAGCTCGACATGAAGAAACGCAATTCAACATGCAATACACACTTCACGACATATATTCAATCACATATTAAATACATGCAAAACTCAATCATATCACAACATTTCAGCTCGACACAAATCAGGAAATCCACAATAACATAACCACGTAGAATATAAAATGCCCTTACGCTAGCATACTACGAAAGTAATAATGTGAAGCGCCCTTACATACTATAACAAATAAATGTGAAGCATACTTACTTAAGGACTTATAAAATAAAGCCTTAGAGATATCTAGAAGTTTCATCGAACTCCAAGTTAATCTTGCCGACAACGACCTCGACACATTTGTCTTCTAAGAGCTCGACAACGACTTCGACACGCACGCTTCTCGATCGACCTCGACACGTCTGATCCTGGATTACGGATTCTGCTTTGCTTAGCGTCCTTGGATTCGCTTTCCCGTACACCTCGATTCGGAATTCACACGATCTCGGGAAACAGAATTCCTAAAACAAACACAACTCAGATCGATCTATGGTTCTAATACATCTAGCTCTCTCTTCCCCAGACTCAACCACAACCCAGAAAAATATAAAACTCAAGAACTGAAAGATATTTTTCCTCTAACACAAAGTTAGGGATTTCGATCAAAATTTCATGAAAAGTTATCTGATGCTTCAACAGATAGATCGACAACAACAATAACCAGAAGCAACAAACGAAAAATCAGAAATCGAACGAACCAAAAATGGAGGTTTTCTGGGCACTGCCGATTGCAGAAAAACAGAGGAAAAAATTTGTTTTACAAGCCCAATTAATCGGTTAAAAAGATAGGTAATATCGTGAATAAGAAAACCCATCAATTTGATATGATTTGGAAGCATAAAACTGGTTAAAAATGGAAGAAGAATTAGCGCTAAACAGTAGCACAAATGAAAGAAAATCTGTTCTTCATACCTCAACGGTGATGGTCGATCGACGAGATATGGGTCAAGAAGTTGATGATGAACAAGATCGATGAAGAAAGCATGCAGAATCTCATTTGGAACTCACGGTTTAGTCGATGAAGATTTTTAAAGCAAACAACGAAACACAGAGCGAAGGAAGGAAGAAGAAAGAAGAAAAGAGAAATGAGTGAAACGGCCGTGGTATACACCGTGGCGAAAGGGGTAAAACGTAACTCCAGCTATAAGATGCCAATCCCATCAATCATCTACCCGTTAACTCGTTCCTCTCATGATTACCTCTACTGCTTGGCCAACGACAAGCCGACAATGTAATAATTACAAACAATATAATAATAACGCTGAGTAACGTTCGAAATAATACGAGGTATCATCTCGACACGATGTCGACAAGAGTACTCGTGCAAACGTAAAAGGTTTTAACACGAGTTCGTGAACGCGGTCTCCTCAGCTCGACTTGCATCCTCATCAGCTCGGTATGCGACTTCATCAACTCGACATCCGACCTCCTCACCAAAGGCTAGTGCACGTGGTCTCATCACCGACAAAGATCTCGCAAACGATCTAGTCACGGGATCTCGACACAAGGTCTTGGTCGAGGTCTCGATACGTCGTCCTAATACGATGTCGATCTCGCCCTCAGGTGTTACAATCTCTCCTCTAAAAAATTTCGTCCTCGAAATTGCAAATAAGATTCTTACCTGAAAAGTTCAGGGTAATGAATCTTCATCTTCTCCTCCAGCCTCCCAAGTCGCATCTCCCGCCTTCGATCCCACACAACCTTGACAAGTTGGATCTCTTTGTTCCGCGAATCGCTTGGCTTTCCGATCAACGATCCTTGCCGGTGACGCTTCAAAAGATAGGTCGCCCTTCGCTTGAATCACATCCGTTCGATGACATGAGAAGGGTCGGAAACATACTTCCGCAATTGTGAGACGTGAAAGACGCCGTGGATGTTCGACAAGAATGGTGGCAATGCACCGATATGCCACTTTGGACCAATACGACGAAGAATACGGTAAGGTCCAATGAATTTAGGGTAAGTTTCTTGGATTTGATCGCTCGACCAACTCCATGAGTGGGGGTGACTCTAAGAAATACATGTTCTCCTTCCTCGAACTCGAGTGGTCGACGTCGTTGGTCCGCATAACTCTTCTCGCCGACTTTGAGATGTTCGCATCCGATCTCGATCAAACGGATCTTCTCGGTAGTCCGCTGGATCATATCCGGTCCTACGACGCTCGCCGCCGCCCTGGTACCAACAAAGAGGCGTCGACATTTCCGCCCATACGCCGCTTCAAAAGGTGCCATCCCAATACTCGCATGGAAGCCGTTGTTGTATGTGAACTCTACCAATGGTAAGACGTCGTCCCAACTTCCTCGGTGATCTAACGCATAAGCTCGCAACAAATCTTCAAGCGATTGGATCGTTCTCTCGTCTGTCCGTCGATGCGTGGATGATATGCCGAAGCTAAGCTCGAGCTCGGTTCCCATCGCCCTGCAATTCCCTCCAAAAATGAGGCGTGAACGGATCTCGGTCCGACACGATCGAAGAGGGTATTCCATGAAGTCGTACTATCTCCGCGATGTAGATCTCGGCCGCCTTTTCCACGTTGTATGTCGACCTCACGGTAAGAAATGAGCAGATTTGGTCAATCGGTCGACGATCACCCAAATCGAATCATTCTTCTTCTCGTGTCTTCGCAAACCTACAACGAAGTCCATGGAAATCTTGTCCCATTTCCATACCGTACGGCGATTATCAGAGCATTCCCGCAGTCGTTGGTGCTCCACCTTCGCCGACACGCCAAACATGAAGCTACGTGACGGCCACTTGCTTCTTCATTCGGACCACCAAAAATGCTTCTTCAAGTCTTGATACATCTTCGTGAATCTGGATGAATACTAAAGTTGCTCTTATGCGCTTCGCCGAGAATCAACTTCCTCGGCTCGGATACGTTAGGCACGCACACTCGGCCATTGCACCTCAAGATGTCGTCCGCCCGACCTGAAATTCGCTGCCTTACCTTGGCGCTTATCAATCGAATCTTCTCTTGCGTAAGCTCGTCACGAACTTGCTGGTCTCGGATCTCGCCCAACAATCTGCTAGAAATGATAAGCATACCAAATCTCGGCTTCCGGTGAAACTTCGACACTCAACTTCAAATCTCTGAACTTCTCGAGCATCTCCAACTCCTTGATCATCATTACCGAGGTTAAAACGCTCTTCCCGCTTCAACGACCGCTACTACGTTAGCCTTACCGGATGGTATTCCAACGTAAAGTCGTAGTCCTTGAGAAATTACGTCCATCTACGTTGACGCATGTTGAGCTCCTTCCGGTCGAACAGTACTTCAAGCTCTTGTGATCGCTGAAAGCAAGAAGAGTGCTCCGTAAAGGTAGTGCCTCCATATCTTCAACAAGAAAAACTATCGCCGCTAGCTCCAAGTCGTGAGTAGGGTAGTTCCTCTCGTGAATCTTAAGTTGTCTTGAAGCATACGCGACCACCTTCCGATGTTGCATCAAGACGCATCCCAATCCCTGGTGTGACGCATCACAATACACCTCGAAAGGCTCTTCGGGTTGAGGCAAAATCAAGACAGCGCTGTCGTCAAAAGTTCCTTCGCCGTTGAAAACCGGCCGCACTCCTCGGCCCAAGCAAAGGTTGATTCTTCCTCGTCGATCGTGTAAGAGGCGCGACAATCTTCGAGAATCCTTCAATGAATCTTCGGTAATATCCTCGCTAAGCCGACAAAACTCCCGATCTCAGAACCGCCTTAGTGTTCCCACGCTATCACCGCCTCAATCTTAGTCGGATCCACGGTATCCCTTCTCCTGGAAATCACGTGACCAAGAAAATTCACCTCTTCAAGCCAAAATTCACACTTCGACAGGTTGGCATAGAGTTGCTTATCTCGTAATATCCGTAGTACTCGACATATGTGTTCTGCGTGCTCTTCTCGGTTCCTCGAGTAAATCAATATGTCGCCGATGAACACTACAACGAATCGATCCAAAAACGAATGGAAAATCCTGCTCATGTAGTCCATAAACACACCGGGCGATTCGTTACTCCAAACGGCATCACCAAGTACTCAGAGTGACCGTATCTAGTCTGAAAGCTGTTTTGGCGACATCTTCCTCCTTCACGCGAACTGATGGTAACCCGACTTCAAGTCTATCTTGAAAAGATCGCCGCCCACGGTTGGTCCATCAAATCGCCAATACGTGGTAACGGATAATCTGCTTCTTCACACGGTAACCTTGTTGAGTTCGCGATAGTCCACGCACGCCTTGATCGCCCATCCTTCTTCTTAACTAACAACACCGGAGCTCCCCACGGTGACACGCTCGGTCGTATGAATTGCTTCGACTCCAAGTGTTCGATCCGGGACTTCACTCTTTCATCTCGGCAGGAGACATCCTGCACGGCGCTTTGGAAATCGGTCCTGTTCCTCGAATCAGTCGATGGAGAACTCGACCTGCATCGGGTGGTAATCCTGGCACGCCTTCGAAAACGCCCTCAAAATCACACACCATTGGAACATTCTTCACGCCGATCAATTGAAAACTTCCGAACTAGCTAGATACATGTATTCCCTAGTTCCTTCTTTCAAAGAAACTCCAATACGCTCGCAGAAAGATAATTGAGACTCCAAGGTCTGAAAATTACGCTTTACTGGCACGAGTCCAAAAGGACATGGTGGTGTGACAACCAATCCATCCCGAGGATAACATCTAAACCCTTAAGAGGCAAACAAACCAAATTGACCACAAACTTTCTATTACGAATAATCACTACACAATTAAGACATGCGGTGTTTGTGACTAAGGTTTTAGCAAATGGGTTGTAACTACTAATTTAAACGGTAAAGCGATACAATAAGCTCAAAAGGTTCACACAATCAAGAAATGAAGGAATGGGTTGCACTAATCAAAAAGAACGGATAAGGATTTACCCTCGATCTCACATTCACCTTGGATAAGATCATCACTCGACCGCTTCCTCGCCACTCATGCGTAAAACTCGCCTTTAGCCACTTGACGCTTTCCTTTGGCCTTTGCCGCAAGCATAGTCGGTTCACTTTAGGTGTAGGACAATCCCAGCAAAATGCCCTGGCTTCTTGCAATTGAAACACACCTCCTCCTCTCGAGTACGATTACTCGCGTAATGTCCCGCTTTCCACATCGGTAGCAAATCACCTCGACACCGGATCGACCTCCACTCTCTGCATTGGGTCATCTGACGATCATCGCCCTGTTGTCGTTCCCCGAGGCCTGGCCGTAAGGTCTCTTCGCGGTAGTTTCCCTTCGTGCAAATCTCCGCCCGCACTCACTGGGTCTCACCGCCCGCCACAATTTTCTTCTTGTGGCTCTCACTCCTTCTACCTCGACACATCGATCAATCACTCTTGAAGATTTACGATCCTCAACGACACCATCGACTTGAATGTCGAATCTCAATCCCCGTTGGAATCTCTCACTCAACCATCTCTGGTCAACTCGGTCACGAAATGGACTGAAATACCTCGCCAACGATTCGAACTTGGTCGCATACTCGGACACCGCCGAAGTCGCTTTGCCGCAGCTTGAAGAAATTCCCGCTCTTTCTCGGCTCGGCAAGATCCGGAAGTACTTGTCCAAAAACCTCTCACGAAAAAGCTCCCAGGTCATCTCGCGATGTTCGCTATAAACGCGTTGCTTACTCCTCTCCACCAATACTCGCGTCTCCTAGCGGTAAGTAGGTAGCATAGTCGACCTTCACGCTGTCCCGCAATGAAGTGCCTCAAAGATCTTCTCGATCTCTTGCATCCAAAGATCGCCTTTATCCGGATTTGGCTCACCGTAGAACTGGTGGATCATGCTTCCTGAAGTCGGCCAATCCTCTCGCTTCAAAGATTTCGCTCGCTTCGTTGTTGTCGCTGCAAGTTCGCCGAGTTAACGCCGTCTGCTGAGCCATCGCGTTAACCTCGCTGAGCTGAAGCTGATTGTTGAGCCATGGTCGCCGCCATCTCTGGCCATAGCTTGAATAGCTCGTTCCATGTCGACGTTCTCGGTTGCAGATGTCGTATTCCTACGAGGTGGCATTAGATTCCACAAAGTTCAAAACCTCTGAATCTCACACAAGGATGTGTTAAAACACACCGCTTCAATCAAGAAACAGCTTCAAACAATTTCTCAAGCAATAAGTGCTTCACTTAATTAAACAAAGAATCAACACAAAACAACTAGGTACCCAACACATAACCCGACATAGTGACTACCAAATCCTATGCACTTTCTGGTCGAACCGAATCGCTCGATACCAACAAAGGTAACGACCGCTTCCGACCGCTACCGAGCTCAATATACCGAGCTCGAGTTACCGAGCTCAACACACCAAGCTCAACATAAACCTATATGAGATGTGTTTTAAAAACAAAACTCTTGTGCCTTTTAAAAATACGATATATTTTTTTATAAAACCAACTCGTGCACATCGAGTAATTCTGACTTTTTCAAACATGGTGCAACTAAGACACAAGACTTAAATTCAAATAAAACATACATGCATAACATACACATATATATATCACTCGAAATAATAATGTATACAAAATACAGAGTAGCAAATGTGCAAAGAAAATACACCTAAGGTACGACAACTTCAAAAGAGCCATCATACCCTGGGGGTACTTCCTGCAAACTCCCACGCAGGGCTGCTCCAAAAGTAAGACCACCAGTCTACCTCAGAGCAACAACACAAGCATCCCCAACCTGGTCACGACCACGAACACAAAAGAAATACAAGAACAGTCCTCAGAAAAACAAACATCCAACAAATAAACAATCACGACAGATAGAGGTCGTCACTCGGTCCTCGCCGAGATCCTCCTCGGCATCGCTTCATCGCCGAGTTACTCGCGCCTCGACATCGCCTGGGTAACCGCTATGGATTGAAGGCACCACGGAAAGTGGTCAACTTCTCAACAATTCAAGATAAGCTCGACATAAAATATAAGCAAACAAAGAAAGTATAGCATTCACCGATGTGACTCGACCATCTCACTCTAACTCGACACAACTCACAAATCCATTTTCTCTCGACTCGACAATTTTCCGGAATGCACACGCTGCATCAGATGTCGGAAAGTCCAGTAAAGCCTTGGGATCCTCGCCTCCCTAGGACACTAACTCAGTCCCGTGAGCGTGGCGACGTCTAGTCAATCTCCCGTAAACAAAAGGGGACCTAGCACCCTCGATTATCCGGTCACGGCTCAAAACGTCATACGACTCACCTAGCTCGCTCACTCGATGAACAATTCGCCGCATACGATATTCAAAGAGTTAAACACAAGATATTCAACCGCATGTCAAATAAAAGAGTAAGCTCGACATGAAGAAACGCAATTCAACATGCAATACACACTTCACGACATATATTCAATCACATATTAAATACATGCAAAACTCAATCATATCACAACATTTCAGCTCGACACAAATCAGTAAATCCATACACAATAACATAACCACGTAGAATTTGAAATGCCCTTACGCTAGCATACTACGAAAGTAATAATGTGAAGCGCCCTTACATACTATAACAAGTATAAATGTGAAGCGCCCTTACTTAAGGACTTATAAAATAAAGCCTTAGAGATATCTAGAAGTTGCCCTTACCGAACTCCAAGTTAATGCTGCTCGACAACGACCTCGACACAGCTGTCTTCTAAGAGCTCGACAACGACTTCGATACGTACGCTTCTCAGTCGACCTCGACACGCGTCACGATCCTCGCTTACGGATTACTGCGCTTAGCGTCCTTGGATTCGCTTTCCGTACACCTCGATTCGAATTCACACGATCTCTGAAACAGAATTCCTAAAACAAACACAACTCAGATCGATCTATGGTTCTAATACATCTAGCTCTCTTCCCTGACTCAACCACAACCTTAAAAATATAAAACTCAAGAACTGAAAGATATTTTTCCTCTAACACAAAGTTAGGGATTTCGATCAAAATTTCATGAAAAGTTATCCGATGCTTCAACAGATAGATCGACAACAACAATAACCGTATAACAAACGAAAAATCAGAAATCGAACGAACCAAAAATGGAGGTTTTCTGGGCACTGCCGATTGCAGAAAAACAGAGGAAAAAATTTGTTTTACAAGCCCAATTAATCGGTTAAAAAGATAGGTAATATCGTGAATAAGAAAACCCATCAATTTGATATGATTTGGAAGCATAAAACTGGTTAAAAATGGAAGAAGAATTAGCGCTAAACAGTAGCACAAATGAAAGAAAATCTGTTCTTCATACCTCAACGGTGATGGTCGATCAGACGAGATATGGGTCAAGAAGTTGATGATGAACAAGATCGATGAAGAAAGCTTGTGCAGAATCTCGCTGGAACTCACGGTTTCGTCGATGAAGATTTTTAAAGCAAACAACGAAACACAGAGCAGAAGGAAGGAAGAAGAAAGAAGAAAAGAGAAATGAGTGAAACGGTCGTGGTATACAGCTGGCGAGAAAGGGGTAAAAACGTAACTCCAGCTATAAGATGCCAATCCCATCAATCATCTACCCGTTAACTCGTTCCTCTCATGATTACCCTCTACTCGCCGGCCAACGACAAGCCGACAATGTAATAATTACAAACAATATAATAATAACGCCGAGTAACGCTCAAATAATACGAGGTATCATCTCGACACGATGTCGACAAGAGTACTCGTGCAAACGCACAAGGTTTTAACACGAGTTCGTGAACGCGGTCTCCTCGGCTTCGACTTGCGCCTCATCACGCAGACGCGACTTCATCAACTCGACATCCGACCTCCTCGGCTCAGCCTAGTGCACGTGGTCTCATCACCGACAAAAGCTCTCGGCAAACGATCTAGTCACGGGATCTCGACACAAGGTCTTGGTCGAGGTCTCGATACGTCGTCCTAATACGATGTCGATCTCGTCCTCAGGTGTTACAGATTCTGCACAAGATTTCTTCATCAATTTTGTTCATCATCAACTTCTCGACCCATATCTCGTCTGACGACCATCACCGTTGAGGTATGAAGAACAGATTCTTATCTTCTTCGTGCTACTGTTTAGCGCTAAATCTTCTTCCATTTTTAACCAGTTTTATGCTTCCAAATCATGTCAAATTGATGGGTTTTCTTATTCACGATATTACCTATCTTTTTAACCGATTAATTGGGCTTGTAAAACAAATTTCTTTCTCGCTTTTTCTCGCAATCGGCGGTGCCCGTAAAACCTCCATTTTTGGTTCGCTCGATTTACGTTTTTCGTTTGTTGCTTCGTTATTGTTGTTGTCGATCTATCTGTTGAAGCATCGATAACTTTTCATGAAATTTTGATCGAAATCCCTAACTTAGTGTTAGAGGAAAAATATATTTCGCTTCTTGAGTTTTATATTTTTCTGGGTTGTGGTTGAGTTTGGGGAAGAAAGAGTTAGACGTATTGGAACCATGGATCGATCTGAGTTGTGTTTGTTTTAGGAAGTCTGATTCCCGAGATCGAGTGATTTCTAATCAAGGCGCACGGAAAGCTAATCCAAGGACGCTGAAGCAAAGCAGAATCCGTAACTAGGATCGTGACGCGGTCGAGGTCGACCGAGAAGCGTGACGCGTGTCGAGCTATTTGAAGACACCCTTGTCGAGGTCGTTGTCAAGCTCATTTGGAGACAGCTGTGTCGAGGTCGTTGTCGAGCAGCATTAACTTGGAGTTCGGTAAGGGCAACTTCTAGATATCTCTAAGGCCTTATTTTATAAGTCCTTAAGTAAGGGCGCTTCACATTTATGCTTGTTATAGTATGTAAGGGCGCTTCACATTATTACTTTCGTAGTATGCTAGCGTAAGGGCATTTCAAATTCTACGTGGTTATGTTATTGTGTATGGATTTCACCGATTTGTGTCGAAATGAAATGTTGTGATATGATTGAGTTTTTGCATGTATTTAATATGTGATTGAATATATGTCGTGAAGTGTGTATTGCATGTTGAATTGCGCTTTCTTCATGTCGAGCTTGCTCTTTTATTTGACATGCGGTTGAATATCTTGTGTTTAACTCCTTGAATATCGTATGCGGCTAATTGTTCATCGAGTGAGCGAGCTAGGTGAGTCGTATGACGCTTTTGAGCCGTGACCCGGATAATCGAGGGTGCTAGGTCCCCTTTTGTTTACGGAGATTGACTAGACGCCGCCACGCTACGGACTCGAGTTGATCGTCCCTAGGGAGAGCGATGATCCCAAGGCTTCGGCTGGACTTTCCGACATACTGCACGACGCGGTGCATTCCGGAAAATTGTCGAGTCGAGAGAAAATGGATTTGCGAGATGTGTCGAGTTTAGAGTGAGATGGTCGAGTCACGTCGGTGATTGTTATACTTTGCTGTTTGCTTATATTTTTATGTCGAGCTTATCTTGAATTGTTGAGAAGTTGACCCTTTCCCGTGGTGCCTTCAATCCATGACGGTTACCCAGGCGATGTCGAGGGCGCAGGTAACTCGACAGTAGACGATGCCGAGGAGGAGCTCGACGAGGACCCGAGTGACGACCTCTATCTGTCGTGATTGTTGATTTGTTGGATGTTGGTTTTTCCGAGGACCGTTCTTGTATTTCTTTGTGTTCGAGGTCGTGACCAGTTTGGCGTGTTGTTTATTGCTACAGGTAGACTGGTGGTCTTACTTTTGGAGCAGCCCCTGCGTGAGTCTTCTAAGTACCCCAGTATGATTGCTCTTTTGGAGTCGTCGTACCTTAGGTGTATTTTCTTTACACATTTGCTACTCTGTATTTTGTATACATTATTATTTCGAGTGATATATATATGTATGTTATACTTGTATGTTTTATTTGAATTTAAGTCTTGTGTCTTAGTTGCACCATGTTTCGAAAAGCTGTAATTACTCTGATGTGCACGAGTTGGTTTTATAAAAAAAAAATATATCGTATTTTTAAAAGGCACAAGAGTTTTGTTTTTAAAAACACATCTCATATAGGTTTTGTTGAGCTTGGTGTGTTGAGCTCGGTAACTCGAGCTCGGTATATTGAGCTCGGTAGCGGTCCGGAAACGGGTCGTTACATTTAGGGACGATGAGAGGAAGAAGAAAGGGGCGATTTGGAATTCATCAAATTTAGGGATTTAGGATGGGGCGATTTAGGGATTTAGGATTCAGAAGAAAGGGGCGATTTACGATGAGAGCAGCATCCCTGTTTAGGGTTCATCAGATTTAGGGATTTAGGATGGTGCTTGGTGCTTGAATGATCCAGATTTTTTCAGATTTACGCCTTTGCTCAGATCTGGAAAATAGTGATTTGTTTAATTTGTTTGATTTCCAGATCTGATTTTTTTAGGTAATTAGATCTAATTTGTTTTATTTTATTTTATTTTTTGATGAAGAAAGGAGTGATTTGTTTGATTTTCTGTTTAAAAAATGACTTGGATTTTTAATTTATTTATTAAATTAAACTTTATAATTAAAATAATAAAAAAGAATTAAAATAATGAAAAAAATGACATGTGTGATTCCACCTCAGCGTTTTAACCTGCCACATCACCTAATTTTGACCAAAATTAGAGATAGGGACCCAATTTTATTTTAAAAATTGAGGGACCAAAATTGCGAAATTAAAAAAAGGGGACCAAAATTACGGATTAGTAAAAATAGGGGACCAAAACTGCAGTAAAGCCCAACTTTTTTTATCAAACTAAAATAGATGGTATACATGGTTCATAGTTTTGTTAATAATTTTGGATTCAAAGATTATGAAAAAGTATGAAGTTTTGTTGTTAGAAATATACATAAAGATAAGGACTCTCAATTTACTCATCATAATGTATATTTAATTTTATTTGAAATTTTATACATAATCAATTAAAGTTTAAATAAATTCTCTTACAAAATTAATTCTATTTTTCTTTTGGCTAAATTATGATTTTAGTCCATTATCTTTATTTTAGGTTTCAGTTTGGTCTCTTATCTATTAAAAGTTCTGAATTAGTCTCTTATTTTTATTCTAGGTTGCAGTTTGGTCTCTTATGTATTAAAAGTTCCAAATTGATCTCTGATGTTACGAATATTATACCAATGTGGTACCTTTTTTATAACATAAGTGACCAATTCGAACAAAAAAAAAACAAGAGGGACCACATTTTACACATAAGAGACCATGTCGAAACTTTTAATACATAAGAGACCAAACCGAAACCTAAAATAAAATTTCGAAACATAATTAATAAGTGGTGTTAATAATGAGAACTTTGCATTGCATGAAAGCTTGTTCATTAACTTAGTTTCTTATTTTATTTTATTTTTTGACAAAAACTTAGTTTCTTATATTTGCATATTAATATAGATTTAAAGATATTGTTTTTGTCCAGTCAAGAAAAAATATTTTTTTTTGATTAAATAAAAAAAAGATATTGTTTTTTCTACATACATAAATATGTATATAGACGTACATGTATGTGTGTATTCACATTTTTAACCTTTCACATTTTTTATTCTTACGATTAAGTTTCCCAATTACTTTTTTACTTATAACTCTTAAATTCTCATGATAAAGTATTAAATTTCGTTCAAAATAAAAAAATCTCAATTTTTATGCTCAAATTCCAAACTCATTCAACAAAATCTTACAAACTTCATCAAATTTTACTAAAATTATAATTTTTAAACTTTTAAAATTATTTGATATTATAAACGTAAATTTTAATATATTTGCATAAAAAGAATAAAAAATTGATTATTTTAGATAACATAGTATTAACAGTAAATTCATATTTACTTAAGCTTAGAATTGAAAATACTTAGCTGACTCGGAAAATTTTTAAGAACCAAAATAACACGTCATTAATAATGTAATTAAGAGAAATGTTATGGACACTCTTTTTGACACTCTCTCTTAAACACTCTCTCAATGATTAGGCCACGTCACACTTTTTTTTCCTCCCAAAATCAACCATTGGATTGAAAATTACTATCATATAGATCATATCTGTAAATTTTAACATTAATCTATGATCATTTGCTATGTCATCAAGATGCGTCAAGATTAACGTCAACGGTGTAATTACAAATAACGTTAATCTTGACGCATCTTAATGACATAGCAAATAATCATAGATGGTGAGAACTCCCATACCCCGGAGTTTTATTGGGTATGAATACCCAATGACCAATTATGTGACGCCACATCATTTTTTAACTTTTTTAAAGTGAAATTAAATGTTTAGTTTTCATATCTATTGTTACTGTAAGAGTATAGGAGAAATTTTCTGAAATTTTTTTATATTTATTAATAAATTTTGACTTTTTCTAAAGAGTCTTTTTATTCTTTTTTTATTTCATTTTTTATAAATTTTTTTTCTCTATTTTCGTTATTTGGATCACTGCTTAAATAATATTATAATATTTGTGTAAGCTATTTAATTTTATTCCTAGCTTATTCTTCTTTTCTTATTTCATTCCTAATAATAAAATTATATTTTTGTTAATTTCTTCTATTGTTTTACTTATTTCATACACGATTTCAATTTCTTTTGATATTTTAATTTATCTTTTTATTTTGAGTTTGTTTTGTAGGTTTTAATTGTTTTGTTATTTATAATTTATGTTTGAATTATAGTTTTTTTTATTTTTATTGAGATTATTTTTATTTATTTAATGGATGGGTATCGATACCCACCTTTCTTCCTGGGTAGGGAAGAATTTACCATCATGGATTAATGAGACCATCTCCACAGTATGTAAAATACAAAAAGTTGCGTCATCAAAAAATGGAAAGGGCTTGTAACCCATTAATATTCACTGAGCTTTGAAGAATAGCTAAGTCATTCTTCTTAAAAAATTGTGGAGTGTAAAAGATGTCATATAATAGATATTTGAGTTTGAAGCTTATAATTAGTCATTTCTTGTAATATTCTCCACCTTGCTTTAACAACATCAACGGTTCTCTCAATAACAATTCTTAAACTAGAGTGATAATAATTAAATATACCTCATTTTTTGATCTGAAGACTGGAACTAGTCTAAAATGTGGAAGATGATACCTTATATTCCTGTACGGTCCTAAGAAACCTTTAAATGAGAGATATTCTAAATCGACAAGGTACTCCCTCCGGTGTTAAATATAAGCAAAAGTCAAAATGTATTTGGATCAAATTTAGTCCAAATACATTTTGACTTTTGCTTATATTTGAGTCTGGATGGAGTAGTATTTACCTGTGTATAGATATAAAATATATCAGACATGATTATAAAAGTATTTATTATACAAATAAAAATAATTCATCAAGTTATAAATTACTACCTTCAGGAAGATAAGGGAATTGTAGACTCGGATTACGAAGAGTATCTGTAAGAATCATTGCATCATGAATGGATCCTTCCCATTATCATTTCCAGTTATCAATTATATATACCACTTGTAACCTTAGAGAATTGAAGTAGTTTTTTTTTTTCCACGACGTATTTCAACACATGATTTGTGACTAAAAAGGTAGCCAAAACTTGTGCAATATGACATCAATATGTAATATTATGTTGAACTTCGATTATCATTTCAGAACTATTATCACCCTCATCTGAGCTATCAGTCATCTTGTGTCACAACTTAAAAATTAAATCAATACAAAAAGAAGAGCAAACATATTAAATACTCAATAAAAAAGTATTATCAAGCATTACAAACTAAATGTCCAAATATATAATTAGTTTCAAAGGTACAAACATTAAGTACGTCAAATATCATATTACATCAACAATATAAAACTATATAGGTCCAAATACTAATACTATCGTCAAATAAGCATCCTAGCAACGAGCACGTGGATAGTCCTAATCGGAAAAAGTGCTTAGCCAACAATGAAGAGTCATCTCAAGATTGGTGTTCATGAAGTGAGAAAATGCTATCTTATTTTCTTTGTCGGCAAGGATTCTCACAGCCTTAAAGTATAGATGTGATTCATTTACTAAGGATGGAACCTCATCTAACATTGCCAAACACATGCCATAACTGACAGAGTCATTTGGTTTTGATCCTGTGACAGTAGTATTTGAGCTCCAATCCATCCCATCAATGATACGATCAAGAGATCATTGAAGTTTCTCTGTTGTCCCCATTTTCTCTCTTTTCTCCACATTCTTCCTCTTTCTTAAATTTATATTTGAAGAACTTAGTGTTAGCATTTGTTTGAACTTCATTACCAACTTCAAAACTATCCCCTTCCCCTTTATCCTCGGTAATTGGTGGTGGATCTTGATATGGCTTTAAAACAACAAATCCAATAGCTATTGTGCCCTTGAAACATTTCTCGAGCAACTTAAGGAATTTAGGTCCTCCATTCTTCCATTTCAAAATCTCTGAATCCTCCTAAAAAATATACAAATAAATCATCACAAAAACATGTAAGTATAAAATATTTACATAGTAAACAAAGACACAAGCATACCTTACTTTTAGCAGTCCACCATTCATCGTCAGCATAGATGATTTGTCTATTATAATCCTGTCCGACTCCGGTATGTTTTTCAACTAACTTTGCAAACGATGAAAACTCCCTTTTTAAAGCATCCCATCTATCTTTTAACTATGCGCGATCATAAGCACATGTTGTTTTCTCATGAAACTTATCATGAATATTCTTCCACCCGTCTTCACTAAGATGTGTACTCGGTCTATTATCAGCTTCTATTTCTTCAGGACATACTTTCAAAAATATTTCAGTTTTTTTTATCATCCTATTTTGTAGCAATTTTCCCATCACCCTCAGAACATTTTTTTGGTGCCATTCTAATATTTATTAAAAAAAATATACCTTAACAAGAAAACAAGTCTGATTGTAGCAACTTCAAACATACACCATCTGCATTCAATTTCAAATGCGTGTTAATGTGATATAAATCAAATCAAATATGTATGCTGCATGGTATGCTTGGCAGTTGTGAGTAGTGAATCTGAGATTGAATAATAATACAAGTCTGGTTGTAGCTTAATAAAAACTCAAATATCATGCTTCAAAAAGCTTCAAAATTATCATGCTTCAACATTAGACCAGAAAAAAACATAAATAAAATGGGAAGATGTTAAAAAAACTAGGTTGCATGATCATACAGCTCCCAACATCAGTATCAATGGAAATTAAGCAAAAAAATAAGAAAAATATAAAAATGAGCCTTGTGAAATTTGTATTTCATGAGTACAGATGGAGTCAGAATCAGATTGAGTCGAGATTCAAAATTGTTTGAAAAATACTTTTGTCAGAAGCTATACTGTATTGAATTCCACTAACAAGTGTGTCAACTGGTTTGACTTTAACACCTGCAACCTTGTCACCAAATTCCTGCACAGAAATTTGGCGACCACAACTAGCTGGACAATGATTCACTAG
This sequence comes from Calophaca sinica, assembly GCA_037113605.1. Taxonomy (NCBI): domain Eukaryota; kingdom Viridiplantae; phylum Streptophyta; class Magnoliopsida; order Fabales; family Fabaceae; genus Calophaca; species Calophaca sinica. The sequence continues at coordinate 70,911,494 of CM073733.1, read as the reverse complement.
AGGAAAAAGAAATGCATATGAAATCGGTGAAATGGCGGGTGGATCCTAAAAAGCAAATAGAATACCAGTTTTACTAGCTTCTAGTTTATTACATTAGTTCATTCCTCCCACTCACAAATCACAATCATTAACTCAGCCCTTAACTTATTAGAGTAAGGGAGATATGTTAAGTTTTTGATAGAAATACTAGTGAATCGGACACAACAATTTCTGTAGCATCTAGAGATCATTCTTGGTATGGCATTGATGAAGTGGAGATTGAAAACTAGAGAAGGTGGACCAACCAGGGAAGGATTTGGTGACTACGAGATTTGGTACTTTTGGTGTCTTTGTCTCTTTCTCTCTCATTTGATACTTTCTCTCTCATCTTATTTCATTTTTCTCTCTCATTTTTCTCTCTCCAAAAATTGCCTAAAGGCACGAAAGTCACCACTTAGAAAAGTCACTAAATCCAAATCCGGACCAACAATGCTCGCACCCAGGTATCCATAACGTATGCCGAACTTTAGCAAGAGTGAGGAATATGCTGTCAAATTTTTTCTCAACCCAATCTTGTTGTTCATTTAGTGTGTGTGTGTATATATATGTATTATATTATTTTTAAGTCACACATATTAGATTCCCTTGCCTTTTTTTATCTGCATGGTACAATTTTTTTAAGCAAAAATTGGTATGCAAAAGCATCATAATAGAAAATGAGATCCCAACCAGGTTGGCACCTCAAGATCTAACAATCATCTACAGCATACCAAAAATTCATTGAATCTGCATGGTACACATGAATGAATGTTGTATACTAAAATGTGCGCACAGTTAACATAACAGTGGAAGATGGAAAGGGCTCAAATACAATAAATCATGCTAATGTAAATGAGATGCACAGGGAATTAATGAGGCTTCCTGATTCACAATGTTGCTTCCGACGGGGTGTATACCTGCAAAACGCATTTTGATACCTAAGTTAGATAGAACTTTTTAGAAGAGTTTAGAGAGAAGAGTATGAGATGAGTGAAGTGTCAAACCTGGGCTAATCCCCCTTTATATAGCGTAAGTGGTTCGAGTATAAGCTCCCCTTCTCCCCCTAGGATTCGGTTGTGCGCAGCTAGGATCAAGCTCTGATCTTATCTATCCCCCTTTCTCTGGCACTCTATTATGATAAGATATAACACTTATCCCCTTGTTGGGCTAAATCCAAGATATTAGGGGTTAGTTAGTCATCATGATCAGCACTACTCTTTTAGACATCTTCTAGAAGACCAAGGTCAGAGCTCTCCTGTAGTAGATCGGAGGTCGGGCCCATAACACACATCAAACTGCATCCAATTTCATAGAATCAGAATCAAATAGTCAAATGCTTCTTAGAAAGTATCTTGATTATGTATGAGAGGTAAAATAGAGATACAAGCGCACATAGCCACACACACCACTCATGTTATGATCCTAGAGGTTCAAAAGAATGATGACTCGGCTAGTTCTAGAATATTTAGGACTCAACAAAGGGAATCTATATTGTTAGGTTGTTATATGTTGCCTTGAATAATTGGTTACGGCTGTATTACTTATATAAGCTTGTAGGACCTCTTGATTATCCATCAAGGAAAATATAGTCTCTTTTTCCTGTTCTCATACAAATTCTCTAGGAGGCACTTAGACCTCGATCTAAGATATCCATAGTTCCATACACATAACAATTGGTGCTTTTATTTTCAATCTCATTCCCGCTACTCCAAGATGGAGAGATATCCATACACATAACAACTCACAAATCACAATATTTGTCCACTGACTCTAGATACAAGCGCACACAGCCACACACCAACACAAAAATAATATAAAGATGAAATGAGAAATTGTGTTTCCAACGAGACATGTGACATAATTGTCAAATGGCTCTGGACATGGACAGAATAACTCCAGTGTTTAAGGAGGAAAATAAGGAAAATGTTACTAATGAGGTTGCCAAAGATGAACATGTTACTGTCGAAGCTACTAACAAGGAAAAACCTTATGAACAAGTAGCATTCCCAAGAAAGAGAAGAATCCTAAACTAATAAAAATGTGAAAGACTTAAAATAATTATGTTTATTAGTTACATCTGTTATTATTAAGTTAGACGGTTGTCAATGTTAGTTAGATAGCTAGATACAGCTAAGCATAGTTAAATAGTTAGTTAGCTTCTTTCTTTCATACATAGTTTGTATAAATACAGTTTCTTACAATGAATGAAGATGAGAATCATTTTCACCATTTCATAACATGGTATCAGCTGAGAAAACTATTTCCACTCTCTAACCATTTTTCTCTTTCTGCATTTCGATCGTTCTTTGACTTCTCTTTCTACCTTGCTGAATCACGCTCTGTTCTTCGTGATTCTTCTCTTTTTCTCTTCAATCAAAGTTCTTTCTTGATCTTTGACTCATCATTTTCCTTCGATTTCGTTTTTTTGTGATTTCGATTTTGTATCTTCTTCGCCTCTTTCGGTTTTGTATCTGTAATTTCTTTGCTTCTGAATCCATGGCGTCTTCTATTTCTTTTGAAGAATCTGTTGAAGATTCTCCTTTGGTTCATTATGCTCCTAACGATTTTGCATCGAAGCAATTGTGATCCGATGCGATATTCACTCCAACGAAAATCCATCACTTGTGCTTGTGAAACCTCCCGTGGAAGGACCGAATTATCGTTGCTGGGCTCGAGCTATGATATGGCCTTGGAGATGAAGAACAAATCTGTGTTTGCTGATGGACCGATTCTTAAACCTTCTATTTTCGATCCAATTTTTCCTATTTGGAAACGATGCAATATGCTCGTACTTTCCTGGATCAATCATTCTGTTTCACCTCAGATTTCTTCCAGCATTTTATGGATCACAGAGGCCTACATTGTGTGGAAAGAGTTAAAGAATCGCTTCTCACGAGGTGATAACATGCGAATTTCTCAGAATCAACATGATATTTTCTCTTTAAAGCAATCGGATCTTTCAGTCCGTCCTACTTTACCAAAATGTGCAATTTTAGACCAATTCCTATGTGTGGATCATCTACTGGTTATTGCTGTGACGATTCTAAGATTGTCCATGTTTATCATGAGAATGATGCGGTTATGAGTTTTTTTGCAAGGTTTGAATGATAACTATGGAAATGTAAAATCTCAAATTCTCCTTATGAAACCCTTGCCTCCTCTTGCCAGAGTATATTCTATGACAATTCAACAAGAACATCAGCTGAATATCCTAATCTTGGCTGATCCTGCTATTCTCAATGTGCAAGATGGTCATAATTAGCAGAATCTGTCTCAAGGTCGTGGAAGAGGTCGGTTTCCTCCATAGAAATCTGGTTCTAATAGCTTTTGCACTTATTGTAACCGCAGTAAACACACAATTGATGCATGTTTTCTAAAACATGGTTATCACCCTGGGTTTAAGAACAAGAAACAAGTGTATCATGTAGCTGCTGAGACTTCTGATGTCAAATTTGATTCTAATGCGCCTTCCTCTTTTATGAGCCTTACCAGTGATCAAATCCAAGGATTGTTAGCTCTTTTTCCTGTCACTCCACCCACAACAATTTCTTCTTCATCAAATTTATTTAATGCTTACCATTTTGCTTCTGAGCCAGTATCTCCAGGCAAGTTTTCTTCCACTTAGATAGTTGATTCTGGTGTAACTGGCCATATTTCCTCATCCATTCATTTCTTTTCTTAATATAGAGCTATTAAGCCTATTGCTATCTCTTTACCAAATGGTCAGTCTGCTATTGCATCATATAGAGGCACTATACCTTTATCTCCTGATATTACTCTTTATGATGCTTTATTTGTTCCAAATTTATCTTCCAACATAATTTCTGTTTGTCACTTGTCTCACACTCTTAATTGTCAACTTTGTTTCACTGACAATTGTTGTTTCATCCAGGATATCCATTCCAATAGGATGATTGGCAATGTTAAGCAAGTCAGAAGACTATATACAATGATATTGCCTACTACCTCTGTAAATCCATCTACTTCTTGCATTCAATGTAATAACATCACTACTGTTCCTTTGGACATTTGGCATAGTCGCTTAGGACATCCTTTGGATAAATGCTATAGTCTTGTGCAAAAGATTCATTGTAATATGCCAAATATTGTTCATTCAAACTGTGATGTATGTCATTTTGCTAAACAAAAGAAAATACCTTTTTCTCTTAGTAATTTTGTTGCTCATTCCTTATTTGACATTATCCGTGTAGATATTTGGGGACTTTCTCCACCCCTACTCTTAATGGTAGTAGGTACTTCCTTACCATTGTGGATGATAAGTCTAGATTTACATGGGTCAAATTGATGAAAGTCAAATCAGAAACCAGAACTTTGCTTAAGCATTTTGTTGCTCTTGTTCATACACAGTTTGGTGTTTCTATTAAGACCATTCGGTCTGATAATGAGGCAGAATTGCCATGCCTGATTTTTATTCTTCTAAAGGCATCATTCGCCAATTGACTCATGTTGAAACTCCCCAACAAAATGGGGTTATAGAGAGAAAATACCAACACATTTTAAATGTTGCTCGGTCTCTCATGTTTCAATCTAATCTCCCAATTTAGTTTTGGGACTTTGCCATTTCACAGGTTGTTCATCTCATTAATCAACTTCCTTCTGTTTCCCTTCACTCTAAATCTCCTTATTTCTTGCTTTACCATAAGCATCCAGATTTGACAGTTATTAGAGTCTTTGGAGCATTGTGTTATGCCGCCACTCTAACAGCTCATCGCACTAAATTTCAATCTAGAGCAAGAAAATGCATCCATATTGGTCACAAACAAGGTGTCAAAGGTTATCTTTTATATGATCTTATTACTCATGAAATTTTTCTCTCCAGACATGTTTCATTTCATGAAGACATTTTTCCTTTTGTTTATACCTCTTACAGTTCACAGCATAATACCTTTCCCTACACTCCTAAATTTTCACCCTCTATAGTCCAAATTACTAATCTGCAATTGGGCCAGCCTACTGCCTCTGATCCTTCACCTTTTGTTCCTGCCTCTGCTCCTTCACCCTCTGCATCTGCCTCTGCTGCTGTTCTTTTTATTTCTCGGATATCTACTAGAGAAAAGAGACAACCAACATATCTCAAGGATTATCATTGCAATATAGTCAATTCCTCTGCCATTGATCATGACTCCTCAGGTATTTCTTACCCTTTGTCTCATTTTATTTCTTATTCTCATTTGTCTCCTTCCTATCAACATTTTGTTTCGGCTGTTTCTGTTTCTGTTGAGCCAAAAACTTATGCTCAAGCTATTAAACATTCTTGTTGGCAAGAGGCTATGAATCAAGAAAAATAAAAGCACTACAACTCAACAACACTTAGGTTATCACTACTCTGCCCCCTGGAAAGCAACTTATAGGTTGCAAATGGGTTTACAAGATCAAGCTCAAAGCTGATGGGTCTATAGAGAGGTATAAGGCTCGGCTAGTTGTAAAAGGGTTTACCCAATTGGAAGGAGTTGATTATTTGGAGACATTTTCTTCTGTAGTTAAAATAACTACTGTTCGGTTGGTTTTGGCTATGGCAGCAGCTAAGAATTGGTATTTGCATTAATTAGATGTCAATAATGCCTTTAATGCCTTTCTTCATGGTGATCTCAATGAAGAGGTTTATATGACAGTCCCTCCTGGTTTTGAAGCTGGTCACTCTAATCAAGTTTGCAAACTTCAGAAGTCCTTATATGGGTTGAAACAGGCTAGTCGACAGTGGAACTCTAAGCTCATTTATTTTTTGATTTCCTTGGGCTATGTACAGTCTAAATCGGATTACTCTCTGTTAATAAAATCCATTGATGCTCACATCACTGTTTTGCTGATTTATGTTGATGATATTGTCCTTAGTGGCACCAATCTTCAAGAAATTGAATTGGTTAAAAGGTTACTTGATGACAAGTTCCGAATTAAGGATCTTCGTCCTTTAAAATTTTTTCTTGGCTTAGAAGTTGCAAGGTCTTCTGCAGACATAGTTCTTTCACAAAGAAAGTATGCTTTAGAATTACTTGAGGATGCTGGTCTCCTAGCCTGTAAACCTGTCTCTACCCCAATGGTTCTAGGGCTCAAGCTTCGGTCCACTGCAGGGGACCCTTTGCCCGATCCTACCATCTACAAGAGACTGCTTGGCCGCCTTATATACTTGACCAACACACGCCCTGACATATGTTTTACAGTCCATAAACTCAGTCAATTCATTTCTCATCCCTTGCATCCTCATATGGATGTTGCTCTGCATATACTAAAGTACATTAAATCCTGTCCAGAAAAAAGGTTGTTTTTCTCTTCTATTTCTGATTTTCAGTTAAGGGCTTTCAGTGATTCTGATTGGGTTCTTGTCCGGACAGCCGCCGCTCTGTTACTGGTTTCTGCGTATTCTATGGTTCTTCTCTGATTAGTTGGAAGTCTAAGAAGCAAAGCATAGTCTTTAGATCTTCCTCCGAGGCTGAATATAGAGCCCTCACCTTGACTACTTGTGAGATTCAATGGCTACTATATCTCCTGCAGGATCTTCATCACCCGCTTTCCAAATATGTCTCCTTGTATTGTGACAATCGGTCTGCGATTCAAATAGCTCAGAACCCCACATTCCATGATCGAACAAAACATATCGAGATGGATTGTCATTCAGTTCGCGACAAAGTTCATGAAGGTGTTATTCGTTTGATGCCCCATTCCATCTGCAGCACAACTTGCGGATGTGCTTACAAAAGCTCTTCACCTTGTGGTCTTCAAGAATTTGGTTTCCAAGCTGCACCTTTAAGACATATTCAGTCCAGCTTGTGGGGGGGTGAAAGATTTAAAATAATTATGTTTATTATTTACATCTGTTATTATTAAGTTAGATAGTTGTCAATGTTAATTAGATAGCTAGATATAGCTAAGCATAGTTAGATAGTTAGTAAGCTTCTTTCTTTCATACACAGTTTGTATAAATACAGTTTCTTATAATGAATGAAGATGAGAACCGTTTTCACCATTTCATAACAAAGTGTTCCAGTTTTTTCATAAGCCAAATTGTATAAAAAGAAATAAGCCTGGCTAAAGCACAAGATGTGCCAAGCTAGAGTAGAACAAAGTCTGTTATAGAGCCAAAAAGAAACAAAGCCACAAAAGAAGATATAGAAAAAGCACGAGCCTGACAACTAAGATTACAAGAGGGGACCCTTCTTGAATGCATAATTGAATGAGAGGGCAACATGATAAACTCCTAGAAGATATCTTAGCATTAAAAACAATCTGATATACACAATCTTGTAACAGTCGGGTTCTATCCACCTCGCACTGTTCTTACGATCTTCTCCACCCCCTGTGGAGTTTTTGCCTTCGGCAAGGTTCGAACCCGGCACTCTGGGACTTAAGTAACCCGGAAGCACTTGCCAACACCAACTGAGCTAGGCTCAGTTGGTGTTAACAGTGCTCCAGTTACTTAAGTCCCAGAGTCGTTCAACTGCCGAAGGCAAAAACTCCATAGGGCCGGGACTCTGGGGCTTAAGTAACCCGGAAGCACCTTGCCATCACCAACTGAGCTACTATGGGGCTTAAGTAACCCGGAAGCACCTTACCATCACCATCTGAACTGTGATGGTAAGATGCTTCCGGTTTACTTATCCACCTCGACTGTTACAAAAAAGTCTTCTCCACCCCCCATTTGGAATTTTGGCTCAGTTGGTGTTGGCAAGTGCTTCCGGGTTACTTAAGTCCCAGAGTGCCGGGTTCGAACCTTGCCGAAGGCAAAAACTCCATAGGGCCGGGACTCTGGGGCTTAAGTAACCCGGAAGCACCTTGCCATCACCAACTGAGCTACTATGGGGCTTAAGTAACCCGGAAGCACCTTACCATCACCATCTGAACTGTGATGGTAAGATGCTTCCGGTTTACTTATCCACCTCGACTGTTACAAAAAAGTCTTCTCCACCCCCCATTTGGAATTTTTGCCTTATGCAAGGTTCGAACCTGGGACCTTTGGCTTAAGTAACCCGGAAGCACCTTGCCATCACTAACTGAGCTACTATGGGGCTTAAGTAACCCGGAAGCACCTTACTATCACCATCTGAGCTGTGATGGCAAGATGTTTCCGAGTTACTTATCCACCTCGGTTGTTACAAAAAAATCTTCTCCACCCCCATGTGGAATTTTTGCCTTATGCTAGGTTCAAACCCGGGACCTGGGGCTTAAGTAACCCAGAAGCACCTTGACATTACCAATAGTAAGGTGCTTTCGGGTTACTTAAGCCCCAGGTCCCGGGTTCGAACCTTGCATAAGGCAAAAATTCCACATGGAGGGTGGAAAAGACCGTGAGTACAGTTGGAGGTGGATAGCTCAGTTGGTGATGGCAAGGTGCTTTCGGGTTACTTAAGCCCTAGGTCCCGGGTTCGAACCTTGCAAAAAGGCAAAAATTCCACATGGGGGTGGAAAAGATCGTGAGTACAGTTGGAGGGTATATTAAACCTCGGCTGTTACAAATCTGATATACACCCACGATTCTAATTCTATTAAGAGTAACAGGACCACACGAAATTGGCAGCAATGTGATCACCAAATATGAGAAGTGATATGTCTTGGATACTACCAGTTGAACACCTGAAAATCGTGGTTAATCACGTTCAAATTCGTGGTTAATGAAGTTATGTTAATGGTTAATGAGTTTCAACACCTGATATATCCATTAACCATTCACTGAACGTAATTAACCATGTATATGAACTGTGTTAACCACTAAGTTAGTTGTCACGAAAGTTGTCTGATAATTGGTTGTCCAAATATCATTCCTCCAAATTTGACACCGTATCTAGACAACATATAGCACCGTTAACGTGTGGTTAATGACATGCAAATATTTGATTAATTATGTTCGTTACGTGGTTAAAGGATTATCATTTTTTTTACAGAATTAATTTCTTTTTTTACAACCCACTGAAAAATACATATAGTTAGTGACTTTCAAATGTTTGGTTAACTTAATTCATTACGTGGTTAATGGGTTATCCTGATGCCTTAATCATATTTTACAAACCACTCAAAAGTACATAGTTAATGACTTGCAAATACTTGGTTAATTTAGTTCATTACGTGGTTATTTGGTTACTTTGATACTACATATTTCACAACCTGCTAAAAAGTACACGGTTAATGACATGCAAATACTTAATTAATTTCGTTTATTATGTGGTTAATGGGTTACTTTGATACTATTTTTTTCACAACCCAGTAAAAAGTACATGGTTAATGACTCGCAAATACTTGGTTAATTAATTCAGTTTTTTACAAGGCTAATGGGTCATTTTAATACTACATTTTTCACTACTCATTTAAAAGTATATGTGAAGTATGATAATCCATTAACCACGTAATGAACAGAATTAACAAAGTATTTGTAAGTCATTAACCACACATAAACAATGTTATATGGTGTCTGGATACAGTGTCAAATTTTGGTTGTCAAAATAACATTTCTCTTTTATTAACAAGCCAATGACATAATATGAAATTCTAAGAGAAATGTTATTTTGACAACCAATTTTGCGACAACCGTACATGACACTGTATAACACTATTCACGCGTTGCTACGTGGTTAATGACTTGCAAATACTTGGTTAATTCAGCTCATTACGTGATTTTTTTGGACATAACTAATTTCATTTTTTTACAACCCACTAAAAAGTACATGGTTAATGACTTGCAAATACTTGGTTAATTCAGTTCATTACGTGCTTAATGGGTTAATCATATTTCAAATGTATTTTTTAGTGGATTGTGAAAAATATAGTATCAAAGTGACACGTTAACCATGTAATAAACTGAATTAACAATATATTTGCAAGTTATTAACCATGTACTTTTTAGTGGTTTCAAAAATTTAGTTTCAAAGTAACCCATTAACCATTTAGTATCAAAGTAACTCATTAACCATGTAATGAATTGCATTTACCAAGCATTTGCAAGTCAACAACGATGTATTTTTTACTAGGTTGTGAAAAATGAAATTAATTCTATAGATAAATGACAACTCATTAACCATGTAATGAACTAAATTAACTAAGTATTTATAAATTATTAACTACGTACTTTTTAGTGGGTTGTAAAAAATGAAACTAATTCTGTCCAAAAATAATAATAACTCATTAACCACGTAATGAACTGAATTAACCAAGCATTTGCAAGTTGTGATATCCCAAAATTTTACCTAAATAATTAGTAAAGAGAAAATGATTTTTGTAACAAGGACTTAGGAAAACAAATAGTAAGAAATTTAAATGAAACAAAAATAGAGAAGAAATAAAGAAAATTTATAAAATCATCAAAATAGGGAATTTTAAATAAAATTAGAATAAATAAGAAATAAATAATTAAAATAAGGAAAATATAAATAAATTATACTTTTAGTAATTTGGTCCCTCTTTTATTTTTTTTGTTCCGAAATGATCTCTTATATTGCAAAGTTATACCAATATGGTCCCTCTTTTGTTTCTTGTTTCGAAATGGTACCTTACTTTACAAAAGTTATTCTAATATGATCCCCTTTTTTGTTCCAAAATGGTCCTTTATTTTACAAAAATTATACCAATGTAGTCCTCTTCGTACCACAATTTGAACGGAAAGGACCACATTGGTATAACTTTGAAAAATAAGGGACCATTTTGAAACAAAAAATAAAAAAGGGATCAAATTAAAATTTATAATAAAGATAAGGGACTAAAAATATAGTTCAGCCTAAATTAAATAATAATTTATAATAAAATAATAACAAAAAAGAGTCTAGAAACCCTAGGAAAGGTCTATAACGCAAAGAATTTTTTTAATTAAGGCCCATCGCGACGTGACAGTACCCTAACAACACCACCGCAAGCTCACTGACACGTGTAAAGGAACGCAGTCCATCGCAATGTGATGATACTTTTACCACCATTATAAATAGGTGGTTTTACCACCCATTTTTACACGCCCTTCTCCTTTCTTTCCCACAGTTCTGACAACAAGGGTCGCGGGTGAAGCACGAGTGAGAGGCAAGAGCGAGAAGAAGCGCGAGGATTAGAGTGGTCCTCTGCTCAAGTAATGGAGACAGAACCCTATGCACTAGGGAATATATGAGTAGAATAAGTGTGGAATAGGTGTGGGGTGCCCTTAGCCCTACAAGGAGTTGAGAATGGCAACTCCTCAGGAGAGGGGTTGTGACTTGCGATGACTGATGGTAGTCACGCTAGTCTATCAGCCCATAGGAGTTACTGTTTTTAATGATTGTTGATTTACTTTGTGATTGTATGTATGACAATATGATATGTACTAGGTCATATGTGTGATACCTAGGTCATGTGCAATGAATGACTATGATAATTGAAGATGCAATATGCGCAAGATTGTGGTGGATGCGTGTATGTGTGAGTGATGATTGATTTATAAAACATGGTTGACTGGTTGATACCCAAAGGTATAGTTGATACTCAACCTCGTAGGATACAATTGAGGTATAAATCGAGGATTAGATACAATAGGTTGATGGATTGGACTGAGGTTGAGTTGTTAGGTTGTGATCCAGGAAAATACTGTGTGAGGATTCATATGCATGGCTGGAAACCACCATCGTACGCATAAGCTGGCGTACGAGGTCAGGTACCAAAGTGCGGATACCAGTATAGTTAGTATAGGACACGCTGGTTCTTGAGGATAGTCTAGGTCTGACAAGTCTACATGTGACGAGTGGCTCGCGACCATCTTGTCGGGACGTCGGAGTGCATGGTGTAACGACCGTTTCCAGGACTTCTGGGCCATCGAAGCTCAATATCACCAGAGCTCGAGTTACGGCTCAACACACCAAGCTCAACAGAAACCTATATGAGATGTGTTTAAAAACAAAACTCTTGTGCCTTTTAAAAATACGATATATTTTTTATAAAACCAACTCGTGCACATCGAGTAATTCTGACACTGAAACATGGTGCAACTAAGACACAAGACTTATATTCAAATAAAACATACATGCATAACATACATATATATATCACTGAAATAATAATGTATACAAAATACGAGTAACAAATGTGTAAAGAAAATACACCTAGATACGACGACTTGAAAGTAATCATACCCTGGGGGTACTCCGGCAGAACTCCACGCGGTTTGCTCCAAAAGTAAGACCACCAGTCTACCCTGCCAGTAACAACACAACTGCCCAGCCCGGTCACGACCTCGAACACAAAAGAAAAAGCAGTGCAGTCCTCGGAAAAACAAACATCCAACAAATAAACAATCACGACGGATAAGTGCGTCGCTCGGGTCGCTCGAGATCCTCACCGGCATCATCTAGCCGAGTTCCTGCGCTTCGACATCGCACTGGTAACGAGTCATGGATTGAAGGCACCACGGAAAATTGGTCACTTCTCAACAATTCAAGATAAGCTCGACATAAAAATATAAGCAAACAAGAAAGTATAACATTCAGAAGCGTGACTCGACCATCTCACTCTAAACTTCGACACAACTCACAAATCCATTTTCTCGACTCGACAATTTTACGGAATACGCGCATCGACGGTATGTCGGAAAAGTCCACCGGTAAAGCCTTGGGATCCTCGCTCTCCCCAGGGCCGATCGGCTCAGGTCCCGTGGCGTGGCGGCGTCTAGTCAATCTCCGTAAATAAAAAGGGACCTAGCACCTGATTATCCGGGTCACGGCTCAAAAGCGTCATACGACTCACCTAGCTTCGCTCACTTTCGATGAACAATTCGCCGCATCGATATTCAAAGAGTTAAACACAAGATATTCAACCATGTCAAATAAAAAGAGCAAGCTCGACATGAAGAAGCATAATTCAACATGCAATACACAATTCCACGACATATATTCAATCACATATTAAATACATGCAAAACTCAATCATATCACAACATTTAAATGACACAAATCGGGAAATACACAATAACATAACGTAGAATATGAAATGCTCTTATGCGGACTTATAAAATAAAGCCTTAGAGATATCTAGGAGTTGCCTACATACTATAACAAGTATAAATGTAAGCGCCACCAGAACTCCAAGTTAATGCGCCGACAACGACACCGACTGTCTACAAGAGCTCGACAGCGACTTCGACCGCGTGACGCTTCCGGTCGACCTCGACACGTCTGAATCCTCGATCTGGATCTCTTCTGGCGTCCTTGGATTACGCTTTCCACTCCCTCGATTCGAAATCACTCGATCCTGGGAATCGGACTTCCTAAAACAAACACAACTCGGATCGATCTATGGTTCTAATACATCTAGCTCTCTCTTCCCCAAACTTCAACCTGACCAGAAAAATATAAAACTCAAGAACTGAAATATATTTTCCTCTAACACAAAGTTAGGGATTTGATCAAAATTCATGAAAAAGTTATCGATGCTTCATGAGATAGATCGACAACAATGATAACGAACAACAATTGAAAAACAAGAAATCGAAATGAACCAAAAATGGAGGTTTTAAGACCGCTGCGATTGTGAGAAGCAGAGAAAGAAATTTGTTTTACAAGCCCAATTAATCGGTTAGAAAGATGGTAATATTGTGAATAAGAAAACCCATCAATTAATTAGACATGATTTGGAAGCATAAAGCGGTTAAAAATGGAAGAAGAATTAGCGCTAAGCGAGTACGGATGAAAGAAAATCTGTTCTTCATACCTCAAAGCGGTGATGGTCGTCGGCGAGATATGGGTCGAGAAGTTGATGATGAACAAAATTGATGAAGAAAGCTTGTCGAGAATCTCATTTGGAACTCACGGTTTAGTCGATGAAGATTTTTAAAGAAAACAACGAAACAGAGCGAAGGAAGGAAGGAAGAAAGAAGAAAAGAGAAATGAGTGTGAGGGAATCGGTCGTGGTATCTGGTGGCGAGAAAGGGTATAAGCGTAACTCCACTATAGATGCCAATCCCATCAATCATCTACCCGTTAACTTTCGTTCTCTCATAATTACCCTCTACTGCTTCTGGCCAGGTCAAGCGAATAAATATAATAATTACAAACAATAAAATAATATTGAGTAACGTTGAAATATCACGGTGTCATCTCGATACCGATGTCGACAAGAGTGCTCGTGCAAGCGTAAGAGTTCTAACACGAGTTCGTGAGCGCGGTCTCTCATTTCGACTTGTCTCATCGGCTTTCATGCGACTTCATCAACTTCGACACGCGACCTCTTTCACTCGGCCCGGCAGTGGTGATGGTCTCATCGGCTCGACCAAAATATCTCGGCAAGACGATCTAGTCACGGGATCTCGACACAAAGGTCTTGGTCGAGGTCACCTGCCGATCACGTCGTCACTAATCGATGTCCGATCTCGTCCTGGGTGTTACAATCTCTCCCTCTAAAAATTTCGTCCTCGAAATTGCAAATAAGGTTCTTACCTCGAGAAAGTTGAGAGTACCGAAGTCTTCATCTTCTCCTCCAGCTCCCAAGTCGTATCTCGTCTTTTGATCCCACACAACCTTGACAAGTTGGATCTCTTTGTTCATAGCGTTTGGCTTTCGATCAACGATCCGGTGACGCTTCAAAAGATAGGTCGCCCCGGTTGAATCACATCCGGTTCGATGACATGGAAGAAGGCGTATACTTACTCCGCAATTGTGAGGCGTGAAAGGCGTCGTGGATGTTAAACAAGAATGGGGGTAAGGCAATCGATATGCCAGCGCGGACCAATACGACGAAGAATCTGGTAAGGTCCAATGAATTTAGAGTAAGTTTCTTGGATTTGATCGCTCGACCAACTCGATGGTGGGGGTGACTCTAAGAAATACATGTTCTCCTTCCCTCGAACTCGTGGTCGGCGTCGTTGGTGCGCATAACTCTTACATCGACTTTGAGATGTTAGCATCCGATCTCGATCAAGCGGATCTTCTCGGTAGTCTGGCCTATTTGGATCATATCACGGTCCTACGGATTCGCTCGGCCAGATCTGTACGCCAACAAAGAGGCGTCCGACATTTCCGAGTCATGCCGCTTCAAAAGGTGCCATCCGATACTCGCATGGAAACCGTTGTTGTATGTGAACTCCACCAATGGTAAGGCCGCCCAACTTCTCGGTGATCTGCGTAAGCTCGCAGCAACAAATCTTCAGCGATTGGATCGTTCTCCGGCCCGACCGTCGACCGGTGGATGATATCGCCGAGCGAGCCGGTTCCCATCGCTCCTTGCAATTCTCCAAAATGAGAGCGTGAACTTCGGATCTCGGTCGAGCTACGATCGAAGAGGTATTCCATGAAGTCGTACTATCTCGCGATGTAGATCTCGTCAGCTTTCCACGTTGTATGTCGTCGACCTGTTGGCGAAATGGCGATTTGGTCGATCGGTCAGCGATCACCCAAATCGAATCATTCTTCTTCTGGCGTCTTGAAGAAACCTAGCGAAATCCATGGAAATACTATCCCATTTCCATGACGTGCGTACGCGATTGTAGCATTCTGCAGTCGTTGGTGCTCCACCTTCGGCTTCGACGTCGAAACATGAAGCTTCGTGCTCGGCCCATTTTCGCTTCTTCATTCTGGGACCACCAAAAATGCTTCTTCAAGTCTTGATACATCTTCGTAACTTTCGGGATGAATACTAAAGTTGCTCTTATGCGCCGTCGAGAATCAACTTCCTCGGCTTCGGGTACGTTAAACGCGCACACTCGGCCATTGCACCTCAAGATATCGTCCGCTCGACCAAATTCACGCGCTTCCTTCGCGGCTATCAATCGAATCTTCTGCGAAGCTTCGTCATGAACTTTCGGTCTCGGATCTCGCCCAACAATCTGTTAGAAATGGTAAAGCATACCAAATCTCGACTTCCCGGTGAAACCGACACTCGACTTCAAGTCTCGAACTTCGAGCATCTCCAACTCTCGATCATCATTCACCGGGTTAAAGCGTTCTTCCTACTCAACGCATCCGCTCTCGTTAGCTGCAGGGATGGTATTCCAACGTGAAAGTCGTAGTCCTCGAGAAATTACGTCCATCTGCGTTGGCGCATGTTGAGCTCCTTACGGTCGAGCGGTGTACTTGCCTCTTGTGATCGTGAAAGCGAAAGTGCTCCGTAAAGGTAGTGCCTCCATATCTTGAAGCGCAAAAACTACCGGCTGGCAGCTCAAGTCGTGAGTAGGGTAGTTCTCCTCGTGAATCTTAGGTGTCTTGAAGCATACGCGACCACGCCGGAGATGTTGCATCGGCGCGCATCCCGAATCCCGGTGTGACGCATCACAATACACCTCGAAGGCTCGCCGGGTTGAGGCAAAATCGGCCAAGACAGTGTAAAAGCTCCTTGATGCGTTGGCGGCTTCACACTCTCGGTCAAGCAAAAAGGTTGATTCTTCCTGTCGATGCGTAAAGTAGCGCTGACAATCTTCGAAAACCTTGAATGAATCTTCGGTAATATCTGCTAAACAAACTCGATCTCGGTAACCATCTTGGTATTCCCATGTACTATCAGCCTCGAATCTTAGTTGGATCCTGACTATCCGCTATCCGGAAATCACGTGACCAAGAAAATTCACCTCTTCAAGCCAAAATTCACGCCCGACGGTTGGCATAGGAGTTGCTTATCTCGTAATATCTGTAGTACTTTCGACATAGGTGTTCTGCGTGCTCTTCGGTTCCTCGAGTAAATCAATATGTCGTCGATGAAACTACAACGGCTGATCCAAAAGCGAATGGAAAATCTGTTCATGTAGTCCATAAACCACCGCGTGCGTCACTCCAAGCGGCATCACTAAGTACTCGTAGGTGACCGTATCTAGTCTGGTGTTTTGGCGACATCTTCCTCCTTCACGCGAATCGATGGTAGCGGGCTTCAAGTCTATCTTGGAAAAGATCGCCGCTCCAATGGTTGGTCCATCAAGTCGTCAATACGTGGTAGCGGATAACGGTTCTTCACGGTAACCTTGTTGAGTTCGGCGATAGTCCCACGCCTGACCTTGATCGTCCGTCCTTCTTCTTAACCAACAACATTGGAGCTCCCCACGGTGACACGGCTCGGTCGTATGGTTGCTTCGATTCAAGTGTTGATCGGGACTTGACTTTCTTTTCTCTCGGCGGGAGACATCACATGGCAGCTTTGGAAATCGGTCTGTTCCTGGAATCGGTCGATGGAGAACTCGACCTATTCGTCTTGGTGGTAATCCCGCACGTCTTGAAAACGCCCTCAAAATCACACACCAGCGGGTACATTCTTCACGTTGTCTGGCGGAAAACTTCCGAACTAGCTAGATACATGTATTCCCTAGTTCCTTCTTTCAAAAGAAACTCCAATACGTTCGTGAAAAGATACCTGGAGACTCAAGAATCTGGAAAAATTACGATTTCACGGCACAGTCGAAAGGACATGGTGGTGTGATAATGACGATCCATCCGAGGATGACATCTAAGCCGCCAAGAGGCAAACAAACCAAATTGACCACAAACTTTCTACTCAATAATCACTACACAATTAAGACATGCGATGTTTGTATTAAGGTTTTTATTTGGGGTTGTAACTAATTTAAACGGTGCGATCCTGCAGTCAAGTTCAAATGGTTCACCTGAATCGAGAAGAAATGAAGGAATGGGTTGCACTGAATCAAAAAGAACGGATAAGGATTTACCTGATCTCACATTCACCTTGGATAAGATCATCGGCTCGTTCCGACTTCCTGCGCCACTCATCTGAAAAACTCGCCTTTAGCCACTGACGCTTTGGCCTTTGCGCAAGCATAGTCGGTTGACTTTAGGTGTAGGACAATCCTTAGCAAAATGCCCTGCAGCTTCTTGCGGTTGAAACACACCTCCTCCCCTCGAAATCTGATTACTCGCGTAATGTCGACTTTCCACACTTCGGAGCAAATCACCTCGACACCGGTCGACCTCCACTCCTCGGTACTTGGGGTCATCGAACGTCTTCGCCCCTGTTGTTGTTCCCCCGAGGTCGGTCGTAAGGCCTCTTCTGCGGTGGTTTCCTTCATTACAAATCTCGCCCCACTCTGGGGTCTCACCGGCCCGCCACAGCTTCTTCTTTGTGGCTCTCACTCCTTCTACCTCGACACATCGATCAATCGGCTCTTGGAGATTTCGGATCCTCAGCGACAGCATCGACTTACGAGATGTCGAATCTCGATCCCGTTGGAATCTCTCTACTTAACCATCTCTCGGTCAACTTCGGTCACGAAATGGACTGTTGAAATACCATGTGATCGAACTTGGCGCATGCCGGACCGGACAAGTCGAGCTTTGCTAGCTGCGATTGAAGAAATTCTGCTCCTTCTCGCTGCGATGTCAAGTACTTGTCCAAGAACCTTTCACGAAAAAGCTCTGGTTATCTCGCGATGTTCGCTATAAGCGTTGCTTCACTCCTCTCCACCAATACTCTGCGTCTCACTAGCGATGAAGTAGGTAGCATAGTCGACCTTCTTGTCACGCTATCCGCAAAGTGCCTCGAAGATCTTCTCGATCTCTTGCATCCAAAGAATCGACTTTATCCGGTTTGGCTCACCGTAGAACCGATTGGATCATGCTTCCTGAAGTCGGCCGATCCTCTCGTCAAAGATTTCGCTCGCGTTCTTTGTTCGCCGCCGCAAGTTCTGCCGAGTCAACGCCGCTGATGAGCCATCGCGTTAGCTTTGTTGAGTTCGTGGTGATTGTTGAGCCATATCGCCGCCATCTCGGTGCATAGCTTGAATAGCTCGTTCCATGTCGACGTTCTCTCTGATGTCGTATTCCTCTGGTGGCATTAGATTCCACAAAGTTGAAAACCCCAGCCAATCTCACAACAAGGATGTGTTAAAACACCTTGCTTGAATCAAGAAAGCAGTTCAAACAATTTCTCAAGCAATAAGTGCTTCGCCCAATCAAACAAATCAACACAAAACAACTAGGCACTCAACACATAACCCGACATAGTGATCACCCAAATTCTATGCACAATTCATGCGGCTCGGTCGACCGAGTCGCTAACGATTAAAACAATGTAACGACCGTTCGGGACCGCTACGAGCTCAATATCACCGAGGCTTTCGAGTTAAGAGCTCAACACACCAAGCTCAACAGAAACCTATATGAGATGTGTTTTAAAAACAAAACTCTTGTGCCTTTTAAAAATCGATATATTTTTTTATAAAACCAACTTCGTGCACATCGAGTAATTACGACTTTTCGAAACATGGTGCAACTAAGACACAAGACTTATATTCAAATAAAACATACATGCATAACATACACATATATATATCACTCAAATAATAATGTATACAAAATCTGAGTAATAAATGTGTAAAGAAAATACACCTAGATACGATTTACTTCAAAAGAGTAATCATACGGGGTACTTCCGTGATCTCACGCATTTGCTCCAAAAGTAAGACCACGATCTACAGAGCAACAACAACTGCCTGCCCAAACCGGTCACGACCTCGAACACAAAAAGAAAGCAGTGCAGTCCTCGGGAAAAACAAACATCCAACAAATAAAGCAATCACGGCGGATAGAGTCGCGTCACTCGGGTCTCGTCAGAGATCCTCCATCCATCATCTCTGTCGAGTTCCTGCGCTCGACATCGCTGGGTGTCATGGATTGAAGGCACCACGGAAAGGGTCAACTTCTCAACAATTCAAGATAAGCTCGACATAAAAATATAAAGCAAGCGGCCAAAGTATAACATTCATAGGCATTGACTCGACCATCTCGCTCTAAGCTCGAATAACCTCACAAAATCCATTTTCTCTCGACTAAACAATTTTCAGAAATGATGCCCGTCTGGAAAGTCCAGCGGCCTCGGATCTCGCTCTCCCTAGAATGATCTCAGGTCCGTGGCGTGGCGGCGTCTTCGATCTCCGTAAACAAGGGGACCTAGCACCCTCGATTATCGGGTCACGCAGCTCAAAAACGTCATACTGACTCACTGGCTCGCTCACTCGATGAACAATTAGCGCGCCACGATATTCAAAGAGTTAAACACAAGATATTCAACCGCATGTCAAATAAAAGAGCAAGCTCGACATGAAGAAAGCGCAATTCAACATGCAATACACAATTCATGACATATATTGATCCGCGTATTAAATACATGCAAAGCTTCGATCATATCACAACATTTATTTCGACACGTCGAAATACACATAACATAACCACGTAGAATATGAAATGCTCTACTTAAGGACTTATAAAATAAAGCCTTAGAGATATCTAGGAGTTGCCACTTTACATCTTATAACAAGTATAAAATGTGAAGCGCCACTAGAACTCCCGAAGTTAATCTTTGCTCGACCGACAACGACGACACTGTTTGTCTTCTAAGAGCTCGACAGCGACTTGACACGTGCGCTTCGGTCGACCTCGACACGCGTGCAATCCTCGTCTGCCGATTCACGCTTCGCGTCCTTGGATTCGCTTTCCATTTCGATTGAATCACTCGATCTCGAGGAATGGTTCTAAAACAAACAACTCGATCGATCTATGGTTCTAATACATCTAGCTCTCTTCCCCAAACTCAACCTGACAACGAAAAATATAAAACTCAAGAACTGAAATATATTTTTCCTCTAACACAAAGTTAGGGATTTCGATCAAAATTCATGAAAAAGTTATCTGATGCTTCAACAGATAGATCGACAACAACAATAACCAGAACAACAATTGAAAAACAAGAAATCGAAATGAACCAAAAATGGAGGTTTACGACCGCCGATCAGAAAAAGCAGAGAAAGAAATTTGTTTTACAAGCCCAGTGTCGGTTAGAAAGATAGGTAATATTGTGAATAAGAAAACCATCAAATTAGACATGATTTGGAAGCATAAAGCTGGTTAAAAATGGAAGAAGAATTAGCGCTAACAAGATGCACGGATGAAAGAAAATCGTTCTTCATACCTCAACGGTGATGGTCGTCAGACGAGATATGGGTCGAGAAGTTGATGATGAACAAAATTGATGAAGAAAGCTTGTGCGAGAATCTAACTGGAACTCACTGTCGTCGATGAAGATTTTTAAAGAAAACAACGAAACACGAGAGCGAGAAGGAAGGAAGAAGAAAGAAGAAAAGAGAAATGAGTGTGAGGAATCGGTCGTGGTATACTCTGAGAAGGGGTATAAACGTAACTCCGGTATAAGATGCCAATCCATCAATCATCATACCCGTTAACTCGTTCCTCTATAATTACCTTCTACGTCGGTCAGCGGCAAGCGACAATATAATAATTACAAACAATAAAATAATAACGGCTGAGTAACGTTCGAAATAATACGCGGTGTCATCTACGACCGCGATGTCCAAGAGTGCTCTCGTGCAAACGTCATAAGGTTCTAACACGAGTTCGTGACGGTCTCCTCGGCTCGACTTGCGTCCTCATCACCAGACGCGATTTCATCAACTCGACACGCGACCTCTTATTTCGGCTGACTAGTGCACGTGGTCTCATCAGCTCGACAAAATATCTCGGCAAACGATCTAGTCACGGGATCTCGACACAAGGTCTTGGTCGAGGTCTCGATACGTCGTCCTAATACGATGTCGATCTCGTCCTCAGGTGTTACACATGGCCATCCTGACGGGGTACTGATGTAGTCACTGTCCATAATGATGGTCCTAAGTGCCGTCCCGACACCTGTTCCTATCTGTAACATCCTAATTTTTAAGAAAAATTGTTTTATCAATAAAGTCCTGAATGCTTGAAGGTAAGTCGTAAAGACTGATCATCTCGATGACTTTTTGAGAGTACGAAGAACTGTGTCGATTTAATTTCAACGATTTATGTTTTTAGTGACAATTTAGATTAATAGACAGCGCTGACGTATGCTGCTTTTAATGTGAAATCACTGACAGATTTTCTGTGAGTTTTTTGTTTGATGCGGTGACACGTATTTCTGCTGTTAATAAAGTGAATGAAATTCATCGGTATAAAATGAAAATTGAGAATTAATATTTGTTATTAATTCTTGGTTCAAAACTCGTCGAAAAATTCTAACGAGATTTCGTCGCGTTTTGAGCTGCCTGGTAATTTTTACCCTAGAGAAAATTCTAATGAATTCTTATTTCGACGAAAATTGAATCGTGGCTTGGTATGATGATATGTGATGTTATTAGAGTCAGTTTATGATTTCTTGGTGAAGAAATTATTCAAGAATAATTTCTTGGTCACACGTTGAATTAATTTATCGTTAAATTAATTTACGCGATTAATCGTCAA
Organism: Calophaca sinica; assembly: GCA_037113605.1. NCBI lineage: Eukaryota > Viridiplantae > Streptophyta > Magnoliopsida > Fabales > Fabaceae > Calophaca > Calophaca sinica. Next base: position 70,889,310 of record CM073733.1, on the reverse strand, counting down.
ACGAACAATCGGTAACGCGATCACCCGACGCCGCGATATTACGACGCTGAGACCTATTTGACCTAGAGTCAAAAAGAGAATTTAGTGGTTGGGAGAGGGTGTAAGGTGTCATGTTGTTATTGGTTCATGGAGAAAAATCCTACCTGAAGGCATGGTGAAACATAACCTAAGGTAAGGCTAATGGTGAGTCACGAACTCTAGTAAGGCCTTGTCATGTAGTCTAAGTTTGGAAGCTCATTTCTTCTTCTTTTCCTCCATTGGAGCCCCGACCATCTTCTTCTTTTTCCTCTCCATTTTCTTTTGTTCATTCCTTGTTGGAAGTGTTGGTAAACTTGGAGAGAATTAGCTAAGGTTGTGAGGAAAAATTGAGAGATAATCCCTCCTTCTTCTTCCTTGTAAAATCGTGACTTTGTAACAATTTTCGGGTAAGATTTTCTAGTTTGTTTTCTTCCATTTCCTTCCTTGTATGTTAGCTAGATCAAGTAGTGAAAGGTTGAAGTTTTCCTCCTTTTTTAGTTTATGAAAACCGAATTTTTGTGTAGAAAATGAGGAAGATGATTCAAGCTTTCTAACTTAGATCCTTGATGGTTTTATTGTTGTTGTTTAGAATATGTAGAGAAAGTTTTGAACCAAAAGATTTTCCTAAAAGAAGAGATTTTGTTGATTTAAGTTGTAGATCTAGTTTTAATCTTTGTTTAAGATATGTTTTGATGTTTTAAGACAATGAACACCTAAATCTTGAAGAAATCTTTGTACTTCTAAAGAAAGTGGAGTCTTAAGGAATTTTGTGATCAAGTCTTTAGTTTTTGTCTTACTTTTGTTCTTAAAGATTTGAAAGATGAGAAAAATTTGGGGTTTGATGTTTTGTTAAAAACTGTGAGGTATTAGGGTTTTTGGTGATGATTTTACAACTTTTATTTTATCAAAGTGTTAGTAGTTTAAGAAATACAAGTTTTAGGAATTAGATCCATGAGTTTAGTTGCAAAAGAAATGATTTTGGTTGTTAAAAGTTTAAGATTTTCTAGAATCAAAGTTGTGAAGATTTTTAAAAAAAAGAAATGATTTTGGTAATTTAGAGATTATAGTTTTAAGATTTAAAGGATTTTGATAGTAAGGTTTCAAAACTTGTAATGGAAACAAGATTTGATCTTTAGCATTAAAGATATGATGTTCTTGAAGTTGTAAAATGAATTTTTAGTAATTTGTTGTTTTGGAAGTGAACTAAGAGAAATCTTAGTGATCCTATGTTTTGATACATTAGGAAGCTAGATCCAAAGGAAAGAAAATGAAAAGCTTTTCCCTTCCTTTTTAAAGGATTAGGCCGTGAGGCCAATGTATTCGTGAGAAGCCAAAACTTCATTTCTTTACTTGTGTTATAGTGCATGATGATGAGATATAAACCTAGAGCTTATAATCTTTGAAAATTAGCATTTTTATGTGAGATTCAAGGTTTATTTTTATAACTTAGTGACTTAGGGTTTTGGGCTATGAATTCCTTAATGGATGAGCCTAGTATGTGTTAAAAGAATTTGGAACAAAGACTTGTCCAGAAAGGATTAAGTTGTGAGCTTTCTATTTGTGGGATCGATAAGTTTCAATTCTTTACATACTAACCTATGTGATAGAGTATTTTGAAGTGATATTTTTGTGTTAGGTGTTGAGTTTCCAAAACTTTTGTTTTAAACCTTGTTTAATTAGTTGGAGTGTGGGTAGCAAGCTAGAGACTTTAGAGTGGTGTTACCCTAGTTGTGGCCTTTGAGCCGCAGCCCTAATAAGTGATATTAGTGGCTTAGAGTTTTTTCTTAACCTTAGTGTTTGTTGATTAAGGTTTTAGTGATCGTGTTGGGGGTGGGACCGTGATTTTCTCGTTGACGATACCAGTAGACAAGCTTGTGCGCAAAAGCGCCTAAGGTCAGGGCATCTTCCATTTATTATTTATATGTGTATGTATGGTATGGATGATTGATTTGGTGATGATATTTCCTTGCAAGTTGAGATGATGATTGTGATTATGATTTCGATGGAGCTATGCTTTAATGGATTGAGTATGTGTCGTTGCTATGTTGTGAACACATAATATATTATGGTGAATGCATGATCAATAAAACGGTGATGAATTATGTAGTTGAGGTTGTTAAATATTTTCGAATAAAAAGACCTAAGGATTTTTATTTAAAATCAATGAGACACTTTCATGGGGAATTTTTTAAAACCCTATAGCAGTAATGAATTAACCACCTTTTCTTAAAAAGAATAAAATGAGTGTTAGAATAATTAAAAATAACTATTTTCAAATTAATAGTGAAATTTTTAAATATCAATGTCTTGCAACTAATAGGAGTTTTGACAAGAAAGAGGACTTTAGGGAAAACCAAGAAAGGTTCTGAGATGATGAGGCGGAGTTCGAGACTATGAGAGTTTAGAACAAGAGTTGAGTATATCCGGACACTCTGTGTGAGTGATTCAATTGCGGTGACTAGTAGTGGTGATGCACTTTATGCATACATTGATACTTGACTTAGGAATCCAGTACTGGACTAATGTCAAGCAATCGTGCGTGAGCCAGATTTACATACGACTACTGAGTTGGGGTCATAAGGCTACTAAGTTGGGGCCATACGACTACTGAGTTGGGGTTATGAGGCTATTGAGTTGGGGCTATACGACTACTGAGTTTAGGTCATAAGGCTACTGAGTTGGGGCTATATGATTACTGAGTTGGGGTCATGAGGCTATTAAATTGGGGCTATGTCTGTTGATCTGATTATTGAATTGATTACTGATGGAATTTTGGGCTGATTGATTGAGTGGTCATATGTTGGGTGTTGATGTACTATGCTTTTTGTGTTTAATTATGAGTTACTAGTATATTATGATTTGTGTGTCTATATACTATTGTTATGATATGTTTGTTTGGGAAGATGACCCTTTCTATTCAAGCATACTCATGGATGTCACCCCAGATGATGGTGCAAGCTGGAGAGTAGTATTCACTCGAGGTTGATAAGCAACGCGGAGGAGGACTTCATCCGATTACTTTCTTTGAAGTCATGACTCATTAAGACTTACTGTGGGGACCAGTAAGCGTTGTAGGGCTGATCAACTATAGGTGTCTTTATTTGAGTATTCTTCTGAGTTGTATTATGCGTGTTGTATTTCAAAAACCTGGATCATCTTCGTGCGAATGTTTATGTTTACATGTATTAAATTGCATGGTTATTGTGTTTTTAGTTGTACATCACATTTCGAAAATGCTGTGATATTTTGGTTGTTATTTTGAAAGAAGTTTTAAAGAAAAAATATATATAGACCCACATTTTGCGAAAACCATGCAAGCAGAGTATTTTCACCAAAAGTATTTCAACTTTTGAAGGTTGTATTAGACCAGTAGCGCTCCGACAATCGGGGTGTTACACTATCGCTGAAGTTAGGGGAACAGGGATGCACTCTTAGGGGTACGATAAGCGGGACATGTGGATAGACAGATGACTGACATGCCCTTCATAGGCTGATGAAAGATTGTTGTTTATTTGCTGTTATGGCTAAGATGGGGCCAAATATGCTAATTTCTAATATGTGGCCACGTAGGCATGTAGAATCTTTAGGTGCATGAAAGTAAGGGTAGCACAACATGAGAGTAAGGGTAGCATAGGTAATGATCTCTAAATCAAGAACCTTGGAGATGGATGTGTTTGTGACCTACTCATACATGAATTCTACTTGATTATATTCCCATTTATTTAGTGTGTATAGTGTGTTCTGATCTCCTGTTTATTTTTCTTGTTTTGCATATATATCTTCGGATGATTTGAATAGAGTCAGAAGAGTTGTGCCACGAAGAAACTCTCAGCTAGTGAGCCTGATCCTGTCAAGAGGAGTCCAAATAAATAAATTGTATGATGCTTGTATTTATGACACTTTGCACTCATTTCACTTAGTCTGGAAAGAGATCCTACAGATGGGTCCACATAGCTGCACTAATAACCCCTGTGAATGCATTGCATTGTCTTAATATTTCTTACATCATAGGCACTTGGTAATTAGTGAAAATGGGGCGAGGTCGTCTCATTAAGGAGGTATTAGAGCAGTTTGGTCATATCCGGACTATGGAGTCTGTATTGTTCCTTGTAGGTTGATCAATGTTGGATTCCCATTGAATCCAACGATTTAGATATAGGTATAGATAGAGTGTCTGGTAAGCAAGTTGTCTATACCAAGTGAAGGTATGGTCAGTTGCTTATCCTTAGGGAGCATGACATGTGACCTATATGTGTGTTTTGTGACACATTAGTTCCTTAAAAAGAAATCAATGGAATCTCTAGACGGGAAAGACCTCATGTTGTGCCTCCACTCCGCCATCGAAAAAAAATGTGGAAACGTCCACTAAACACCGCTAGTGGACGAGGTCGTTATAAATGTTCAAGACCACACTTTTCCAGAGACTGTCCCTACCCAACTTACCATTAATGCTTTAATTGTGGAGGGAACCACTACACCATAGACTGTCCTCAACAGCCAGTGAAGGGCGACAAACATTGGGGCTATGCTCGAGATCGTTCACTATGGACGGTGAAACAACATTACCCCGTCAGGATGATCAAGTACTTCGAATGCCACGACACGATGGTCGCGAGCCATCCATCCCTTATGGACTCAACCTTAATAAAACAACCAACTCAACTCAACATCTGTCTCATGTCCAACACAACTCTGTATCATGTCATATCTTAGCGTATCGTGTCAAGTCAACAAAGGTTGAGCACTAGCTAAGCCTTCAACTCTGACATCCTAGTCATTTATCACAAATACCCAAGTTAACTATCAACGTCTAACCAATTAACTCACAGTCTAAGGCCCAACAATATCCATACACAGTCAAACACAATCTTATAGATCACATATCTTTAAGTAGTGTAAGGATCAACTCTTACACAACATATCAGTAAGCAACATCAATCATCATCCATCAACGATCAATATAAGGTTCCATCCTAGTGTCGCAATAAGTGGCGTACTATCAACATGTTATCAACCAGCACATAAACAGTCGAATATAACTCATAGGCAATCATACCAGCGGTCATATACAATTAGAAGTTATCTATCTCAGGGTTATTATCCATCCATGAATAACAATAGATCAATTCTATGGTTAATAGACTTACGACAACTATCCTTAGTTATCCCAAGTCACAACGCCTATCCTTGCGTGTTGCTGTTGACAAACTCCTAGTAGGGTTTAGGTTACCCTACGCACATTCATAAATACTATTCTATTCTACAATCCCAATGTGTAAGGTTTCATGCTCCCACTGGTCATAGACGCTCGCATGAACAACTTTAGGAGCGATCTTTTGGTATGCGTACCCCTAAGAATTTCTGCTGCCATCCCCATGTCTAAAGGTCACCGAGGATTAAAATTGTGCACCAAATAGCACTAGAAACAAGGAAATAGTTAACAGTCACTTATATGGACTAGAAATAACCTAACAGACTATTATTCCAAGAAACAAGATTCGAATTAGGGTTTATACCTCTAAACGAACAACTTCGACTGAAGAGACTACTATTCACACCCCTTTTCCTCTTCTCTCACACTTTCCTTTGATTGCTACACTCCTTCCCGAGGTTTCGACCCTTGACCCTTACTGTAACATCCCGTTTTCGGAGCACTACGGTGTAACCCAATCTAATGCTGAAAACATTTAATGCTCATATGCTTTTAGTAATATGTACTCTTCAGTTGTTCACAATGAAAAATAGGAGTAATTTTTTTTTCTTTTTCTTTCCTTTGAAAACCCTTTTCAAAAATGAGACATGAAGATTACTATAATTTCAATTGATGAGTAATAAACCTTTTATCAAATATCAAAGTATAACACATTATATTGAATGCATCAGATACAATAAAACATACCATGATCATTTACAGGACAATACCCGAAGCTAAGCTGGCCAACAACTATAACTCTTACTGAGAAGCTGTTTAGCAAGATCAGGACATAGAACACTCAGAGGAGTCTTCCTCCACTGACTCATTCTTCGACGCTCCTGCGAAGGACAGAAACTGCTGCAGCATTGTGAACTCCATCTAGTAACATCCATGAGAATGTCAATCCAACAATAGTATAAGGGTAAATTCTTTGTCCACGAGTTTATCATAGGCTATGTCGCATGCAAACAAGATATATATATATATATATATATATAAAACAAACATGCCTTTATATACATATACATACTTAAAAGACTGCATGCATCATCATGGTATATCAAGCATTTTGCATGTGAGCAGATCAACAAATCAAGTCATCACATATTATTAATGTGGTTAATCATGCATGTCAATGCATTATGAACAAGTTTTTGTATACACTTACATCCTTAAACAAGGATAGCAATAGGACAAGGAAAGCCTTTTCCAGGTCCAGACAAATTCCCCTACCAAGGGTAAAATGCCACTGGGAACAGCCTCCAGGCCTGACACTAGGAACAGCCTCTAGGCCCAAAAGTCATAGGACACTGGGAACTGCCTCCAGGTCTGAAAGTCTAGGACACTGGGAACAACCTCCAGATTTGAATGCTTCATGATTGATATGCATCAAACCAATTCTTTAGTATGGCCCACCCACCATATGGAGTGTCCGAGATATCTTTTTAATTAACTAATACGGATCGACGAGTCATCAACTCTCTCAACTTAGTGAATTTCAAATCTCAGTTTTGGTGTCATCCTAAGTGATACTGTGCCAGAAATAGCTTTTAAGCTTTAGGTCGTTAGAACCCTAGTTGTGCTAAACAATGCATTAGGGGAATTCCCAGGAAAGAGAGGCGGTGCGAACACTCTTAATTATCAAGTCTTTCCTAGCCAAAATCTTTGTTTTCGCAATTTTCATTGTTTACTCAAGTTCTTTTTCTAATATGGTTCCATTAAGAAAAATATCTTTGCAAGCTTTGGATAGTTGTACTAAAACCCTCACGCTTACTTTTAAGTCAAAATGTCCTTAATATTTCATTTATGAAATCTTTACTCGACTTGTGGAATCGCATCAGATTTATCATTGTAAATCATCAACCAATAACAGTTGATCATCACATTATTAATTAATCCATCATCATTAACATTATTATGCATACTTCAATCAATTTTCATGTTTCAATCAATTAAATCATACTTGATTTAAGGCACGCAATACAAATCAGTCATGCCACACAGGGCCAAAAACACGCTACAACATCTCAACAGCACATAGTAATACTACAAGTACTACCACACAATTAACATCCAAATCAAACCACGCAACAAATAACGCGAAAAGCTCAAACTCATTATGTAAGAATTTTCCTTACCTGGAATGCGTTCCAAAGAAGTAATTCTCAAGTTGTCGTCAAGTCGTACCTTGCACGAACCTTAACAACGCAAGTTTAATTCTATTAGAACCAAATACTCAAGTCTAGTGCCCCTAGGGCAGCCACGGGTTTAGGGTTCCCTAAGGCTAGGAATTACTCAACTTAATCCCTATTTGATCACATCTAGTTATATGTCATGAAGCAAGTTCAAGTTATGCAAGTTTTGAAGATTTTACAAGACTATCACACTTAGAAAATACTAAAACCAAAACTTACCTCTTTGAATAGTATTTTCCCAACTTTGAACAACTTTTTTAAGCACTTAAACATGTCATAAAACTTTGGAAACAATTTCCTTATAAGTTTAAAACAAATCTTAAGACATATACCAAAACTTTTTCGCAAAATCAAATCTCTTTGAAAGCTTTTGTTAAATCAAATCTTTAACCATTTTTTTACAACTATTTTAGGCATAAAAACAAGTCATTATCACTTTACAAAAACTCTTAAGGGTTCACAGTTTTGAGACTTCAAAAACAAACCCAAAGTTTCAAATCTTTAACTTCTAAATCATGACAACTTTGTTAGATCCAAAACTTCTTACCATAAACCAACTTCTTTATCACTTTGATACACTTAAAAACAAGTTAAAACTCATTCTAAAACTTAGCCATTCACACGGTTTTGAAGAACAAAAACCAACCAAATTAAATTTCACAAACCTTGTTTAACATGCATATATGACTAGATCTAAGTATATAAGCTAAAACCCTTCCAAGATCTAACTCCAAAACAACTAAATCAAGTTAAAAACAGCCCCTTAGAACAGCCACGAGATTCGGCCTGTCCAAGATCTAAGGGTTTCCAAATTTTTAATTACACAAAACTCATTTAATCATGAAGGTAATAGTAGATCTAGGAAGTATTAAGCTTAAACATCAAGATCTAAATAATTCCTAAGCAAAACAACACTAAAACCATGAAGAATTCATCCATGGCAGCCAAGAGGAAAATAAGATGGGTTGGGAGGCTTACCAAGAAGTTCGATGATGATTGATCAAAGATTAGAATAAAGGAAGAAAGATTGCACTCAAAAACATTAAGTGCTTCAAGATTTCTCACCTTTCTCTCTGTAGATTTTTCTCCACCAAAGCATTCATGAAAAAAATATGAAGATGTTGATCTTCTATTTATAGAGGCCACAAGGGACAAGGAGAGAACAAAATTTGTTCATTTAGTTGGATCTTAACCATTTAGTTACAAACTAACTACCAATTACACCTAAGCAAATCACATGCTTCCACATGTCATTAGTGGGTCCCAAGAAAGGGAGGCTTACCAAGAAGTTTGATGGTGATTGATCAAGGATTATAATAAAGGAAGAAAGATTGCACTCAAAAACACTAAGTGCTTCAAGATTTCTCACCTTTCTCTCTCTAGATTTTTCTCCACCAAAGCATTCATGAAAAAATATGAAGATTATGATCTTCTATTTATAGAGGCCACAAGGGACAAGGAGAAAACAAAAATTGTTCATTTAGTTGGATCTTAAATATTTAGTTACAAACTAACTAACTAAACTAACTACCAATTACACCTAAGCAAATCACATGCTTCCACATGTCATTAGTGGGTCCCAAGCACATCTCTTGGCTCCCATTGGTCCAAAGTGGTCGACCTCCCCTCCAAAATATCAAAGGGTTTTGCTTCGGCGCGTTATCGATCAACCGGGTGCGCGACGTTCCACATATATTAGGGTTTTTCACCCGTCGCTCCAAAATTTTTTCTATTTCACCAGCCGACACCCAAAATTTATTTTTCAGCCAAAATATTCGCCTCGTCATGAGAATTGCTCCCCTGCAGCTCGTTTTCTCAAATTATGAGCCAAAAAGCTGCTATAACGCTATTTCTAGTCATAGAAAATACCCTATATTTTTTTACTTGCCCAAAAATTCCCAAAAAATTTCAATAAATCATAAATATTAGAAAATAATTAAATCTCAAATTTCGTAAATTTTGGATCATTTTTGAGCATGTTTCAGTTAGAAACTTACCTGATAGCCTCAAAATGGCAGAATTACTACGGCGTAGTAAAAACTGTAAATTAGTAATAATTACTAATTCCAATTTTTCTATCACCAAGAATAATTCCAAACAATAAAATTAACCATTAAAAATTATTAACTGAGAAGTCGTATTAAATACGACAGAAAACAGTCAATTAATAATTAACTAAACTTCAAAAGTGACTTAAAAATATTTATTAAGTCCTAAAAATTTATTTCTCCTTCAATAAAATAATTTCTTTAATCAAAAAACAAGTTTACATATTTTTCCGGGATTAATTCATATTAAAAATAGTATACATCTACACTATCTATTAATCTGAATCAATATCAATATAAGAATACAATAGGCTTGTGAAAAGACAAAATTAGACTACCATATTTTTGTCACCTATCATTTTAAAGGGGCAAATATGTCAATCTAAATTAAAATAAATCAATACAAAAATGCAATTCACATAAAAAATTAATTTTTTCTACCTACTTTTAATTTTCTCTCTCTCACCTTTCACCTTTTTTTTCTCTCACTTCTCTTTCTTCTTTCACTTCACGTACGTCACTCTCTTTTTTTTCTTTTTTTTTTCTATTTCTTCACTTACGTCTCTTTCTCTTACAGCCTGATTGTTTTGGGTTGGAATGGTGCGAAAGAAATTTACAGGTGAGAAAACGAGGAGAAATAAGAATTTTCTCCTGTGTGGAAGACGTGAGAATGAAGAGAGAGAATTTAAAAAGGTGTGGGACCCACACAAAAAAATTTCACCTCAAAGGTGCGAAGAAAATGGCACCCGCGACTTAATTTTTGACTTTTTCCAAATTCTACCCCTATTCTCTCCTTATATCTAAATTTTTAGTCAATGACATTAATGTCTTTTCAAAAATAATCAACATTTCTCTCTTCTTTTTCACTTATTCCAATCAATACCCAAAATCTACCTAATTTCTCACATTTTTCTCTCTTTTCATACTCTCTCTTCACATTTTCTCTCGTGAACCAATCACACCCTTAATCTTTCTCTCTTTCTTTTTTTTCCCCTTTCTTTTTCTTTCTCTCTTTCTCACTTTCTTTCTATTTTATTTATATTTATATTTTTTATTAATATTTTTTAATTTCATTTTTTTATATTTTTATATTTTATCATTATATTTTTTTATTATTTATAAATAATTATTTTTAGTTTAAAGTCTCAATAAGAAAACATTAGATATTGTCAATATAATTTTATCGTCTTTGATCACGTATTAAAATTTATAAATATATTTATTATATATTTTTTTATAGATGATTATTTTACTTTTGATTCTTAACGGGAGGAAACATTACATACTATCGGTATAAATGATTATTTTTCTTTTGAGTACAGACGGAGAAACATAAAATGTTATCGACATAGCATAAAAATTTATAAATATCTTTATTATATATTATTTATATATGATTATTTTACTTTTGACTCTTAACGAGAGGAAACATCACATACTATCGGTATAAATGATTATGTTTTCTTTTGGGTCCCGACGGAGAAACATAAAATGTTTATTTTTTATACGAGCTTAAACGTCTTTATTATTTATAAATGATAATTTTGCTTCTTAGTCTCTAAGGGAAAACATTACATGTTTTCAGTGTAGTTTTATCATCTTTAAACACATATCAAATATATAAATGTTTTTATAATTTATAAATGATTATTTTGCTTTTTAGTCCATATTGGGAAACATTACATGTTGTGGGTGCAATTTTATAGTCTTTTAACACATATCAAATTAATTTGACATATTTTGCAATCCTCAAATATTTTATTTTAAATGAGTCTTGGTATCAAATCTATCTACTATCTACTATCAATATATCTACTTCTACTATCTATCTACTACCAATATAAGAATACAAAGGGCTGGCAAAATTACTAAACTAGACTACCATATTTTTGCCAACTATCATTTTAAAGGGACAAATACGTCAATCTAAATAAAAATAAATCAAAATTAAAATTAAATTCACATAAAAAATTAAATTTTTTACCTACTTTTACTTTTTTCTCTCTCACCTTTCACTTTTTTTCCATTCTCTTCTCTTTCTTCTCTCTCTCACATGACACTCTTTCTCTTTCTCTCTTTCTTCTCTCACACCCTCTCTCTTCTTTCTATTTTTTTTTTGTCAACTTCTTCTTTTTATTTCTTTCTATTTCTCTTTCTCTATATTTTTATATTTTATGATTATAATTTTTTTATTATTTATAAATAATTTTTTTTGTTTAAAGTCTCGATAAAAAAACATTACATATTGTCAATATAATTTTATCATCTTTGATCACGTATCAAAATTTATAAATATATTTATTGTATTTTTTTATAGATGGTTATTTTACTTTTTTTTATAAGAAGATGATTATTTTCCTTTTGATTCTTAACGAGAGAAAACAGTACATAATATTGGTATAAGTGATTATTTATCGTCTTTTAGTCTCTACGGGAAAACATTACATGTTATGGGTGCAATTTTATCGTCTTTTAACATATATCAAATTAATAAATGCTTTTATCATTTATAAATGATTATTTTATTTTTTAGTCCTTACGGGGAAACATTACATGTTGTGGGTGTAATTTTATCGTGTTTGAACACATATCAAATTTGCAAATATCTTTATCATTTATAAATAATTATTTTGCTTTTCAGTTCTTATGGAAAAACATTACATGTTGTTGGTGTAATGTTATTATAAATGATTATTTTGTTTTTTAGTCCCTACGGGAAAACTTTACATGTTCTGGTGTAATTTTATCATCATTAAACACATATCAAATTTGTAAATGTATTTAATTTAGCTTTGATATTGTTTTATGGCTATTAATGCATAGAGGTGGTTCAGAAAGATGCTATTAAAATTTGTATAAGGACCATTGTATTAAAATATTATCCAGGTCAAAAGACATAGTAACTGATATTCAATTTTAGTTGATTCATGTAAATAGTTTAGAAACATTCATTGCTACCAACACGGCCCAACCCGTGCAGATGCACGGGTATTCTACTAGTTAATTACCGAAATATTGAATTATTTACGATAAATATTTGCAGTTCTTCGTATTTTTCACAAACCATTGAGGTGATCAATCTCTATGATTATTTCCAAGTAGTCGGAAACTGTAAAATAATTTTTATAAAAATTGGGGTGTTACACTTACTCGACCCGCGGTGCGGAACCCCCGAGATAGGGATTTGCTACTTAAAATGCTAGAGATAGAAGGATAAAAAAGGAGTGAGGAAAGCAGAAAATGAAAGGGCTATTTACAGTGGTGGATTTCGACCCGTTCACGATGTATATACGCACTATTCGCATCGTGAACACTGACACGGGTGGTGACGTCACACAACTGATGTCATTCTGATGACGTCAGCAACAACAATGTTTGCGTCGGGAACAATATCCTTCACGTTGCAAAGCTTACATTATCTTGTAGCATTTTTTTGAAAGCTTTCCAACGCCACAAAGAATGCATAAATTGGGCCAGAGCTCAAGTTATGATCAAAACAGTGACAAAGTGTATACGCGAACATGGTCAAATTCCACAACCCTGGTTTTACTTCTGTGTCTGTCCTAAGCTTATCCCAAGCCTTAATTTGGGTTCCTAAATACATATGCATTAAACACATAAACACACTTATGGAGCCATATCCTCCTGATTCCTCATAACCGTACTCTGAGCGGAAGAATTTAAGACATCTAGAAAACGGAATGTTATGCTAAGCCTTGTTGTCGTGTCTTTGATTATGTTCTTGATTGTGTTGTAAATATGATTGCTAACGAAATGAAACAAGTTTATTACGTAAAAAAATGGCAATGATCAGCCATTTTTAAAACACCTATATTTTGCGTCTTTTCCCCCCTAATATTTTTAGGTCTTTAATCTTTTAAAATTACCTGAACATTTTCACTGGAATCCGGATATTCACAACCCAAGGGCCAAGGTTTCTAGATGAAATAAATATAAATAAATAGATATAATTAGCCGGTAACAAATAATAACGGGGTGTATTGGATTGGGATCAGTAAGATTTTAAAAGACTTATTTATGATAAAAATGTCTTGTGGTATTCAATCAAGACTTTTGAGTCATTTAAATAAGGCTTGTGGTATTCAATCAAGACGATCATAATTTTTTAAACAAGGTGTCCAAATCTAGTGGTAATCTAGACTTTTTACAAGTAATAAAAAGTCTTGCGGTATTCAAAAACTTTTTAGTTTTGATGGATTGTTTTTCTAAAATAGATTTTGTTGGACTTTGTTGAACTTATTAGTGATTTTTGATAATGAAAAATTTTACCCAACCTCATGAGATTTCTAGGAATTTTCAGTTTCATTTCCCCACCTCCCTCTCCCCCCAATTTTCCCTTTTTACCTCTACCCCCTCCCCCTTTCCTTCCTAATCACTCTCCCTCCTCCCCCCATTCCTCCTCTCCCCTTTCCCCTAAACTCCACTCCCCCTTCTTCTGGATGTCCCTTTCCCCTCCCCATGAAACCCACCCTCCCCTCCCCTCCCCTTGAAATCTCATACGACCTCTTTCCTTAATTCTTTTTTTTTGTTAAATTCTTCTCCCATGTGTTATCAGTTTCTTGGAAAACTATTTTTTCGTTTTGTTTCATCCGAGATACCAGAATCTTGTTACCAGATGTGTAAATTGTTATCACCTATTTTTTTCTTTTTTTATTCGCTTGAGATTTTGCTATCGGACGTGCAAACTATTATTAGTTTCTCAGTAAACTGATTTTTTTTTCATTTTTTTCTTCGTGCGAAATCTTGCTGGAAGTGTCCGGAATCTTGTTATCGGATAGCTTGAAAATGTAGAGAAAAATTTGGACTCATAACTTAGCTAAGGCGGCCATACGTGGAGCTAATCCTCAAGTTTTTTATGATATTCCCACATGTATTGAGACTCTGATTATTGATGAAATGAATTAGATTTTTACTGTAAAAAAAATATTGGGCTTTTTGTGTCAAATTAGTCCCTTAAGTATTAAAAAGTATCAAGTTAGTCCCTTAAACATTAAAAAAGTTAGGCTAAACTATACTTCTAGTCTCTTATCTGTATCTTAAATTTCAATTTGGTCCCTCTTTTATTTTTTGTTTCAAAATGATCCCTTGTTTTCCAAAGTTATTCCAATGTGGTCCTTTTTGTTCAAATTGTGGCACGGAGAGGACCGCATTGGTATAACTTTTGTAAAATAAGGGACCATTTTGGTACTAAAAAAGGACCATATTGGGATAACTTTTGTAAAGTAAGGGACCATTTCGAAACAAGAAATAAAAAAGAGACCACATTGGTATAACTTTGCAATATAAGAGATCATTTCGAAACAAAAAATAAAAGAGGGACAAAATTGAAATCTAAAATAAAGATAAGAAACTAAAAGTATAACCGGAATGCTACTGATAAACGCTTTGACACTCGCCTGTGAACACTCGCTCATTTGTTAAGCCATGTCATTGCTTTTTTAAAGTCCATGCTCGGTTACCGACTATCCAGGTTTAGTTGCCTTTTTATTATTTTTTTTTGGGTACACAGTTGCTCGTTCAGAACACACAGTCTTCAATGTAAACACAACAACACCCACTCCAGTAACAGATCACCATGGATCAACCCACATAAATAATAACCCATAAACATATCAAAGTGAATGCAAACTTTTTTTGATAGAACAAATTGAATGAAAAATGAAAGAGAGAAAGAAACAAAGACCAAAAACTTCAATTTGAATCCAGTAATTCTCCAGATCTAACGAAACTCGTAATCGCTGAGCTTGTTGACGAAGGCGGCCTCGCAGAGCCTAGAGACGATTGTCGCATCATTGATCTCATTGGAATCACACGGTGCAGAACTAGCATATCTGCCCTCTACTCTACGTTTGTGTGCTTTTGCCCATGTCACCTTTTTCAATTTAGGGATTCCCCCTCTGTTTTCTATGATGCGTTCTCTTTTCTCTTTTTTTTTGTTTTTGTTTTTTGTTTTTGTTTCTGGGTTGATGGTCATAGATGGGGAAAAAGTGTTAGTTGTGGTGCTAGATGGTGATCATGGGAGGAAGAGGGGAAGTTGACAGTGTGTCTCATGGTTGTTAGTGATGGGTGATTTAATGTGGTAGTGTTGCTGGATGAAGGTTTGATACTTGGGTTTCAGGTTGGTTGAGTGGAGATTGAAGGTCCATGGTGATCTTTACAAGGGTGGAAGAGGGAATAAGGTGGCGGAGGGTGTTCTGATGATCAACCAGTTTGATGCATAGAGGAGGGCCTTTGAGATGTTAATAAAAAAAAATTTAAGTGTTAAAAATACTCAACTGGGAGAACCCCTAGACAGGTAATCAATTTTTAAAGAAGAACGACGTGGCCCAATACAAGAGCGTGTGTTTACTGGCGAGTGTTAGCTCGTTTGTTCGTAGCATTTCTCAAAGTATAATTTAGCCAAAAAATTAACATTGGGAGTACATAGAAAATGACCAAAAAGCCTTATGGTGTTAACTTTTTTTTTTTTTGACCGAACGTTTAATTAGTTACGGGACTAACTTAAAAAAAATAAAGATAAAAGATCAAGGTGCAATTTTAAATTAAGATTAAGGATATTTGGAATAATTTTGCCAGGCAATTGAATAGATACTCCCTTCGTCTCAAATTATAAAAGTTTTTTGCCATTTTTATTTGTCCCATTTTATAAGGCTATTTTGAAGCTTATTTGTAACATTTAATTATTTTTTCTCCTATTATTCTTATTTAATTTAATTTATCTTTGTTTTATTAATCAATAAAATAAATGAAGCCTAATCTAATTTGTTTTCCGAATAAATTCAAGAATATCATTAAAAATTATACACAAATTTATTATTTTTAACTACATTAATTATTATTATTATTATTATTATTATTTTTTTTGGTGGAAGAGATTTTCTCAAAAAGGAGTGGGTTGTTCCTTGCTTGCTGCCGTGCTCTCTCGGCGAGGATGACGACGTCGCTTTCAGAGCTTGATGACGACGTCGTTCGCAGCATGTCCATAGGAGCCGTTTTCCCTGACTTCGTAAGTAACTCTTCTCTTCCCATTTAATTTCATCTTTTAAGTTTTAATTCTATACTATGCCCTCACGTTTTAACCTCTTTCTCAGTGTTGCTTAGCGAACTTTGTGTTTTTTTAGCTTTAATTTTGTTAGGGAATTGAATATTGAATTCCATTATTCAACGATTTCTCGTCTTTAACAATAGGGGTCTTGCTCCGAGTGCCACAGACGCTGTTAATCTGATGGTGTCAGTTGTAACCATTCTCTTTTGGAGCAAATTAATGAGATTAAGCTTTTACTTTTCTTTTTAAAAAATTAGACATGCTATAATATTCAGTATTTTAAAGTTTAAGCGATTTGGAAATATTTTTTCAGAAGCAATTTCTGATCACAAATTTCTTCTACCCTAGGGGAGGGCTTGGGGATTTCACCTTTGGTCTTGTTCTTGGCGTGGAAATGATGGCTTCATTGCAAATATATCTTCTCCCTAAGGTTTAATTATGTTCATATTTGCAGGTTGGGAAGATAAATTCGCTTGATTTCCATCGTAAGGATGATTTACTTGTCACAGCTAGTGAGGATGACTCAGTTCGACTCTACGACATTGCTAATGCTAAGTTAGTCTACTCTTACAATGCAAGAAAGAACTGAATCCCTGCTTTTTTAATTAAAATTCTATAATCAAGTGGGTGTTGGTAATATCTGTGAAAATTGCACGGTTATCTTTGTCTTCCTTTCCATAGCTCTTTCGCATATAATATGCTTGTGACTTGTGCTAATATTACGCTTGGCTTAACTCATTGTATTTGTGGGTACTTTTGTTTTCATTTTTCTTCTGAAAAGAGGTTTGCTTGCTGATAGTAAAAGTGAACTGTGCAAGGCTTGTTTTTTTTGTTTTTCAAATCGATGCAATCTGTCTTTATTAATTTTTTGTTCTTGTTGAACATCTATTATAAACTTTAGCAAATGGCTACACTTATTGCGGATATGATGCAGTAGAAAGGAGCCAAAGGATTATTATCAACAATGTCTTTTTCACAATTGCTTTTGCATTTAGCTACTATGTGATAAGTGATACATCTGCCGTGTAACTTGTGTCTTTTGTCAATGAGTGAGGAAGTTATCCATGACGATTCTATACATCAAAAAAACTTCTAACTCTTAAAGTTTTCTCTTTCAATCATCTCTTCTGGCTTAAAGCACCTAATATCATATTGTGATGAAAAGTCGTCTGAGATTTAAAAAGAAAGAAAGAAAGAAAGAAATGAAATGCTCTAAAAAATTAAATTACGAACTCTGAATACTAAACTATCGTTTCAGTTCTTAAGTTTGTTTCATTACGGCCAGAAAAGAAATTAGTTTGGTTGCAGAAATATGTTATGTACCATATTATCTCTTCTGGCTCGAAGCACCTAATACCGCATTGTGATGAAAAATCCTCTAAGATTAAAAAAATGAAAGAAATGAAAAGCTCTGAAAAATTGAATTACAAACTCTGAATATAACTCGTTTCAGTTCTTATTTTTTTTCATTATGACCAGAAAAGAAATTTGTTTTGTTGCAGAAGCTTAATTGGTAAATTATTAGATTTTTTGCTGTAATTATTAAAGCAATTAATCCCTTTTTGGGAATGGTTTGTCAGCTTAATGCCAAAGTTTATATGATTTACAGCTTCTTGAATTAATAATTTTGTTTTTTAAGCATTTAGGCATCTATAAAGCGTTTTACCTTTTTACCATGAAATCCAGGTTGTTGAAGACCACTTATCATAAGAAACATGGTACTGATCAGATATGCTTTACTCATCACCCGAGTTCTGTTATATGCTCTTCAAGGTACAATTTGGAGTCTGCTGGAGGTGAGCTTATCTATTTGACATTTTGATTTGATGTAATTTACAGTGGCTACTGTCATAAATATAAGACGCAATATTGGTCACGCAGTTCGGCCAATCTTTGCCTACGTCTGCGACTACAGAGTAGCTGTAGTTCCGTTTTATTGATTGTCTTTCTTGCCTTGAGTACAAACACTAATGAGTTTAAATAGGCTATTCTACGTAAACCTAACGGGCCTGGGCCGAATAAATAAATCTACTATTTACAAGCTTCCTAATTCCTTATTCACATCCCCCCTCAAATTGATGCGGGTCATCAAGGAGCATCAATTTGCCAACAAGAAACTAATGGCGTGGACGAGGAACACTTTTGGTCAAAATATCTGCAACTTGAAATTGAGTATTGATATGAGGGATGGATATAACATGATTATCATAGGCTTCACGAATAGCATGACAATCAACTTCAATATGCTTAGTACGCTCATGAAAAACCGGATTTGCAACAATCTGAATGGCACTTGTATTGTCAGCATAGAGAGATGTCGGTTCGGTTTGAGGAAATCCAAGTTCACCCAAAAGACCACGAAGCCAAAGTATTTCGGAGCATGCCGTAGACGTAGCACGATACTCCGATTCAGTTGAGGACTTAGAGACTCTTGCTTGCTTCTTACTTTTCCATGAGATCAACGAAGAACCAAGAAACATGCACCGGCCAGTGACAGAGCGGCGAGTGTCAGGACACCCAGCCCAATCAGCGTCACTGTAGGCAATCAACTTAAGAGGGGTCCCACGAGGAAAGAATAAGCCCCATTGAGAGGTACCTTTCAAGTAGCGAATTATACGACGAACCGCTGCCAAGTGAAGATGACGAGGAGAATGCATGAACTGACTCACTGGCGAACAAAGAAACGAAATGCTCGGGTCGAGTAATGGTCAAGTAGTTAAGACTACCCACGAGTGTCGATACAATAAAGGGTCGGTCAAAAGTTCACCTGCGTCACGGTGGTATTTAACATTAACTTCAAGAGGAGTATCCACAGGATTAGCGGATTGGAGGCCACCATAGCAATAAGGTCCGTGGCATACTTATGCCGATGAAGAAATATACCCTTAGAAGTAGGAAGAACCTCGAGTCCCGTAAAAATAATGTAAAGGACCAAGGTCTTTCATTTGAAATGAGGCTTGAAGCTTTTGTTTAACTTCTGTATAGATCTTTGCATCGAGAACCAGAATGATCATATCATCAACATAAAGAAGGAGCAGTAACAATGCTTGTAGATGTGCGGTGAATGAACAAAGACGAATCATCTTGACTTTGAGTAAAAGAGAACCCAAGTAGAGTGGAACGAAATTTCTCATACCATGCTCTGGCGCTGTTTCAAACCATATAGAGAAGCGTTTGAGCTTGCACACCCTCAGATGAAGAGAATAGGCCCTGAGGGAGTCATATAAATATCTTGATCAGGTTGCCATGAAGAAATGCATTCTTCACGTCCATTTGGTGGAGAGACCACCCATGAGAAGCGGTATAGAAAGCACCATTCTAACGAGTCATTTTAGCAACTGGTGCAAATGTCTCATCATAATCAATGCCATATTCCTGCTTGTTGCCTAAAGCAACCAATCGAGCCTTGTACCGATTGAGTGATCCATCAGAATTTAGTTTCAGAGAATACACCCATTTACAGCCTATGGGTTTGATATCAGGAGGGCAAGGAACAATATCCCAAGTAAAATTGTCCTGAAGGGCCTGGAGTTCCTCATTCATAGCATTTACCCAACATACATCTTTAACGACTGCGAGTAACAAGTAGGAATAGATATGCGGATAGAGAAAGCGATTAAAGTCAGTATGTGAGGAATCAAACCTGTCTGGTGAATATCTATCAGGTGCTCGAGACGTTCGACTAGAACGCCGTGGTGCAACCGGTACAGGATCAGGATCAGGTGGCAGGTCAGCATCGGAAGGGCAAGTGGGAACCTGTCTATCGCGTTGTCTGGCATATACAAGACCTGGTTTGAAACGTTCTATAGATGGAGACAAAGTAGAAAAATGAGGAAGTATAGCAATATCAGTCAGACCAGGAGTAGGGCAAGGAAACATAAACTGATGATCAAAAAATGTCACATTCCTAGAAATGCGAAAACGATGGTTAGAGACATCATAACACACAAAACCCTTATGAGAATGACTATACCCCATAAATGCACATTGGACAGATTGTGCCCCAAGCTTATGTCTCTCAGTGGATGGTAGGTGAACAAAACAAACACACCCAAAAGTATGTAAACTACTATAATCGGGCTGAGTTTTAAAAAGACGAAAATAAGGGGAATCAAACTCAATCACCGTGGAAGGAAGACGGTTGATCAAAAAAATAGCTGTGGAAAGAGCCTCTACCCAAAATCTGGATGGAACAGAAGCCTGGAGAAGTAAGGTACGTGTCACATCCAACAAGTGACGATTCTTACGTTCTGCAACACCATTTTGCTGAGGGGTATTGGGACAAGATCGTTGAGACAATATACCTTTTTGCTGTAAGAACTCCTGAAACTCATGAGACATATATTCACCACCAGAATCAGACCGAAGAGTTTTAATACTGGTTTGAAATTGATTTTCAACATACATCAGAAATTTTTTAAACATAGAAAACACTTCAGATTTACATTTAAGAAAATAAATCCAAGTAAAACGACTATAATCATCGATAAAGGTGACAAAATATTTATAATGAGCATGAGAAGCTACAGGTGAGATTCCCCAAACATCACTATGAATTATCTCAAAACAAGTAGAAGCACGATGAGCACCAGACGGAAAAGGAAGTGTTTTGCTTTTAGCTAATTTGCAAACAGAACATGAAATACAGGCACTAGAATCCATAGGTTTAGTACCTAACAAACCAGTCTTAAATAAGTGAGATAAAACAACAGAGTTTGGATGGCCCAATTTCCTATGCCAATCCTCACATGAATTCAAAACGATTACACGCAAGAGATAAATGACTAGAAATAGACTGAGCGAAACAATCTTCCCACTTTAGGCCCTTTCGCGATCACCTTCCCGACACTGCTCCTCGCACAAAACAACCAGCACGAGAAAGATTAACATCACACCCGTCATCCACTAATTGTCCAGCAGACAATAAATTGGAAGCAAGTCCAGGTGCTACAAGCACATTTCGAAACGTAGAGTTGATATCACCAACATGAGTTATAGGAATGGTACTCCCGTCAGCAATTTGAATTTTATGATTGCCATTATAAGAATTTAAATTGTGCAAGTGTTCAGGAGAACCCGTCATGTGATTCGATGCACCAGAGTCAAGTAACCATGGACGAGAAATGACAGAGGACTTACCAGTAATGCCCAAGGCTGAAAGAGCAGAAAGTACCATTTGTTGAATCAATTCAGGCTGAAGAGCACCACCATCAGATGCACCACTGGTGGAAGGACCAGCTGCAGAGCTAGTAGTGGCATGGAATGCCTGCACCGGACGCTTAGTCGGTCGTGGAGGACGCGTAGGACAGGCAGAGATGATATGGCCTGCCGCTGCGGTAATTGCAAAATTTCTTGGGACAACTACGAGCAACATGTCCAAATTGTTTGCAAGAGAAGCATTGAGTGCATCGCGATATCACGGGCTTGGCCTCTATTTTGCGCGGAATATGCAACCGTCAGATTGAAAGGGCGGGATCATGAGACATGGTTCCTCGAGTATGGAGACGTTGTTCTTCCTGGCGATTCACCAACACAGATATCCAAGGAAGGAACAGGGGTTCCTATTCAAACAGAGCACCGCAAACGACCTCAAACTCTGAAGTTTCATGAGAAATTGATCTCGTTTACTAGTATCATAAACATCTTTGACAATGAAAGTGGCGGCTTGGGAACAAAGAAAGATATATAATACCGTGAGTGTTCGTCACAAATTCAAAACCGAGAATAATATTCTTGAATTGACAAATTACCTTGTTTGTAATTAGCAATTTCTAGTTCCAATTGGAAACGCTTGACCGTATTGGCCTGGTTGGAAATACGCTGCAAGGAATTCCACATTTCTTGAGCAGTTGAAAAGGATCGCAAAGTGGTGATCATCTGAGGATCAATAGTACTAAGGATCCAAGAAATAATTTGAGCATCTTTCACTTCTCACGCATCTAAGGCAGTTTTGTCTTCCGGTGCCTTAGAAACCCCATCAAGGTGACTCCATAATCCTTTCCCTTTGACATATATCTTGAATCGAAATTCTAAGCAAAGATAATTCTTACCGGTAAAACGAACACAAAAAATATTCCTTTCTTTCTCTGAAGCCATTTAAAAATTAATAAATAACACAGCCAATTATTAAGCTAAGCAAATGACAAGAACACCAGCCAAACAGCCCGAACCAACAACAACGAAACCTACGGAGAAGCCGACCAGAACCAGAATCACAACGGATCAAGAGGGAACCACACGTAGCCACGATCAGATTTAGGTTTCCAGCACTTACCACACAGAAATCAACGAGAAGTAGGAAACCCAGAGGAGAAGCCGAGAACCAGAGACGATGATCCAGAGACGATGATCCAGGAGAACCAGAGACGATGATCCAGGAGAAGCCGAGAAGCCGAGAACCAGAGACGATGATCCAAGAGAAGCCGAGAACCCAGAGGAAACCACGAAACCCAGAGGAAACAGAGACGAAAGCACACCGGAAGCAGAGAACCAGGGAGCAACGAACCAGGAACACGTCGTTGGCCGAGAGCAACAAGCCAGGAACCAGTGCCGTCGTTGGCCGAGAGCAACAGCAAAACCAAGAAGAAGAAAAACCACGAACGAGGAACACGTCGGAGACCAAGGCACTAGCGACCAAGTTGTCGCTGAGGAAAACACAGGTAAGTGGATCAAACCTCTACTGATACCATGTCATAAATATAAGACGCAATATTGGTCACGCAGTTCGGCCAATCTTTGCCTACGTCTGCGACTACAGAGTAGCTATAGTTCCGTTTTATTGATTGTCTTTCTTGCCTTGAGTACAAACACTAATGAGTTTAAATAGGCTATTCTACGTAAACCTAACGGGCCTGGGCCGAATAAATAAATCTACTATTTACAAGCTTCCTAATTCCTTATTCACAGCTACAAGTTATATCTGCAGTTATTAACTTCTTTTTTCTTATGAGTGCCAGAATCGTTGCGGTATTTATCAATGTATGATAATCGTTGCCTACGATACTTCAAAGGGCATAAACAGAGGTTTGGACATGGTTTTCTTATGAACAAATATTCTTCCTTGCAGAAGTGCTTTTGCTTAGTTCCTATTTACTCATTTGTTAATATTGTATCATTTCCGTTTTGTTTTGGGGCATTTTTAGTCTCTGACAGTAGGATCAAGACCACTATTCCAGTGAAATTTCACTCGGTTTAAAGTATTTTTGCCTGCTAGGATTATGATTTTTTGCTTTCCCCGACATAAAAGGGAATTATTGAGTCTTATTTTCAACTTTTGGTGAATTATTTTTATTACGTGATTCTCTTTTTTTCTTTCCTGTTTATCTTCTGTTCGTTTAATTGATGTATGTAAAGTAGGACTTGAAAACATGGAAAATCTGTAACATTATTCCTGTATTGATCCAATAGTGCAAATACAGATTTTATCGACTAGTCACTTCTGTACATAAATTCTATTAATTGTTATGGTAGGATTATGTGAAATAGAGTCTGTACTAATAACCATAAATATGGAAATACGACTGTATAAATAAAAACTTCACAAATAACAGGAAATAACAAAAGACTTAATCCCATATTACAGCACTTACCGTCAATTTTGGTGAATGATTATCTATCATTTCCAATTTTCCTATAAGATCCCGAAACCGGAAGTCTTTTAGTCAACATATCTTCTAATTGATGTTATGAAGGTATATAAGTTGTAGCAATTAGACACTGTCTAGTTTTTCTATGATAAGTGCCGGTCTATCTCTATATGTTTTTGTCCTATCATGTTGAACTTGTTTTATGAACGATACTAATAGCTGATATCATATTTGATTTTGAGGTCATTCAACACAATCTTCACCAACCATAATAACTTACAAGAGACATGGGTTGAAACTCAACTTCTGCAATTGAACGAGCAACTATTTTTTTTTTTTTTTTTTTTTTTGCTTATCCATGCAACTATTTTTCCATTCAAAACTTTTCGTAACCTAAGGTTGACCTCTTATCAGTGACTGATCTTCCATTGTTAGCATTTGTATAGATTTCCATCTCTTTTGAATAATGTCCCTCTACCAATTGTAGACTTTAGGTACTATAGAATTCTGTTCACTGCTTGTGAGTGCATCACTCTTGGTCGGGTTGCATGAATTGGCTAACAACACTAACTACTTATGCCAGGTCTGGTCTTGTATGAGCAGGGTATATCAATTAAACCACTAACCTCTAATATTGAGCTTTATGAACTTTGGGACTTTCTTTATCATACCCAATCTTGTTATTTTGTTCCATGTGTACACTAGAAGCCTTATAACCCAATTTCTAGGACTCTTCAAGATGATCAAAAACATAATTCCTTTGAGAAACAAAGATGTTTTGTTGGGAATAAGCAACTTCAATCCCAAGGAAGTACTTTAGTTTTCCAAGGTCCTTTATAACAAACTCATTTGCTATCATTTCCTTCAACAATTGTTTCTCAGCTTAGTCGTCCTGAAATAATAATGTCATCAACATACACTAATAGTATAGTCTTACTGTACTGTGATTCTTTCAAGAATAGGTAACTATTTGTATCTAGAAAACAACATTACTTTTGTGAATCTCCCAAACCATGCATAAGGAGATTGTTACAAAGCCTTCTTCAATTTGCACATTTTTCCCCCACCAGGGAAATCATGTCTAGGTGGAATTCCATATGAACTTCCTCTTCCTCCTAACTCTCCATGAAGAACTTCATTCTTCACATCAAACTGTTGCAACTCCCATCCTTGGTGGCAGCAAGAGAGAGTAGGGCTTTGATTGCGTTCATCTTTGCCATTGGTGCAAATGTTTATTGGTAGTTGATCCCATATGTCCAAGTTTACCCTCTCGTAACTAGTTTAGCTTTATAGTTATCTAAAAGGAAATAAGGAAAATAAAACTATACAAATAAAAGGAAATAACAGCGGATTTAATCCCATATTATGGCAGTAAGTTTTCCTTTCCCCAACCCTTTCTTGAAACCACTTAAGAGCTAAGATAGATGATTTTCATAAGTGAGATTAGGAGTCAGGACAATAGTTTGTTATTGATTTTGAGCATGTCAATTCCTTTGCATTACGTGATTGCGTTGCTGATTTCTTTTTTTATGACTTTTTTTTATAGAGTTGTTTCTCTCTGCATGTCTCCGATCAATGATAGCTTCATGTCTGGTTCTCTAGACCACAGTGTCAGGATATGGGATCTTCGTGTAAATGCCTGCCAGGTTGGTGGTTGTATTTTCGATTTTTTATTTGACAGGCTGATTTAATGTAGTTACTTAACTTTCTAGGGCCAGTTAAAAGAATATCTTGATTCTTAGTTATATTGGTGGAGAGACTGTATGGTACAGTGCAGTATAAGAACCAAGTATATATGCAAAACAAGCTACTATTTCTAGTATGTGTTGAGATATTATTATTTACTGTAGTAGATTGTTATTATTCTGTTAGGATATTTCTTATTATTATTATTATTCCGATTGTATTTACGGGATACTCTCCTAGTTTCCTTTCTTAGTTGATCCTTTCCCTAATTCTTGGGATTGATTAGGATAGCCTCTTGTCTGTATAATGTACATTTTTCTCTCAGAAATATACATAGAAAATATTATGTTTCAAGTTGGTATCTAGAGCATGGTCCGAAATCCTAGCTCTTTTTTTTTTTTAGGTTTAGCCACTGTCAAGGCTAACCTAGTTTGGTTTCTAGGTGTCCATGGGACACCACATTCAGTTACTGTTCATGCTGTCGATGTCGCTGCCGGACCGCCGCCGCCGACACGGGCCGCACCATTAGATTCGCCGGCCGCCGATCTCACGGACCCAGAAGTCTCACTGCTGGAGTCCAAGCGATGCGCCGTCACCATCAGAGCACCCTTGAAGGGCATGACCGCCACGTGCCGCAGTGTTGGCCGCTGTTCGCCGCGAAACCGGTACCACCTGACTCGCCTCCTTCTTCTGGTTCTTTTGGGACCCCTTTCAGCTTATGGGTCCCACGTTTGAGGTGTGTTTTTGGTGTTTTTCCGCTTAAGGTCTCTTTTTGGTGTTGTTCCTGTAGCCCAAGTGCAGTTTTTGTGGTTTAGATTATGTTTTTCCAGCACCCAGGCTTCCTTATTTAGTGTGGTTGCTATTTTTCTTTGATTGAGTCATCATGAATGAGACACCAAAGGATGATTCTACAAAAAAGAGTTTGATCTCAGTTGCCTTTCAAGTATCGCCCACCATCACCACTGAAAAATTGAATGGTAAGAACTATTTGAACTGGTATTCTTCTGTTGAGTTGTGGTTTTTTGGGTCAACGTCTTTCTGATCATCTTACTAAGAAGGCTTTAGAGGTTGATGCTAAGTTGAAGGATGATTGGGAGCAAGCTGATTATCAACTTGTATCTTTGTTATGGAACTCTATTGAGCCCACACTGCTGGCACACTTCCGTCCATACAGGACATGTTATGATGTTTGGAGTAAGGCTAAAAACCTTTATGCTAATGATATTCAAAGACTGTATGAGTCTGTTCGCAGTTTGGCTACCCTTCAGATGACTGATCAAGATTTATCAGAGTATTTGGCCCGAGCTCAATCCACTATTGATTAGCTAAAATTGATGCTAGTTAGTGATGATCTTACAAAGGTGTTGGCAAAGCTTGATAATATGTTCATGGTTTTTATCCTTCACGGCCTCACTAAGGAGTATGGATCCGTTCGAGATCAGGCTTTGACAAATACCACAATCCCTACGGTGGAAGAGCTTATTAATCGCCTCATTTGAGTCTCTTTACCAGGCAATAATGTCCAGACAGCCCCCGAGTCCTCCGCTCTTATTTCTAATTATAGTGACCATGGAGGCGGGGGTCGAGGACGTGGTCGTGGTCGCGGCTGTGGTAGAGGGGGTAGAGGAAGCCTCCATTGTACTTACTGTAAGAAAGATGGGCACACTCAGGATCGATGCTTCAGCCTCCATGGGTTCCCGAGCAAGATTGGTAATGTTGCTCAATCCTTTACAGATTCTGAGTCAAAAGTTGAATCTGAGACTACTTTTTCTGCAAGTGAGTATAAGGAGTATTTACAGCTAAAGGCAGCTCAGCAGGCCACCTCCTCAACCACTATTGCTCATACTGGTAATTCTACTGTTTGTCTTTCTCACTCTACACCTATTGGATGGGTTTTGGATTCTAGTGCTTCAGATCATTTGACTGGTAATTCCTCTTTTTTCTCTGAATTATCACCACCCAAATCTCCACATTATATCACTGTTGCAGATGGTTCTCAAGTCCAGGCTACTGGTGTTGGACAAGTTTCACCCATTCCTTCACTATCTTTGAGCTCTGTCTATTTGGTTCCTGATTGACCCTTTAATTTGATTTCCATAAGCAAATTAACTCGTTCCTTGAACTGTGCCGTAGACTTTACTTCTGATTCTTTCTTGATATAGGACCGGAGTATGGGATAGATGATTGGAGCTGGATCTGAATCTCGTGGTCTTTATTACCTCCAGCCTGCTGCTTCCACTATATGTGCTGCTGCTGAATCTCCTGATCTTCTACATTGTCGTTTGGGTCATCCGACTCTACCAAAGTTGAAGAAAATGGTACCTGGTCTTTCACAGTTAGAGTCTTTGCAGTGTGAGTCTTGTCAGTTTGGAAAGCATGTTAGAGTCCCTTTTTCTAGTCGTATTAATAAACAAGCTGCATCTTCTTTTGATATTGTTCACTTTGATGTTTGGGGTCCGAGTCGTGTTCCTTCTGTCTTAGGATATCGGTATTATGTCACTTTTATTGATGATTTCTCAAGATGTACTTGGATATTTTTAATGAAAGATCGTTCTGAGTTGTTTAATATTTTTTAAAATTTTTGTTCAGAAGTTAAGACTCAGTTTGACAAAGCAATTCGCATCCTGTGCAGTAATAATGCAAAAGAATATTTCTCTGATTGTTTTAGTTCTTTTATGAACTCTAATGGAATTATACGTCAATCTAGTTGTCCTCATACACCTCAATAAAATGGTGTAGCTAAAAGAAAACACAGGCATATTATTGATATAGCTCGTATTCTCTTGTTAAATGCTAATGCACCTTTAAAGTTTTGGAGCGATGCTGTCCTTACCGCTGGGTATTTAATAAATCGGATGCCCTCGTCTGTTTTGAATGACCAAGTTCCTCATTCTCTCTTGTATCCTATGGACCCCTTATATGTTGTTACCCCTTGTGTCTTTGGTTGTACTTGCTTTGTTCATGATCTATCTCCAGGTTGTGACAAGATGTCTGCTCGTGCTATCAAATGTATTTTCCTTGGTTATTTTCGTGTCCAAAAAGGCTACCGGTGTTACTCTCCCTCCACACACTGCTTTTATACATCTACAGATGTTACATTCTTCGAGGACATACCCTACTTTGCTGCCTCAGGTGTTCCTCCAGATGGCTTGGATCAGGTTTTGCCTATACCCTATTTTGCATCTGTTGAATCCAGTCCTGTAACTTCTGTTCCTCCAGAGGTGTCAGATGCTCCATCACTTGAGTCTCCTCCACCTGTGAATCGATATGGCATCGTTTATGAGCGGCAATTAGGACCACGTGCTTCAGCTCCTGTTCCAGCGCATCCTCCCCTGCTCCGGCTCCACCTGCTTCTTCTGATTTGCCCATTGCCATCTGCAAAGGTACACGTTCTACTCGTAACCCTTATCCTATTTATAATTTCCTGTCATACCATCGTTTATCTTCCACCTATTGTGCTCTTGTTTCTGCACTTTCCTCTGTTTCTATTCCTAAGAAGTTTCAGAAGCACTATCCCATCCAGGGTGGAGACAGGCTAGATGCTTGATGAGTTGTCAGCTTTGGACTCTAACCATACTTGGGAGCTTGTTCCACTTCCTCCTGGTAAATCTGTTGTTGGTTGCAAGTGGGTGTTTGATGTTAAGGTGGGTTCTCATGGACAGGTCGATTGATTGAAGTTCGCCTGGTGGCAAAGGGACATACTTAGGTCTATGGTCAGGACTACAGTAATACCTTCTTACCAGTTGCAAAGATGGCCTCTGTTCGCCTCTTTTTAGCCATGGCTGCCATGAAATGTTGGCCCCTATTTCAGTTGGATATCAAGAATGCCTTCTTACATGGTGATATGGAGGAGATTTATATGGAGCAACCTCTTGGGTTTGTTGCTCAGGGGGAGCGTAGTCTATTTGGCAAATTGCATAAGTCTTTATGCCTGAAACAATCACCTCGGGCGTGGTTTGGTCGGTTCAGCTTTTATAGCAGTTTGGGATGATTCGTTGCGAGTCAGAGCATTCCGTTTATGGTTTATGTTGATGACATTGTGATTACAGGTGATGATTATGAGGGTATCGAGGCATTAAAGCAACATCTTTTTCAGAATTTTCAGACTAAGGACTTGGGTCCTCTACGCTACTTTCTTGGGATTGAGGTAGCTCAATCAAAGTTGGGTATTGCTATCTCTCAAAGGAAATATGCTCTTGATATTTTGGAGGAGACAGGTTTTTTAGATTCTAAACCGTTCGACACGCCTATGGATTCTAATGTAAAACTCCTTCCTAATCAGGGGAAGTCATATCCTGATCCAGGTAGAAATTGAAGACTATTGGGAAAATTAAATTATCTTACCATGACCAGACCAGACATATCTTTTCCAGACAGTGTAGTCAGTCAGTTCCTTAACTCCCCATGTGACAGTCATTGGAATGCAGTTGTTCGAATTCTTAAGTACATCAAAAGGTCACCTGGAAAGGGGATTGTTTTCAGTGATAGAGGCCACACTGATATCATTGGGTATTCAGATGCTGATTGGGCCGGAGATGCAAGTGATAGACGGTCTACTTCAGGTTATTGTGTATTCTTAGGAGGAAATCTGATTTCATGGAAGAGCAAGAAGCAAACTGTCGTTGCTCAGTCAAGTATAGAAGCCGAGTATCGGGCTATGACACATGCTACATTTGAGCTTTTGCGTTTGAAAGGTTTACTGCAGGAACTACATTTTTGTGAGGATGGTCCTATGGAACTTGTTTGCGATAATCAGTCAGCCTTGCACCTCACTTCCAATCTAGTTTTTTCATGAGAGGACAAAGCATATAGAAGTCGACTGTCATTTCCTTAGAGAGAAGATTCTCTCTAGAATCATTAGAGCTGCTTTTGTCAATTTTAAGGATCCACTTGCTGATATCTTCAAAAAGTCTTTACGAGGTCCTCGGATAACTTACATATGTGACAAGATGGATGCATATGATGTATATGCTCCACCTTGAGGGGGAGTGTTGATATATTATTATTTACTGTAGTAAATTTGTTATTATTCTGTTAGTATATTTCTTATTATTATCCCGATTGTATTTACGGGATACTCTCATAGTTTCCTTTTTTAGTTGATCCTTTCCCTAATTCTTGGGATTGATTAGGATAGCCTCTTTGTCTATATAATGTACATTCTTCTCACAGAAATATTCAGAGAGAATATTCAGTTTCAAGTGTATGCTTTCAGAACTCACTTGATATTGTTTATTCAGTTATAGTTGAGCTTCCAAAGATTAAAATTTGCTCATTGCATCAAGGAAAAATGGAAAGAGAAACAAAATTATGATTTATGCTCACTGTTATAGTTTTCAGGGAATCTTACATCTACGTGGTAGACCTGCTGTGGCCTATGACCAACAAGGCCTGGTATTTGCCGTAGCAATGGAAGGGGGAGCTATTAAGTTGTTCGATTCTCGTTCTTATGACAAGGTTCTGATCTGTAATCTCTCTTTGATTTTCATAATTTCACAACTTTGACATTATCCATGCTGGTATAGGGTCCCTTCGACACCTTTCTAGTTGGTGGTGATACAGCTGAGGTTTGTGATATCAAATTCAGCAATGATGGCAAATCAATGCTTCTGACTACTACTAATAACAATATATATGTTCTTGATGCATATGGGGGAGAGAAGGTTAACTTCTTTCATAATCAAAGCTTCTGTGTTACAATTTATTTATGCAATTTGATCAAACTACGTTGAAATTGATGGTAGAACTTTTTGTGCAGCGCTGTGGGATTAGTTTGGAACCATCTCCTGGTACCACAATAGAGGCTACCTTTACCCCAGATGGGAAGTATGTATTGGCAGGTATCACATTTCTTACAATTTAGCTTTAAACTTCTTTATTTCGCTGCATCTAACTTCCTGTATATTAGCTACTGATATGCAGAAAAATCTACTGGAAGTGTGTTTAATTTCTACTATATTACTATATTATATTCTGTAAAAAAATATGAGGGTTATTAGTCTTGGTGTTTGTGGGAGTGGGCTTGTAGTCTTGTACTAATAGTATTACTGTTAACCTAATTATAATAGTAAATGGGAGCATTAGGTCAGGGTATTGTATAACATGGTATCAGTCATGTATTTGTAAATACAATTACAAATTGTCTTTCTTTTCCTTCTTGTTGACCTAATCCTGTACTTTCAACATTATAATATGGTGATTATAAAAGGATTGGAAAAATGGATTCAGTGTTGTCAAAAATCGGCCATGGCGGCGCCATGGCGGAAATCGGAGGCGGGTTTTCACTAAAACACAACAGTCTAGGCGGTGGCGGGGCGGGTTCTGCATGGCGGCCCATGGCGGCCGCTTCGTGTGGGGCGACCATGGAGGATGGCGCGCGCCATGGCGGAAACCCGGCCCAAAACCTAAGAAAACACGCTGTTTGGCTGCTGCGCGACTCGGATCCGACCCGGCTAAACACGCAGGAAAGGAAGAACACGCGGGGAGAAGAAAAGAACATGCCGAAGTCGAAAATGGAAGACGACGAAGAACACGCCGGAGTCGAAACTGGAAGACGAAGAACACGCAGGGGCGACAGTGGCATTGGCACTGCTGAAGGGTTGGTGTCTTAGTGATTAGGGTTTCACAGAATTGGGCCTTCTGGCCCAAACATATTTTTGTGTTTTTCTTTCTTCTTCTTTTTGTTTGAGTTTGTTGGCGAATTGGATAGAAATGAAGCACGAAGCGCGAGAGTCAAATACAAAGTTTAGTTCTTCTTTTATTTGTTTTTTATTTAAAACATAACATAATAATAATAATAATAATAATAATAATAATAATAACTCTTTTATTTCAATTAATATAGTCTTACATAATTTTGATGTAAGAAAAAATAATTTTTTTTAATTTTTTTTTCATGCTTTTCTGTTTTAATTTTTTTCAGTTTTATTCTTTTTTTCTAATCTCTTTTTATGTTGTTTTTTAATCTTTTCTCCCTGCAATTTTTGTTCCTTCATTAGTGAGGAAGAGGACTAGGCATTTACTTGATATTTGATATCTTGAACTTATGTTTCATTTTGTTGTTATTTTGATATTTGATGTCTTGAAATTAATGTTTATGGTCTTGGATTTGGTATTTTACCGTTTTGGTTTTGAACTTATGATATTTACCATCAATTTAGTTCAATTGAAGCCTTATATTTTAGTTATGTAGCATTTTTTCTGCACTACAACTGTTATTCTGCAAGTTTTTATTTATATTTACATATCTGTGTGTGTGTGTGTGTGTGTGTGTATATATATATATTGTATTTTATTCAGTCCGCCATGGCGTCCGCCATTTCCCGCAACGCAATCCGCCATTTTTTTATGGCGGATTTTTGGTTGTCCGCTATGGACCGCCATCCGCCATTGATAACATTGAATGGATTAGAATGGGCTAGTTTTCTCACTTCATAATACGTTTTTCTTCTTTTTATAGTGTAGCATGGTGATCAAATCATAGTTCGTATTTGAATTGACAGGCTAATATTTGAATCATGAATCATAAGACTTGGGTGAATAAAAATAAAGCTTTTGTTGAAGTTATGGGGATTTAGATAAAATAAGGAGAAGAGAAAATAAAGACTCTTGAAATATGTATTTTAATTAATAATGATTTGATAATAACTTGATACAACAGACTAAAACACTAATCCCTATTTATAGGGATACAAGACTCTTAATCCTAATTAAATAAGGAAACTAGGAAACAAATCATGATAATAACTAAGTAATATGGAAACTAATTCTGAGATAATTCAAGATATGCTAACATAATATCAAGATATTATGAGATATTTCATATATTCTAACACTCCCCCTCAAGCTAAAGTTTACTAAGCTTTAAGCTTGTTACAAGAAACCAATGCATTTCCCCCACAAATAAAAATAAAGGTTAGGAAGGCAACTCAGGGATGTTGGAGAAGTCAGAGAGAATTGTTAAAAAGATAGCTTAGCCATATAGCTGGAATGACCATCCTCCTGAAAGATTATTATTATTATTATTTTTTTTGGCAAGCAATTAAGCAAGGTCTGTCCTACTCAAAACCAAATTTGGAAGCTTCAAACCAATAATATTCCCAAAATGTTTAAACTTGAAACTACGTCTGACAACTGCTTCTGGTACAGAGACGAGGCCAGTGCATCTGGGACGAAGACAGAGCCAGCGCATCTGGGACGAAGATAGGGCCAGTGCATCTGGGATGAAGAGAGGGCCAGTGCATCTGGGATGAAGACTGAGGCCAGAGTAGGTAGAAGAAGACGCAAAAAACATGCAGACAAAAGAAAACACAATCTGTGTGACGAACTCGCAAACGAGCACTGAACAGATGCAAAAACGCGTAAACAGTAACGCAGATGAACAAGACACGACTGAAAAGCATTGATCGAGGCAACAAACAGCAGAAAAGAAACCCTCAAAAGTGGGACCCACAAGCTGGAAGGAGTCCTAAACAAACCAAGAGAGTCTGACGTGTCAAATGGCACCGACGGCGCTACGAATGGAGGTGCATGGACCTCAACAGAGAGCAACGAAACAAGCAGAAACGCACAATACCCAAAAAATGCGCAGAAGGCAAAGTCGCAGCAACAAAAGGAGCACAAAATCGCGGTTGTAGCATCAGGAAGTCATATTTCGAAGTCACAATAGAACCAAGGAGGTCTAGCGATTCCAACAGAATTGGCAGCGCGGTGAGACGGTGGCCAGAAAGTGGCATGTGGACCCCACGTGCCTGAAACAGGTTGCAGAAGAAACACGCGTGAAACGGTAATTACGCGATGAATGGTGCTGACAACGGTCAACAAATAAAATCGTTATAACATTACCACACTTTTGGGAACTCGCCAGCGGAATAGTGACGGGACAGGTCACGGAGTATGGTACCGCTCTGATACCATGTTGAAGTTATGGGGATTTAGATAAAATAGGGAGAAGAGAAAATAAAGACTTTTGAAATATGTATTAAATAACTTGATACAAAAGATTAAAGCACTAATCCCTATTTATATGGATATAAGACTTCTAATCCTAATTAAATAAGGAAACTAAGAAATAAATCATGATAATAACTAAGTATTATAGAAACTAATTCTATGAGATAATTCAAGATATGCTAACATAATATCAAGATATTATGAGATATTTCATATATTCTAACAGCTTTAAATATATTTTTATGTAAATATAACATATACACCTTAAAAAATGAACAATTACATAATTTAAAATTAGGTGTTGACCTAAGAACTTAACCATAAATCTGGTAAGGTAAAATCATAATTCATGTCGTAGAAAGTCTAATGTGAATGTGAATAAGATACATGATTGAGTTCCAAATATAACTTGACTGCCATTCTTAAAGTTTCTATCGTCAGAAGAACCATCCAGTAATTGTGAAATGCACTCATGAACCTGTCAATAGTCCCTGTGTCACTACTACATATTCAATGTCTTGTTGAGCAATCATCATTCTTGTTGGCATTAAGAATTTATTTATTCGAAAAAAAAAAAAGTATAATTGTAGTAGGACATGTAACCCAAGAGTAATTAATTAATATCTTGCTTCAGACATGCATTAGTGATTTATATTTGTGGTGTTGTTTTTGTGGTTTTTACTTGGAGGATAGAAACTGAACTAAATTTTCTGATGTCCAAGGCTCAGGAGGCGGGACCATGCATGCTTGGAGTATTCAGATGAAAAATGAGGTATTCATCTATTTTCTATTATAACACGATTCTGCAAAAAAATTTCATTAATTTAGAGAATACTTTTAAATTACATTTCATACTATTGAGAAGCATGTCCGAGCCATCACTTGTAGCTCATAGAAGTAGCCATATGGATGTATTACTGGAAAAATTTGGGTTGTGCAACTTCCTCCATTACTTCTGCGTAGTTGAATTTGCGAAGCCCCGTTTTTATTTTGATGGCTTTGTAGGTCCAACTTGATGCATAGAAACCAACTATATTCTAGGTTGTCCCGTTGCCAAAATATCTAGGAATTCATTCAAGCACTACTGAAGACTACCTCTGAATGACTGGTAGAACCAGAATGATGAGAACCGAAATAGAGGAAAGGGAATTGATTCGTCCCTGTAGTTTTATTGAATGAACAAGAAAATGTACACAAAGGAGTCTACTCCTCTCACACTGGTTATCAAGTAACTATGTAGAAAAAATTCATGAGTCCTACATTCCCCCTAGAGAGTCTTATATATAGGCCCTCTATAATAAGGGATACAACAGAAAAACTAACTCCTAACTACCAAACAGAAAACATAACAGATATGTAACTGAAAATAACAAACAGACTCCAAACTGTCAAATAAATATTGGTTGACAATTTTCCTCTTTTTCCTATAGTAAACCCTTAAAACCCCGTCCCATTGATGTCTAACAATTTTCCTCTTTTTCCTATAGTAAACCCTTAAGACCCCGTCCCATTGATGTTGTACAATACCATTGATGTTGTACAATACCTGCCGGTCCTAAAACAACCTTGTCCTCAAGGTTGAAATCTGGAAACTGATTCTGAATCACTGCAGTATCTTCCCACGTTGCTTCCTCTGCTGGTTTATCCTGCCACTGTATTAACAGCTGCTGAATTGGGGTGTCTTGCTGCATGATTGTGCGGGTGCCGAGTATGGCAGCAGGTTGATATAAGGGAGCCTCAACCTGAAACTCAGTGGGTAATTCGGTAGAAACTTCAGCTTGATAACCCACTGCCTTCTTAAGTTGAGACACATGAAACACGGGATGGATGCGTGCAGAAGAAGGAAGTTGTAATTTAAAAGCCACTGCACCAATTTGTTTGAGAACCAAGTAAGGTCCATAATATCTAGCTGCCAATTTAGGATGGATTTTAATAGGCATAGACCCCTGCCGATGCGGCCGAATCTTCAAATAGACCCAATCTCCCTCTTTGATGGTGGATTCTTTTCTGTGAGCATTGGCATAGTGAGTCATATGATCTTGGGCGCGTTGTAAATGAAACTTCAGTTGAACTAGCGCTTCATCTCTGGTCATTAAGTCTTGGGCTACTTCCTCCACCACGGTATCACTCGGGAGAAACCGAGTTAATGTAGGTGCACTTTGAAAGCTGGTATTATACCAGTCATAGTTATTAAACCCGGCCCGGTGATCGACCCGGTCAGGGCACTGGGTCAGTGGGTCAATGGTCGAACCGGCGGGTCACCGGTTGGCCCGCATGACCCGGTCTTTATTATAGTTACAAATTATAAAATTTTATACATGTATATACACTCACATATATACCATACAAAATAAATATATATGAATTTTAATAAATATATATGATTTTTTTGGTCACATGTATACGATTAATTAAGGATATATATAAATTGGTTGAAACAATAGACACACATCAGCAAGTGGTGGAGTGGTAAGGCCTGCTTTGCATTGTCAAGTCTTTGGGATCGAATCCCAGGCGCCGCAATTTTTGGTAAATAAAAGACATTTCCTTGTGGTAAGACCGTCCGGGTCATTGAACCACCGGTCACCGGTTTAAACCGCCGTAAGGTTGCCGGTCGAATCGGGCCGATAGCATAACCGATCGAAACTCTTGGCTCTGACCGGTCATATCAGGTCGGTCCGGTCGGCTGACCACGGCCCCGAGCCGAGTTTAACAACTATGATACCAGTATTCAGCCCACGGAATAAAGTCAGCCCATGCCTTAGGTTGCTCATAGCAGAAGCATCGTAAGTATGTTTCCAAGGTCCTGTTTAAAACCTCGGTTTGCCCATCTGTTTCCGGATGGTAGGCGGTACTTAATTTCAAAGTTGTACCTTGTAACCGAAAAAGTTCCTGCCAAAAAGACTAAGAAAAGTAGGATCTCTATCGCTGACTATAGAGGTCGGAATGCCATGCAAACACACAATCTCTCGGATAAAGATTTCTGCAATGGAACGAGCAGAATAAGGATGCTCAACAAGCAGAAAGTGTCCGTATTTACTCAACCGGTCAACCACTACCAAAATAGCCTTATAACCTTTTGATTTTGGGAGCCCCACAATAAAATCCATACTAATATCCTCCCAAATTGCATTTGGGATCGGCAAAGGTTGAAGAAGTCCAGCCGGAGAAGAGGCTTGATACTTACAGCGTTGACACACCGGACGAGCTGCCACAAAATCCGCAATAGTGCCCTTCATACCTATCCAATGCAATGACTGAGCCATGCATCTGTAAATCCTAAGGACTCCTGAATGACCCCCAGATGGAGTGGCGTGAAATTCCTATAGCAAACGAGGAATCCAAGTAGATGTAGCTGTGAGGACCAATCTTCCTTTGTAGCATAGGCGTCCTTGTTCAAGAGTATAAGGAGAATGCGAATTAGGATCCTTTTTTAAGTCGTCGATCCATGCATCTGTAAGTCCTATAGACTCCAGAATGACCCCCGGATGGAGTGGCGTGAAATTTCTATAGCAAACGAGGAATCCAAGTAGATGTAGCTGTGAGGACCAATCTTCCTTTGTAGCATAGGCGTCCTTGTTCAAGAGTATAAGGAGAATGCGAATTAGGATCCTTTTTTAAGTCGTCGATGATCTTAGAGATTCCCGGATCAGATCTGACCTCTTCTTCTATGATGGTAAAGTCTTGCCAAAAAGGTCTTGAGAGCACTGCAAGCTGTTTGTCTTCATCTCTTCGCGACAAAGCTTCTGCCACCTTATTTGAAGCGCCAAGTTTGTAAATAATCTCAAACTCATCCTAATAGCTTAGCTAACCAGTTTTGTTGGTTTTGTGTGGTAATACGCTGTTCTAATAAAAATTTCAAGCTTTTTCGATCCATATATACCCAAAACTTCTTCCCAAGCAAATATGGTCGCCAATGAATGGCTAACACCAAAGCCATCAATTCTTTTTCATAGACAGATTTAGATAAGGATGAATCCGACAAAGCTTTGCTGAAATATGCGATTGGCCTGTCATTATGGGAGAGAACAGCTCCTAATCCGCTGCTCGAAGCATCGCATTCAATAGAGAAAGGTTGAGAGAAATCTGGCATAGCCAGAACTGGTGCTGTGGTGACAGCATGCTGTAATTTTCTGAAAGCTGCCAAGCTGTCCTCGGTCCATACGAAGTTTCCTTTCTTCAATAAATTTGTTAACAGTCGCGCGATCTTCCCATAGTCACAAATGAACTTGCGATAGTACCCCGTGAGTCCCAAAAATCCTCTCACAGCCTTGATTGTCTTTGGAATTGGCCATTGGAGTATGGCATTTATTTTCTGGCGGTCCATAGAAACCCCTGCAGCCGATATGAGATGTCCCAGATATCCAATTTGGTGTCTACCAAAACTGCATTTCTTAAAGTTTGCAAAGAATGTATGCTGTTTTAATGTGTGCAGAACCTGTCGCAGATGATCTAGATGATCGTCCCAATTTTTGCTATAAACCAACAAATCATCAAAGAAAACTAATACGAATTTTCTAAGATAAGGGTGTAAAGTTGAATTCATAGCACATTGAAATGTTGCTGGAGCATTTGTAAGACCAAAACCAACGATACGTAGTGTCCTTGATGTGTGCGGAAAGCCGTCTTTGGGATATCCTCTTCATGCATTCGAATTTGGTGGTATCCGGCTTTGAGATCAATCTTGTAAAAATAGGAAGCGCCATGGAATTCATCTAGAAGTTCTTCAATGACCGGAATGGGGAATTTATCGGGAACGGTTGCCTTGTTTAGAGCTCTATAGTCCACACAGAACCGCCAACTCCCATTCTTCTTTTTAACCAGAATAACGGGACTTGAATACGGGCTGTTGCTTGGCCGTATGATCCCATTTGTCAACATCTCCGCCACTTGTTTTTCAATTTCGTTCTTTTGCAAATGTGGATATCTATAAGGTCTGACATTGATGGGATCCACTCCAGACTTAATAGGGATTCGGTGATCCACTTCTCTCTGTGGTGGTAAGCCTTTTGGTTCATCAAAAACCCGGTCGAATGCGTGTAACAGAGCCCCAAATTGCTGCCTCTGTGTTGTGGATAATTCATCATTATCATGCAGCTCCGGTTCAGCTGCCGTGTCTGTCCTCCATAACATTGAAACAGCAGCGATTTCTGACATTTTCAGCAAGGCTTTTGGAGGAATTAGTGCCTTGGTGAGACTGGGATCGCCCTTGATTGTCACTGTTTGCCCCTTGTGCACATATGACATAGTCAAAGTTTTCCAGTTCACCTTGATATCACCAAGAGTAGCCAACCAAGCCACCCCAAGAATTAAGTCCACACCTCCCAATTCAAACAAAATGAATTCCCCCGTGAAAGTGAACTCAGGTAAGTGGACCTCCAAGTTATGGCAGCACCCCTGAGTTGCCTTTTGCTGACCATCACCTAAGCGAACCTGATAGGGGGGAGTGGGGGCGACGGCCAATTGCAATCTGTCCAC
This sequence comes from Calophaca sinica, assembly GCA_037113605.1. Lineage (NCBI taxonomy): Eukaryota > Viridiplantae > Streptophyta > Magnoliopsida > Fabales > Fabaceae > Calophaca > Calophaca sinica. The sequence goes on along the minus strand of CM073733.1, from coordinate 70,849,087 downwards.
AAGCTTAGACGAAACAATGTTATGACTGGCACCACTATCGATCAACATTAAAACATTGACTCCCTAAACCGTGCCTTGTAATTTCATCATTTGCGGTTGTGTTAAGCCCCCGGCGGAGCAGAGCGACAGGTCCATCCATTTGAGTTCAAGATCCTTAGTGGCAGCAGAACCATCTTCCACCCCTGTTCCTTGTTCAATGCATAATAAGTCCCCATTTTCAGGCTGTTGTTCATCTTCTCCTAGAATTACAACCCGCAAGGTTTTATCTCGGCAGCGATGACCCGGCCCAAAAGCTAGATTGCAATGGAAACAACGGCCTTCCTCCCTGCGTTTGAGATATTCCTGGTACGGTAGACTTCTCATGGCTCGATTTCTTGAAGCTGCGCCGGCATTTTCCCTTGGTTTAGTCACTGATTGCGTCGAATTGGGCCTGCCATTTTGCGAATTACGACCCAACTGGTTAGACGCCTGACTGTTACTAGCTCTGCTTCCCACCGCCGTGTGTGCTACGATGGCTTCTCCACCGGTGAACCTGTAACCCGAGTTTTGGTTTCGGGTTTGTGAACCGAATGGAATCTTGGTGTCCTTCGTCGCTATTTCGATGTCACGGGCAATCTCCATCGCACGCCAGGTCTGCTGGGTCTTGAGGTCGCACCTAATTGCGCACGTAATCCGGCCAAGAAATATCCAAGAAGTTGTTCTTGGGGCGCTGCTGTTGCTTGTGCGACGAGGAGTTCGAATTCTTGGATGTAATCGCCGACGGTACCACTCTGTTTCAGCGACGCCAATCGTTCATAGATGGAGCCGCGCTCGTTTTCGCCGTATCGCCGCAGTAGCGCGGTCGTGAATTCATTCCACAACGGATTCTTGGTTTTCTGCCGCCAGAATTGGAACCAGTGAACCGAGTTACCTTCCACACTGATCAACGCGAGCCACAGCTTCTCCGATTGCTTGACTTTCTGCACCTCGAAGAATTTCTCGGCTCTTGCAATCCATCCCATTGGATTGGTGCCTTCAAATGTTGGTAATTCTACCTTCTTTAACCAAGAACGTGGCAGGTCCTCTTCATCGGTGTCAGACCCGTGGTTTTCAGCATCGTGATTTTCCTCAACCATTGTCTTCTTGCTCCCGGATTTGTTGTCCTTGTTCACCGATTCTTCGTCATCTGTGTGTGCCGTCACCTTAGTTTTTAATTCCACCAAGAGTTCTTTGATGGAATTCACATCGTTCTGTAATGCGGTCATCTTCGCTGTCTGATCGGTGGCGAAACGTTCCAGGGCTGCAACGCGATTCTTCATGGCAAGAATGGCAGGTCGGACCAATTTGGTATAACCAGAATGATGAGAACCGAAATAGAGGAAAGGGAATTGATTCGTCCCTGTAGTTTTTTTGAATGAACAAGAAAATGTACACGAAGGAGTCTACTCCTCTCACACTGGTTATCCAGTAACTATGCAGAAAAAATTCATGAGTCCTACATTCCCCCTAGAGAGTCTTATATATAGGCCCTCTATAATAAGGGATACAACAGAAAAACTAACTCCTAACTACCAAACAGAAAACATAACAGATATGTAACTGAAAATAACAAACAGACTCCAAACTGTCAAATAACTATTGGTTGACAATTTTCCTCTTTTTCCTATAGTAAACCCTTAAAACCCCGTCCCCTTGATGTCTAACAATGACTTCCCTCTAGATAATGATAACTCAACTCTTCGCTTCTGATATATGCAAATATAATTTTCAAACAGGAATATTAAAAAAAAAATATACCCCTCATACTTTGGCTGAAGGAGATGAAAAAATGCTTTCTAAATGTGCAAATGGAATCCCTTGAACATACAACATTACCGTTAGATCACAGAAGATCCAAAAGAACTTACAATCCCTTGGCTTCAACAATGTTAGATCGCAGAAGGTAGATATGATTTAGGATTAGAAAATGAATCCATTAAGAACAACTCGAAAGCAAATAATGAGATTTAGGAAGCTATACCAAAAACACGAAATCATTGTTGGGTCGTTGACTACAGATTTGATGTAGGCAGGAGTCGAATGTGTTGTATTCTCTGGTTAAACTTGTTGCAATTAATTGAATTTGATTACTGTTAAATTAGATTATCACGTGTTAATTTGATATCATCTGTATTGTTGTCCATTCCCGATTCATCCATTTGGTAAGTGATACATTGTTGTGACCATCTTAATTTTATTGACTTCATTCCCCATATCTAGTTTTCTGTTGACCATGTGTTCCTACTTTATGAGAGTGTACTGTTGCTTGCATTATGTAATTTTTTTCGACTAATGCTTTGCATTATGTATTTTACTTAGGAATTTATGCCTTTATATGGATTGTGGATTGTCATATGTATCTCCATAATCAGTCAAAACATATACTTATTCAATATACAATAAGTAAAGGCATGGACATAAAGACATGAATGAAACCTTAACACCGTGGCATGATGTCAGCAAAAAGAGGTGTTTTGTAATTAATGAGAAATACTAACAGTGTCCTAAACACTGGTTAAAGATTTTAAAAAAACATGTTTACTATAAGGGTTCTGATTTTTGGACACCCAGAATTTCCTACACCTGTGCGACACCTGGTTAACGTAGTTCAAAATCGTGGTTAATTTAGTTTAATAGGTGGGTAAGTCATTACCCGGAAATCGTGATTAATCACGTTCAAATTCATGGTTAATTCAGTTCAGTTGATGGTTAATGAGTTACCCACCTATTAAACTAAATTAACCACGATTTTGAACTGCGTTAACCAGGTGTCGCACAGGTGTAGGAAATTTTGGGTGTCTAAGAAACATTTTCCTTACTAAAAATATACCTTTTGATGTTATTAATGTATTAAATATTTAAATTTTATATTTTTCGAAAAAGACACTTTCATTTTTTAACTAGTGTTCTCATGCGTGCTTGTCAGTGAGATCATTATATATATATATATATATATATCAGCGCATGATATGAACATTCTCTGGTTTTCTTCCCTGCAGGTAGCATGTTTGAACAGTCATATTGGTGTGCCTTCGTGCTTGAAATGGGCCCCTCGCCGGGCCATGTTTGCTGCAGCCTCAACTGTCCTCACGTTTTGGATACCCAATAACGAATCGAAGCAAAAAACCGAGTACGGTGGCACTGACGCTGAAGCAGGAGCTCCGCCCCAACCACTTCTCCGTTGAACCGATTACGCTATTCCTCTGCCAGCCCAGCTGCAATTTCTATTTTTGGTGCATCGAGAAATAAACTAAGGTGTTGTGAGTTTGTCAAGCTTGCTTAGTTTGCTTACATTTTATTAAAATTTTGAGGAAGCTTGACAATTGTAAATTCCATAATTGAAATTTTTGACTATATTCAATGTTCTTAATAGGCAGACAAATTTATTTTCACTTTTTTATATACGAGCGACAATCAGACCTTTGACATGTTAGAGCATCCACAATGGGGGGATATTGCCCAGCATCTATCCCATGTGGACTGAGTATCTAAAATTTTTACCATTGGAGGGAGTTTAGTTGGCAAGGTGACTGTCTAAAATTTTTGATCCAGCAGCTACAAATGGATACCATGTGTTAAAATTAAAAAATAATTGTTTCTCTCTCTTCACCATCGTTGATCCAACAGATTGTGGTGCGTCGCTTCCGAAAATTGGTTGATTCAAGAGGGGAAAAAAACTGACTTTTGATTCAACAGACAGATTCAACATTTCAGAAACACAAAAATTAAATATGTGATTTTCAATGTTTCAGAAAAAAAAACAGGAGATGTAGAGGAAGCTATTTGACCGGAGATGGTGCCTTGAGGGCAAAATCTTGCGCGATTGTTGAAGATGAGGATGAGATCTGAAGAGATGAAGGCGAGATCTGGACGGAATGGAGACTAGATCTGGGATGAGATGATGGCGGCGGTGGCAGTGTCGGAGGGAGGGAGATGGTGGCGGTGCTGGACAATCAGAGGGGGTGAGACGAGATGAGTCGAGAGGAAGAAAGGCGAGATGAGATAGAGATGAACAAACGGAAGAGATAGATATTGGAACAATGACCAATCAAATGAGGGTTTGATAAGGGGGGGGGGGTGACGGTGTGACCTGATATTTTTTTTTACCATAAGGCAAGGCAGCACATTGATTGCCAATATTACCGTTTCATCAAAAATAAAATAGATTCAAATAAATATTACCGTTTCAGCACATTAATAATTTTATGTATATTAATTAAAATAATTGATTTAATATTTAAATTTAAATCAAAATTAGGTTCAAATAAAATAATATAAATATGTGGGGTCCATTGTGGGACCCGATAAAAAAAATAAGATACTACCATTGGAGTAAAAACTAGATAAATTTCTTATGGGTATCTTATTTCTTATGTGTCATTTTGAGTCCACGAAATAGTGATAAGATACTCACAATTAGATCCTGCTATTGTGGATGCTCTTAGGGACACTTCAACAAGCTAATGTAGCCATTATGTTCTTTTGTGTCACTGTTTTTTAACTAATCGAATAATTTGACAAATTTAAATTCATTAACATAGTGGAAGAGGTAGTTTGTGTGAAGAGGTAGTTTGTAGTAGTTTGACTAAAATATCTTCGTTTATTTTTTTAGTAGTACATTTCAATTGATACACTAAAGTATCACTATTTAATTGATCCAGTAAGATGCCAGTATTTAATTTTTTAGTATTTACTATAAATTATATTGCTGATGCGATGTATTTTGACTAAAATATTCTTATTTCATTTCAAGTATTACTATAAATTATATTACTGATTTCTTTTTAACAAGTTAGGGAACTAGACCTTAAATTTCTTAAAGATCAAGAAACGAAAAACAAGTTAAAAATAAAAGTAAAAAGCTAAAATATCTTATTGCTTTGAAAAATCAATAGTTTTGAAGAATTGCTAAAACATATTTCTAAAAAGATCAATATTCTTGAAAAAATAAATAAAAAAGCTAGTAAAACATAGGAACGGTGAGATTGAAGAAAAGGGAAGGAAAACTTCAAAGATGATATTGAGGTGCTGTAAATTATAGAGATTCAGAGAAACTTTCTTTCATTTCATTTAGTTGTGATTATAACAACAAAGTGATTACAGAAGACAGTATTTATATATTGCTAATCACACTGACCGAGTCAGTTCTAACTGCCTAACAGATTTTGCCAACCTAGCAAACTTCTTAACAGCCAGTTGCCAACTTGGCAGGCTTTCCAACTAACCTGTTGCCAACTGGTTGGTCAAACAACAATGTTGACTCTATTCTCTATTACCCCCTCTCAAATTCAAGGTGGTTGCTAGCTAGGAAACAGCTTGAGTTTGCTTCTGATGCAATCAAAGTTAGATGGAGACAAAGGCTTGGTAAATGAATCAGCAAGCTGGTCCGAAGTAGGCACATGATGCACAATTAGCTGTTTGGCAATCACCTTTTCTTTAAGGAAATGAATGTCCATCTCAATATGTTTTGTTCTTGCATGTAAGATGGGATTATGAGTTCGTGCTACAGCACTTTGGTTGTCACACAGCAGTGTTGGTGTTCTGTAGGGAATTTTTAGTTCAGCTAATAATGATTGAATCCAGATAATTTCTTGAGTAGTATTGGCCATGCTACTGTACTCTGCTCCAGTGCTAGATCTAGCAACCAAAGGTTGCTTTTTAGAGCTCCAAGACACTAGGTTCGGACCAAAATAGATGCAGGAACCAGAAACAAGTCTATTATCATCTTGGTGAGTGGCCCAATCAACATCACTATAGGCCCTTAAATGTATAGGAAAAACTTGGAGGAGCTGATTGAATAAGCAAGCCATGTGTTAATGAACCTTCGAGATATCTTAAGATCTTTTTTACCACTTTTCAGTGTGACTCAAGTGGCCTAGCCATAAATTGCGAGACCTTGTTGACACTAAAGGCAATACCGGGCCCTGGTTAAGGTGGCATACTGTAATGCACCAACAATTGATCTGTACATAGAAGGATCAGCCATTGCATCAGTCCCATATTTACTTAGTCTGTAGCTACTGAGCATAGGTGAACCAATGCCTTTGGAGTCCAGCATATTTGCTTTGCTGAGGAGGTCACGAATATACTTGGTCTGATTTAGTAAAAGAGAATCATTTGATAGATGTTTAACCTCAACACCTAAAAATAATCAAGAGTGCCCAGCTGTTTAAGTGCAAACTGATTGTGGAGCTTTTGGATGAGGTCTTGGATTAAGTGAGGTGCTGATCCAGTAATAGAATGTCATCCACATAGATCAAGATATAGATGCAGACACCTTGATGTGAATAAACCAGTAGGGAGGAATCACATATGCTTTTAGTGAAACCAAACTGAAGCAAAGCTGTAGTAAGCCTCTCATACCATGCTCTTGGTGCCTGTTTAAGGCCATAAAGAGACCGATGCAGCTTGCAGACCAAGGTTTTATCAACTGCTTCAAATCCTTGAGATTGCACCATGTAGACCTCCTCTTGTAAGTGACCATTCAAAAACACATTATTAACATCAATCTGCTGAATTGGCCACCGATTTGTTACTGCTAAAGTAAGGATTATTCTGATAGTCACAGGTTTAATGACAGGTGAAAAGGTTTTAGAAAAATCAAACCCAGGGACTTGATGAAATCCCTTAGCTACTAGCCGAGCTTTCAACTTATTTATAGTTCCATCTGGGTTTTCCTTGATTCTGAAAATCCACTTGTAACCAATTGCTCTTCTATGAGATGGAAGTTTCACAAGGGACCAAGTTTGATTGGACATAAGTGCTTTGTATTCAGCTTTCATGGCTTCAAGCCAGTTGGGATCGGCCAAGGCTTCCTTCACAGATTTGGGTTCTACAACTCATTTAGGCTTTAAGCTGTCAGTTTTGGCCCTAATGACCATAGGATGAATGTTACCGACAATAGCAGAGATTTTTGGTGGTGAATTTGAGGGAATGGAATGCAACTCAGCTGGAGAATCTGAACCAGATGTTAGCACACAGGAGATTATTACTCGACATGTTGAATTTGAGGAACATGCATACCATCAGAGGAAAGAGAAATACTGCCACGATTATTCACTGTGTTAGGTGAGTTTGTGCAGTGAATGATAGGAATAGAAGAAGGAGTAGGAGTGTGACTAGAGGAGACTGCAGTAGCAGAAGGGAAAAGTTTGGGAAAAGGGAATTGCAATTCATTGAATATCACATCTTTGGAAATATAGACTTTTCCATTTGAGGCTAGACATTTATGACCTTTATGTTGGGGAGAAATACCTAGATAGACACATTCAGAAGACCTATATTCAAACTTGTGTTTATTAAAAGGTCTCAAATGAGGGAAACATGAGCACCCAAATGTTTTAATGCTGAAGTAATCAGGTAATTTCTTGTAAAGAGCATAAAATGGAGAACTAACATTAGGAAAGGCTGAGGAGGGTATTCTATTTATAAGAAAAACAGCCTGCGTGAAAGCACGATCACAATATTTAAGAGGAATAGAAGCATGAGAAAGAATAGCCATGCCCATTTCAACAATTTGTCCGTGCTTTCTTTCCACAGTTTCATTTTGATGAGATGTATGTGGACATGTTAGCCTATGCTGAATTCCCAAATCAGTAAGATAATTTGTGAATATCCTAAACTCACCCCCCAATAAGATTGTAATGCTTTAATGGATGAGTGAAATTGATTCTAGACAAGAGCTAGAAACTATTTAAAGGCTAGCAAAGCTCCTGATTTATTGGTGAGGAAATAAATCCATGTGAATTTGGTATAAGTATCCACAAATGTAATATAGTACTGATATCCACAAGATGATACAAAGGGAGAAGGTCCCCATAGATTACAATGAATGACCTTAAATGGTTTAGTATAGACAGTAAGAGAGGAAGGTGCATGTAATCGATGAAATTTACCAACACAACAAGAGCTACAAAAATCAAGCATACATTTACTGTGAAATGGAATATTACAGAGTTCACTACAACAGATTATTTAAAAGATGTCGCCACTTTAAATATCGCTTAACTATGGAAGTGCTACTTAAAATTAAGTAGAAAGCTTTTACTAGCGTTTAAGTAAGGAAACGCTGCTGAAGGATAAAGAAATAAATAACGCTTGAGAAACCAAACGCTACTTTAGAGTTTAGGACGTAGAGGAATAAGTAGCGCTTGCTGAAATAAGCGCTATTTAAAGTGGACAGAAATTATAAGTAGCGCTTCATGCATGAAAGCGCTATTTATTCTCCTCACCTAAAGTAGCGCTTTAGATATCAAGCGCTATTCATTCTCAACTCTAATATTTTTAATTCAGCCCGCACGACAGTACTTAACCCTGTTTCTCATCTCTCTCGTGTTTCTCTCGCGTTTCTCACCTTTGTACTGGTTTAACTTCGCCTTTTAGGAAAACCCTCACTTCTTCGTTTAACTTCGCACTCTCCGTCGTTCATCGCAAGCTAGTGACTCCATTTTGCTCTCTCCGTCGTTCATCGCAAAAAAGAAATGCTCACTTCTTCACTCATTGCTCTCTCCACCAAGCTGAAGTGACTCCACTGCCACCACCGTTCGCTCTGCCGCACGCGCCCTCGGATTAACCTCTCCTCTCTCTCTTTCCACTTCCTGTACACAGTTTCCGGTTGCGCCCACAGTCTCAGCTCCACCACTTCGCTCTCGAAACAAACGCAACAGGTTAGGGCTTCTTCGCTTCCATTCACCGCTCTTCATTTGCTCATCGCAGCTTCCCTTTCAGGTATTCTCCCTATTCTCCCCCTCTCTAAAACCCTCACCTCTCTCTCTCTCTGTGAAATGCCAACCCTATGCTTCTAATTCATTCAATTTTCTAGATTAATTTTTCATTAGGGATATGAATGCCTAAGTAGTCTTTCATAATTCAGATTATTATTTTTTGGGATTTTACTTACTGGGAATTTTTAAGGGTCTTTATACATTGGCAAATGCCTAAGGAGTTAATTAAGGGTCCAGATTAGTTTCATCATTATTATTGTAATGATTTTTTCTTACAGATTTGATTATTGATTAACTCAATATGCTCTGATTTGTGGTTAATCTGGATTTTTCTCACAGTTTTTGTTTATTAGTGAACTCAAATTGTGCTCTGATTTGTGTTTGTGCTCTGATTTTTAGGGGCAATATGTTTGCGTTTGTTGTTACATTTGGTATTTTTTTGACATGTAATGTGTTTGTGTTTTTTATGATTTCACTTTGGTTCAGTTCCATTTTGGAGCGAGAGATGAAAAAGGAAAGAAATCTCAACTCAGAATCTTTGAGCTCTTCTTCAGTGCCTAAGTCTTAGGGCCCTAAGTAAAATTGACCAATTGAGATAGATGATTATGATGAAATTGCTTAAATTGAGCTAAGTTGTAGCTATAGGCTTTGTTCTCTGTCTTTGTCAATTTACTAGTCTTTTCAACACACCCTTGCCAGAGAAAAAGGGAACACAAAATGTTCTCTATTCATATAGGACTAGGAGGAAAAAAAAAGAGGGAATTAAATGAACTGCCTTTGTTAACTGATTTTGCATGAACTTGGGCGCCACTGTTTGTAGCAAGTGCAGCATAACTCGCGGGAAGGTGAAGTTGATGCTGATGGTGAGGAGGATACTGATGCTGTGATGAAGTCAACAACACCCCACATGTTCTACAAGACTCTGACTGCTTCTGATACTAGCACTCATGGTGGATTCTCTGTGCCCCGTTGAGCTGCTGAAGATTGCTTTCCTTCACTGGTACTTATGAATCATGATGCAGTCCTTTTCTGTTGTCAAAATGAGCCTATTTGAGTGTCTTCTAGATTGCTCTTATCTGTTTTATCACTTTTATTTTAATATGCTACAGTTAAGTTAGCTCTTATAGATGTTTTGAAATGACACACCCTTGTGGCCTTGTCCAATTTGAAAGTTTTCTTTCGTCATAAGTTCATAAATGGTATCTAATTTCTAAATTTAGATTAATTAGTACTTCCAAAGCATCTTGAATTTAAGTCCACTATTATTGTAGGATTACAGTCAATAGAGACCTTCACAAGAGCTCGTGGCAAAGGATCTGCATGGCCAGAAATGGAAGTTTCGACATATTTACCTAGGTATGTTTTTCCCTTTTATTTTAGTTGTATATATTTCAAATATAATTTTTTTTTTACTAAATTAAAGCTCATCAACTTTGAGCATTCTATCTTGAAATTTTGCATTGCATAAGTGGTTTTGCTGCCCCATTGTTTGAAGGAATCATACATGCCACAGTCTCTTAATAGATTTTTTTCCCTCCCTTTCTTGTACTTATTTAAATCGATGTGTCATTCATAGGCAAGAAGAAGAATAAGGAGGAGGAGGAGAAGAAGAAGAAGTCTAGTGTGTAATTTTTAGGTAATCCTGTGGCATTACTTGTGTAGTTTAGTTATAGTGCATTTTAATGTTTTAAGGATGATAATTTAGTTATATTGTAATGTTAATTTTCATTTTAGTAAATTTAGTGTTGATAATAATTTGGGTGTTAATGACAATATTTTGATGGTTTTGGTTGTTTGGTACGTATGACAATATGCAGGGAATGCATTATGTATGTATATGCTGACAGAAAAAAGAAAAAAAAATGGGAACAAATAGCACTTCCTTGATGAAGTGCTACTTATTCCCAGTTTAAAGGTGGGAATAAGTAGCACTTCCTTGAGAGAGTGAGTAAGACCAGATCTAGATGATTTACCACTCAGATCTTTGACAGAAACAGAAATAGATTCACCTGATTTTTCTGTAACATCCGGTGAAGACACCGCGTCCGCCATGGCAGCGTCACAAGAGTTTCAGAGAAAACGCGCAGAAGAGAACAAGAAGATGGAGCGTAAGGCCCGTAGGGCTCGATGATACCATGTAAACTATAGAGATTCAGATAAATCTTTCATTTAATTCAATTGTGATTACAACAACAAAGTGATTACAGAAGACAGTGTTTATATATTGCTAATCACACTGATCGAGTCAATTCTAACCGCCTAACAGATTTTGCCAACCTAGCAAACTTCCTAATAGCCAGTTGCCAACCTAGCAGCCTTTCCAACTAACCTGTTGCCAACTGCCTGGTCAAACAACAATGTTGACTCTGTTCTCTATTAGGTGCGCTACTAATAACATTTTCGTCACTCAAGGTTTATTCTGAAAAAAAATTATCGGCGTATATAAATGGCACATTATGATTGTGTGCTTCTTATACTGTTAGGAAAAAGATACTATTGGAGAAATATCATGAGGCTACTAGCAATTTGATTCTTAATGCAACAAACGTTTTAGCTTAGCAACATAGCATAATGTAAAATTTACGGTTCTTGAGCATGTATGAAAATTTTCAGCCCTGGACTAGAAAGAAAGCGATTACTTGCAACAACTAAAACACTTTTTCACATCGAACTCAACAATGTATGAGAACAAATTAAAAGAAAACATATTCATGGCCACCAGCCTCTACATAAAAGAGTAATGACAGCACCCATATTATGACATGAACCAAAGTCTTCCCTACTTAACCCCAGCATTACAACAAACACACAAACCCATCTACATTACAAAACCATAAGACACATGACAAGTGCAAGCCCAGAGGCACAACATCATTTATTATTTCCCCACAAACCCGAAAACACTAAACCCATTCATTTTATCTCTTTTGCTTCTCTTCATGTTGTTGTTGTTGTAGTTGTTCTCTTTGCATCCTGAGCCTTTGTCTGTATATCTTGCCCAACTTCCTTCGTCTTCTGCCCCACCTCCTTCGTCTTCTGCCCCACATAACCGGCAACATCCGCCATGCGCCGCTTCGCTGAGTCGAGCTGCTCCGGCACAGTCCCTTGGGTCTTCCGGATGTAGTTCATGACCCAGGAGAACGACGACAGCGCTGTCAACCCGAAAGCTCCGGACGTCAAAAAGCCAGCTACAGCGAGACCGATGACAATGGTGGCCGGAACAAGAACAGGGCTGAAGAGGATGAAAATTGGGGTTGTCACCGCCAGCCCGGTAAGGGTTCCAAGAAGAGTGAGTCCGGCAAGTGCAAGTAGTATGCCACCGACCGGAAGGCCGGCTATGACGGCAACCACTTGGGAAGTTGATGGACTTTTCTCCGAGTAATGGGTAACTCCACCTTCATAACGCTGTTGGGGATTAACACCGGTATCGTAACGGTGTGTTGTTGTGTGGACTTGGATCTGGTGTGGTTGTGGACGATCGGTCATGGTTACGATCAAGTGTTGTTATCAAGGTTAGAGAAGAGGGTGATTTAGGTGATGTGGTAGCTCAGTAGCTCTCGTAAAAGGACTTGTGAATTGAAACAACAGAGAACAAAGTAGAAAAGCTAGTGAGAAATTTATGATATGTGTGTGTGTGTGTTTTATAGAAAAGTGGTGTTGTTGGGTGGTGACACGTACGTGTGACATGGTGAGTAAGGGGTTTGCATGAGGAACAGGTTTCAGCATTGCCTTAATTAAATATATAAAATAGGAAAAAAAAAAAAAAGAGAACATAAAATACTAGGAGCTTTGAAGCTTTGGTTTTTTGTTGTTTCTTTATTGTCAGAGAAAAAGAAACTGTGTGCCACTTCACTCTGGCTACTCTGGAGTTGCTGTGTTGTGCGCATTGCATGAAAGCAGGTGCGTTTTTGGGCTTGGCTGTGCATGTGAGTGTCGGCATCCAATGTAGTCGGTCATGTGAATCGACTACTAGCTAGGGGCAAATTATTTTTTGTTTCGATCAATGTTTTAAAAACTGGACTGGAGATCGAACCGACGAGACCTCTGGTTCATGGTTTAATTAGTTCATCCGGCTGAACCGTCAGCTGAACCGGATGATAATTAAATAAATAAAATAAATAAATAAATAAATTTTATAGGTAATTCAAGTCATAATTTATAAAGTAAATTCATAAAAAATATCCATAACAAATATCCATTACTAACAGATCACAAAATTACTAACAATGCATATATATTTATATTTCTATTGGTACAACCAGATTGGAAGCAAAATACGGGTACCACCAGAATTGAAGCAAAAACGAAATTAGGGAAATCAGGGAAGAAAAAACGAAATCAGTAAAAAAAACGAAATAGAGAAGGAAAGAAACAAAGTATACTGTAGTTTCGTTAACAAATACTGTAACACCCTCCCACCTAATGAGGACATTAACCGCTTAATAAACTGAGATTAGGAGTAATCATGTAAAATTTTTCGCTTTGACCGAATAAAACATCAGAGTGCATGACATAATAATACAATTAAATCCTCCAAGAGACTTTCATTAAGTATTACAACCCTTTTCTTTTAAATTGTAAAAGACTCAAGCTAGAAAGACTCGACTCGTGATCCGATATTCGAAGTATCGCGTGCCGGTAAGACCGAGCACAGCTTCATGCTCTAAACTATCCAATAAGCTTGTACCTGAAAACAACGCCCCAACATAGTGAGTTTACAAAACTCAGTAACACAGACTTTAATTAAAAACCATTCGCCGTTGTTTTTAGCTATACGTGGTGTGCTACATATAGAAAACTCCTCCCATAAGAGCACAATAACTAACATCCACGTCAGACCATAATACTACATCCAATAGTAAAAGATTAGACATGCATATTACAATTCTTAATAATACAAACATTATAACTTCATAATAAAGAAATCTATAATGTTACCACAATCCAATAGGCATTTAAAATGCACAATGAATCCAAGAAAGTATAAAATAGACTCTCAATGGAATTCTTCAATACACAGTATACAATGAATCCAAGGGAGTATAAAATAGACTCTCAATGGGATTCTTCAATAAACAATACGCAATGAGTCCAGGAAAGTATATCAGTGACTTTCCATGGAACTCTTCAATAAACAATGCACAATGAATCCAAGAAAGTATAAAATAGACTCTCAATGGAATTCTTCAATAAACAATTCCGCCGTACCTTATAACAGCACGGACCGACATTAGTCATACGATCAGTTGCAATACACTCATTCAATATACAATACTCAATAATTTTGAGCCATCATTGAACACAATCACATCATTAACTCAATTGTTCCTATAAGTATTTCACTTGCTTAATCACTTATACAATCTCCCATAAGTTCATAACAATATGCAAGGTTAAACCAAAGGGGAAAGGATTTCAAAAACAAATGGGAAAATCTGACTAAAATTCGCTTAAGCCAAACTGGCTCGCTCAGCGCGAGCTCGCTCAGCTCAGGATTTTCGCTTAAGCTAAAATCCTGCAGAATTGACCCCTGACAGCAGCGCTGAAGGTCACTCAGCGCGATTCCTACAGCTCAGTGAGTTTAGGAGAGTTTTAAACATCCAAAACTCATTTTCAACCCAAACCTCTTTCAAGACTCAAACCTTGGTTCTAATCAACATTATAATCAATCAAATAACACCCAAACAAGACAACAAATGGATTTGTTACAATCATACCAACATACATTCAAGTCCAATGTTGCAAAAACCCATTTTGGTGCAACCTTGCTGCACACACACTTTTCCATTACACACATTCATGCAAGTTTAAAACTAACATCAACCCAAGAATCATATCATTTAGTTAAGGATATTAAACAACAATCCTAGCACACCCTAATTGGGAGTTTGAGAGGGGAATCTATGTTACCTTTGAGCTACCAAATGCTTTGGGGTAAAAACCCCCAAATTAGAACCCTAGGTTTTTGCTTCAACCTCCATTAAAGATCCTTCTTCAAGCTTTCTTCTCCTTTGAGTCTTGCATCCTTCTTCTTCTTCTTCCATTCGAGTTCCTTTCCTCCATATCTCTCTCAATCTCTCTACTTCTTTCTCTATCTCGAGCTCTCTCTCTCTCTCGGCCCATCTCTCTCTATTTTCCCTTTCTTTCTTCTGCTTCACACTCACGCTAAGTGTGTGTGTGTTTGGTGTAGATGAGTGAAAGAAGGATGCTAGGGTGGAAATAGGTGAAAAGTGGTGCATGGTGGGGCAAGGTAGTTATTTAATAAAAATTAAACCAATGAACCACCATTAAATATAGTAATTTGCCTTAGGTGCTTAAAGGGACCTCAGATAATTTACTCTATTAATTACTACTCGTAAGTTATTAGTCCCTCATTTCCTAAATCTTAGGGTAAAATTACCATTTTACCCTTTAGTTCCAAATTTGTTTTCAATTACTAAATTAAGGCTATGAACTATATTTAATCCTTAGGAATTAAATCCCCTTTTTCACTTAGGATTTCTAATAATTAGGCTTAAAAATTTTGGGATGTTACAAATACAGTAAGTTTTAAATTGAGAAGAAGCAAAAACAGACCAATATTTCATCACCAAAAGCAGATCAATGGAGAAAAAGCAAATAAATTGAGGGAAGCAAATATTTCATCACCAAAACAGTTCTAGGAATTGAACCTGTAAAGCAAAGAAGTACATGAAACATACAAGTGTAGGGGCGTGCAACGACGGGGCGAGCTGCAGCGTGCGTCGGCGTCGTGTGAACGGCGTGCGGTGGCGTGGCGAACGACAGGACGAGCTGCTGCGGCGTTCAGGTTCAAATAAGGAAAGGAAGAAATAAGAAACAAGTAAGAAAATAGGGTTTTTGGTTGAGATGTGGGAAAGAGGATCGCAAATTAGATTGGGAAATCAGGGGAAAAGCTGTTCAAAAGTTAAAAAAAAAAAATTCAATTACTACTTCTAGATCAGATGGTTTTCTAAATCCGGTCCCGGTTCCTTGGTTTTGCCGGTTCAAGGCGGTCCGCAACGGTCCAAACGGTTTTTTTTCCGGTTCCTTATGACTGCCGGTTTTTATGGGCTGACCGAATCGTTTGCACACTCGGGTCCCGGTCGGACCGGCCGGTCCGGTCCGGGTTTAATAACATTGGTTTGAATGATGCTATTTTTATGCTTTTTTGTTTTTTTTTTCTAGAGGTCTTTGACTCCGTTTCGTTGTCTAGGAGAAAGAGACTTTGACTAATCCAGAGTTCGACTGGGAGGTAAGCAAAACTTGGCCCAAAATTGTTCTATTACAATGGATCGAACTCGGGTACTAAGCGAGTCTGTCCCTTTAAATGGAATGTGTTAATCATTTGTACCCAACCTTGGAGTTGTTTGTTTGTTTGTTTTACATTTTAGTTTTACACTCATTCATTTATAAGTTAAAAATAAGAGAAATTTTTTCCAATTTTTATAATCATAATTCATAAATAGATAACATATAAAAGGGTAAAGTTGTAAAAAAGTGTAGGCTGGTCTAGTTTGTAAGAATTTAGTTCATATCCCGTAAAGACGTGTGTTTGAATCTCACTATCTATATGAGGATTTCGTTGGTGGGTAATATATATGTATCTCTATAAGTGTTCTTTGAACCTTGAAACTTTTCCTGACCCTGGTGAGCTCAAGAGATTCAACACCTAAACTTTAATTGATAAAAAAAGGTGTTAAAAAAGGTTCAAGTTTTCTTTCAATATTACTGTGGGTATGTTTCATAATTAGTTCGAGTTTTTTTCTTTTTACCGTAAACGAATATGAGGTTTTGGTATTGTTAGATGTATAGTAAACTTTAATATGAGGTTTGGTTCTGCTCATTTATTTTACTTTTTATTCTCCTTTCTAGGTTTGGGTCTTGTTGCTTAGAATATAGGGGGTTACTTTTCACCCCCATACTGTTACGAAACCCCAAGCTTTTTTTTTATTAAATTATATTTTTGGTCCTTTATGTTTATTTTAAGTTTCAGTTTGGTCCCTTATGTATTAAAAGTTTTAAATTGGTCCCTTATGTGTAAGAGTTATATCAATGTGGTCTCTCTTGTTTTTTTTGTTCCAAAATGGTCCCTTATGTTACAAAAATTATATCAATGTTGTCCCTTTTTTTTTAAAAAATATGGAACAAAAAAGGACCACATTGGTATAATTTTTGTAACATGAGGGACCATTTTGGAACAAAAAAAACAAGAGGAACCACATCGATATAACTCTTACAAATAAGGGACTGATATGAAACTTTTAATACACAAGGGACCAAAACAAAAATTAAAATAAACATAAGGGACTAAAAGTATAATTTAGCCTTTTTTCCTTCCTGTTTTTAACCCTGATCAGATGCGCACTCCAGATGGGATTTAACCAGATGCGCGCATCCAGTTATATTCGAATCAGAAATCAATAGCATGGGATGCTCTCTCTTCTCCCCCATTTTCACTAACTTCACTTTTATCTCCTCTCCCTCAAATCCACTTGTTTTGCACTCAAGACTAGCCTGCTTAGCGTCAAACTACACATAAGAGGTATTTTGTTTACCCAGTTCCCTATATTTGTTGTTCATTGGTAGCGTTTTAGGTTATTTTTTGATTTCTGCTTAACTGTTAGAGTCCGGAAGTGCGCTTCCGGAACGCATCTGGATGACTATGTCCGGATACGTGCTTCTGGGGGATACTAGAAGTGAATCTGGATGCGCACTTCCAGACCATTAATACCAGTGAATGATTGCTTATTATTGGGCTATGCAGGTATGGAAGTTGGATCACATGAAGTAACCATGCCATCTGAGTGGATTCCATCAATAAAAGCTAAAGAGTTGGATGATCAACCCATAGTGGAGTATCCTAATTTTACAGAACAATTCACTACTGATCAAGTTGGTGTGTAGTGCAGTTAAGTTAAGTTTTTGGATTTTAATTATCACTATAGAGGGACATTATCATCATCATTTTCGTGTTGCTTATTTAAGGTATTTGCTACCCGAGATGATTTACTGAAATGGGTTAGACAATAAGGAAACACATTAGGATTTGTTGTAGTCATTCAAAGATCAAACATGGGACTCAAAAGAGGAATGTCAAATTGGTGTTGGGATGTGAAAGGAGTGGGAAATATAAAGAATACAAGAGGCAGAGGCAACGTAAGGATAGTGGAACAAAAAATGTTAATATCCTTTCAGATTACAGTGTAGGTTTGTCGTCGCATGTGTTCAGTACAAGAAAAAGCGCCGATACCGACGACCTATCACCGACGGACACAAACCGTCGGCAAAAAACTGCCGTTTCCGACGGATTACACCGTCGGTATGTCGAGGAGACGTTAAAGTTTGGCGGTTTTTTGCAATTACCGACGGCCTTAACCGTCGGTATTCAAAAATAGCCCGTCGCTAAAGCCGCATCCTTTAACGACGGCTTATGCCGTCGGTAAGTCAGGATATGGCCGTCGGTATGCTTCGATAAGAACCAGAACGCAGTCTTCTTCCCCTTCACTGTTCACAACGTGTTCTCTCATCTCTTTCATCTCTTTCTCTCTCTGTGGAAGTTTTCGGCGGCCACACCACCGCCACCACCCAACCACCGCCACCACAAGACCACTGCCACCCTCTCCCCTTGAAGTGTCGTCCGCCGTCGTCATGCCATCCGATTGGTCCTCCCTCTCCCTCTCCCTCTCCCCTTGAAGCGCCGTCCGGCCACCACACCACCGCCTCCACCGCCACCACACCACGCCACCTGTTGCTGAAAGCAGACGATTAATGTAACAGCGTATTTTTTTTTATGCGTTAATTAACATTATTTAGTGTATTCTGTCGTATTTATGCTATAATAAAGCAATTTCTTGTTCTTTGAGAAAGTGTATTAATTAAATCAAGATCAAATTAAATTTGAGAATTAATATTTTATATTAATTCACGGTTTGAAAATCGTCGAAAAATTCTAACGAAGTTTCGTCGTATTTCGAATCGCCGGGCAGTTTTGCCGCAGATAAAATTCTAAATGAACTCCGATTTCGATGAAAATCGAATTGTAACTTCTTGTGACTATTTTTGAGTGATTATTGTTATTTTTAGTATTTATGATATAATATTTTCACGCGATGAATTAATTTCTCGTTAAATTAATTTTCGCGAGTTTATCGGTAACGCGGTTCTTCGTCGCCGTGTTTTAAATCTTAGGACTCTAATTAGAGGGTAATTTTGAGAGATGTGAGATTAGATGGGTAAGATTAGGTGATATGTTTAACATCTAATATAATTGCTAGGTGTCATTAGTTGTGTGATTTGTTTTAAAAAAAAAGAAGAAAATCTTTTATTTAACTACTCCTACTAACTACACTTATTTTTATTATTATAAAA
Source organism: Calophaca sinica (assembly GCA_037113605.1). Classification (NCBI taxonomy): domain Eukaryota; kingdom Viridiplantae; phylum Streptophyta; class Magnoliopsida; order Fabales; family Fabaceae; genus Calophaca; species Calophaca sinica. The sequence goes on along the minus strand of CM073733.1, from coordinate 70,829,978 downwards.
GGAGAAGACCAAGGCTATATGCAGCCTCATTCACGCCTCCATCATCTTCTCAAACCCTCATCTTCTTTCTTTTTTCCCTTCTTGAAAACCAAGCTTCCATGAATGCTTTCTTCCATTTTTCTTATGCTTTTCAACTTGCAATCTTCACCAAAGTTACTCCAAACCTTCATCTCTACCTAGTTCTTCTTCATCCTCATCATCTAAGTAAGAGAAAAAATTATTTTTCCCTCCCCATTTACTGTTGAAAACCGCGCCCCCTCCCCTTTGTTGCTTCTTAATATTTTGCTTTTCAATCTTGTTTATCTTGCTTGTTTGATGTTGTTTGATGGGTTGATGACGATCAAGAGGAGATGAGACATTCTTTTTCTTTTCCTTGAGTTCAAGGGTGAAAACCCTAAGAGGAGAAAAAGGGAAAAGGGTGTCATCCTCATTGAATCACCTAATTAGTGGTTTAATTGAGTTTATGGAAGTTGTATGATGATTGTTTAAGTTTTAGTTTTGATTTTGCATGTCTAACTTGATAGTTTATGGTTGAGACCTATCTTTAATTATGGAAAATATGGGTTTAGGAGATTGGATCATGTGTCTACGTGTTGAATGTTATGTTTTAGGTAGTTTTAAGGCTATTGGAATTGATATGCATGAGTTAGTATATGAGTTAGTTCATGTTTTGTGAAAAAGTGATTTTTGAGGGACTAAAATGGCATGAAAAAAAATTGATTAGGTTGTTCTTTATTTTGGCATGAACATATTTTTTTAGCATGATATTGGCCATGTATTTAATGCCTTAGGATTCTTGAAATTGGAATTTTGTTGTTTGAAAGTATTTTTGGGAAAAACAATTATTCTTGAAAAAAAAAATTGGAAATGAGTTTTGAGAACTTGGTAAGTGAGTTAAATGGTTAGCCATACATTGTTGATGTATAGTATGTTGGTGAATTTAATGTTTGTAAGAATTGAGTTTTTGAAATGAAAAATTGACTTGAAAAATGTTTTACAACTTGTTTCAATTATGGGTATGGATGATGCTTAGATGAGAATTGATGTGAGTTACCTAAAATTTGGTTATTTGGCTTGAAAAATGTTAGTAGTAATGAAAAGGAGTTTTTGCCAAATTTTTTTAAGAAAAAGATGATTATGGCCGAGAGGCCTAAAAGATTTTTGGAAGGAAGATTTTAATTGTGAAGTTGTAGTGAAGTTTGAATGTGTTATGCTTAAGACTTTAAAAAAAAAAAGGGATTCTTTAAAGAGTTAGCATTTTTTTTTTTAGTAAAAGTGTTTTGTAGTAGTTAATTTTCAAGAAAAGTGGTTTTTGATTCAAAATCCTTAATTGTTTACTAGTAGTTAGAAGTAAAATTTTGTGGATTCTTGGTTAGAAAAAGGGTTAAGTTTGAGTGCCTTAGATTGTAGAACTAAGTTTTTAGAATTTCGCTAAGTCGTTTTATGTGTTAGGCTCGAGTAACCCGAGACAGTGCGGTGCAGAAATCGAGAAGCGCGTGGACGTGTAGCTTGGAGTTCGGTAAGGGCGCTTCACATTTATATTTATTATTGTATGTCCTTGTGTAAGGACAACCTTAGATGTTGTTAGAATTAATTTCAAGTGTTCATGCGAAGAAGTCTGAGAACCTAAGGGTTCGAAGTGAGGGTCTTGTACCCCTTCGTTTTATTTTTTTTATATTATGACTATTTAGTGGGCTTGTCTGCAAGTGGTTGGTAGCTGTCCCCAACCCCCCACCCTTGTTTGTTCTCTCTGTGAATTCCATCGAGTTGCAGAGGGATGGATTCTATGACTTGATTGTCATTGATTGTTGTTGAGCTGTGCAATTATTTAATATGCGGTGGAATAATGCTGTGGATTGCTTATGCTGTTTGTATTGTTGAATTGCGTTTCTTCATGCAAACTGCTTTTATTGCTTAAATTGTTGAATTGTGTTTCTTCACATTAAGCATGCTCTTATTATTTGATACGCGGTCGAATAATCTTGCGTATAACTCTTTGAATATCGTATGTGGTGAATAGTTCATTGAGTCTGAGAGCATTGTCGAGTCGTCGAGACATTTTTGAGCTGTGAGCCGGACAACTGAGGGTGCTAGGTCCCCTTCGTTTATGGTGGATTAGCTAGGCGTCGCAGCGTTAAGGAACCGGAGCTGCTTACCTAGGGAGAGCGAGGATCCCAAAGCTACGGCTGGTATTCAGCGGATGGATCGGCGTCTGCTTTCCGGAAAAGTTTGTTGAGTCGAGAGAAAATAAGTCGTGAGACGAGTTGTGAGTTGAGTCTTGAGCGAGCATTTGAATTGAACTGTATACATTGTGGTTTGTTTATTGTTGTGAATTGTTATATTTGAATTGCTGAGAAGTTGACCCTTTCCCGTGGTGCCTTCAACCCATGATGGTTACCCAGGCAATGGCGAGGATGCAGAAGATCAGTTAGTGAATGATGGCGAGGAAGGCCCCTTTGAGGATTCTGGCAATGACCATTATTTGTCTTGAGTTGCATGTTGATCGTTGTGTGCTGTTATGTTTTGTGGAGGACTGTAGTATATATATATATACTTTTGTGTACAGTTGGTTGGTGACCGGTTGGGCTCATGATGTTTTGTTAAGACAGGGTAGACTGGAGATGATGTTTTGTTAAGACAGGGTAGACTGGAGGTCCTACTTTTGGAGCAGCCCCTGCGTGGGTGTCTGCCGGGAGTATCCCCAGGGTATGGTTACTCTTGTGAGAGTTGTAACGCCCGATATTTAATTATTTATTAAATTAAATATTTTCGAATATTTTTCCGATTAAGTTTTCGAAGTTGTGAAATATTGATTTAAGTGGTGTTGGTTTTAGTCGGATTAATTTAGTTGAATTAAGTTGTAGAATGATATTAGATTAATACTATTATTTGTTATGGGCTTATTTGAATGTTAGATGTGGAGTTTAGAGTGCCTTAAAATCAGTTTGGAGGATCATGGAATTGCTTGGAAGTGTTCCTTGAACACTGGGAATCGATTCCCCAGCTATGGGAATCGATTCAAGCATGTTTGGTTCTCTGGGAATCGAAGCACGCCTCTGTGAATCGCATGGGAAGCTTGCAGGAATCGATTCACTTCATTAATTCGTGCAGGGGAAGTTTTTTTTGTACTAGGTGAATCGATTCACCTTAGACTGTGAATCGATTCACAGTCGGGTTTTTCTATAAAACCGCTACGCAGTAAATCAAGACGACGAGCAGATTATTCTAGGGTTGTGTGCAGCCGTTCTTGAGCGTCTTTGTGAGGTTTTAGGGGCTGGGAAACACTGGTAAACACCTTGGGATCTTAAGAGAGAATAGAGTGAGGATTGAAGGCTCTCTCTATTGTTGTTCTTGAGAGTTTATCATAAGGGTTTGGGAGGAGATACGAAAAGTTGTCGGCAAGGAGAAATCTTGGAGTCAATCGGAGAGTTAGAGCAACCTTCAATCCAAGGTAAGGGTGGGGTTCCGACTTCTAATGGGTTGTATGATAAGTAGTAAGGGGAAGATTATTGTGGTTGAGGAGATTTAAGGGGTTGTTCTTGAATCCCATTGTTAATTTTGCTATTGTGTGATAATTATAGTTTCAGATTGTTTAGGGGTGTGTGAAATTTATTTTAGCTTGGTGAAATTTGCGTTCCATTTTTATTGGTTGATAAATTGTGAATTTTAGGATTTTATAAGAAGTTTAAATGGACGAAGTTTTATAGTTATTGATAACTGAATTAGGTAAATAAATTAACTTGTCTCGTTTACATTTAATTTATAGCATTTCACTTTTTTGTTTGTTGTGCAGAATTTTTCTGCATGCTGTTTCTGTTTCTGTATATATATTAATGTGGCGAATCCTGCTGTTTTTCTGCAGAATTTGCGTAGTTGTTGTTCTGTCCTTTATGCAGATTTTTGGTTGCAAATAATTCTGTTTGCTGTTGCTGTTGTTGTGTTGTTGAACTTCATAATTATTGATGCATACATAGCATGTCATGTTGGGAGCTTACGCTCTGTTAAGTTGGCCTGGATTGGCAATTTTTATGTTGGGAGTTTTGCTCCGTATTTTTACGCTGGGAGTTTTGCTCTGTATATTTTGAGTTGGGAGTTCTGCTCCAATGGTACCACATGCATGTGCATTGTAACGAGTCGCACTCCGTGTTGCATATTTAAGTTGTTGTGTTGATCAATTGTGGTGATAGGTGTTGTTTGAAAGTTGTCAAGTGGTGATTTTATATAATCTGATTCTAATATAATATTTATCATACACTCGATTATATAGTTCGATATCTCACCCCTTCTGTTTGAATGTTACCCTCTGTTGGTAACGTGCAGGTAATAAAAAATAAGGCTGCTTACCTTCGTTAGTTCGAGTCGGTGTCGTCGCTCTGAATACGTAGCACTCGGGGGGGGGGGGGATGAACGCATGATTTCTTTGTTGTTGAATTTTATTATGTTGCTGAATTTTCAAGTTATTTTCATTAAAAGACTTGATGTCTTAAAGTTGTTTTGAATTGGACAAGATGTTATGGTGTTTTCAGTTGAATTTATGGATCCGCTGCGTAATAATGAAAGTTGTTTGATTTTTAAAGACTAAACAGGTTGTTATCGGTTCATCCGAATTTTATGTGTTATGTATCTAAACTACAGGTGATTGAATGTCGTTGTTCTAAGTTGAAAGTGTAACATTCCATATGTTTGATGGAAATTTTGCAACTCTGATTTTTATATTATTCGTTGGGTAGAAATGGGGTGTTACAAGGGTCGTCATACCATAGGCGTATTTCCTCATACATTTCTACTCTGCTTATGTTGTACGTACTGTGCGTGTTGACTATTTATGTTACGTGTGTGTGCATTTTCCAGTATGTAACTTGTGTCCTAGTTGCACCATGTTTCGAAACGCTGTAAGTACTCTGTGTGTGCTTTACAGGTACTATCATTTAAAAAAAAAATTTACCGTATTTCCTGAAGGACACAAGAGTACCATTTTCAAAAATCTATCTCATACAGGTTTAGTATTAGCTCTGTAGCGGTCCGAAAACGGGTTGTTACAATTAAAGGCCATAGCAGAAGACTGGAAGCTTTGAGTAGAAGGTAAACCCTATGAAAATGCTATTGGATTTTTTATTTTTTATTTTTAGCATTTTTCTGACTTTTGAGGTTTTCTGATGGTTCCTTCACAGTAGGATAGGTTTGTCTTGTTGAGAGGGTTACACAGATTGGCACCCTCGCTGTCTCTATCGTTATTGGAAACATCTTCTACGCGATCTTGACCTTTTGCTTCACATTAGGTTCGAAATCACCCTAATTTTTGATTTGTTTCTATTTTCATCTTATTATGGGTTTGTTATCTTTTTATTTTAGGAGAATTTGATAATGTCAATGTGTGATGTTGTAGGAAATGATTCAGCTGGTTTCGATTGAGACAAAAATGTACTTTGTTTTTGTGAAATTTAAAAAAAAATAATAATTGAAACATGGGGTGTGGGAGTCTGCTACTTGTTGATTGGGATTGTTTTGTTTATGTTGTCTTATTTGGTTGTTTTAATCTTCAAAAAACTCCAAAGTTAGTAGTTCCTGTTTTTCTATTCCAAACATTGAGATGTGGCATTTGCTTGTTTTTAGGCCAACAAGTTCTAATGCCTTGTTTTCTCTGCAGTGGGCATTTGCATGTTTTTACCAATATTAGCAGTTTTGGGTTCAACGTCTTTAGCTCCTTATAATTTGTAACGACCCGTTTCCGGACTGCTACGAAACTAGAACTAAACCTAAATACGACACATTTTTAAAATGGTACTCTAGTGTCCTTTCGAAAAAAAATGCGGTAAATTTTTTTTTAAAACATTTGGTGCCCGCAAAGCACACATAGAGTACTTACAGCATTTCGAAGCATGATACAAACTAGGACACAAGCTACGTACTGGAAATACATACAGCATAAATATATACAATCATCATACACAATACGTAGAAAATAAACAGAGTAGTAATGTAAGAGAAAATACACCTAAGATATGAATACCCTCGAGAGAGTGTTCATACCCTAGGGGTACTCCCGGCAGACACCCTCGCAAGGGGCTGCTCCAAAAGTAGAACCACCAGTCTACCCTGCATCAGCAAAACAGCACTAGCTCAACTGGTCACCTACAAACTGTACATAAAAGCCATACACTACAGTTATCCCAAAATGACACAAACAGACAAACAGTCAACACAAAATCAGGACAAATAAAAGTCGTTGCCCGAATCCTTGAAGGGGCCCTCCTCGTCATCGTCCGCCAACTGGTCCTCTGCGTCCTCGACATCGCCTGGGTAACCATCATGGATTGAAGGCACCACGGGAAAGGGTCAACTTCTCAACGAATCAAGATATAACAATTCATAAAGCAATAAGCAAACAACATTGTATACAGTTCATAAGGCTCAACTCAAAACTCTCGCTCAAGACTCGACTCACGACTCATTTTCTCTCGACTCGACAATTTTTCCGGAAAGCAGACGCCGCACTATCCACTGAATACCAGCTGTAGCTTTGGGATCTTCGCTCTCCCTAGGACATTCAGCTCCAGTTCCATAACGCTGCGACGCCTAGCTAATCCACCATGAACGAAGGGGACCTAGCACCCTCAGTTGTCCGGCTCACAGCTCAAAAACGTCTCGACTAAGCTCTCAGACCCGATGAACAATTCGCCGCATACGAAATTCAAGGAGCAATTCGCATGATTATTCGACCGCATCTCAAATAATTTATAGCAAGCTTATTAGAGTGAAATGCAATTCAACAAACATAAGCAGCATAAGCAGTTCACATTGTGAAACACAATTCAATACATAAGCAATTCACGGCAGTTATTCAATCACATATTAAATAAATGCATAACTCAACAACATCGTCATTCACATCATGGAATCCATCCCTCTGCAACTCGATGGAGTTGACAAAGAGGTACAACAAGTGTGGGGGGTTGGGGTCAGGAGACCAACCACAATATTTTCACCCACGAACGACTCGGAATATAGGCGACCGCACGACAATAATCACAAAGGGGTTCGGAAACCCTAACTTCGAACCCGGAGAGTTCTCAGACTTCTTCGCATTTAAAACTTACCCTTACACAAGGACATACAAAAATAAAAGCCTACAAATATCTAGAAGTGCCCTTACCACAAGCTGTCGCTAACGTAGCTCTGAAGTCCTCAGGTCCGTGTCGCTCGGTCTCCGGTATTACGATTCCTATCACCACGACAATTTAGTACGCTTCTAAGTAAAACTAAAACTCAGCTCTCACTTAGCCCTTTCCTAACCAAAACTCAACAAGCATTAAAAACAATACTAGCCCTTAGAAAAGAAATAAAATCTTAAACTACAAGGTTTTCTTGTATTACAAGTAACACAAAAAATAACTCTTTTTCATAAGTTCAAAACTTTATCACAAAATCTACAAGCATTTAAGCAAGTTTAACAACCAAATTTTTTCTAAAAACCCTCCTATGCCTCACGGCCTCTACTCCCTTTTTCTCCCAAAAATATTTGCTTAAACTTGTCATTTTTGGAATTTTTCCTATTCTTGAACTATAGAAAAATTGGGTTGTGATGCATAATCTTGTGTTCAAGTGTTTAATTAAATGTCTTGGTTAATTTTAAGGTTTTTGAGGTAGATTTGCATGAATTAAATTAGGTGTTAGTTTATGCTTTGGTGCAAAATGGGTTCTTAAAGGATAGATTAACATGTAAGATTTGATTGGAAAGATTGAAAATGGCACTAGCTATTTGATTGGAAAAGGATTTGGAAACATATTAGAAGAGTATCACTTTACAAAACTTCATTGTGTTAGAGTTTGTCCTAGTTTAGTAGCGCTCCAAAAACGGGTCGTTACAATAGTGGTATCAGAGCAGTTGGGTTCTAACCAGACTGTGCATAGGAAATTTGAAACTGGTCACCGTGTCGAGTTGTGTTTGTTGAGTGATTAGATGTGATTGTATTGTTATTGTTTGCTGAGTGAAGCAGTTTGTCTGCCAATTGTTTGAATTGTTTCTTGATTGAAGCAATGTGTGTTAACACATCACTTGTTTGTGAGTTTCTGGCAGGTTTTGGATTTTTTGAAATCTAATGCCACCTCACAGAGACCCTACAGCCGGATCAGATAACTCCAATATGGAACGAGCAATTCAGGCAATTATGGAAATGGAAGCGGCTATGGCTCAATAATCGGCTGCTGCAACTCAACAGTCTAATGCTATGGCCCAGCAGACGGCGGCTTTGGCCCAGTAGAATCTGCAGCAACAGCAAAGGGCAGAGCAGAATGCAGAGGCAAGAGGATTGGCAGATTTTCGGAAGCATGACCCACCGAAGTTTTTCGGAGAACCAAATCCGGATAAGGCAGATCTATGGATGCAGGAGATAGAGAAGATCTCTGGGGCACTTCATTGTACAGAGAATGTCAAGGTGGACTACGCAACCTACTTGTTGCTCGGAGATGCTGAGTATTGGTGGAAGGGAGTGAAGCAGACTTTGGCGGCAGAGCATCATGAGATCACTTGGGAAGTTTTTCGCAGGAGATTCTTGGATAAGTACTTTCCTGACACTGCACGAGCTGAGAAAGAGCAGGAGTTTCTTCGACAACAGCAAGGTAGCATGACGGTGTCAGAGTATGCTGCCAAGTTCGAATCACTTGCTAGGTACTTCAGTCCGTTCCGTGACCGAGCCGACCAGAGATGGTTGAGCGAGATATTTCAGCGAGGCCTAAGATTCGATATTCAGAAGTTGGTGAAATCTCTAAGAATCAAGAATCTTCAAGAACTGATTGATAGGTGTGTTGAGATGGAAGTTATGAGAAGCGCCAAAAAGAGGAGTGGTATTGGCGGACTAGTGAGACCCCAGAGCACAACAGGGAAGAGGTTTGCTCAGAAGGGAAAACAACATAAGAAACCGTATAGTCGACCCCAAGGGAACAACAACAAGAGACAGTATTGCCCGATGGCCCAGAATACGAGGGGCGGGAGTCAGACTAGCACCTGTAACACGCGTATTTTTACGATACGTTAGTTAGCGTTATTTAGTGTATTCTGTCATATTTACGCTATAATAAAGCAATTTCTTGTTCTCTAAGAAAGTGTATTAATTAAATCAAGATCAAATTAAATTTGAGAATTAATATTTTATATTAATCCACGGTTTGAAAATCGTCGAAAAATTCTAACGAAATTTCGTCGCGTTTCGAATCGCCGGGCGGTTTTGTCGCAGATAAAATTTTAAATGAACTCCGATTTCGATGAAAATCGAATCGTAACTTGTTGAGACTATTTTTGAATATTTGACATGAATTTTATTATTTATAATTAAATATTTTCACGCGATGAATTAATTTCTCGTTAAATTAATTTTCGCGAGTTTATCGGTAACGCGGTATTTCGTCGCCGTGTTTTAAACAACACCTAGACTCTAGAATTAGTGGGTAATCATGAGAGATGTGAGATTAGGTGGGTAAGACTAGATGATGTGGTTAGGTGATAGGTGTCGCATAATGTGTGATTTATTTCAAAAATTTTTACTTTACTTATTTTAAATTATTACCAATGATGTGTTAAATTATTTAAGTGGATAAAATGTGAACAACCCCCCATTTTTCAGCATCATTCACGCCACCCCCATCTTCTCCAACCCTCATCTTCTTCCTTTCTTCCCTTGAAAAGCTCCAAGCTTCCATAGCCACTTTCTCCACCTTCTTTAAGTTTTTTTCAACTAGCTTCCTTCATCAAACTTGTTCCAAATCATCACCTCAACTTAGTTCTTCATCCTCATCATCATCCAAGTAAGAAAAAAATTAATTTTCTCTCCCCTTGCTACTGTTCAAAACCGCGTCTCCCTCCCCCTTTATGATTCTTGAATTTTTGTTTTTCAAATCTTGTTTTCTTGCTTAGTTGATGTTGTTTGTTGCTTGGTTATGATTAATAGGAGATGAAACACTCTCAACCCCCTCTCTTGAGCTTAAGGGCAAAACCCTAAGGGGTGAAAAAGGGGAAGTTGTGTGATCCTCACTTGAACCAAGCAATTAGTTGTTTTATTGAGTTGTTAGAAGTTGTTTGATGATTGTTGAGTAGTAGTTTTGAAAATTGCATGATTAACTTGTGATCTAAGGGTGGATGCCTATTCTTTAAGTAAAGAAAATGTGAGTTTTAATTGTGGAATCATGTGTTAAATGGATGAATGACATGCCTTGAGTAATTCTATTGTGTTATTGGGTTTGATTATGTGTGGTTTGAAGTTATTGTTTAAATTAATTAGGTGCAACATAATAATTCTAGTTTTTTTTCAATTCTTGAACTATGAGAACTTGAGGATGTAATGTTTAAATATGTGTTAGATGTTCAACAAAGTTATTAGAATTAATTTTTAAGGTTATTAGAACTTGTGTGCATGAATTGACTTGAAGGAAGGTTATGTTCTATGCCAAAATTAGTTATGTAGGACTTGATTGATATATGAGCATGATTAGGTTGTTCTTCATTTTAAATTGGCATGAACATGATTTTTTTTTTAGCATGATTATGGTAATGTATTAAATGTCTTAGAATTCTTGAATTTGGGATTTGGTTGATTGGAAGACTTTTGGGGAAAACATTTATTCTTGAAAAAGTGAGAAATGAGTTTTGGGGAATGAAAAGTGATTTGGAAAAAAATGATTTACAACATATTCCAAAGGTGTGTGTGAAGGATGTCTAGATGGGAATTGACATGTTGTTTTAATATGGTTGATTAGTTTGAAAGTGTTAGTAATAGTGAAAAGGAGAATTTCTTGCAAAACTTGTCTTGACATAGATGTGCATGTTTAATTGAAACTTGATTTCTAGATTTTGTGAAAAACCTTTGCATTCTTGAAAGAGGTTGAGTTAGGTTTGGTTTTGCTTAAGTTTTAGCTTTATGACATTAGTCATTGATTTGTGAAAGAATAAATAAATGGAAAAAAAAAGTTGTTTTGCACTTTTTTTTTAGATTATGATTAGTAGTAACTATTTTGAGAATCATGTACTTGGGTGATAGTTTTGTTCCTTAGTTAGTATATATGTTATTGACATTGTTGAATTTGTTGAATAAAAAGAGTTAGTGGATTTTTATTGAAAACCTTTGTCCTTGAAGGACTTGAAAAATGACTTGTGGGTCTTGATTAAGTTTTCTCTTATGAAATAGTTTGTTGTTGTGAAAGTAAATTCATATAAAATGGTGTGGTTATAATAGTTTAGGAGATTTGCAATTTCTTCCTCTTTTCTTATGAAGGCCGCGAGTTCCCTAGGATTTGTGGGAGAAATAAATTGTGTTTTTGGCACTATGTGGTTGTATGGAATTGTGTTAAAGCTTTGGAGAAATTTATAGAAAAAGTTTGATTTCGTTTAGAAATTATTTTGAGAATGTGGGGCAATGAAGCACTTTAGGTAAATTGGGATTCTTGAGACCCAAGAAAAACCAAGCGGAGCCTTGATGTAAAGTGTGAGAAAAGAAGTGGCAAATTGATATCACTTCTTGCCATAAACTTTCAAGATAGTAATTATATGTTATGTTTAGCTTTTTCAAGAAAATTGTTCTAGTCTCGGAATTTTACTCTTTTAATTAGTTAGTAAAATATTTTCAATGAGTACGTAATTTATTAAAAACTAGTATTTTAAATCATGTTCTGAATGAAGGAGTTTTGGTAAGGACGAAGGGTTGGGTTTTGAGAGCCTAAGGTTATAGAATTAAATCTTTAGATTATGCTAAGTTTATTTGTTGTGTTAGGCCTTGAGTTGATTCGAGATCTTGCGGCGTAGGATCGAGAAATACGTGGACGTGTGGTGTGGAGTTCGGTAAGGGCGCTTCATATTTATAATTATTGTTATATGTCCTTGTGTAAGGGCAAATTTAGATACGAATTTAATTTCAAGCGTTTACGCGAAGAAGTCTGAGAACCTAAGGGTTCGAAGTGAGGGTCTTGTACCCCTTCGCTTTATTTTTATATATGTTGATTATTTAGTGGGCCTGTCTGCAAGTGGTTGGTAGCTGTCCCCAACCCCCCACACTTGTTTGTTCCTCTCTGTGAACTCCATTGAGTTGCAGAGGGATGGATTCTGTGAGTTGATTGTTGTCTGTTGTTGTTGAGCTGTGAATTGTTTATACTGGTTGTATTGTTGAATTGCGTTTCTTCATGCAAACTACTTTTATTGCTTAAGTTGTTGAATTGTGTTTCTTCATATTAAGCATGCTCTTATTATTTGATATGCGGTCGAATAATCTTGCGTAAAACTCTTTGAAATATCGTATGCGGCAAATTGTTCATCGAGTCTGAGAGCATTGTCGAGTCGTCGAGACGTTTTTGAGCTGTGAGCCAGATAACTGAGGGTGCTAGGTCCCCTTCGTTTATGGTGGATTAGCTAGGCGTCGCAGCGTTAAGGAACCGGAGCTGCTTACCTAGGGAGAGCGAGGATCCCAAAGCTACGGCTGGTATTCAGTGGATGGATCGGTGTCTGCTTTTCGGAAAAATTGTCGAGTCGAGAGAAAATGAGTCATGAGATGAGTCATGAGTTGAGTCTTGAGTGAACATATGAATTGAATTTCGTGAACTATATACATTGCTGTTGATTATTGTTTTGTGAATTTGTTATATATGAATTGTTGAGAAGTTGACCCTTTTCCGTGGTACCTTCGATTCATGATGGCTACCCAGGTGATGGAGAAGAGTATCCCGATACCCGAGATGCAGACCTCACCGGAGATTGTCTTCGACTTTCTCGACATTGAGCTGCCTACGGCTATGGAGTATGACCCTATCTCCCACCGCGTGGTATACACGGGGGATGTTGTGTAGACCTTTAGAGAGGATAGTATGGTTGTGAGGCGGGAGGTGACTAGACGTACCGTGAGCTTTCCGATTAGGACGACGTAGATCATCGAGGCTTGGAGGGCTTCTCAGGGAGAGGAGGCTATGCTAGACTCTTCCTCGTCTACCGAGGGATCGACTGACGTCCCTAGAGCGATGGTTCCCAGGCTTTTATCCCGCGGACGTGGTCGAGGACCACGGGTGAGATGGACCGCTCGTAAGAGCGTGATTAGGCGAGGATCAGCAGGAGCATCGACTTTGAGGGCGGTTGCTATTCCGAGTTTCCCTCTTGTGGACCGAGTTCCCACCCCACCAGTGGAGCGGCCCCCTGTTTGTAAGGTGTGTGGGGAGGCAGATTGCTTAGGTGCACGGACTGATGACGATATGGTCGAGGAAATGCGTGCCGAGTGATGTGCCCGAGGATGTTCCAGCTGCGGCACCCTTCATCGATTTGACGGGCGAGGATCCGATGGAGGACGAGGCGGAGGAGGATCCCTCGGAGGATCGGGACAGTGCCTTGTAGTTGCTGTGTTCTCTGATTGCTGATGTGTTTCTTTCTGGGGATGACTGTAGTATATATATATATGCATCTTTTTGTGTATAGTGAGTTGGTGACCAGTTGGGCTGGGTGATGTTTTGCTGTCACAGGGTAGACTGGTGGTTTTCACTTTTGGAGCAAGCCCTACGTGGGTGTTCACGGGAGTACCCTGTGGTATGATTTCTCCCTCGAGGGTCTTCATACCATAGGTGTATTTCTTTGCACATTTTCTACTCTGTTATTTTGCACATACTGTATATATATGACTTATGTATTTATGCATGTATGCTTTATCAGCTTTAGAGTCTTGTGTTCTAGTTGCACCATGTTTCGAAATGCTGTAAGTACTCTGTGTGTGCTTTACGGGCACTATCGTTTTAAAAAAAGAAATTTACCGTATTTCCTGAAGGACACAAGAGTACCATTTTCAAAAACCTATCTCATACAGGTTTAGTGTTAGCTCTGTAGCGGTCCGGAAACGGGTCGTTACAATGGTGGTATCAGAGCGGTTCGGTTCTAACCGGACTGTGTATTGAATCATCAAGCTGGTCACCGTGTCGACTCCTATTTTGTTGGGTAGATAGTCGTGCTATTGTTGTTATTGTTTGCTGAGTGAAGCAGTTTTGCTTAAAATTGGTTGGATTGTTTCTTGATTGAAGCAAGGTGTGCTAACACATCACCTACGTGCGAGGTTCGGATAGGTTTTTGAAACCTTATAGGAATCTACTGCCACCTCACGAGGACCGTACGTTTGGACCTGTTAACTCCACCTTGGAAAGGACAATTCAAGAATGGGCTAAGTATCAGGGGATTTGTTGGGAGATCTTTCACAGGAGATTTTAGAGAAGTATCTTTCAGAAACTGCACGAGTGGAAAAGGAGCAAGAATTCTCCGTTTATAGCAGGGGCAGTATCGCCCTATGGCCAGAATTCCAGTGGTGGAAAGCAGATTAGAGATAGACAACTTTACTATCATTCTGAAAGACCGTGACATCTTGCTAACGACTGCACTGCGAAGGACCTAGTGTGTTTCAACTGCAACAAACCAGAACATTTTGTCAAGGACTGCAAAGCTCCAAAGGCGGAACTGAGAGTGAACGCGGCAAGAGTGAAGGGAAAACGTCCGACCACTTCGGGTAGAGTTTTCTGTATGGACGGCAAAGAAGCAGAGCGATCAGGAGATCTAACTCAGAAGGATTACGAAATTGAGGGTAACTCTCTATCCATGATCTTCATTTCTATTGCCACATATTACATTAGTTCCTTGGATTGTGTGAGCTGGGTTGAAAATTTCTTTTGACTATATTTTTTTTTGACTTAGTAGTAATTACTTCAACTGCTAAGACCTTAGTTCTAACACTGCATGACTTCATCGTGTAGTAATTGTTGAGTATAGAAAATCCTTGTCAATTCGAGTCGCGTATCTTTAAAAATCTTACCATTATTCTAGGGTCGGATTGGTTTTCGAATTACCATATCCTTCGGGACTGTGCCCAAATATCGTAGTTTTTCCTAATTTTGGAGTCTTTACATACCTTGCTGTTAATTCTATCGAAGATTTTTGTAAGAGAGAGAGCTCGGGATTTCATACTCCCTCGTTAGTATAGAAGTTACCAAGCGACCGAGTTGAAGAATATGCCAGTTGCAACGGTATCTACGAACAACATCCTGATATATTCAAGGAGCAGAAAGGAGCACGAAGGGCATGTCTGCCAAGTACTGCAGATGCTACAAGAGGATCAACTTTATGTTTACCAGTCCAAGTGTGGATTCTAGCTTGAAGAGGTGGATTTTCTCGGATATGTGATCCCCAGAGATGGGTTGGCTGTGGATCTAGCCAAGATTGAAGCGGTGTTAAGATGAGAACAGCCGAAGATTAAGACAGATATCAGAAGTTCTGTTGGATTAACAGGCTACTACCGGAGATTTATAGAAGGTTTTTCAAAGATAGTAGTACCACTTACATGACCCACGAGGAAGAATCAACCTTTTCGGTGGATTGAAGAATGTGAATCCAATTTTCAAAGACTGAAGGGACTCCTAACGACGACACTTGAACTGATTTTGCCTCAACTAGAAGAACAATGTGAGGTTTCGTCACATCAAGGATTGGGATGCTTGCTAATGCAGTACCAAAAAGTTGTGGCTTATGCTTCGAGACAGCTTAAGAATCCATGAGAGAAATTATCCTGTGCATGATTTGGGATTTGCAGCAATGGTTTTTGCACTGGAGATTTGGGGAAGACACCTTACGAAGCGCCGAATGGACGTAAGCATCAGATACCTTTAGGTTGGTATCTGGACGATGAGGATTCTGTGGCGAGTCAAGCGTGATTTAGTGAAAGGATGACTTGTTATTGAAGTATTTCCTACAAAGGTTGTCAATAGAAAGACCAAGCAATTGAGGAACAAGGAGATACAGTTCGTCAAGTTGTATGGGATCAGAAAACCAGAGACGTAATATAGGAGTTGAGAGAGAAGCTGAAGACTTAGCATCCAGAGCTTTTTCACGGTGTGTAACTCACCTGTAGTTTCGAGGACGAAACTATTTTTAGAGGGGGAGTATTGTAACACGCGTATTTTTACGATACGTTAGTTAGCGTTATTTAGTGTATTCTGTCGTATTTACGCTATAATAAAGCAATTTCTTGTTCTCTAAGAAAGTGTATTAATTAAATCAAGATCAAATTAAATTTGAGAATTAATATTTTATATTAATCCACGGTTTGAAAATCGTCAAAAAATTCTAACGAAATTTCGTCGCGTTTGAATCGTAAGGCGGTTTTGTCGCAGATAAAATTTTTAATGAACTCCGATTTCGATGAAAATCGAATCGTAACTTGTTGAGACTATTTTTGAATATTTGACATGAATTTTATTATTTATAATTAAATATTTTCACGCGATGAATTAATTTCTCGTTAAATTAATTTTCGCGAGTTTATCGGTAACGCGGTATTTCATCGCCGTGTTTTAAACAACACCTAGACTCTAGAATTAGTGGGTAATCATGAGAGATGTGAGATTAGGTGGGTAAGACTAGATGATGTGGTTAGGTGATAGGTGTCGCATAATGTGTGATTTATTTCAAAAAATTGTACTTTACTTATTTTAAATTATTACCAATGATGTGTTAAATTATTTAAGTGGATAAAATGTGAACAACCCCCCATTTTTCAGCATCATTCACGCCACCCTCACCTTCTCCAATCTTCATCTTCTTCCTTTCTTCCCTTGAAAAGCTCCAAGCTTCCATAGCCACTTTCTCCACCTTCTTTAAGTTTTTTTCAACTAGCTTCCTTCATCAAACTTGTTCCAAATCATCACCTCAACTTAGTTCTTCATCCTCATCATCATCCAAGTAAGAAAAAAATTAATTTTCTCTCCCCTTGCTACTGTTCAAAACCGCGTCTCCCTCCCCCTTTATGATTCTTGAATTTTTGTTTTTCAAATCTTGTTTTCTTGCTTAGTTGATGTTGTTTGTTGCTTGGTTATGATTAATAGGAGATGAAACACTCTCAACCCCCTCTCTTGAGCTTAAGGGCAAAACCCTAAGGGGTGAAAAAGGGGAAGTTGTGTGATCCTCACTTGAACCAAGCAATTAGTTGTTTTATTGAGTTGTTAGAAGTTGTTTGATGATTGTTGAGTAGTAGTTTTGAAAATTGCATGATTAACTTGTGATCTAAGGGTGGATGCCTATTCTTTAAGTAAAGAAAATGTGAGTTTTAATTGTGGAATCATGTGTTAAATGGATGAATGACATGCCTTGAGTAATTCTATTGTGTTATTGGGTTTGATTATGTGTGGTTTGAAGTTATTGTTTAAATTAATTAGGTGCAACATAATAATTCTAGTTTTTTTTCAATTCTTGAACTATGAGAACTTGAGGATGTAATGTTTAAATATGTGTTAGATGTTCAACAAAGTTATTAGAATTAATTTTTAAGGTTATTAGAACTTGTGTGCATGAATTGACTTGAAGGAAGGTTATGTTCTATGCCAAAATTAGTTATGTAGGACTTGATTGATATATGAGCATGATTAGGTTGTTCTTCATTTTAAATTGGCATGAACATGATTTTTTTTTAGCATGATTATGGTAATGTATTAAATGTCTTAGAATTCTTGAATTTGGGATTTGGTTGATTGGAAGACTTTTGGGGAAAACATTTATTCTTGAAAAAGTGAGAAATGAGTTTTGGGGAATGAAAAGTGATTTGGAAAAAAATGATTTACAACATATTCCAAAGGTGTGTGTGAAGGATGTCTAGATGGGAATTGACATGTTGTTTTAATATGGTTGATTAGTTTGAAAGTGTTAGTAATAGTGAAAAGGAGAATTTCTTGCAAAACTTGTCTTGACATAGATGTGCATGTTTAATTGAAACTTGATTTCTAGATTTTGTGAAAAACCTTTGCATTCTTGAAAGAGGTTGAGTTAGGTTTGGTTTTGCTTAAGTTTTAGCTTTATGACATTAGTCATTGATTTGTGAAAGAATAAATAAATGGAAAAAAGTTGTTTTGCACTTTTTTAGATTATGATTAGTAGTAACTATTTTGAGAATCATGTACTTGGGTGATAGTTTTGTTCCTTAGTTAGTATATATGTTATTGACATTGTTGAATTTGTTGAATAAAAAGAGTTAGTGGATTTTTATTGAAAACCTTTGTCCTTGAAGGACTTGAAAAATGACTTGTGGGTCTTGATTAAGTTTTCTCTTATGAAATAGTTTGTTGTTGTGAAAGTAAATTCATATAAAATGGTGTGGTTATAATAGTTTAGGAGATTTGCAATTTCTTCCTCTTTTCTTATGAAGGCCGCGAGTTCCCTAGGATTTGTGGGAGAAATAAATTGTGTTTTTGGCACTATGTGGTTGTATGGAATTGTGTTAAAGCTTTGGAGAAATTTATAGAAAAAGTTTGATTTCGTTTAGAAATTATTTTGAGAATGTGGGGCAATGAAGCACTTTAGGTAAATTGGGTTCCTTGAGACCCAAGAAAAACCAAGCGGAGCCTTGATGTAAAGTGTGAGAAAAGAAGTGGCAAATTGATATCACTTCTTGCCATAAACTTTCAAGATAGTAATTATATGTTATGTTTAGCTTTTTCAAGAAAATTGTTCTAGTCTCGGAATTTTACTCTTTTAATTAGTTAGTAAAATATTTTCAACGAGTACATAATTTATTAAAAACTAGTATTTTAAATCATGTTCTGAATGAAGGAGTTTCAGTTAGGACGAAGGGTTGGGTTTTGAGAGCCTAAGGTTATAGAATTAAATCTTTAGATTATGCTAAGTTTATTTGTTGTGTTAGGCCTTGAGTAGATTCGAGATCTTGCGGCGTAGGATCGAGAAATACGTGGACGTGTGGCGTGGAGTTCGGTAAGGGCGCTTCATATTTATAATTATTTTTATATGTCCTTGTGTAAGGGCAAATTTAGATACGAATTTAATTTCAAGCGTTTACGCGAAGAAGTCTGAGAACCTAAGGGTTCGAAGTGAGGGTCTTGTACCCCTTCGCTTTATTTTTATATATGTTGATTATTTAGTGGGCCTGTCTGCAAGTGGTTGGTAGCTGTCCCCAACCCCCCACACTTGTTTGTTCCTCTCTGTGAACTCCATTGAGTTGCAGAGGGATGGATTCTGTGAGTTGATTGTTGTCTGTTGTTGTTGAGCTGTGAATTGTTTATGCTGGTTGTAATGTTGAATTGTGTTTCTTCATGCAAACTACTTTTATTGCTTAAGTTGTTGAATTGCGTTTCTTCATATTAAGCATGCTCTTAGTATTTGATATGCGGTCGAATAATCATGCGTAAAACTCTTTGAAATATCATATGCGGCGAATTGTTCATCGAGTCTGAGAGCATTGTCGAGTCGTCGAGACGTTTTTGAGCTGTGAGCCAGATAACTGAGGGTGCTAGGTCCCCTTCGTTTATGGTGGATTAGCTAGGCGTCGCAGCGTTAAGGAACCGGAGCTGCTTACCTAGGGAGAGCGAGGATCCCAAAGCTACGGCTGGTATTCAGCGGGTGGATCGGCGTCTGCTTTCCGGAAAAATTGTCGAGTCGAGAGAAAATGAGTCGTGAGATGAGTCATGTGTGAACATATGAATTGAATTTCGTGAACTATATACGTTGCTGTTGATTATTGTTTTGTGAATTTGTTATATATGAATTGTTGAGAAGTTGACCCTTTCCCGTGGTACCTTCGATTCATGATGGCTACCCAGGTGATGGAGAAGAGTATCCCGATACCCGAGATGCAGACCTCACCGGAGATTATCTTCGACTTTCTCGACATTGAGCTGCCTACGGCTATGGAGTATGGCCCTATCTCCCACCGCGTGGTATACACGGGGGATGTTGTGCAGACCTTTAGAGAGGATGGTATGGTTGTGAGGCGGGAGGTGACTAGACGTACCGTGAGCTTTCCGATTAGGACGACACAGATCATCGAGGCTTGGAGGGCTTCTCAGGGAGAGGAGGCTATGCCAGACTCTTCCTCGTCTCTCGACGGATCGACTGACGTCCCTAGAGCGACGGTTCCCAGGCTTTTATCCCGCGGACGTGGTCGAGGACCACGGGTGAGATGGACCGCTCGTAAGAGCGTGATTAGGCGAGGATCAGCAGGAGCATCGACTTCGAGGGCGGTTGCTATTCCGAGTTCCCCTCTTGTGGACCGAGTTCCCACCCCACCAGTGGAGCGGTCCCCTGTTTGTAAGGTGTGTGGGGAGGCAGATTGCTTAGGTGCACGGACTGATGACGATATGGCTGGAGGAGAGTACGTGCCGAGTGATGTGCCCGAGGATGTTCCAGCAGCGGCACCCTTCATTGATTTGACGGGCGAGGATCCGATGGAGGACGAGGCGGAGGAGGATCCCTTGGAGGATCGGGACAGTGCCTTGTAGTTGCTGTGTTCTCTGATTGCTGATGTGTTTCTTTCTGGGGATGACTGTAGTATATATATATGCATCTTTTTGTGTATAGTGAGTTGGTGACCAGTTGGGCTGGGTGATGTTTTGCTGTCACAGGGTAGACTGGTGGTTTTCACTTTTGGAGCAGCCCCCTGCGTGGGTGTCTACCGGGAGTACCCCCAGGGTATGATTTCTCTCTCGAGGGTCTTCATAACATAGGTGTATTTCTTTGCACATTTTCTACTCTGTTATTTTGCACATACTGTATATATGTGACTTATGTATTTATGCATGTATGCTTTATCAGCTTTAGAGTCTTGTGTTCTAGTTGCACCATGTTTCGAAACGCTGTAAGTACTCTGTGTGTGCTTTACGGGCACTATCGTTTTAAAAAAAAAATTTACCGTATTTCCTGAAGGACACAAGAGTACCATTTTCAAAAATCTATCTCATACAGGTTTAGTGTTAGCTTTGTAGCGGTCCGGAAACGGGTCGTTACAGCACCGATGTGACTTGTTACCGTTGCGGGAAGCCAGGACACTATGCGAGCAGCTGTACTGTGAAGGAGGATTTATGCTTCAACTGCAAGAAGCCGGGACACTTCGCCAAGGATTGTCCGACAGCTAAGCCTGAACCGGCAATGCACGCAACAAAGGCTAAAGGGAAACGCCCGATGGCGAAAGGCAGAGTACTGATGACCTCATCCAGGGAGACTGTGAGATTGAGGGTAAACCCCTATCTGTTCTTTTTGATTCCGATGCAACCCATTCCTTTATTTCCTTGGATTGTGTAGACCGTTTGAAATAAACTGTGACTGCCTTACCCTTCAAACTAGTAGTTACTACCCCAGCTGCTAAAACCTTGGTTACCAACACTGCATGCCTTAATTGTGTAGTGGTCATTCACGGTAGGAAGTTTGTTGTTAATTTGGTCTGTTTACCACTTAAGGGTCTAGATGTCATTCTCGGGATGGATTGGTTGTCTCACCACCATGTCCTTTGATCGTGTCTTAAAAAGCGTGGTTTTTCCCGACCTCGGAATTTCCAACTACCTATCTGTTAATCACATTGGTGTTTCATTGAAAGAGGGAACTCAGGAATACATGTACTTAGCTAGTTTAGAAGTTTCTCAAGAGCTCGAGTTGAAGAATGTTCCTGTGGTTTGCGACTTTTTCGATGTTTTTCCAGAAGATGTGCCGGGATTACCGCCAGTAAGGGAAATCGAATTTTCCAATGATTTGCTTCCAGGAACAGGACCGATTTCGATAGCGCCCTATCGAATGTCACCAGCAGAGATGAAAGAGTTGAAGTCTCAGATTGAGCACTTGGAGTTGAAGCAGTTCATACGACCAAGTGTGTCGCCATGGGAGCCCCAGTGTTGCTAATGAAGAAGAAGGATGGACGATCAAGACTGTGCGTGGATTATCGCCAACTCAACAAGGTTACTGTCAAGAATCGGTACCCGTTGCCGTATATCGATGATTTGATGGACCAACTACGAGGAGCTGCGATATTTTCCAAGATTGACTTGAAGTCAGGTTATCATCAGATTCGAGTGAAGGAAGAAGATATTCCCAAGACAGCTTTCAGGACAAGGTATGGTCACTACGAGTACTTAGTGATGCCATTTGGAGTGACGAACGCACCAGCGGTGTTTATGGACTACATGAACAGGATCTTTCACCCATTCTTGGATCAGTTTGTGGTAGTGTTCATCGATGACATTTTGGTTTAGTCGAGGAGTATGGAGGAGCACGAAGAGAATCTACGTCGAGTACTGCAAATACTCCTAGAGAAGCAGCTTTATGCTAACCCTTCTAAGTGTGAATTTTGGCTTGAAGAGGTGAACTTTCTCGGACATGTGATAACTAGAGATGGAATAGCTGTGGATCCAGCTAAGATTGAAGCAGCGTTAGCATGGGAACAACCGAAGACTGTGACAGATATCAGAAGTTTTATTGGATCAGCAGGCTATTATCGAAGATTTATCGATGGTTTTTCGAAGATTGTAGCACCACTCACACAACTTACAAGGAAGGATCGACCGTTTGCTTGGACTGAAGAGTGCGAATCCAGTTTCCGGAGACTGAAGGAGCTTTTGACAACAGCACCTGTGTTGATTCTGCCCCAATCAGGAGAACCTTACGAGGTTTATTGCGATGCGTCACACCAAGGATTAGGATGCGTGCTGATGCAACATCGGAAAGTTGAGGCTTATGCTTCGAGACAGCTCAAGATTCACGAGAAGAATTACCCTACGCACGATTTGGAGCTTGCTGCAGTGGTTTTTGTACTAAAGATTTGGAGGCACTACCTCTATGGGAGCACATTCACTGTGTACAGCGACCATAAGAGCTTGAGGTACTTATTCGATTAGAAGGAGCTCAACATGCGACAGCAAAGATGGACAGAATTTCTGAAGGACTCCGACTTTACTTTGGAATACCATCCAGGGAAGGCGAACGTGGCAGCTGATGCACTAAGCAGGAAGAGCGTTTTAGTTTCAGCAATGATGATCAAGGAGTTGGAGATGCTAGAGAAGTTTTGAGATTTGAAGTTGAGCGTGGAAGTGTCACCAGGAAAGCTGAAGTTTGGAATGCTCACCATTTCTAGTGGATTTTTGGAGGAGATTAAGGAACAGCAGGCTCATGACAAGCTACTTCAAGAGAAGGTTGAGTTAATAGCGCGAAGAAAAGCAATAGAGTTCAAGGTTGGAGTAGACAATATCCTGAGATGCGATGGACGTGTTTGTGTACCCAACGTAGCTGAGCTGAGGAAGTTGATTCTCGACGAGGCACACAAGAGTGGTTTGAGTATTCATCTGGGAGTTACGAAGATGTATCAGGACTTGAAGAAGCATTTTTGGTGTCCTGGAATGAAGAAGCAAGTGGCAGAGTATGTGGTTTCCAGTCTAACTTGTCAGAAAGCGAAGGTAGAACATCAGTGACCAGTAGGGATGCTACAACCGCTTGATGTACCAGTGTGGAAGTGGGATAGTATTTCTATGGATTTCGTCGTGGGATTGCCAAGAACGCAGAAGAGGCATGACTCGATTTGGGTGATCGTCGACCGATTGACTAAATCGGCATATTTCTTGCCAGTGAGATCGACATACAACGTAGAGAAGCTGATAGAGATCTACATCGCAGAGGTTGTGTGTCTACATGGTGTACCTTCTTCTATCATTTTCGATCGAGACCCGAAGTTCACATCTCACTTTTGGAGGGAACTACAAGAAGCAATGAGAACCAAACTCAAAATTAGCTCAGCATATCAACCTCAGACCGACGGTCAGACCGAGAGAATGATTCAATCACTAGAAGATTTATTACGAGCGTGCACATTGGATCACAGAGGGAGTTGGGACGATATCTTACCGCTAGTGGAGTTCACCTACAACAACAGTTTCCACGCGAGTATCGGTATGGCACCGTATGAAGCGTTGTATGGACGTAGTGTCAGATGCCTCTTTGTTGGTACCAGAATGGTGAGAGTTCTGTCGTGGGACCAAACATGATTCAGCAGGCTACCGAGAAGATCCAACTGATCAGAGATAGGATGCAGACGTCTCAGAGTCGACATAAGAGTTATGCGAACCAGGGTCACCGACTGCTAGAATTTGAAGAGGGAGATCATATTTTTCTCCGAGTTACCCCTACTACTGGAGTTGGTCGAGCGATCAAATCCAAGAAACTTACTCCTAAGTTCATTGGACCTTACCAGATTCTTCGTCGTATTGGTCCAGTGGCATATCAGATTGCCTTGCCACCTTTCTTGTCAAACATTCATGACGTCTTTCACGTCTCGCAGTTGCGAAAATATGTTTCTGACCTTTCTCATGTTATCGAACCAGATATGATTCAACTGAAGGATGACCTATCTTTTGAAGCGTCACCTGCAAAGATTGTAGACCGAAAGACTAAGCAGTTAAGGAACAAGGAGATTTAACTGGTCAAGGTTGTATGGGACCAGAAGACTGGAGATGCAACGTGGGAGTTGGAAGAGAAGATGAAGAACCAGTATCCAGAACTTTTTCGTGGTACGTATCTCACCTGTAGTTTCGAGGACGAAACTATTTTTAGAGGGGGAGTATTGTAACACCCGTATTTTTTCGATACGATTATTAGTGCTATTATAGTATTAGCTGTCGTATTTATGCTATAATAAGCAGTTGCTTGTTCTCTAAGTAAGTGATTTAAATAAATCAAGAGCCAAATAAAATTGAGAATTAATATTCTTATATTAATTCATGGTTTGAATATCGTCGAAAAATTTTAACGAAGTTTCGTCACATTTCGAATCGCCGGGCAGTTTGGCCGCAGATAAAATTCTAAACGAACTCTGATTTCGATGAAAATCGAAACGTAACTTGTTGAGACTATTTTTGAGTGTTTGACATGATTTTTATTATTTATAATTAAATATTATCATGCGATGAATTAATTTCTCGTTAAATTAATTTTCGCGAGTTTATCGGTAACGCTGGTTTTTCGACGCCGTGTTTTAACAACCCCTAGACTCTAGGATTAGTGGGTAATCATGAGAGATGTAAGATTAGATGGGATAGCTTAGTTGATGGGATTAGAATCTTCACTTTATGAGAGGTGTCACTTAGTGTGTGATTAGTTTTTTTTTTATTACCTTTTACTTAACCCATTTTTTTTAACCAAGTGTTATTAAGTGAAAAAAA
This sequence comes from Calophaca sinica, assembly GCA_037113605.1. Lineage (NCBI taxonomy): Eukaryota > Viridiplantae > Streptophyta > Magnoliopsida > Fabales > Fabaceae > Calophaca > Calophaca sinica. Next base: position 70,805,006 of record CM073733.1, on the reverse strand, counting down.
AAATTTATTCTCCCTCCCCTTAAAACAGCCCCACGCAGCCCCCTCCCACTCTCCACCCTCATTTTACTTCATCTTCAACATTTTTTGAGAGAGAAAGCTTGGAGCTTCCATGGCGACATTCCTCCATCTCATTTCTTGAGTTTGTTCACTTCTAGTCCTCCAAACTTCTTGCAATAACTTCTACTTCTCTTCACTACCATCTCCATCTCCATTCAAGCAAGTTTGGGAGCATATTTCATCTCCCCTAAACAGCCCCAAAATCGCAAGAAACATAGGAGGGAGAAGGTAGTAGTTGTTCTTGTTTTGGTTCTTGTTTTTGTGTCTTGTTATAAGCTTGATCATGATCAATGAGGAGATGAGCATTCCATTTCCAAAGTTCTTGGAACCCTAGGCAAATCCTAAGGGGAAAAAGAGGGAAGATGTGATCCTCAAGTGAATCAATGTAATTAATTGATGTTCTTAGCTTCTTTGATGATGTTGTGGTTGTATTGGGTGATAGTTTTGGAACTAGAATATTATTTGGGGATTGTTCTTGATGGGAACCTATTCTTGAAAGAGGGGTTAGTGATGGTTGCCTTGTGAACTATTTAATTGGTTGATGGTTCTTGCTTTTAGTTAGTATATTTGTTAGTATCATAGTTGGAATTGTGGAATTAAAAGAGTTAGGGAATTTTATTGAAAACCCTTGTTCTTGAGGGACTTGAAAATAGTTTTGGGTATGGATTAGACTTTCTCTTGAGTTGTAGTTTGTTGTTCTGTGAAAGAAGTTACATATGAATTGATGTTATTTAATTGTTTTGGAAGTTTGCAAATTGTCTCCTAATTTTTGGGTGTTGGCCGCGAGCCCCTAAAGGGTTTGAGGGAGAAGTTTTTGATGTTTTGGCTAATATTGATTTGATTGGATTGTTGTTAGGTTTTGGAAAAAATTTTAGAAAGAGTTTGATTGGAACTTGAAGTTGTTAGTTTTGACTTGAATCAAATATTGAAAGGATTTCTATAAAACCCTTGATTCTGGAAGAAGTGTAAATTGTTCTTGGACTTGATTAAAGTTATGTTTTGTGAAATCATTTGTTGTTTTGTGAAAGAATAAATTGATTGAATGGTGTTGTTTAACTAGTTAAAGATTTGCAAATTTTTTTGGGAAAAAGGTGTGTTGGCCGCGATCTATTCAAGCTTGAGAGGCAAAGTATTTTTGTGTTCCTAGCTTTTATTTTAGTAGTACATGATTGTTGTATAAGTTTCAAAAATTATGGAAGTGATTGGATTGAATTTGAGTTGTTTTGATTTTAAAGGCCATGAAACACATAAGGTAAATTAGGTCCCTTGAGATCCAAGAAACCATGTAGAGCCTCAATTAAGCATTTTGAGAAGAAAAATAATTTTATAAATGATGTTGTCTCGAGTTTTAAGTTTGAAAAGAAATGATTCTTAGTCTTTAGAATTTTATTCTTTAAGTGTTGTTAGTTTTTTTTGAGCATATGTAATTCTTTAAAAACATGTAATTCAAATTGTGTATTTTAGTATATGTGATGCTTTTAAAAATATATATATGTATTTCAAAATTTGGCATTCAAGTGTAAGTGATTTGCTGAGCTAAGAGGGTTTAGGGAGCCTAAGAAGTTAGAACTAAGTCCCTAGGTTTGTACTAAGTTTGTTCCGTGTGTTAGGATTTGAGTATCCGAGTTCGTGCGGCGTGAGACCGAGGCGTGCCTTGACATGGGAACTGTTTACTTTTGGTAAGGGCAACTCTTATATATGGGTAGGTTTAATATTTATTTTCTATCGAAATGTGAAGAAGTCTGAGAACCTCAGGGTTTGAAGTGAGGGTCTCGTACCCCTTCGACTTTTAGTTCCTAAAATTTTATTTATACTGATTATTTAGTGGGCTTGTCTGCAAGTGGTTGGCTGCTGTCCCCAACCTCCCAAACTTATTTGATTACCTCTTTGTTAGCTCCACCGAGTTGCAAAGGGACGACTTGCTGCTTATCTGTGATGATGATAATTGTTATGTGAATTGTTGTGGTTGTGGAATGGTGGCTGAAACTGAATTTGTTGTGAGCTTGAATTTGATGACGTGACGTGTTTGCATGTATGCTTAAATTGTGTTAAGATATATGTTGTGGAGTTGTTATTGGATAATTGAATATTTATTTAATTATGCCATGTCGAAATATCATGTGCATTGATATGTCATTGGAGTTGGTGAAGTGCATTGGCATGCATGAAGGTGACTTCGATCTGGATAGTGCCGGAATGGGGGTTCAGTATCGTTGTAGCCTGTAGTGGGACAATCCCAGACTTGAATAGTGCCGGAATGGGGATTCAGTGTCATTAGGACGACCCTAGATCTGAATAGTCCCGGAATGGAGATTCAGTATTATTGGGGAATTTCGGAAATCATAAACAGTGGCATGTAGTTGCATTTGCAGGCATTGGTGCATTCTTACTGAATTGTGTGTTATGTTATGCTGTGTTATATTATATTTGTGTATTTAAGAAGTTGAACCTTGCCCGTGGTTCCTTCAATTGATGATGGTAACCCAGACGCTGATGGACGTGGTGGAGATCCCGTCGATGACGACATCATCGGAGGTGATCTTTGACTTTCTGCACATGGAAATTCCATCGGTCAGGAGTTCAGCCCCACTTCCGGCTGAGATGTATGCACAGGAGGCGTGTTAGAGACTTTTCGCGTAGGTGGAATGACGAGGATGCAGACGACCTGATGGAGGAGACTAAGGAGGACCCGTCAGAAGACTTGGGTAGTGATGCGTAGTGATTGATCGAGGACGTCTGATTATCTTGTATATAGTTTCGGTTGGTGATCAGTCAGTCTAACTTGTTAGTCTTTTGTGATATTTGTTAGATAGGTCTTGAGGTTTACCTTTTGGAGCAACCCCCTACGTGGGTAACTGCCGGGAGTACCTCAGAAGTATTACTACACTTGTCAGGGTTTTCATATTTTAGGTGTACTCCTACTTGTGCATATTTGTTTACTGTTTTTAATATATAAAACTCTTCAACTGATTATCTTTTGGGAGTGTGTGTGTATGTCAATTCTAGTTGTAAGAGTCTTTTACATTTAGATTTCCGTCATGTTTCAAAAATGTTGTGGATACTCTGATTGTGTTTTACGAAAGACTATTGTTTATAAAAAGAAAAATTTTTACCACAATTTCCAAAAGACAAGAAGAGTATCACTTTACAAAACTTCATTGCGTTAGAGTTTGTCCTAGTTTAGTAGCGCTCTAGAAACGGGTCGCTACATAATTCTTTTCCACAAATGCTCTGAGATAACAACAAAATAATAAGATTTCATTTTAGATTCAAATATGTAGATTTAGTCTAGAAAGCATCCAAAAGATATATAAAAAAAATGGTGTGAATTTTGGTCCAAAGGAATAATGGGAAAAAGTTGAATACTATGAAAATCATGGATAGGAGACTTGTGCAAGGAAGACAGATGATAGAGCCTAGGAAAAGCCAAACTCTTGTGGTGATAGTGATGGTTAACTTATGAAGTGGGCTGTTATTATTGCAATAACTTACATTGATCTTAGCATATTCTCAAGTTATTCATTTAATGAATGTTGTGTTGTATAGATATGTAATGTTGTTGCTGTGGCTGGCTATCTTAATGCAACACTTGTGATCCCAAATTTCCATTTTCATAGCATATGGAAAGATCCTAGGTATCTTTACTTTCCTATCTTTTAATTTGAGTTTTTCAGGACTAGAGAAGCCTAGTAATTTATGGGTATTGTTAGTAAGAAACCCCTAGCTAGGAAAGTATATAAAAGAAGAATTAAGGGTATTGTTAAATATATTGTCAAATATAATACTTAGAAGAGAATAATTGTTAAATAAAGATATTGTATAATTGTGGTTTTGTTTTTATGTGTTGAGTTTATCATATGATATATTGTTATTTGACCCCTGATGGATTATTATTTAAAATTGCAGAGGCATTACCTGCTCCCAAGGATTTTCACCATCTCTCTTGCCTTTGCATATAGCTGGACGTGGACGTTCTACTTCTGCACACTAGGTATGCACTCTAACGAAATGTCGGTTGACTCATTGGGTGGAAAAGAGTTGTTTGTTGACCCCCACATCGACATTTTTTTATTTTTATTTCCTTTATATTTCTCTCCACAGAGGGAATTTTGAAGTGATGTATGTTATAAGATTATTTTGTTGTTAGTGATTTCGTGCTTTGAATAATATTATTGAATATTTTTGTATCATGCTTTGATGGTCTTTGGAAGAAGCGTCTGCTTAACCCATCTTTCAGCTCTTTCGTGTCCCTCTTGGCTGCAATTTGTAAAAAAAAATTCCTTGTAGATGTGTCGTTTATAATATTGCTTTTATGATTATTGGAATAAAGTCTTAATTTCTTTTTCCTATGTGTGGTTGTCTGTTGTTTTGGTTGTGCTGTTACTGTTGGAATTGCAATAACATCTGCTGCGTCTTTGTTTTTTTTCTGAGATGTCTCTTGATTCACAAGGCCTTAATCAGTATGCATTGGAATAGAGCACCTTTTGAATTACCCATTGTTTTGTTCATTTTATTCAGTAGCACTGGTCCGCTACACTGCTCCGAGGCATAACAAATTTTTATAAATTTTACTCTATTTGAGTGTCTTTTCATCTTTCTTTCTAACATCATTCCTAATCATTATTGAGTGTCTATAAAAATTTGTTTTTGGCTGCATGTTGCTTTATTGGTCCGCTACACTGCTCCTTGGCTGCATGTTGCTTTTTATTATGCTTTTTGTTGTCATTTGATTATTTTCAGTTTTGTTGCTCATGACTGACTATTGTTGACAACAGACAATATCTTTAGATGAAAACCATGGTCGAGGTACTCACATGGCTTCCAGGAGGCCAATGATGACTGCAAGGGAGTATCAAAGTAGCTTTGTGAGGATTGAGGATCGCGATGCTCGTCATCGTGATCCTTATTACGATGAGGATCGTAATTTGATGAACCAGCATGTTGATCCCTGTATGCCTTCCAGGAGGCCGATGATGACTGCAAGGGAGTATCGAAATATGTGGGTGTGGATTGAGGATCGCGACGCTCGTCATCGTGATCCTTATCGCGATGAGGATCGTGATTTGATGAACCAGTATGGTGATCCCTTGTAGCTGCCATTGATGTTCATCGAGGGACAAACATCGTTCAGATCCCCAGCGAAGACGATGAGATTTTGGAGTATACTCCATCCACACCGGAGTATTCTCTAATCGTAGAGGATTACACTCCATCGACTCGTTCGGAGGATTCTACAGCCCGATTTTGTCCTGGGGACCCCTCAAGGAGCCACCACTAGCCTTGCTTTTATATTATGCATGTTATTTATTAATGTATTTGATTATTTTGATATTTTAATTGGATAAATGTATCAGGGAAATATATTGATGTATTTTTCATTGCTTTTTATGGATAATTGTCTCTTTTATTTGGTTAATAGTTAGTCTTTAAATCTTTTATCCAATACATGATAAAATTTTAGATTGCTACATTTTCTGTTGTCTCTGGGTGCATGCTTGATCGTGATGGATGTCACCACGTTATGATATCTTCCAATTATTCCAAGGTTTCAACGACTGTTCGCGAATCCAAAAGACGCAAAGAATATTAGATGGCATGCAGATGCGAGGAAATGTGATGGGAAGCTTCGTCATCCGGCTGATTCTTTGCAATTAAAGAAAATAATCATTTTAAAAATTAAATAAATAAATCAATTAATTAATTAAATTAAATTAAATTAAATATAAAAAATCAATTAATTTAAATATAATTATTTAATTTAATAAAAATAAAAAAATATGCAGACTTTACCGACAGTCTAAACCGTCGAAAAAACAAAATATGCGTCGAAATTTACCGATGGCCTTTTTCGTCGGAAATTACCGACGGTCTATAACCGACGGGTTAGCCCGTCGGTATTACTTGACGGTTAAAAAAACCCATCGATAAGTATTTGCGACGCCTATTTTACTGACGGGACTAAGGCCGTCGGTAATCCGTCGGAAAATACTCATTACTGACGGCTTTTTCTCTTTACCGACTGCTTTTGGCCGTCGGTAATGGCGTGTTTTCTTATAGTGGTTTGGAAGGTGAGCGTGGTGCATGGAAAACATAGCCCTACAGTTGTAGATATATTAGTAGGTCACACATACGCAGGTCGACTTAGTGGGGAAGAGAGGGTTGTGGTTGATGAGACGATTATGACCATGGTCTAGCCTAAGGACATTCTCATTGTAACATCTGTTATTTTTTTGTACGTTATTAACGTTACCGTATTGTAAATTTGCTGTATTTATGCAATAAATATGCAATTTTTGTCTGTTAATAAAGTTAATGAATTCCATCAAGATAAAATTAAACTTGAGAATTAATATTTAATATTAATTCATGGTTCAAAACTCGTCGAAAAATTCTAACGAAATTTCGCCGTAATTTGTATCGTCGGTAATTTTTGTCCGCAATAAAATTTGTAATGAATTCCGATTTCGATGAAAATCGAATCGTGACTTATTGTGACATTATATGATTGTTTTAAATTAGATTTATGATTTATTGATAAATAAATTATTCGCGGATAATTTCTTTTTCACGCGGTGAATTAATTTCCCGGTAAATTAATTTACACAATTAAACGGCGAGCGGACTATCGGTAATGCAATCACTCGACACTGTGATTTTGTGTCGCTGAGACTTATTTAACTAATGAGTCAAAGGTGGTCATAGAGTTAGTGAAGGGGCATGAGCTTAGTATTAGGTGTCATGTTCTTATTTGATTGAAACTTAAAATCTTACCTAATGTATGTACTTAGGAATGGCTTTCTTCCATGAATTAAGCTTAGCCAAGTATTTTCCTTTCTCTCTTTCTCTTAGAGAATTGGCCACCCTCCCCCCTTAAACATGCATATCTTCATTTTATTTCTCATTTGGAAGAGAACTAAGTGTTGGTGAGTTAGAAAGAAACTAAAATTTCCTCCATTCTTTCTCCTCCTTAGCCGCGAGCATCATCCTCCCTAAACCCTCCATTTTTCTTCAATTTCTTCTCCTAATTAGTGTTAATCCTTTGATCTTGTGTGTGAGGGTTTGAATCAAGAATTTTTCTCCCTTATTTTGAGCCTAAAAACCATGAGCATCCTTAGGGATTTTGGGTTAGAATATGTTTCTTTTGCTTCTAAATTTTCTTGAGTTTGTTGATGATGATTTTGGGTAAACAAAGCATGAAGTTTTTCCTCTCCTTTGAGCCTAGGGGCCGTGACATAAAGAGAGAAAAAGAGAAGGATTTTCTTGCTTTGAATCTTTAATTTTTGTTGTTGTTTTGTTGTTGTTGATTTTGATGTTGAAAATCAAAGAAAGAAAATGAAATTTTCTCCTCATTTGGTAGCTTGAAGCCGTGACCTAAAATGAGAAAAAGGGGAAGGATTTCAAGATTTTAAAACCTTGTTTTTTTAAGGATTTTGTTGTTGTTTAAGAGATTTTGAGAAAGTTTGGTTTAGTTTAAGTGTTGATTTAAGTAGTGTTTTGTTGAGTTAAGACTATGAACACCTAAACTTTAAAGGAATCCTTGTATTTCTTAAAAGATGGGGAGTCTTAGAAATTTTGTGACAAAATCCTTTAGTTTTGATCTTGTGTTTGTTGTTAAGAAGGTTGTAAAGTAAGAAAAATCTTGGGTTGATTTTGGTTGTTCAAAACCGTGGGCTTATTAGGGTTTTCAGGGTTGATTTTCAAACTTTTACTTAATTAAAGTTTGATAAATAAGTGTTTTGGAAGCTAGATCCGTGATTTATTTGAAAAAGAAATGGTTTTAGTTGATTTTAAAAGTTAAAAGTTTAGTTTTAAAGGTTTTGAGAAAGTTGTGAAGTTTTTAAACATTGTTTTTAACTTTGTTTTAGTGGTTTAAGTGTGAGTTTTAAGTTAGAAAAATTTTAGAGTATTGTACCCTAGTTGTTTGGTTTTAAAACCGTAGCCCTAGGTGTAGTTTTAGTGGTTTAGAGTATTGTACCCTAGTGTTGTTGTTTTAAGGTTGTAGAGGCCGTGAGTGTGTGCGGGGTCAAGTTCGTGACCGTATTTGTGATATAGACGAGGAAGGAAAGCTTTGTGATAAGGTCATCTTCCGTTGTATTTTATTAAATATGTTTGTATTGGTGAATGTTTATGTTTGTTGATGTGATGTGTTGTTTGGTGGTGATGATGTATGCTTGAACATAATTGAGATATATGTTGTTGAATTATTGAGAAAATATGTTGATGAATCTTATTGTGTTATGATTAATGGTGGTTTTTTATATGAACATTGAATATCATATGAAATGTTCAATAAAAATGTGGTGATGAATTACGCTGTCGAGTGGTCTAAGCGTTTTTCAAATAAAACCTAAAGGGAGTTTATAGTGAAAATCAACGCGACATTTAATTGTGAATTTTCCTAAAAACCCTAACTGAGTAATGGACTAATCACCTTTTCTTAAAAAGAATAAAGTGAGAGTTAGACTAATTAAAAAAAAGTAATTATTTTTGAACTAATATCAAAGTTTTCCAATCCCAAAGTTTTTACAACTAATAGGAGTTTTGACAAGAGCAGAGACTCTAGGGAGTAAAAGTGAGGTTTGGAGATGTTGAGGCGGAATTTCTAAACTATTGTGTCAAAGGTTTGAGTGGTCATCTCGGACACTCGAGGGGAATGATCCATGTTTTGGTGAACTAACAGTGGTGGTGCATTGACATGCATACATGGTGATGTCGACCTGAATAAATCCTATGTGTGGAAAATCCTATGTGTGGAGTTCAGTATCGATGATCCCTACGGGGAAAAGGAGATGCCGACCTGTTGTATCCTATGTGTGGACCAGTTCCGATGAGCCCATTGGTATGGGTATTTGTGATATTCCAGAATCATGTGCATTAGTAGGGAATTGTGTGCATCCTTATTGTTCTTGTTGTTGAATGCTTAATGCCATGATGCTGTTATGTGTTGATGATGTTGTATTCATATTATATTGTGTTCATATAATATGTTTTGCATATGTATATGCTGTTGTTGTTTTTATATGTTTTGTTTGGGAAGATGACCTTTTCTATATATGGGTATTCTCATCGATGCCAACCTCAGCGGATGATGACGACTTTGGAGGTACCTGCGATGTGGATGTTGTCGGAGACGATGTATGATTTTCCTGATATGGACATACCCATGGCCTAGGAGGTTGATCACACTTCCTATCGGGTAGTGTACAGAGGTGACGTGATCGAGACCACGAGGATTGATGGGCGAGTGAACAGAGTGGAGGTGACTTGCAGGACAATGATTTTCCCTGTACCTATTGCACAGATTGTGGATGCGTGGCTGGGAGCTCAGCCTGATAGAGATACTACTATCGCTTTGGAGGATTCTTCAGATGTCCCTCGACGGACTATTTTTAGGGACGAGCACCGAGTTGGAGGCTCTCTACTATGTCGAAACGCTCGCAAGAGCATAAGGTTCAGAGGGTGGGATGCAGGAGCGTCCACCTCCTGCACAGTAGTCGATTCACAGGTTCCTCTAGTGGAGCCTGAGCCATTTCCGGAGTATTCTCCGCCTTCTCAAATACCACGATGAAAGCCTACTCCTCAGGCGAATCCTCTCCCAGTCTGCAGATTCTGTGGTGTTGCAGGCTTTGGTTCCGGTGGGTGGATCGAGGATTTTCCAGTTGAGGAGGTCAGGACTGAGGTGGTACCTCCCTCTATTCTAGTCATCGACCTTACTGGATATGATGATGATTATGAGGATGTGGAGATGATGGAGGAGGAGGAGGAGGATCCCTCCGAGGACCTTAGCGGTGAGTGGTGGAGGTGGTAGTTTGTGTCTGTCTGTCGTGGTGTTGATGTTTCGGGGTGACCAGTCTAGTGTCCAGCTTAGTATTGTTGGTGTTGTTTTGTTGGGGTTTCTTTTGAGGTCATACTTTTGGAGTAGTCCTTTGCACAGGTGTCTGTCGGGAGTACCTCATAGGTATGAGTGTTCTTGGTTAGAATATTCATACTTCAGGTGTATTCCTTCTTTGATATGTATTTTGGTTTTTCATGTACAAACACTTCAAAAGTTGTACTGCCATGGGCTTATGTATATATATGTACATTTTAGTTTGCACTCTCTTTTGCATTATAGTTGTGCACTATGTTTCAAATCGCTGTAATACTCTAACTTGTGTTTTACACAAGAGTTTTTAAAAAAAAATTATCCGTGTTTTCAAAGACAAGGCGAGTATTATTTTTATAAATCATTCCGCATTTAGAGTTTGAGTTAGTTTAGTAGCACTCTGGAAACGGGGTATTACACTCATCACATTAAAGCATCGCAGTGCTGAAAATGTCGGTACTATAAAGCATGTTTAAAATGCACATGCAAAGTATAGGATATTTGAGAGAGGTCCTAGAACAGAATGTGAGCATTTGATGAAGTTGTTGCTTGCCGACAACAATGTGTATAGGTATAAGGGTAAAGAATTTGAAATTGTCAAAAATATATTATGGGTGCATCCGGACTCCATCAAATTATTGAACACCTCCAACACTATTCTGGTGATTGATTCAACATATAAAACCAACAGATATCGCTTACCATTGCTTGAGATTGTTGATGTGACTTCTACTGAGTTGACATTTTCTGTTGCATTTGCTTATATAGAGGAAGAAAAGAAAGTGAACGTCACTCAGGCTTTACAAATGTGTCGAGATTTGTTGTATTCAGTTCACAATATGCCAAAAGTAATTGTCACTGACCGAGACAATGAATTAATGAAGGCAGTTGATACAGTTTTCCTTAGTGCTACTACATTATTTTGTCAATATCATATTGCTTGTAATGTCAGAGCTAGATGCAAACATGATGTGAAATTGTCAAGCTTTTGGGACACAATCATGACTGCATGGGATGGTGTAGTTGACTCTCCAGATGAGTAAACATATTTTGACGACTCAGTTCATTTTGAACGTGAACACAAGAAGGGGGTTGAATTGTATTGAAAACTTTTTGAAAATCTTTTAACGAATACAAGTTCCTTTTCAAAAACGATTATAATGCCGGAAGCAGAGGCATACCGGACGCTAAAAAATAAGTTATAAAAACTTGGTTTCCTCTTTGAGCAGAAAGTAACTTAAAGTGAGAAAAGAGATAGTAGACACAGAGATTTATACTAGTTCACCACCAACAGGTAGCTACGTCTAGTCCATTCGTTCCTGAAGGATTTTCCACTATAATCACACTGATTACAAATTTTCTTAAGAGTATACTACTGTCGCAAACTTGACTGTACTCTTAACTTCTCAAAACATCTCAGTACATTCGAGCCTTTGAGGAATCAACCTATTACAAGGCTACACAAGTTTACAAGAAAGATTTGAATACAAGAAATAACTCTCAACACAAGAGGATGAAAAGTTTAAGCGCAAAACAGATAACTTTCTAAAAGAAAAAATAAGACTCTAAAAACTTGTTCACAGTCTGGTTCTCAGAGTGCTTGGCACAGAATTCTTGATTGCTCACTTGATTTGTAATTCTGTAACCTTCTTCAATATCAGAGATGGAGTATTTATAGACATCTTCAACATAAATCAGTTCCCTTCATTGAGTGAGGTAATTGAGGAAAAATATCAGTAATTCCCTTTCCATGGGAATATTCGAATAATACACCTTTATTATCATTTGTACTATTTCCTTTTCCAATCATTTGTAGCCTGACACAATTTGAAAAGCGTACGAACTTTGTCTTTTTGCTAAATGTGTCACCTTTGATACCTCATACTATCAAATTGAGCGTAAAAGAATATTTGAATTTGCTACACAGATAAGCTAAGACTGAAAGCAGAAAACAAGGCGTGCTTCTCGCATGCTTCACTAAAGAACCAGATGCTCGCTGAGTGAAATATGCTGAGAGTCATCAGAATCTAACAAGCGTTTAGATGCATTTTACGTGTTTCAATCTCTAAATATCGGATGTTAGCTACGATCAAATACTAGATGCAAGCGCAAGATTAGATGCTAACAACTTTAGTGCACAAGTTCTCTTGTAAACTTCTTGCTTGAGTGATATTTCAAATATATAGACAAATTGAATCCTAGACACTTCAAGACTTATCAGAAGGTAAATTGTTCTCACATAGATACTTTGTTATCATCAAAATTATTGAGGGTTTAAACTTCTCAATCGTTTAGGTTCCAACAATCTCCCCCTTTTTGATGATGACAAACATTTAAGGTTGATGAACAATTTATTTTAGAAAAATAATTTCAAGGGTCTCCCCCTGAGTTCAACAGTCAATATAAACACATATTTTCTAAAACATTAAGCTAAGTATAGAGCATGATCAACAAATTTAAACGAAGAATCAGAGCATAGCAATTTTATAAAGACATGTATCAGAGTATAATTGTATGATAGATGCTTAATCAATCAAATGCTAAAATGATTGCTAATGCATGATACGTGCTACTTTAGCGTTCATCAATCTTTACCTTTTACTCCCCCTTTTGTCATCAGACAAAAATAGTGTAAACCATCATAGTTAAAACAAAGAGCAAAAGAAGTAAGAAAACTTTGAGGGGAATTCAAAAAACTCATTGTATTGATAAAAGAAACGGAACAAAGAGAGTTGTTTTTCAAGAAGAAAATAAAGAATAACTAAGAAGGTGGATGATCTAGGTGATTTAGCAGTGTTAGGACCAGATTCTCAAAGTGTTCCACTTTTTCAGATGATTCCAGAAGCTTGAGGAACTGAGACGGTGAGAGAATTACTTGTTCATCATCAGAGGCAGATGTAGATGCAGATGCAGAGGCTTGAGATATTCAAGCTTCTTCTCTTATCCATTCAACAGGTTCAGAAGCTGATGTGGGTCTAGGCCAAGACATAGCCTCTGCCATCTTTGAACAGTCATCTTGATGTGCTCTAGGAGAACTCCTTGAGCCAGTTGTAGTTGCTTCTGCTTCTTCTCTTGAATAGCTAAGAAGAAACCATCGTTTGGTAGGCACCATTTGATGAGTTTGCCTAACTTCTTCTTTTCAAAGTCCAGCTTCATTTTCTCTTTAATGGCTAGATCAGCAGGCACAGAGAGTGTCAGCCTTTGTTTTTCCCTCGCCTTGAGAAAGGCATCCATCGATTGATCAAAAAGAGAGGCTTCTCTTCTGAAGAGCATTCCTTCAGTTCAGCTTCTACTTCAGCAAGACAGATGCTGATAATTTCTTGCTCGAGATCAAAGCATCTTTTTTGGTCCTTCTTCTCTTCTTCGGGCATCAAAGTGGCATCAAACCACTTGAGTTTCTCTTCTTCAAGCTCATTGTGCAGCATGATCTCAACTTCAAGATCTAGATTTCTATGAAATTCAATGGCTGTGAGTTCTTATATTTTTCTTTCTTTTTCCACTCTAGGCTTTGGTTGATGCACCAGACACTGGAGCATGTCATCAAAGTGTTGAATGCCAGGATCACAATCCCAGTCTTTTCTGTCGTTGCCTGCTACTTCTATTTCTGCTTTTTCTTCTACTGAGAGACCAGAGGATCTAGTACTCAAAAAGTATGCTTTGAGTTTATGGTAGTAGTAGTCCTTGGCTTGTGCTTCAGTCATCTTGAAGACAAACACATCAAAGAGATACTTGAGCTGGCATATCTTTAGGGCCTTTTCCCAATGCTCAGGAGTGAGCATTTCAGGGCACCTTTGGGGAAATTTGTTCTTTCTCTTTTCAAGGATAAGCCATGGTAACCACCTTTGCCTATCAAGCACGATTCTGATTGTAGCCCAAGTAAGGTCTCTGTTGTGGAGTGCCAACTCATAGCGCTTCATCTCTAGACAATGAAGCATGAACGCTCGTTCATCATCAGTAATCCAGCATCCACATTCCTCCAAGGTCAGAGGCTCATGTTGAGTCAGAGAGTGGGGCAGCTCAAAAGATAGTGGGATAATACCTCTTTCTGGAGAAGGCCTAAGTCTTCCATCAAAGTGAATCTCTAAAATCTCGTGATAGACCGAAGGGGCAATCTCCAATCTTGCAACCCCTTAGGTAAATGTCTTTGGATGCCACATGGATTGATGATCATAGATGGATCGGTATTCCTCTTCCTTGACAGGTACAGGTCATGGAGGCCTAAATCTACATCTAGAGGGGCCAAAAAAGGTGGAAGCTATGGAGGTGCTCGTTGATGATTGCACAAAGTCAAGGGTAGTTCTGTGTGAGGTGATGGAAAGGATGAGATAGAGATGTAGAAATTTCAGAAGTGAGTGAGGAGATAGGAGATGGATTGGGTTGTGGTTTGTAGAGAGTTAAGGCTTGAGAGGTAGAGGGTAAAGAGGTCGTAGTGTTAGGTCTGTGTTTCCAATTTTCTATGTACCAAGAGATTCCTGATGGAGTAGCAAAAGGTTTGATAGTGAGTGGTGAAGATTTAGAAATGGTTTGGGATAGTGTAGGAGTGGGAGCAGTCATTGTTTTGGATTTAAGTTGGGTAAGGGCAACAGATGGCGGAGGTGGTTTGGATTTGATGTGGATTTGTAGTGGTTTAGCATGTGGCGATTTGGTTTGTGTTTGGGGTGGTTTGGTAGTTAGAGCAGGAGAAGGTGAAACAGAAAGTCGGGTGCAATAATGGGATCATCCTTATCATAAGCTGCAACAGAGGTATCAGAGGCAGGGTCAAGTACCTTTTGCTTCTAAATGACCTTGATTGGCTTTCTTCTTTTTTGAGTAGGGGCAGCTGGTGGAGGCACTGGTGCAGGTCTTAGAGGACCATAGATAGAGCCTGCTAAAGCAGCTTTTGCCTTTCTCTTTTCAAGGATCTTTCGATTAGTACTTTGTCATCTTCATCTTCGACATTAGGAACTACTATGGGTGCAGTTTGCACCTTCTGGACCTTGCTTCTGGTCGACATGACCAGAGGCTCAGCAGGTCTCTTAACACCAGATGCAGAGCTTCTAGTTGAGCTTCTGGTGACCTTTCTAAATGGAGCAGATTCAACAATCTTTGCAGAGGATTCCTCAGCAGCAATGTCATCTGCTTCCTTGATTTTATTAATCATTTTAGAAGTACACAGTCCCATTCTGACTAGACTTGCCTTGCCAAAAAAAAAAACACCAGTACCTTTTGCATTTCTGCTACGACACTTCTCTTTTCCAGCAGCATCCATCTCCTCCAACTTCTCAACAATCTTTTGTTTTCTCATCAGTTCAGGGAGAAGGACACCATAAGGAATGGTCTTGTTGATGTTTCTCTCAGTTGCAGAGCCTAGTCTAGAGGTAGAAACAACATTCATCAAGGTATTCATCAATAACCTGGGAAGGTTGAGAGTTGTTCCAACTTCATAATGCCTCATTATGAATTTTTGTTCTCGGTTCACAAAGTGAGAAGAACCGGCCTTCAGTACCACACATTTGGAGATGAGCTTATGAAGAACTCTATAGTGATTCTTCAAATAAATAGCATTCAGAGGCTTTCCCGAAGCCTTTAGAGCATCAAAGTTCTCAAATAGAACGTCATCCATAGCTTGTGGACCACCAAACCAACCCAACAACATAACCTTTGATAGTGCTTCCTGAATAAGCCTTAACAGAGGCATAAAATTCCTTCACAGTATTGATGAGGAATTGCTTCTCCTCCCATTGGAAATATTTTCTCCAACCCATCAGAGTAATGCCTTCTCTGAAGTCGAAGTCATATGTAGCAAGTGGGTCAAGATTAACTTGATCTATCAGCACTTTGCCTTCAGCAGTGGTATTTTAGGCAACAGTTTTAGAGATGGTCTTGAACGCCATAGATGAAAGCAGAGAAACTTACAAAGGAAGTTTGAGAGTTTTTGAGAGGGAGCTTTGCAAACAGAGAGAGGGTACGAAAGTAGTGGAAAGGTCTAAAAGTGGATAGTGGGAAAGTTTTTATAAACCGTATCAAAAATTATTTGAAAATAAAATAAAATAAACATTCCTTTCATTAAATGCGCTGCTTGCCAAAATAGAGGTTTAACGCAGTAAAAACTTTTTTGAAAACGTAAAATTAATCATGACTCAGTAGGTAGGATTGAGACGTTTCTGTATGCACACATTTGACACGTGTATAAGAAGCAGATGTTGAGTCATTCATAAGTTACAGCATAGTAACAGATGTTAAATGATACAAAATGCACTTTAGACCAGATGCTTGATAATGAAGATGCAAATGTACTATCAGATGCTCATGATACAAGATGCATACTAACGCTAGATATACAAAGTATACCAGATGCTGAGATTAAACACTCACTCATTTATAAGATGAAAGTTTAAATTTTCTCTTATAAATTTGAATCTATCTTTAGCAAGGGGTTTTGTAAAGATATCAGCCCATTGATGATCTGTATCAATGAATTTTATTTTAAGTACTCCTTTCTGAACATAGTCTCTTATAAAGTGATGTTTTATTTCACTATGCTTTGCATGTGAATGCAAGACGGGATTTTTAATAAGACAAACAACAGAATTATTATCGCAAAAGATAAGAATGTTACTCTCTTTTATCAGATAGTCTTCAAGTAGATATTTCATCCACAGAAGTTGAGAGCTACAACTTGCTACTGAGATGTATTCGACTTCTGTTGTTGAGAGTACTATTGTGCTTTGCGTTTTGCTTGACCAAGACACAAGATTTGCTCCAAGAAATTGACAACCTCCACTTGTGCTTTTTCTTTCAATCCGGTCTTCAGCAAAGTCGGCATCACAGAAACCTACTAATTTGTAATCATTTGATTTCTTATAAAGCAAACCAAGATTAGTAGTTCCTTGTAGATATATAAAAATTCTTTTAACAGCACTCAAGTGTGATTCTCTAGGATCAGATTAAAACCTAGCACACAAGCAGACGCTGGACATAATATCAGGTCTTGAAGAAGTAAGATAAAGGAGTGAACTAACTATACCTCTGTAGAGCTTCTGGTCTACCTTCTTACCATTTTCATCTTTGCATAAGGTGCAAGTGGGATGCATAGGTGTGTTCATTGGCTTGCAATCAACCATGTTGAACTTCTTGAGCAATTCTTTGATGTATTTGCTTTGACAGATATAGATACCATCATTGCATTGCTTTATTTGAATTCCAAGGAAGAATTTTAATTCTCCCATCATGCTCATTTCAAATTCACCCTGCATCAACTTAGAAAATTCTTTGCAAAGGCTTTTATTAGTAGCACAAAAAATAATATCATCAACGTATATTTGCACAAGTATAAAATGTTTGTTTGATGTTTTTCTAAACAGAGTAGTGTCCACTTGCCCTCTTGTAAAACCATTTTCCATTAAAAAGGAACTTAATCTATTATACCAAGCTCTTGGATTTTGTTTAAGACCATATTGTGCCTTTTTAAGTTTTAAGACATGTTCTAGAAATTCAATGTCTTCAAAACCAGGTGGTTGTTTGACAAACACTTCCTCAATTTTGAAACCATTCAAGAAAGCACCTTTTTAACATCCATTTGATAAAGGATTATTTCACGATGTGCAGCAAATGAAAGGAAAATGCGAATAGCTTCTAACCTTGCAACAAGTGGAAAGGTTTTAGTAAAGTCTATACCTTCTTCTTGTGTGATAACTCTTAGAAATAAGAGTTATTTATGCTGTTATGACATTAAATCATGTGAGTCCAAGAGTAAATTAGAGTAATTAGCTGGTAGAAACTTGTAAATATAGTGTTTCCTATGCTTGAAGCTGTTTTGAGGCACTTAGGTGCTTTTGTGAGCATTTTAATGTATTTTGTTGCTGTGAAGGAATTTAATGAAAAAGGTCCAGTGCCAAGTCTAGTGCCATGGCATCAGACCCTGATATGCGCAGTTCCTGGGAGAAATGTAGTAGCGTGTTTTAAAGACGCATTATGAGCTGGCTGTTTGGATCGTGACCTTTAGTGTAAGGCAGCAGCGCCCTCAGCTGGTCCCCATTGCAAAAGCAGGCGCTTTCTCTCTCTCAGCTAAAGGACAAAACCTTTATTTTTGGGCCAAAAAGGAATGTCTTTCCTTGGGTACAACATTGTCAGCCCACTTGGAGAGAGGCTATAAAAGCAACTGCAACTCACCCGGCTAGGAACAACTGCAACTCACCTTTTTCTTCCACAAATCACCATTAACAAATGCTTCAAGCTATTTTCATGGAGGGAAAGTACTCAAGCAGCTTCTGGTTTCAGTAGTTCCAGCAAGACATTATTGGAGTAGGAGGATCTCTCATCTTGATAAAGTTGGGAGTTACTTTTGTTTACTATTTTATCAGTTTCTGTAAAAGTTCTAACTCTTAGCTTAAGTGCCATGGATTCGGTTTACAACACCAGTTTCTATTGTTTTGCTTTTTAGGCTCATTATGAGCTAATTTTCTTAAGCTAGGATGAAGTGAAATTGTATTGGAACCTTGTTGGTTTATGTCTATTAGTTTTTATGTAAGCACTTTTAACTCATGCGAATTTATTTCCTGATTATTTGATTTAAGCTTAATCACCTTAGGTTGAATACTTGAATGTTAAATACTGAAAGGGTTAACATGCTGAATTCATGGGTTAATGTGAAAGGTATTAATTAATGGACACTTTGATTAATTTTGATTAAACTAGACATAGGAAATCTGTTTCACAGAGTGTTCTGGGCCACACTTATTAGTCAAGGGTGAACATAATGGGGGCTTAGACATAAGGTACTCTTTACTTAACCCTGATGAAAGTGACTGTAAGGCACACACATTAGTGCCCTGCGCTTAGGTGCCATGGCACTGATTGATAGCACTGAATCAACTTGGTGATAATATGATTGATCTAAAATCCTAGCTGCTTTACCTCAAATTTTCACTTAATCACTTGTTTGTTACTGTTTTGTTTACTCATTACTTGCACAAAAACATGATGTTTAATTATAGTTTTTATTATTTACTAACTAACTTACTTGCTAATGGAAAAAACTTGTTAAAGAACTTAATCAATCCTCGTGGGAATGATCTCACTTACACTTTATTACTTGTTGACTGTGTATACTTGCACACATTGAGTTTTTATACAACATTGTGAATAACCTTGAGCAACTAATCTTGCCTTATTCCTTCACATTTTACCATCTTCATCAAGCTTGTTATGAAATACCCATTTCGTTCCAATTGCTTGCTTATCTTATGGTAGAGTAACCAGCATCCAAACATCATTATGTTGGAACTGATTAAGTTCTTCTGGCATGGCTAGAATCCAACCTTCATCTTCCAGTGCGTCATCAATTGTTTTAGGTTGTAGCTTAGAGAGTAGTGCAAGATCGGTGTGCTCTTTGAAAGAGGATCTTGTTCTCACTTTGTCTCCCGGTTCCCCAATAATTTGATCTTTTGGATGATGAGTTTTGAATTGCCAGTTCCTTCTGGTTTCACCTTTCGTCTGGTTTGATGTTTGCGTTTGGTGAGTTGTACCAGATGCTGATTCTGCAGGTTTTTCATTTGTTCCTCCAGTATCTAAAACTAAAAATAGCTCAACTAGATCTGACAATTTAGTGTCAGGCTTCTTGTCATCAAACTTAAAATGAATGGATTCTTCCACTATCATAGATTCAATTTTGTATACTCTAATGGCTTTTGACCGTTCAGAGTAACCCAAAAAGATATCTTTGTCAGCTTTGGAATCAAACTTACTAAGTTGATCCTTAGTATTCAAAATATAGCAAGTACATCCAAAGGAGTGAAAATATGAAATGTTGGGTTTTCTAACTTTCCATAGTTCATATGGAGTCTTTTTCAAGATAAACCTTATGTATATTCTATTTTGAATATAGCAGGCTGTGTTTACAACTTCTGCCCAAAAATGTCTTGTAATATCTGCTTCATTGATCATGGTTTTGGCCATCTCTTGGAGATACCTATTTTTCCTTTCTACAACACTATTTTGCTGTGGTGTTCTAGGAGAGGAGAAATTATAGGAGATACCATTTTCTTCTCAAAATTTTTGAAAGCTTTTATTTTCAAATTCTCCCCCATGATCACTTCTAATAGAAGAAATACAAATTTCTTTTTCATTTTGCACAGATTTGCAGAAAACAGTGAACACCTTGAATGACTCATCCTTGTGGGCAAGGAATTTAACCCATGTCCATCTAGTATAGTCATCTACAATAACCAATCCATATTTCTTTCCTATTAAAGGGGTTGTCCTTGTGGGACCAAAAAGATCGAGATGCAATAGTTCAAGTGGTCTAGAAGTGGAAACAACATTTTTAGAATGAAATGACGTTTTAACTTGTTTCCCTTTTTGATGTGCCTCACATAGAGCATCAGATTGATATCTAAGATTTGGTAAGGCACTAACAAGACAGTGCTTGTTCAACTTTGAGATTAATCTCAAGCTGACATGACCTAATCTTTTGTGCCAAGTCCATTGCTCATCATCGATAGATATAAGACACTTGACATCTTGTTTTGCTAAATCAGAAAGATCAACTTCGTAAATATTGTTTTTCCTCTTTGTAGTAAAGAATACAGAGCCATCTTTTTGACTTTTTAATACACAGCCTTTTTCATTGAATATAACAACATAACCACTATCACACAATTGACTTATGCTTTGTAGGTTATGCCTTAGTCCCCCAACAGATAGTACATTATCAATAGAAGGAAGAGAGTCCTTACCAATGCGACCAATTCCAGCTATTTTACCTTTTTGGTTTCCACCAAAACCAACAAATCCATCATCTTTAAACTTCAGCTCTTGGAACATACGTTTTTCTCCCGTTATGTGACGCGAGCATCCACTATCTATGTACCAAGACCGGTGTGTTGACTTTGTTGCTAAGCATATTTGCGACATAGACTATTTTACCTTTAGGTGTAACGACCCTCATTTTGTGACCATGATTTAATTATGTGTACATTTGTGTATATATCGGTGATCCTTGTGATAATTTTGTGTATGTGCTTGGTAATTAGCATATTTTAATGATACATAGTTGATTTATTAATTTTATGTTTATTAAATATTATCCTTGGATATAATAGTAATATTATGAAAATAGTTATTTTAATTTATAAGAGTGTAGGAATGAGTTTTGAAAAAAAAAAGAGTAAAGAAATGATTTGTGATAAGAGAAAGGAAAAAAAAAGAAAAGAAAAGGAATCGAAACTGCGCAGTCCGTTCCTTTGTTTTTTTCAAATTTTTTTTACTTGTTGCACCTTGGTCTTTCACTTATACAGTCCCTAGGCCTGCACTATTCATTGTCTTCCTAAATGAATTAAAACATGCCGCAGACACATTCAGAAACAAAAAACAAACGAAACCCTATACTTCTCCTTCTCTCCTTGCATTCTCCTTCATCCTATCATGGTAAGCCGCGAAATTGTGCCTTTCCACACAAAATTGGCCTCTAAACATGTTTCCAGCACCGTCTTGATCAATCGCGGTGTCGTTTAACCCGTCCCCCTTCTTTGGGTGGACTGTATTCTTCACTTTCTGGCCTCCACAATCTTCGTTTGGAAAAATGGATGACATTTTTGGATTCCTCGCGTCGAAACTTTCGGGGACCACTACCCGCTTTCTTGTTACGGTAAAGTTGACATCGGATTCCTCATGACCCCGTTGTCTTGGTGAGACGTTTTACAGTCACTCTTTTTGCTTCCTTTTGATTTCGTTTTAAGCCAAATAATTTATAAAAATTATTTGACATTAATTGTCATTTTTTTAGTCTTGTTTTGCTCTCTGTGTGGTTTGCCAATTAAATTCTTCACTATGCTCATTTGGTGTCCAATTTTGTCACTGTAGGCGAATTTGCTCCACTCCCATTGGCACTACAAATTTATTTGTCGAGGTAAGGGGAAGATATTATAGTTGTGGGTATTTGAGGGAATAGATGAAGGGGTCTCCCTTAGGCCTCTTGCAGTGATAATTATATTACGGAATGCATGTGAAATACATATATTTATACATGTATATGGTGCTGTTGGAATGTTGTAAATTTCTTATTGATTTATTGGTTGAAGGAATGAATGTTAAATTCACATCCTTAATGATTGACTTGATGTTGTTTTATCATGAGTAACACCTTGACATTGATAATATGCAATGTATTCGTTGGAATGGTTGTACACTTACATTTGCTTGTAATATATGCATGTAATTGAGTGTGTTTGTATTCGTCTATTCTTTCTAATATCAACACAACACAACTGCAATGAACTCACGCCTCTTTGCTCGTGTTTTTCCTGTTTTCCCATGATTTATTTGCAGATGCTACGAACACCAGAGCAAGTGGCTAACTGTGAAGATTCTATGTGCTTTCTTTTTAGAGTTTTATTTCAAATTTTCGTTTGAGACATCTGGGCATTTAAGTATTGTTGGAACCTAAACGATTGACAAGTTTAGACCATCAATAATTTTGATGATAACAAAGTATCTATGTGAGAACAATTTACCTTTTGATAAGTCTTGAGGTGTATAGGAAATAAAGTTACTCATATTTATAACCTCACTCAAGCAAGAAGAAGAAGTTTACAAGAAGATGAACACATAAAGCTGTGTCTGCGGCCGGTTCACCTTAAGCATCCGGTATATACACTTTAGCGAGCGTCCGACTATCAGAGACTGAGACACGTGTAACTCAATCAAAACCAGTGAGGGTCTTATACATTTGAGCGAGCATCTGATTCTTTAGTATATCACGTGGAAATCACGCTTATCATATCTGCCCTTCCTCATCATTTCTTGAATTTATTTTAAACCTGTTTTGTGCGCTCAATTTTATGGTACGAGCAATTAAAGGTGACACCTTTGGGAAAAGACAAAGTTCGTACGCTTTTCAAAATTGTGCCAGGCTGCAAATGATTGGAAAAGCAAATAGTACAAACGATCATAAAGTGTACTATTCTGATATTCTTTAATTAGGGAATAAAGGATATTTTCAAATTAGCTCACTCAATGATTTGGAGTTGATTGTTCCCTGCAAGGTACCATTCTTGAAGAAGTCTATAAATACTCCAAGCTCTTCATTAAAGAAGGTTACAGAATTACTATTCAAGTGAGCAACCTAAGATTCTGTGCCAAGAATTCTGTGAACCAAGAAAGTGAACTTTCAGGGTCTTATTCTTTCTTTTAGAAAGTTATAGTATTTGTGCTTAAAGTTTTTATTCTCTCGTGTTGAAAGTTACTTCATTGTATTCAAATCTTCTTTGCAAAACTTGTATTGCCTTGTGATAAGATGTTTCCTCAAAGGCTCGACCGTACTGAGTCGCTTTGAGAAGTTAAGGGTATACTCAAGTTGTGACAGTAGTATACTCTTAAGGAAAGTTGTAATCAGTGTGATTCTAGTGGAAAAATCCTTTAGGAACGAAGGGACTAGGCGTAACTAGCCTCTGTGTTCACATTCAGTTGGTAACAGAGCTCGGCCTCTTGGTTGAGCACTTAACAGTGTGCGAGGAAAAGATCCTATTTTTACAAACATGTCTACAGAAGGTGGCCACATGAATCACCATCCTCTATTTACTGGAGAAAAATTTGATTACTGGAAGGATAAGATAAAATCATTCTTTGAATCTCAACAACTAGAGCTGTGGGACATGGTTGAAAATGGGTACATTATTCCCACTACTGCTATTGATGTTGTTTTATCTAGAGAACAATGAAATGATGAGTAGAAAAAGAGATATCAGCTCAAAAAGCTAGATTTATTCTTATCCGCATTTCGGGAAACCTTGTCGCAATATGGACAGAAACTCGTCGCAATATGAGCGAGAAGTACCTTGCTGTCGTTAATGGATGCGTATTATGATCGTTAGAGAGGCCCAGCACTAAGTGTAACGACCCGATTCCGGACCGCTACCGAGCTCAATATACCGAGCTCGAGTTACCGAGCTCAACACACCAAGCTCAACATAAACCTATATGAGATGTGTTTTAAAAACAAAACTCTTGTGCCTTTTAAAAGTACGATATATTTTTTTTTTATAAAACCAACTCGTGCACATCAGAGTAATTACAGCTTTTCGAAACATGGTGCAACTAAGACACAAGACTTAAATTCTAATAAAACATACATGCCTAACATACATATATATATATCACTCTAAATAATAATGTATACAAAATACAGAGTAGCAATGTATAAAGAAAATACACCTAAGGTATGACGACTTCAAAAGAGCAATCATACCCTAGGGGTACTTCCAGAACTCACGCAGTCGCTCCAAAAGTAAGACCACCACTACCTGAAACAACAAAACACATCGCCTAAACTGGTCACGACCTCGGAACACAAAAGAAAAACAAGTAGTCATCAAAAGAAATACGTCGAACAAACATAATCAATCACGACAAGTAGAGGTCGCCACTCGGGTCCTCGCCGAGCTCCTCCTCGGCATCATCTCGCCGAGTTCCTCGCGCCTCGACATCGCCGGGTAACCGCAGTCATGGATTGAAGGCACCACGGGAAAGGGTCAACTTCTCAACAATTCAAGATAAGCTCGACATAAAGGATATAAGCAAACAAAGAATAATATATCTCAATCACTACACGTGACTCGACCATCTCACTCTAGACTCGACACAACTCTTATTCTAATATCAGGTCCATCCCCAAACCGACGTAATAGGTAAACGGCAGTCCAACCCCAAACCGATACCATGCATTAATCAAACAGGTCAAACCCCAAATCGATAATACGACGCCAGCCAATCCACCATAAACAAAAGGGGACCTAGCACCCTCGATTATCTGGGTCCGGCTCAAAAACGTCATACGACTCCCTAGCTCTCTCACTCGATGATTAGCTCGCCGCATGTCAAAGAGTAACACAACTTACTTGATCACATATCAAATAAAGAGAGCATGCTTAACATGAAGAAAACACAATTCGACATTTAAGCAATAAAACATTCTGCATGAAGAAACGCAATTCGACAGCAATACACCATTCACAACATATATTCAATCACATATCAAATACATGCAAAACTCAATCATATTACAACATTCCAATCTCGACACCAATCAAGGAGTCCATACATAAATATAACAATAAAATAAAGTCTTAATAATGTCTAAGAGTTGCCCTTACGCTAGCATACTATGAAAGTATTAATGTGAAGCGCCCTTACCGAACTCCAAGTAAATCTTTGCCGACAACGACCTCGACACGTGTCCTTCAAATGAGCTCGACAACGACTTCGACACGCATCGTCCCTCAATCGACCTCGACACGTATCCTTCTCCGACCTCGACGCGTCACGCATAGCCTCGATCCGATTCGCTTCCACGCCCCTGATTCGCTTTCCGTACACCTCGATTCGAAATCACACGATCTCGGAAATAGACTTCCTAAAACAAACACAACTTAGATCGATCTATGGTTTCTAATACATCTAGCTCTCATCCCAAACTTAACCACAACCCAGGAAAATATAAAACTCAAGAATCGAATATATTTTTCCTCTAACACAAAGTTAGGGATTTCGATCAAAAGTTCATGAAAAAGTTATCTGATGCTTCAACAGATAGATCGACAACAACAACAACTAGAAGCAACAAACGAAAAACAAGAAATCGAAACAAACCGAAAATGGTGGTTTCGGCACCGCGATCAAAAAAGAGAGGAAGAAAATTTGTTTTACAAGCCCAATTAATCGGTTAGAAAGATAGGTAATATTGTGAAGAAGAAAACCCATCAATTTGACATGATTTGGAAGCATAAACCTGGCAAAAAATGGAAGAAGAAATAGCGTTAAACAGTAGCACAGATGAAAAGAAAAATGTGTTCTTCATACCTCAACGGTGATCGAGCAGGCGAGATATGGGTCGAGAAGATGATGATGAACAAGATTGATAAAGAAAGCTTGTGCAGAATCTCGATGGAACTCACGGTTTCGTCGATGGAAGTTCTTGGAGAAAACAACGAAACTCGAGCGTATGAAGGAAGAAGAAGAAGAAAGAAGAAAAAGAAATGAGTGTTTGAGGGAATCGGTCGTGGTATACAGCTGGAAGGGCATAATCGTAACTCCAGCTATAAGATGCCAATCCCATCAATCATCTCCCCGTTTAATCGTTCCTCTCATAATTACCCTCTACTCTTGTCGGTCAACGGTCTAGACACGCGACGAGAACGGTCAAGCCGACAATGTAATAATTACAAACAATATAATAATAAGGTCAATAACGCTCGAAAGAATACGAGGTGTCATCTCGACACGATGTTTCCACAGCGGTGCTCGTGTGCAAGCGCACAAGGTTCTAACACGAAGCGTGAACACGCCTCACCCTAAGACGCGACTTCATCAACTCGACACCGACCTCCTCAGCCAAAGCAGCTAGTGCACGTGGTCTCATCACCGACAAATGACCTCCGGCAAATCGGTCTTGGCACTCGATCTCGATACGTCTCGTCGAGGTCTCGATACGCCGCCCTAATACGATGTCGATCTCGCCCTCAGGTGTTACAATCTCTCCTCTAAAAAATTTCGCCTCAAATTGTAATAAGATTCTTACCTCGGAAAAGTTCAGGGTAATCGAAGTCTTCATCTTCTCCTCCAGCTCCCAAGTCGTGATCTCCCGCCTTCGATCCAACACAACTTCGATAAGTCAATCTCTTTGTTCCGCAACTGTTTGGCTTTCCGATCAACGCATCCTTTGCTGGTAATGCTTCAAAAGATAGGTCGCCCTTCAGCTTGAATCACATCCGCTCGATGATTACGAGAAGGCTCAAACATACTTCCGCAATCGTGAGACGTGGAAGACGCCATGGATGTTCGGATAATGGTGGCAAAGCAACTGATATGCCACGACCAATACGACGAAGAATCGTAAGGTCCAATAAATTTAGGTAAGCTTCGGATTCGACCGTCGACCAACTCCAGAAGGGGGTGACTTCTAAGAAATACATGTTCTCCTTCTCGAACTCGAGTGGTCGACGCCGTTCCGCATAACTCTTCTCGGTCGACTTTGAGATGTTCAGATCCATCTCTCGATCAAACGATCTTCCTTTAGTCTCATTGATCATATCCGTCCTACAACGCGCTATTGCCGTCCTGGTACCAACAAAGAGGCGCCTCGACATTTCCGCCCATACGCCGCTCAAAAGGTGCCATTCCAATATCGCATGGAAACCGTTATTGTAGTGAACTCCACCAATGGTAAGACGTCGCCCCAACTTCCTGGTGATCTAACGCATAAGTTTCGCAACAAATCTTCAAGCGATTGATCGTTTTCTCGCCACCGCCGCTACCAGGATGATATGTCGGCGCTTAAGCCTCGAGCTCTGCTCCCATCGCTTCCTTGCAATTCCCTCCAAAATGAGACGCGGAATTTGATTCCCGGTCCCGGACACGATCAAGAGAGGTATTCCATGAAGTCGCATTTATCTCCAATGTAGATCTCACTTTTCCACGCTGTACGCCGACCTCACCGTAAGAATGAGCAGATTTGGTCAATCTACGACGATCACCCAAATCAATCAATCTTCTTCGCGCAAACCTACAACGTCAAGTCCATGGAAATACTATCCCATTTCCAACCGCACGCCGTTTATCAGAGCATTCCCGCAAGTCGCCGGTGCTCCACCTTCGCTCGACACGCTAAACATGAAGCTTATGCGTACTCGCCACTTGCTTCTTCATTCCCGTGACCACCAAAAATGCTTCTTCAAGTCTCGATACATCTTCGTGAATCCGGATGAATACTAAAGTCGCTTTATGCGCTTGCCGAGAATCAACTTCCTCAAATTTCTGACATTAGGGTACGCACACCGCCATTGCATCTCAAGATGTCGCCCGGCCCGACCTGGAAATTTCGCCGCTTCTTTGCGCTTATCAATCGACCTTCTGCAAGCTCGCTATGAACTTGCTGGTCTCTGATCTCGCCCAACAACTGCTAGAGATGGTAAGCATACCAAATCTCAGCCTTCCCCGGTGAAACTGACACTCAACTTCAAATCTCTAACTTCTCGAGCATCTCCAACTCTCGATCATCATTACCGAGGTTAAAACGCTCTTCCTACTAACGATCCGCTTTACGTTAGCCTTACGGATGGTATTCCAAACGCAAAGTCGAGTCCTGAGAAATTCTCCATCTACGACGCATGCTGAGCTCTTTCCGTCAACAGTACTTCAAGCTCTCGCGATCACGAAAAACAGAAGAGCGCTCCCGTAAAGGTAGTGTCTCCATATCTTCACAAGAAACCATCGGGCCGCACAAGTCGTGAGTAGGTGCAGTTCCTTCGTGAATCTCGAGCCGCTCAAGCATACGCGACCACCTTCCGATGTTGCATCAAGACGATCCCAATCCCTGGTGTGACGATCACAATACACCTCAAAGCGCTCTTCTGCCGAGGCAAAATCAAAGACAAAGCGCTGCCGCCCAAAAGCTCCTTCACTTTTGAAAACCGCCGCACTCTGGCCCAGGCAAAAGGTCGATCCTTCCTCGCCAATGTAAGAGGCGCGACACCTTCGAAACCTTCAATGAATCTTCGTAATATCCCGCCACCGACAAAACTCCCGATCCTGCAGAACTGCCTTCTACCGCTCCCACGCTAACACAAATTCAATCTTAGTTGATCCACAAATATCCCTTCTTTGGAAATCACGTGACCAAGAAAATTCACCTCTTCAAGCCAAAATTCACACTTCGACAGGTCAGCATAGAGTCGCTTATCTCGTAATATCCGCAGACTGACATAAGTGTTCCGCGTTTTCTGCCTCGAGTAGATCAATATGTCGCCGATGAACACTACAACGAATCGATCCAAAACGAATGGAAAATCCTGCTCATGTAGTCCATAAACACAACTCGGGCGATTCGCTTACTCCAAACGGCATCACCAAGTGACCGGGACCGATCTAGTCCCGGGAAGTCGCTTCGGGCTTACATCTTCCTCCTTCACGCTAACTGATGGTAGCCCGACTTCAAGTCTATCTTGAAAAGATCGCCGCTCCACGGTTGATCCATCAAGTCGCCAATACGCAGTAACGGATAACTGCTCTTCACAAGAACCTTTTGAAGCTCGCAGAATTCACGCACGCCTCGATCGGCCCATCCTTCTTCTTAACCAACAACATCGAGCTCCCACCTTGACACGCCTGGGTCAGATGAATTGCTTCGACTCCGCGTTCGATCCGGGACTTCAAATTCTTTTCATCTCTCAGGAGACATCCTCAGATGGCGCTTTTGGAACTGGCCCCGTCTCTCGAATCAGTCGATGGAGAACTCGACTTCGCGACCGGTGGTAACCCTGGCACGCCTTCAGGAAAACGCCCTCAAAGTCACACACCACCGAACATTCTTCACGCCGACCGCCGAAAACTCCGAACTAGCCAGATACATGTATTCCTAGTTCCTTCTTTTCAAAGAAACTCCAATACGCTCTACAGAAGATAATCGAGACTCCAAGGTCCTGAAAATTACGCTTTACGGCACAATTAAAAGGACATGGTGGTGTGACAACCAATCCATCCCGAATGACATCTAAGCCTTTAAGAGGCAAACAAACCAAATCGACCACAAACTTTCTACTCAATAACCACTACACAATTAAGACATGCAAGGTTTCAGTGACTAAGGTTTTAGCAAAGGTCAGAACTACTAATTTAAATCTGCAAAGGCCACAATAAGTTCAAATGGTTCACACAATCAAGAAATAAAGGAACGGGTTGCACCGAATCAAAAAGAACGATAAGGATTTACCCTCGATCTCACATTCACCTTGATAAGATCATCACTGCTCGCCTTCCTCGCCACTATGCAGAAAACTCGCTTTAGCCACTTGACGCTCCTTTGGCCTTTGCACGCAAGCATCGCTTCAGCTCACCTTTTTAGGTGTAGGACAATCCCGCAAAATGCCCGGCTTCTTGCAACAGTAGCACACCCTCCTTCGGTACAGCTTATTGGTGTAATGTCCCCGATTTCCACAACCGAAACAAGTCACCTCGACACCGGTCCGCCCTCCGCTTCTCAGACTGGTCACCTGGACGACATCGCCCCCCGTTGTCGCTCCTCGAGGCCTGGCCGTGACGGCGCTTTTCGCGGTTGTTTCCTTCAGGCAAATCCCCGCCCGCACTCGGGTCTCACCGTCCGCTTACACAGTCTTCTTCTTAGGCTTCACCTTTCTACCTCGACACATCGATCAATCAAATTCGAGATTTCGATCCTCAACGACACCATCGACTTCAACGCCGAATCTCAATCCTCGCTGAATCTCTCACTCAACCATCTCCTGGGTCAGCTCGATCACGAATGGATCAAATACCTCGCCATCGACTCAACTTGGCCGCGATACTGACATCAGCCGAAGTTGCCGCAATTGAAGAAATTCCTCGCTCCTTCGCCAGGCAAGATCTCTGGGGAAGTACTTGTCCAAGAACCTTTCACGAAAAAGCTCCCAGGTCATCTCGCCGATGTTCGCTTATAAATGTTTCGTTTACTCCTCCACCAATACTCGGCCTTCCTAGCAGTAGCAGTGGCATAGTACCTTCACGTTGTCCGCAATGGAGTTGCCTCAAGATCTTCTCGATCTCTTGCATCCAAAGATCAGCCTTTATCCTGATTTGGCTCACCGTCAGAACTTCTGGATCATGCTTCCTAAAGTCCGCTAATCCTCTCGTCCAAAGATTTCGCTCGCCGCTGCCGCCGCAAGTTCTGGCCGAAGTTAACGCCGCCGCCTGGCTGAGCCATCGTGATTAGCCTGGAGTTGCAAAGAATGATTGTTGAACCATGGCCGCCGCCATCTCGGCCATAGCTTGAATTGCTGCTCCATGTCGACGTTTCTGCCAAATTGGCGATTCTCAGGGTGGCATTAGATTCCACAAAGTTTAAAACCCCGCTTAATCTCACAACAAGGATGTTAAAACACACCGCTTCAATCAAGAAACAAGCTCAAACAATTTTTCAAGCAATAAGTGCTTCACTTAATCAAACAAAGAATCAACATAATACAACTAGGTACCCAACACACATAACCCGACACGGTGACCCCAAATCTCTATGCACAATGGCCAGAACCGAACTGCTCTGATACCAACAATGTAACGACCCGATTCCGGACCGCTACCGAGCTCAATATACCGAGCTCGAGTTACCGAGCTCAACACACCAAGCTCAACATAAACCTATATGAGATGTGTTTTAAAAACAAAACTCTTGTGCCTTTTAAAAGTAAGATATATTTTTTTTTTTTATAAAACCAACTCGTGCACATCAGAGTAATTACAGCTTTTCGAAACATGGTGCAACTAAGACACAAGACTTAAATTCTAATAAAACATACATGCCTAACATACATATATATATCACTCTAAATAATAATGTATACAAAATACAGAGTAGCAATGTATAAAGAAAATACACCTAAGGTATGACGACTTCAAAAGAGCAATCATACCCTGGGGGTACTTCCAGACTCCCACGCAGGCTGCTCCAAAAGTAAGACCACCGCCTACCTGAAACAACAAAACACATCGCCTAAACTGGTCACGACCTAACACAAAAGAAAAACAAGTACAAGTACCATCAAAAGAAATACGCCGAACAAACATAATCAATCACGACAAGTAGAGGTCGCCACTCGGTCCTCGCCGAGCTCCTCCTCGGCATCATCTATCGCCGAAGTTCCTGCGCTCGACATCGCTCGGGTAACCGTCATGGATTGAAGGCACCACGGGAAAGGGTCAACTTCTCAACAATTCAAGATAAGCTCGACATAAAGGATATAAGCAAACAAAGAATAATATATCTCAATCACTACACGTGACTGACCATCTCACTCTAGACTCGACACAACTCTTATTCCTAATATCGCACAGGTCCATCCCCAAACCGACGTAATAGGTAAACGGCAGTGTCCAACCCCAAATCGATACCATGCATTAATCACAGCTCAAACCCCAAACCGATAATGCGACGCTAGCCAATCCACCATAAACAAAAAGGGGACCTAGCACCTCGCTTATCTGGGTCCGGCCAAAACGCGTCATACGACTCTAGCTCTCTCACTGATGATTAGCTCGCATGTCAAAGAGTAACACAACTTACTTGATCACATATCAAATAAAGAGAGCATGCTTAACATGAAGAAAACACAATTCGACATTTAAGCAATAAAACATTCTGCATGAAGAAACGCACTGACAAAGAATACACCATTCACAACATATATTTAATCACATATCAAATACATGCAAAACTCAATCATATTACAACATTCCAATCTCGACACCAATCAAGGAGTCCATACATAAATATAACAATAAAATAAAGTCTTAATAATGTCTAAGAGTCGCTTTACGCTAGCATACTATGAAAGTATTAATGTGAAGCGCCTACCAGAACTCCAAGTAAATGTCGCCGACAACGACCTCGACACAGCTGTCTTCAAATGAGCTCGACAACGACTTCGACACGTACCGTCCTCAATCGACCTCGACACGTATCCTTCTCAGTCGACCTCGACACGTACAGTTCTCGATCTGGATTCGGCTGCTTCCACGTCCTCGGATTCGCTTTCCCGTACACCTCGATTCGGAAATCACACGATCTCGGGAAATAGACTTCCTAAAACAAACACAACTTAGATCGATCTATGGTTTCTAATACATCTAGCTCTCATCCCAAACTTAACCACAACCCAGAAAATATAAAACTCAAGAACTGAATATATTTTTCCTCTAACACAAAGTTAGGGATTTCGATCAAAAGTTCATGAAAAAGTTATCTGATGCTTCAACAGATAGATCGACAACAACAACAACCAGAAGCAACAAACGAAAAACAAGAAATCGAAACAAACCGAAAATGGGGGTTTCTGGGCACTGCCGATTGCAGAAAAACAGAGGAAGAAAATTTGTTTTACAAGCCCAATTAATCGGTTAGAAAGATAGGTAATATTGTGAAGAAGAAAACCCATCAATTTGACATGATTTGGAAGCATAAAACTGGCTAAAAATGGAAGAAGAAATAGCGCTAAACGAGTACGGATGAAAAGAAAAATCTGTTCTTCATACCTCAAGCGGTGATCGAGCAAAGTAGATATGGGTCGAGAAGATGATGATGAACAAGATTGATGAAGAAAGCTTGTGCAGAATCTCGATGGAACTCACGGTTTTCGTCGATGGAAGTTCTTGGAGAAAACAACGAAACTTCGTGAGCGTAAGGAAGGAAGAAGAAAGAAAGAAGAAAAAAGAAATGAGTGTTTGAGGGAATCGGTCGTGGTATACAGCTGGAAGGGCATAATCGTAACTCCAGCTATAAGATGCCAATCCCATCAATCATCTACCCGTTTAATCGTTCCTCTCATAATTACCCTCTACTCTTGTCGGTCAACGGTCTAGACACGCGACGAGAACGGTCAAGCCGACAATGTAATAATTACAAACAATATAATAATAGTGCTGAATAACGTTCGAAAGAATACGAGGTGTCATCTCGACACGATGTCGACAAGGGTGCTCGTGCAAGCGCACAAGGTTCTAACACGAGTTCGTGAACACGGCCTCCTCAGCTCGGTACGCGACTTCATCAACTCGACACCCGACCTCCTCAGCTCAGCAGCTAGTGCACGTGGTCTCATCAGCTCGACAAATGACCTCAGCAAACGGTCTTGGCACGGGATCTCGACACAAGGTCTTGGTCGAGGTCTCGATACGTCGTCCTAATACGATGTCGATCTCGTCCTCAGGTGTTACACTAAGGAGCTCATTTGATGAATGTTTGTGTGAGACCCAACTCTAAGGATCCCGTTTATGGGTACTCTTTGATGAATGTTTGTGTGAGACTCAGCTCTGCAAGGCCAACTTATGAGACTCAGTTCTGAAAGGCCCGTTTAAGGACCCAACAGATGAACGATCCATTTATGGGATCCAGCTTTAAAGAGCCAGTTGATGAGACCCAGCCTCTAAGGATCCCGTTCATGAGTACTACACTATTTATGATGAAAAATCTATAAGGATCTTGTCTGCTGGTATCGTATGAGGTATGCGTGATGGAGTAGTTGATAGATGAGTCTTGTATTTAGACAATTATGAGTTAGTAATGGATGATGCTCTGCTGTTGTTGACGTAGTTGGATGTTGTTACTTGGTTGTGATTAAATCGTTAGATGATTGTTAGGATCACATGTTGGTTGTATATGTATCATGTTTTTTTATTTCCCTTACCGTGTGATTTCTATATGAATGTGATTCCTCGCCTCTTTTTCCCTTGTGGCTATTCATTCACCCTTGTGTACGGGTAGATGGTGAGCTTGCAGGTGATGATGATCGAGTGGACGTGCACGCAGAGGAGTAGTTCGCATGCCCCAGCTTATCTTTAGCTTGTTATGTTTTACACTTAATATGATTAAAAACTATGTACTAGTTGGGTAAAGCTCTGATTACATTTGACATCAGGATATTGGGTTTTACCTCAATTTGATTTTTGTTTTCGAACTATTTTTTCGCACGCTTCATCGTTACTTTAACTATAAGGGGTAGCGGGTGTCACAACCGTCCCATACTTAACACCTTTCCACACACGTCTAGAAATCAGTCATTCCATAGCCTTAATCGCCTCCACCACCATCACGACAAATTCCGCATGAAGCAATGACACAACTGACTAGGAAAGAATGTCCTTTTGTATGGTCAGATAAATGTGAGGAGAGTTTTCAAGAACTAAAGAAGAGATTGACCACATCCCCAGTGTTAGTCTTACTTGATCCCTTAGGAGAATTTGAAGTGTATTGTGATGTGTCTTATCAAGGTTTAGGATGTGTCCTAATGCAAGGAGGTAGAGTGGTGGCCTATGCATCCAGACATTTAAGAATTCATGAAAGGAACTACCCTACCCAAGACTTAGAGCTAGTAACCATAATATTTGCATTGAAGATTTGAGGCATTACCTTTACGACACTAAGTTCACAGTATTCAGTTACCATAAAAGCCTGAAATACTTGTTCGACCAGAAGTAGTTGAGTACGAAGGATTATGAATTTGAATACAATACTATCCAGGGGAAGCTAATGTCGTGGTTGGCGCATTAAGTAGGAAATTCTTATACGTTTCGGCTACGATGATAACAAAGTTAGAACTGGTGGAACAATTTGTAGATATGTATTTGGGAGTCCAACTGCTTGAGAATAAGATGAGTTTGGGACGGATAGTAATGACCAGCGAATTCCTCCAAGAGATCAAAGAGATACAAGGACAAGATGAACAATTATTGAAAGTAAGGGACTTAATGAATGACGGAGGAGACCCCGAATTCAAAATAGGAGAAGATGGTGTAATGATATTTAGAGACCAAAATTGTGTGCCACATGACCCAGAACTTTGGCGGATGATTCTTGAAGAAGCTCATAAGAGTAAACTTAGTTTCCATCCCGAGACTACTAAGATGTACCAAGACCTGAAGAAGATGTTTTTGTGCCCCGGAATGAAGAAGGAAGTGGCAGCATATGTTATATCTTTTTAAGTATGCCAGAAATCTAAGATAGAACATCAAAAGCCAGCAGAACTAACACAATCTTTGGACATTCCAGAATGGAAACGGGATGACATCTCTATAGACTTTGTTTTAGGATTGCCTAGGACCCCTAAGAAACATGATGCTATTTGGGTAACTGTGGATAGATTGACTAAGATTTCTCACTTCATTGCTATAGGAGAATAGTATTCTTTGGAGAGATTAACTCAGCTTTGCATCCAGGAGGTAGTGAGATTACTTGGAGACCCTTTATCATTGTGAGTGATAGAGACCCCAGGTTTACCTCTAAATTTTGGAGACAGTTGCATAGTGCTCTAGGACTAAGTTGAGATTGAGTTCGGCTTATCATCCTCAAACAGATGGTAAAACTGAATGAACCATACAATCATCGGAAGACCTGTTACGAGCTTGTGTGCTAGAACATGTGGGAAGTTGGGATGAATTCTTACCCTTGATAGAGTTCACCTATAATAATAGTTTCCACGTAAGCATTGGTATGGCACCATATGAAGCAATGTATTGGCGAAAGCGTAGGACTTCATTGGGATGGAATGAGGCTGGAGATAGTCAAGTGTTGGGACCAGATATTGTTCAGCAAACCACTGAACATGTGAAGAAAATTAAGGAAAAGATGAAAACAACTTAGGATAGGCAAAAGAGCTAAAGCGATAAAAGGAAGAGACCTTTAGAGTTCAAAAAAGGAGTCCATGTTTTTCTGAGAGTTACCCCTAGGACTGGAATTGGCAAAGCCATGAAATCTAGATGTTGACCCCTAGATTCATTGGTCTATTCTAGATCCTTCACCAGATAGGTCCGGTAGCCTATCACGTTTCCTTGCCACCTAATCTTTTAAAACTCCATGATGTCTTTCACGTTTCATAACTTCGTATATATTTTCCCGATCCATCTCATGTGCTTGAACCCGAGTCGATACAGTTAAGAGATAACTTAAAGTACGAAGCATTACCTGTGCGATTTCTGGATAGAATGATAAAGGAACTTCGTGGTAAACACATTTCCTTAGTTAAGATTCTTTGGGATGAGACTACTGGTGATATGACTTGGG
Source organism: Calophaca sinica (assembly GCA_037113605.1). Taxonomy (NCBI): domain Eukaryota; kingdom Viridiplantae; phylum Streptophyta; class Magnoliopsida; order Fabales; family Fabaceae; genus Calophaca; species Calophaca sinica. Next base: position 70,768,509 of record CM073733.1, on the reverse strand, counting down.
AGCGTGAAGAGGAGATACGTCGGCGGTACCCACATTTATTTTCAGGTACATGATTTTGGGGCGATATCTCTTTTAAGGGGGTGGTAATGTAACATCCCAATTTTCTAAGACTTGATTAGTACTCGATTATGTGGATGATTGTATGCTTAATTGAGTGCTTAAAATAGGACTAGGGCTTCTTAAACGTGGGGTCCTCCCTGGTCGTGCTTGGTTATCGGAAATATATGGTAAATGAAATGGATGAAAATTTATACAAAAAATTTACTTAAGGGCCACGCTTAAACATGGGATCCCCAAGCTTTGACGTGGGAGTCCCATGCTGGAGCGTGGATCACCAACATGTCCTTTACCACGAAGTTTTGTCAATAATGCGGTCCAATCATGAGTCTCCATGTGTCAAACTCTCATTGGACCTCTCAAACGGCCACGCTTAAGCATGGACAGGCCATGATTAAGCGTGCCCACTCTTAAGCGTGCTGCCAGAATCTAAAATGTTTCTTTCTTTTTGCTTCTTTCCAAAACCCTAGCCCTACTCCTATTTTAAGCATTCAATTAAGCATACAATCATACACATAATCAAGTACTAATCAAGTCTTAGAAAATTGGGATGTTACATTACCACCCCCTTAAAAGAGATATCGCCCCAAAGTCATGTACCTGAAAATAAATGTGGGTACCGCCGACGTATCTCCTCCTCATGCTCCCAAGTCATATCACCAGTAGTCTCATCCCAAAGAATCTTAACTAAGGAAATGTGTTTACCACAAAGTTCCTTTATCATTCTATCTAGAAATCGCACAGGTAATGCTTCGTACTCTAAGTTGTCTCTTAACTGTATCGACTCGAGTTCAAGCACATGAGATGGATCGGGAAAATATTTACGAAGTTATGAAACGCGAAAGACATCATGGAGTTTTGAAAGATTAGGTGGCAAGGAAACGTGATAGGCTACCGGACCTATCTGGCGAAGGATCTAAAATAGACCAATGAATCTAGGGTTCAACATCTAGCAGCACGCTTAAGAGTGGGCACGCTTAATCATGGCCTTAAGCGTGGCCGTTTGAGAGGTCCAATGAGAGTTTGACACATGGAGACTCATGATTGGACTGCATTGTTGACAAAACTTCACGGTAAAGAACATGTCGGGGATCCACGCTCCAGCATGGGACTCCCACGTCAAAGCTTGGGGATCCCATGTTTAAGCGTGGCCCTTAAGTAAATTTTTTGTATAAATTTTCATCCATTTCATTTACCATATATTTCCTGTAACCAAGCACGACCAGGGAGGACCCTACATTTAAGAATCCATTTTTATGGGTTTCTATGTTTTGAAGCTTGATTCCATGCTATCTAGGCGATGCCGTCCAATACCGGTCATATTGTTGAGTCTGTGGTCCTTTGTTCTTTATTCTACCTTCTTCTGATCGTTGTTATGACATGGTAAGTCGCTGTGCCGACAACGACCTAATTTGTTATTTGGTATGGTTTTTCTCCGTTTGTCGTTCATTCTAATTTCTAACTCCAATCTGACATTGTTTTAGGTTCCTGCGCAACGAAACGAGTAACAAAAGAGCTATGGTTTTGATCCTGGAATTTTCTTCCCTTCTGTAAGTGACGAGATAGTGGGGCAAACCTCTGGTTTCTCAGTTATTTCTCTTGATATTCATTATCATTGGATTGTGGTTTTGGTCCTTTAGTTACTGTTCTTCATGCTTTAGGGTTTTGGTGCACGTTTGGCTGTCAAACGCGCGAGGAATCACCCGAGACTGCCAACTTCGTGGCTGTTAGTATATTGACCTTAGGAATAGAATTCTAATTGTGTTTCCTTCGAATTATTCGTGCTTATTTAGTTGCCCTAATTCTAATCTGTATGTGGTTTTTTAGTTTCAGTAAAATATGGGTTGTAACGATATGCTCTGTTGAATTTTTGGGTGATCCCTGGTATTTGTTTGGATGTTGGCTGAACCTACCCTAGGGAGAGGAGGTATCCATCTGTTTGATCGTAGACTTGTGGTTGAGGTCATTCCCTAACTCACAATTTCAGTTACTTAATTTGGAACCCATGTGGGAGAGAGAATGCATGTAACACCCCTCGATGTCACATTCAAACTAATCATACTTATAATACCTAATCGTATATTTATAACATAATAATACACATCTAGAACACAGAGATATAAAAACACTTATTTGTTATATAAAAACATCAGAGTCAAGCAATACATAAAAAAGGTGTGGAAAACACCTAGCCACCCCGACTACTCATGTACACAAAAGAAAGAGTAAAAGACTCATAGTTGGCCAAACTATATCACACCTAAGCCTACCCTTCTGACATAAACCATCTTTGTCAGATGATAGTCTAACCTTGTTGACATGACAGGTTTCACACAACCTAAAGGGTAGGTCTATCAAAACATATAAGAGTTCTAACAACTCGTAATCAAAGGACAACTAGTCCTAAGTACACTAATGTAGATTTGAAGTAGCCCAAATGTTAGCTACGTGCTGCAGCACCCCGATTTTCGTAGGTGTATGAATGTGCTACCGTAACTATATAAAATATTATTATTTATATTACTATTATTATTATTATTATTGTTCTTATTGTTGTTATTATTATTATTATTATTAATGATGTTACTATTATTATTAATATAATTGTTGAAGTGTTAAGGCATATTTATAAAGGTGATTATATTATATATGTGTATATATATATGGTATGGGAAATATATATTAATTGTGCTTATAATAATATGTAATTAATTGTATTGATAGATAATGGTGCAAAATTATATTTATACTTATATTTATATGGCGTTTATAAAAGGATAAGATCAGTCATGTGATTATGTAGTTATAATGTAATCGGTGATTGTATTTATGTTAATATTTGGTCATGTATATATTAGTGTTAGATTGTATATGTATTTATAAGTGTTTGCATCAATATGAGACTATCTATATTAATATGAGATTGTAATTCTAATTATGTGTGATTGTGGCTATAATTAAATATTAGATTATGGATGTTAATATAGTACTAGATATTGTATGTTTTGCATTAGATTAGAAACATGTAATCAGTTAGATGTGATAGAGATTCAATCCTTAAATAGAGGAGCCTACCTTATCTTAATCCTTACAGTTCCCATAAGATATGAATCAATTTTAATAGGAATCATAATTAAGATAGGATAATCTTTTCCTCAGTTACCTCTTGAAATCTTATCTTAATCTTCTAAAGATCTTATCTAGAAACAATTACCAATTCTGTCTCTAAACTCCCATCATCTTTTTGACCTATCTAGAGTCCAGATTATGGCTTTCTTGTGAGACACACTTTTGTATATCTCTCTCTAAGCTTTCTAACGCCACTAAGAACTCCTCAATCGAATATCTCTAGCTTGAGTTACATCAAAAACTGTGATGCAGTATTGTTGTACCTGAGACATCAATTCTTATACGCGTTTTAGTGCGTTTTGACCCATTGGGTTGACCCAAGTAACCCAAATCGACCTAAAACTCTTGAGGATGATTAAACCACTTAACATAGACCTTAAAGGCTCATTTTAAACCAGTTTTAATCATCCTAAACCTATCTAAGAGCTACCTAAGAAACCTAAGGAGTATCTCGCCGTTTTTGACCACATTCACTCGTTTCTCATCGGAATTCAACGCCGTTTGAAGTTCCGTGACCGGGGATAATTCCTCTACATCCTAGCATCATTATAATTCTGTTTTAGGAAGTAATTTAGTGGTATGACTTACCCAAAATTCCGTTTCAATTCTCACATTGAGTTTTCTGAATTCTAATACCGTTTTTAGACTCTATGGTTATCGTTATTATAGGAACCTTGAAAGAAGCTTTTGATTCTGCCTTCTCACCCTTGGAACTCATGATTTGGACTATGGTAAGAAGAGGGTGGTTGATTCATACGGGAATTGGGTAGTTAGGGATCTAATTGATGTGATTGGGGTATCCCATGATCCCTATGTCTCATGCGACATTAAATTCTCGCTTCTCACCATTGTAGGAGCAATGGTTTATAGTTATGGCATTTTTTATGTTATAAACCGTGTAGGAGCAAGGGATTGAATTATTGAATGGTTGATTTCATTGATTGGAATGTCATGAGAATACCTATTGATGTTAAAGTTGTTAACTTTGGGACTGTTTTGCATGTTTTGTGTTTAATTGCTAAATAATTGATTCCCATGAATTAATTATATGTTGATATGTTATTGTATTGATGGTGATATGCATAATTATTCATGGTTGTTGATATTAATTCATATGTTGTAAATGAGCCATTGATTTGGTTATGTGTGGATTGTTGTGGCCCATGGTATGTGTTGGAATCAATAGGATTCAGAAACAATGACCCTTAATTATTTTGATGATAACAAATAATGTTTAAGAACAATTTATTCTCTGATGTGGTCTTTAGTGCGTAGAAACTAGTAAGTATTCACTATTCATCATATTGATCTGTCTCAAAAATCCTTAGCGGTGTGCGCATTTCACACTCTGGTCTATTGAGTTAAGTTTGGCAAGAAGAATCTGGTGAGAGCTGATGACGTCAGCGTCTTATGGCTAAGCTCTGTTGACAAAGCTCTGGAAGTCAACGCTCTGGTAAGATGGTCTAGTAGACCATGCTCTGATAAGACTATGCTCTGCTGGGACTACACTCTGTTAGAATCCTGATCTGGTATAACAAGGCTCAGGTATATGAAAGCCTAAGTCAAACTACGCTCTAAAAGAATTAGACTCTGGTAGAAGATGCCTCTGGAATCCAACCAGACTGAGCGAAGCATTAAAGACCATATCAAGCATTAAAGAGATGGCTCTTTAATGTACGAGGAATCGAAGGCCAAATGGAATGTTAACAGAAAAAATCATTCAATCTGTCTTGCTCTGACAGGATCTCATTTTCAAAAAGGATCACAAAAAGGACAGATATTTTATTGGCAGCTGTGTCAGTGTACGTAATGGAAAGGTAAAAAGGACACGACGCACTAAAAGCCACAAAAAGCGGAACTAAATTTTTATCCAGTGGTGAAGGACCTGCTTAGGTCACAACAATACTATTTAAATCTCTTGTTATATATATCTTATTCAAATCAATGAAGAAGGTTACCCAAGTGAGCAACCAAGAAAATATTTCAAGCATTTTGAGACCAAGAGAACTGTACTCAATCGTTTTATTCTTTCGTCAAGAAAGTTAGTTTTGTGCTAAAGGTTTCATTGTATATCTTCTCATGTGAGAGTTTTACTTACTGTTTCAAATCATTTTTGAACACTTGTATTTAGCCCAGTAGTGGCTGTATTTCCTCAGAGGCGTAATCGTACTAAGTCGTTCTGAGAAGTTGAGAGTATAGCCAGTTTGGCAGTAGTATACTCATGAGGTTGTAACTAGTTAATTATAGTGGAAATTCCTCCAGTGTGGTGAAGGGACTAGACGTAGCTACCAGGTGGTAGTAAAATAGTATAAATCTCTATGTCTTATTTCTTTCCATATCTTTACTGCTTCTTAAAGTTATTTTTTCTTAAAGAGTTATTTTGAAAAAGGTTTTCAAAATGACAGGTATCTTGAAAAGATTTCTAAAACCCATTCAAACCCAATTTTTTGTGTTTTTGTCACATTCAATTGGTACCAGTGCTCGGCCTCTTGGTTGAGCACTTAACTAGTGTGAGAGGGAAAAATCCTATACTTTTACTATGGCAAGCAACAAATGTGACACCCTCTACCCCAGCAAGTCATTATAACAACGTAATAATGTAAAATAAAAACACGGAGAAACAAAATACTTTTTTATTTATGTCAAATCATAAACTTTAGTTATCATGGAATAGAGTCGTCACGCTCATTTGCGGAAAACAACAATCAAAGAAATTAAAACCCAGGTTCTCGATGTCACAATAATTCAGAGCCCTTTCCCTAATCATTACATCGGAAGAATACAAAAACTTAAATAAGTAAACACACGCAAATCCTCTATTCATCCCGACGGACCACCGAGATTACTCATTGGCATTAGCATCCTCAACACCTGCAGTCTCAACATCTACACATACCCGGTGGGATATGCATAGCCACAAAAGGGTTAGTCGTCATAACCTCAAATAGTGCAACCAGTGTAGGAAATCAATGAACAATGCACATATACAATAATTCCAACAAAAACGTCTACTCACTAGTATCAAGGCATAACATATCACCATAACGGTCAAATACCACATACCACAGCATCAAACACAACGCTAAGGTACATTACCACAACATTCAAATATCACATGCCACCGCATCAATCACAACATTACGATACACCACTAGAAACTGAACAACCAAGCATGTTAACATGGAACATGATGTGATTCTAAGAACATAATTATCTGCATGTGGATCCACCTATAACGAGGCCGGGATACCTTGCCCGTTTCGGAATACCATGTCTGTAGTGCCTCAATAACAACAGGACCGGGAACCTCACCCGTCACGGGATAGCTTGGCCGATTCGCCCCATTAACCGTAGGACTCGGAACCTCGCCCGTCACGGGATACCTTGCCCGATTCGCCCTTTTTAGTGGTAGGACCGGGAACCTCGCCCGTCACGGGATACCTTGCCCGATTCGCCCTTTTTAGTTGTAGGACCGGGAACCTCACCCGTCACGGGATACCTTGCCCGATTCGCCCTTTTTAGTGGTAGGACCGGGATCCTCGCCCGTCACGGGATACCTTGCCCGATACGCCCTACTAACAACAACAACAACAACAACAACAACAATGACGACACCAAGATGCATGAACATGACCAAACGCGGTGTCTAACCATAACATCCTCTATCGCAATATTTTTGACAGAGTAACAACACAACAACAGTAGAACACAAATTCATAAGTTAGCTAGTGCCTTCTACCAATAACATGAACATTTAATATTCATAGCAACTTTGATTAAGCACATACATCCAAGTGAAACTTTGGCATAGAAGGACTAGTTCTCTCAGATTATCATACTAATAAATCAATAGGCATCATAAATGAACCTTAGACATTCTACTTAAGCTTACAATATCAACCTAATTGCGGGGGCTCGAGTTCTTTGATCCATACTTAGTGGCTACACTTTCATAGGGTCTAAAGCTTGCTATTTAGTTATTTAATTTCCTTACATTGTCATTTGATAGCAACCAATTTCTGTACATCAAGCATGTAAACAACCAAAGCTCAATCATCACGCCAAATTCAACGACCAATAAAATTATCACAAGTCGAGAATAATAATTTGGGGAGTTCGAAGGTCTCTCTATCACGGTGGTGATAGTGCCCGTTTTTCGTTACCGCGCGAGGCATAGGGGTCTTGGGACACCCCTATTGTTCACACAAGTTCCATACACTCACTAGAAGAGAGCAACTATCCCTTACCTCAAGTGAAATTCGTGCTCCTAGGAGAGGGATAAGGTAACACCAAGCTTTTCCTTTCCTAGTGAAGTTTTCTTCAGCAAAAACACAAGAGCAAGGGTTTAGGAATGGAAAAATCATAATTTAGAACCCTAACATTGCTCTTAAGGACAAAACTATCATTAGAAGGCTTACCTCTTCCTATTCCTCCCAATGAGGCTGTAAGAATTACAGTAACTATGCTGCCGGGTTGCGTTCCGTAGCGTAGTCTTGAGTCAGAGCCCTTGACAGCACCAAAATTGAGGAACAAGGGGAAGAGGAGTTTTTCTCTATCTTGGTTGATCTTATGAGCATCTCCTAATCATGTTTATGGTTTTAGACTGATGTTTAGAGGCTAGGTTAAGTCTAGGGGCCGTGGTCACTCTTACAGGTCGAGAATGGGTCATACTGGGTCACCGAACCGGCCCAAAACGAGTTAAAATGCAGCAGCGCCACAGCCAGCCAGCAGTGGGCGCCTGGCGCCAGCATCTCCTGGGCGCCCTGCGCCAGCTCTCGGTGAGGCCTGGCGCCCCGAGTCCAGTCTGGGCGCCCTGGGCGCCCTGCGCCTGCTCTCGGTGAGGCCTGGGCGCCCTGCGTCCTAGTCTGGGCGCCCTGCGCCCCCTGGAACTGTATCCGTTGCTAGTTTTAGTGTCCGACTCGCCTATACGCGCACCGTGCCAATTTAATTGATCTTCTAACCAATCAATAGCATATATAACACATTCACATACATGGAAGGCTTAATCAAACACACAAGTAATTATAAAGTTCTAGCACAAAAGTGAGGGTGTTACAATCCTCCCCCCCTTAGAAAAATTCCGTCCTCGGAATTATTGCTGACCTGTAGTGAAAAGTTGCGGATACAGTTCCCGCATCTTACTCTCCAACTCCCACGTTGCACTTTCATCGTTTGCTCCACTCCAAATTACCTTCACCAGGGGAATCTCCCTTCCGCGTAGTTGCTTCTTCTTCCGGTCTTCAATTCTTACCGGTGACGTCTCAAATGTGAGATTGTCCTTGAGTTGAATTGCGTCCTGTGCTATCACATGACTGGGATCGTGTATATACTTACGGAGTTGAGACACGTGAAATACATTGTGGAGGTTTCCCAACAACGGTGGCAGCGCCACCTGATAAGCTACTTCACCAATTCGCTTCAAAATTTGGTAGGGTCCAATGAACCTAGGAGTAAGCTTCCTAACCTTCAAAACTCTACCAACTCCCTTGGTTGGGGTAACACGTAGGAAAACGTGTTCTCCTTCCTTAAAGGTCAGCTCCTTGGTCCGGTTGTCGTAATAACTCTTCTGTCTGCTTTGAGCAGTCCTCATCTTCTCTTGAATCAACTTCACCTTCTCGGTTGTCACTCTCACCATTTCTGGTCCCAACACTAGGCTTTCGCCGGACTCACACCAGCAAAGGGGAGTACGACACCTCCTCCCATAAAGCGCCTCATATGGAGCCATACCAATACTAGAGTGGTAGCTATTGTTATAGGTGAACTCCACCAAGGGTAAGAACTTATCCCAACTCCCGGATTCCTCCAACACACAAGCCCGTAACAGATCCTCTAATGATTGAATAGTCCGCTCCGATTGACCATCCGTTTGGGGGTGATAGGCTGAGCTCAGCCTAAGTTTGGTTCCCAATGCTTCATGCAAGCTATTCCAAAACCCAGATGTGAACCTAGGATCTCGGTCGGATATGATACTAGAGGGAACACCATGCAGTCTAACGATCTCTTTAATGTACAACTTCGTTAACTTCTCTAGAGGGAATTCCATGTTTACCGGTAAAAAGTGAGCCGTCTTGGTTAACCGATCAACAATCACCCACACTGCATCGTAACCAGCTGAAGTCCTGGGAAGTCCGGACACAAAATCCATAGCGATACTGTCCCACTTCCATTCCGGGATGAATAGCGGCTGCAACGTCCCAGAAGGTTTCTGATGTTCAATCTTGGCCTTTTGGCAAGTCAGACATGCGTACACAAATTCGGCTATTTGCTTCTTCATACTAGGCCACCAGAATAATCTCTTTAAGTCTTGATACATTTTAGTAGCCCCGGGATGTATGCTCAGGCTACTCCTATGACCTTCTTCCAGAATCATCTTTTTCAATTCGGGGACGTCCGGAACACAAATTCGACCCTGGAGCCTTAAAATTCCATCCGTCCCCTCCGTAAATTCACTTGGCTTCCCTTGAGCAATCGAGATCTTCTGCTCAACTAAGAACAAATCGGTTTTCTGCCCTTCCCGGATTTGACCCATTAGATCATTAGTCACTTTCAACATGCCAAGCTTCATGCTCACGGGGGTCTTTTCACACACTAGACTCAGATATCTGAACTCTTCTATTAACTTCATTTCCCTAATAATCATAGTCGAGCAATGCAATGCCTTTCTACTTAGCGCATCTGCCACGACATTCGCCTTGCCTGGATGGTAGTTCAACTCAAATTCGTAGTCCTTTAGAAATTCCATCCACCTACGTTGCCTCATATTTAACTCCTTCTGGTCAAACAAATACTTGAGGCTCTTATGGTCGCTGAAAACCTCAAACTGAGCCCCATAAAGATAGTGTCTGGGATCTTCAAGGCAAAGACAATCGCACCTAATTCCAAGTCATGGGTAGGATAATTACGCTCGTGTAACTTTAATTGACGAAGCATACGCCACGACCTTACCATACTGCATTAGCACACCACCTAGTCCTTGCTTTGAAGCATCACGATGAGACCACAAAAGGTTTAAGCGGGTCGGGCGACACTAACTGGTGCCGTAGTCAACTTCTTCTTTAGTATCTGAAAGCTTTCCTCACACTTAGCGTCCCACAAGAAAACTTGCCCCTTCCTGGTAAGCCGGGTCATCGGTAATGCTATCTTTGAAAAACCTTCGATGAACCTTCGATAGTAACCAGCTAGGCCCAAAAAGCTTCTTATCTCGGTTCTTGATTTAGGAGCTTCCCAGGCAATCTGACTTCCACCTTCACTGGGTCCACAGCTATACCGCCTTTAGCAATTACGTGGCCTAGAAATCCCACTTCTTCCAACCAAAACTCACACTTCGACATCTTGGCATACAATTGTTTTTCCTTCAACACTTGTAGTACAGTTCTCAAGTGCCCTTCATGCTCCCCTCGGGTCTTGGAGTAAATCAAGATGTCGTCTATAAAAACAACCACAAACTTATCCAAATATGGGCGAAATATTGTGTTCATGTAATCCATAAATACCGCTGGTGCGTTAGTCACACCGAATGGCATAACTTGGTACTCGTAATGACCGTAACGTGTTCGGAATGCGGTTTTCGGGATGTCTTCCTTCTTTACCTGAATCTGGTGGTACCCAGACCTCAAATCAATTTTTGAGAAAACACATGCTCCTACTAGTTGGTCCATAAGGTCGTCTATCCTCGGCAAAGGGTAGCGGTTCTTGATAGTAACCTTGTTAAGTTGCCGATAGTCAACACAAAACCTCATCGAACCGTCTTTCTTCTTTACCAATAAAACCGGCGCTCCCCACGGGGACACACTTGGTCTAATAAACTTTTTCTCCAGCATGTCTTCCAATTGCCTCTTTAATTCTTCTAGCTCCAACGGAGACATCCTGTAAGGTGCCATAGAGATCGGTCCCGTTCCCGGAACAAGGTCGATAACAAAGTCCACATCTCGTTCCGGTGGTAAAGAGTTAACTTCTGCAAATACTTCCGAAATTCACACACGGTGGGTACGTCCTTAGCTTCTACTTTCGTTTCTATATCCATAGAACACAACATCACATATACCCGTGCACCTTCCTTCAAGGACGATCGAATTTCCTTGGCGGTAACCACCCGTGGAACACCCGACTCAGGCGCTCCAAATACCACAGTTTTATCAAAGCAGTTCAACAGTACATGATTAGCAGTCAACCAATCGATACCTAAAATAACGTCTATCCCCCGAAGAGGTAAACACACTAGGTCCACTACGAAATTCCTACTTCCAATCACGAGAGTGCACTCCTTGCACACAAGAGAAGTAATAACGGGTTCATGAGAAGGAATATCCACAGACAAATCAAAGGTTAAACGAGATATAGGCAGTCGCAAATTTTTCACACACTCGGCAGAGATGAAAGAGTGGGTCGCACCAGAATCATACAACACCACTAAGGAAATTCCTCGAATAAAGCAAGTACCTTGGATGAGATCTTCTGATTCATTGCCTGTGCGGTGAGAGCAAACACCACGCGATCGACTTCATCCTGTTAGCCGAGGTCTCGGAGTTACATTATTATTCTTGGTTCGTTCTTCAATTCATCACGATCGCGGTGATATGGCCAGCTTGTTGCACTTGAAGCGGATGACGAGATGTTTCCTTGCATATATGGCTATAGTGGTCCTTGCCCTACTTGCCACATCTACTCTGATTGTAGTGCCAAGAGCTTCCCCAACCGCCTTTCATGACAGATTAGCCCTCTAAAGTGGTATTCTTAAATGCCTTAGCGATGAGGTGCTAAAGGCTGTCTCCTCTTCCTTGGGTGGGTTTGGGTTTCCCGTTTGTTGTTTAAAGCGACTACCTTCTCATTATAAGCCTCTTCAAAGTCTCGGGTCTTACGGACAAAGTTCCCAAAGTCGGTAAGTGGTAAAGACGCCATACGCTGAGTTCAGATCGTAAGCCGTTCTTAAACTTAACACACTTCGAGCGGCCGCCAGTTGCTAGTTGATAAGCAGGGTAGTAGCGGGATAATTCCTCAAACTTCACCGCATACTCATCTACAGACATATTCCTGTGTTAAAGCTAGGAACTCGGCCTCCTTGAGTCCACGAATCTCGGCGGAAAATATTTTTCCAAGAACCTGTCTTTGAATATCTCCCAAGTTCTGGCGATTGCGGTATTCTCCAACCTCCGATTAGTGTTCTCCCACCAATACTCGGCCGTCGGTCGGCTTGAAAGCGTGAAAAGCCACCTACATTCATTAGTGCAGCCCATCACTCTAAAAATCTTCTCCATTTCACGTATCCAGTGTTGGGCTCCATCAGGGTCAAATGCCCCCTTAAAGGTTGGAGGGTTGTTTTTCTGAAAATCAGCAATGCTCCTGAAATTAGCAGGCCTATCAGTACGGTTTTGGTTGCGCTCCAAAGCTTCAGCAACCCGCCCTAAGGCCTCAATCACAGCACGGTCAGCCCTGCCTGCCATTCCTCACTTCTGAGACAAACAGAAAATGGTTAGCCTATAAAATGAGTATTACCATTCATACTCCTATCTATTTTAGCATAAACAATCACACCGAGCACACAGGCAAAAACATAATGGGCACACACCACGGCCTGAGAATCAAGCCGAGCCCTGATACCACTAAATGTGACACCCTCTACCCCAGCAAGTCATTATAACAACGTAATAATATAAAATAAAAACACGGAGAAACAAAATACTTTTTTATTTATGTCAAATCATAAACTTTAGTTATCGTGGAATAGAGTCGTCACACTCATTTGCGGAAAACAACAATCAAAGAAATTAAAACCCAGGTTCCCGATGTCACAATAATTCAGAGCCCTTTCCCTAATCATTACATCGGAAGAATACAAAAACTTAAATAAGTAAACACATGCAAATCCTCTATTCATCCCGACGGACCACCGAGATTACTCATTGGCATTCGCATCCTCAACACCTGCAGTCTCAACATCTACACATACCCGGTGGGATATGCATAGCCACAAAAGGGTTAGTCGTCATAACCTCAAATAGTGCAACCAGTGTAGGAAATAAATGAACAATGCACATATACAATAATTCCAACAAAAACGTCTACTCACTAGTATCAAGGCATAACATATCACCATAACGGTCAAATACCACATACCACAGCATCAAACACAACATTACGATACACCACTAGAAACTGAACAACCAAGCATGTTAACATGGAACATGATGTGATTCTAAGAACATAATTATCTGCATGTGGATCCACCTATAACGAGGCCGGGATACCTTGACCGTTTCGGAATACCATGTCCGTAGTGCCTCAATAACAACAGGACCGGGAACCTCACCCGTCACGGGATACCTTGCCCGATTCGCCCCATTAACCGTAGGGATCGAACCTCGCCCGTCACGGGATACCTTGCCCGATTCGCCTTTTAGTCAGAGGATCGAACCTCGCCCGTCACGGGATACCTTGCCCGATTCGCCCTTTTTAGTTGTAGGACCGGGAACCTCGCCCGTCACGGGATACCTTGCCCGATTCGCCCTTTTTAGTGGTAGGACCGGGAACCTCGCCCGTCACGGGATACCTTGCCCGATACGCCCTACTAATAACAGCAACAACAACAACAACAACAACAATAATGACGACACCAAGATGCATGAACATGACCAAACGCGGTGTCTAACCATAACATCCTCTATCGCAATATTTTTGACAGAGTAACAACACAACAACAGCAGAACACAAATTCATAAGTTAGCTAGTGCCTTCTACCAATAACATGAACATTTAATATTCATAGCAACTTTGATTAAGCACATACATCCAAGTGAAACTTTGGCATAGAAGGACTAGTTCTCTCAGATTATCATACTAATAAATCAATAGGCATCATAAATGAACCTTAAACATTCTACTTAAGCTTACAATATCAACCTAATTGCGGGGGCTCGAGTTCTTTGATCCATACTTAGTGGCTACACTTTCATAGGGTCTAAAGCTTGCTATTTAGTTATTTAATTTCCTTACATTGTCATTTGATAGCAACCAATTTCTGTACATCAAGCATGTAAACAACCAAAGCTCAATCATCACGCCAAATTCAACGACCAATAAAATTATCACAAGTCAAGAATAATAATTTGGGGAGTTCGAAGGTCTCTCTATCACGGTGGTGATAGTGCCCGTTTTTCGTTACCGCGCGAGGCATAGGGGTCTTGGGACACCCCTATTGTTCACACAAGTTCCATACACTCACTAGAAGAGAGTAACTATCCCTTACCTCAAGTGAAATTCGTGATCCTAGGAGAGGGATAAGGTAACACCAAGCTTTTCCTTTCCTAGTGATGTTTTCTTCAGCAAAAACACAAGAGCAAGGGTTTAGGAATGGAAAAATCATAATTTAGAACCCTAACATTGCTCTTAAGGACAAAACTATCATTAGAAGGCTTACCTCTTCCTATTCCTCCCAATGAGGCTGTAAGAATTACAGTAACTATGCTCCCGGGTTGCGTTCCATAGCGTAGTCTTGAGTCAGAGCCCTTGACAGCACCAAAATTGAGGAACAAGGGGAAGAGGAGTTTTTCTCTATCTTGGTTGATCTTATGAGCAGCTCCTAATCATGTTTATGGTTTTAGACTGATGTTTAGAGGCTAGGTTAAGTCTAGGGGTCGTGGTCACTCTTACAGGTCGAGAATGGGTCATACTGGGTCACCGAACCGGCCCAAAACGAGTTAAAACGCGAAACAGCGCACAGCCACTTCGCAGCAGTGGGCGCCTGGCGCCCCGAGTCCAGTCTGGGTGCCCTGGGCGCCCTGCGCCTGCTCTCAGTGAGGCCTGGGCGCCCTGCGTCCTAGTCTGGGCGCCCTGCGCCCCCTGGAACTGTATTCGTTGCTAGTTTTAGTGTCCGACTCGCCTATACGCGCACCGTGCCAATTTAATTGATCTTCTAACCAATCAATAGCATATATAACACATTCACATACATGGAAGGCTTAATCAAACACACAAGTAATTATAAAGCTCTAGCACAAAAGTGAGGGTGTTACAACAAAGCTGGTGGTCATGTTAACTGTGCTTTTTTGTTCACAGGAGCAAACTTTGACTGCTGAAAAGATAAAGTTAAAACCTTTTTTGAGTCACAACAACTTGAACTATGGGATATGATTGAAAAATCTTATACTGAACTGGTTGATGATAAGGAAGTTCCCATTCCTAGGGATAAGTGGGATGCTGAACGAAAGAAAGAATACCAGCTGAATCAGAAAGCAAGATATTTCCTTATCTTTGATATTTCTGAGAAAGAATGTGAGAAATGTGGAAAG
Organism: Calophaca sinica; assembly: GCA_037113605.1. Classification (NCBI taxonomy): domain Eukaryota; kingdom Viridiplantae; phylum Streptophyta; class Magnoliopsida; order Fabales; family Fabaceae; genus Calophaca; species Calophaca sinica. The sequence continues at coordinate 70,753,039 of CM073733.1, read as the reverse complement.
AATGCTGCTTCTGAGGACATTTGGGACTCATTGGCCTTGGCCTGTGAGGGTACTGACCAAGTGAGAGAAACAAAGGCTAACATTCTTGTTAGACAGTACGAACTCTTCAGATGGAAGAGGGAGAAGACATTGAAATAATGTTTGGGATATTTCAATCATTGGTTCATGGTCTAAAAGTTCTCAATAAAAGCTGCACTACTGCTGATCAGGTGAAGAAGATATTGAGAAGCCTACCCAAGCAATGGAGACTTAAGGTCACGGCTATACAAGGAGCTAAGGACCTAAATGCCCTGCGTTTGGAAGATCTACTCAGTTCCTTGAGAGCTCATGAGCTAGAGCTGAATGAAGAAGAACCTCCGAAGAAATCAAACTCTATAGATTTGAAATCTAGTAACAAAGCTTCCTCCTCCAAGGCTCTACAAGCTTAACAAGAATCATACGAAGGATCGTCTAGTGAGAGCAGTGATGGAACAGATGATGAACTTTCTTTTATCTCAAGAAAGATTCAACGTATGTGGAGAAGGGAAGGTTCATGAAGCAATTCTAGAAGAAGGATACAAGGGGAAATAATGAGAACAAAGACAAGAGCCAAGTAGTCTGCTACGAGTGCAAAAAGCTAGGATATTTCAAGTTTGAATGTCCACTACTCAAAAAAGAGAAACCAAAGAGAAGTGGTTTCGAATGCAAGAAGAAGAATCTCATGGCAACGTGGGATAAATCTGATTCATTATTGTCTGATGATGATGAAGAACATGCTAACATGGCTCTGATGGCTACCATAGGATCAGATTGTTAAGAAGAGGAAGAAGAGGTAAATTGTAACTCATACTCTGATGTACAAAAAGCTTTTGATGAACTCTTAGAGGAGTCTTCTAAGCTCTCTATTGAATACAAAGCGTTAAAGAAAAAAATTTCAAAACTATCAAAAGAGTTTTTAATGCTCAATGAAGAGAATGAGAAGCTTAAAGCTGAAAAGCACCGTATGGTGAATGTAAGCTGTAAGACAGAAGAAAAACTTGAATGCGGCTCTTCCAAATATGAAGAGGGATTTCAAAGATTTCTTGCTGAATGTGTGACACATAGCAAACTAGCCTCTATGATCTGGGTGTTAGTCAAAATGGAAAGAAAGGTCTTGGCTATAAACCAGATGATCCTACTTTCCAAAACTCCAATTTAAAATCTGATGAGACCAATGATCATATTTGTAGGGAAATAGCGCAATAACAGAGTTTAAAAACGCAGCGGAAATTTAAACTTTCCCTTGTGTGGATCCTTGCGAATGGTCATGACTCAGGGTTATATGAATTACCTCTTGTAGCGCAGATCGTTTGCAGATGAAAATTGGAATCGAGCACGAGCGTCGCACAGAAAACAACGCCTCTACGTAGTCCACACGAACAGCCTTCGAATGGGAGCGGTCTCCGTCACAGTGCTAGCTGACGTACGGAACCAGTCACGATGCAAGTCACGATCTTTGGAACGGCTAGGGTTTTAATTCCGTGTTCTGACTTCAGTCTTAACGAGTCTATTTATAGACTTCACTTAAGACTGCCCTAGCGCACCGTAGCTGTAACACCTGAGGACGAGATCGACCTCGTATTAGGACGTCGGATCGAGACCTCGCGTCGAGATCTCGTGTCGAGACCTCGTACCAAGACCTTGTGTCGAGATCCCGTGCCAAGATCGCGTGCCGAGGTCATTTCTTGGTGAGGAGATCGCGTGTATTAGCTGCTGAGATCGCGTGTCGAGTTGATGAAGTCGCGTACCGAGCTGAGGAGGTCGCATGTCGAACTGAGGAGGCCGCGTGCACGAACTCGTGTTAGAGCCTTGTGCGCTTGCACGAGCACCCTAGTCGACATCGTGTCGAGATGATAACTCGTATTCTTACGAACGTTATTCAGCGTTATTATTATATTGTTTGTAATAATTATATTGTCGGCTTGCCGTTCTCGTCGCTGTGTTGTAGATCTGAACCTATAGAGTAGAGGGTAATCATGAGAGAGTAGCGATTAGATGGGTAGATTGACTGATGGGATTGGCATCTCATAGCTGGAGTTACGATAATGCCCCTTCTCTCACCAGCTGTATACCACGATCGGTTCCCTCAAACATTCACTTTCTCTTTTCTTCTTTCTTCTTCCTTCCTTCTCTGAGTTTCTTTTTTTTTCGTTCTCTCCAGAACTTCCATCGAAGAAACCTTGAGTTCCATCGAGCTTCTGCATAAACTTTCTTCATCAACCTTGTTCCTCATCATCTTCTCGACCTATATCTCACCATCTCGACCACCATCTGAGGTATGGAAAAACAGATTTTTCTCTTCCTTCGTGCTACTGTTTAGCGCTACTTCTTCCTTCCATTTTAGCCAGTTTTATGCTTCCAAATCATGTCTAACTGATGGGTTTTCTTCTTCATGATATTACCTCCCTTTCTAACCGACTATTTGGGCTTGTAAAACAAATTGTTTCCTCTGTTTTCTGCAATAGGCAGTGCCCAAAAACCCTTCCTTTTTGGTTGTTTTGATTTCTTGTTTTAGTTTGTCGTTTGTTGCTTCTTGTTGTTGTTGTTGTCGATTTACCTGTTGTAGCATCAGATAACCTTTTTCATGAACTTTTGATCGAAAACCCTAACCTTGTGTTAGAGGAAAAATATATTTAAGTTCTTGAGTTTTAATATTTACTGGGTTGTGGTTAAGCTTGGGATGAGAGCTAAGTGTTATTAGAACCCATAGATCGAACTAAGTTGTGCTTGTTTTAGGAAGTCTGATTCAGAGATCGTGTGATTTCGAATCGAGGTGTGCGGAGAGCGAACAGGGGACGTGGGAACAGTGGGATCCAGATCGAGAGCTGTACGTGTCGAGGTCGACTGAGAAGCGTACGTGTCGAGATCGAGTAAGAGAAGTCGTTGTCGAGGTCGTTTAAAGACAGCCGTGTCGAGGTCGTTGTCGAGCAGCATTAGCTTGGAGTTCGGTAAGGGCAACTTTTAGACATTATTAAGACTTTATTTTATATGTTATTGTGTATGGATTCCTTGATTGGTGTCGAGCTTGAAATGTTGTGATATGATTGAGTTTTTGCATGTATTTAATATGTGATTGAATATATGTTGTGAATTGTGTATTGCATGTTGAATTGCGTTTCTTCATGTCGAGCTTGCTCTTTTATTTGACATGCGGTTGAATATCTTGTGTATGACTCTTTGAATATTGTAAGCGGAGAGCTGTTCATCGAGTGAGAGAGCTATGCGAGTCGTATGGCGTTTTGAGCCGTGACCGGATAACTAAGGGTGCTAGGTCCCCTTTTGTTTACGGAGATTGACTAAACGTCGCCACGCTATGGGACTGAGTTGATTGTCCTAGGGAGAGCGAAGATCCCAAGGCTTCGGCTGGACCTTCCGACATACCTGATGCGGCGTGTGCATTCGGAAAAATTGTCGAGTCGAGAGAAAATGGATTGCGAGTTGTGTCGAGTTAGAGTGAGATGGTCGAGTCACGTTGGTGAATGTTATACTTTCTTTGTTTGCTTATCTCTTTATGCCGTGCTTATCTTGTATTGTTGAGAAGTTGACCACTTTCCCGTGGTGCCTTCAATCCATGACGGTTACCCAGGCGATGTCGAGTGCGAGGAACTCGACAGTAGATGATGCCGAGGAGGAGCTCGACGAGGACCCGAGCGACGACCTCTATTTGTCGTGATTGATTATGTTGTTGGATGTTTGTTTTTCTGATGACTGTACTTTGTTTTTCTTTGTATTCAGAGGTCGTGACCAGTTTGGGCCGGTTATGTTTTGTTGCTCTGAGGTAGGCGGCGGTTTACTTTTGGAGCGACCTGCGTGGGTGTCTGCCGGAAGTACCCCCAGGGTATGATTGCTCTCTTGAAGTCGTCATACCTTAGGTGTATTTTCTTTGTACATTTATTACTCTGTATTTTGTATACATTATTATTTCGAGTGATATATATATGTATATTATGTATGTATGTTTTATTAGAATTTAAGTCTTGTGTCTTAGTTGCACCATGTTTCGAAAAGCTGTAATTACTCTGATGTGCACGAGTTGGTTTTATAAAAAAAAAAAATAGACCGTACTTTTTAAAAGGCACAAGAGTACTGTTTTAAAACACATCTCATACAGGTTTAGTTGAGCTCGGTGTGTTGAGCTCGGTAACTCGAGCTCGGTATGTTGAGCTCGGTAGCGGTAAACGGTCGTTACATTTGTTGGTATCGAGCTTGATTGATTCGACCAGAGTTGTGCATAGGAATTTGGACTGGTCACTGTGTCGGGATATATATATATGTGTTGGGTACCTAGTTGTAATATGTTGATTGCTGTTTGATTAAGTGAAGCACTTATTGCTTGAGAAATTGTTTGAACTGTTTCTTGATTGAAGCAGTGTGTTTTAACACATCCTTGTTGTGAGATTCTGACAGGGTTTTGAACTTTGTGGAATCTAATGCCACCTCGTAGAGATACGACATTTATGGCAGAATCGAGAACGTCGACATGGAACGAGCAATTCAAGCTATGACCGAGATGGCGGCAGCCATGGCTCAGCAATCAGCTGCTGCAACTCAACAGGCTAACGCGATGGCTCAACAGACGGCAGCGTTAACCCAGCAGAACTTACAGCAACAGCAGCGAGCAGAGCGGAATGCTGAAGCTAGAGGATTGGCAGACTTTAGGAAGCATGATCCACCGAAGTTCTACGGTGAGCCAAACCCAGATAAAGCTGATCTTTGGATGCAAGAGATCGAGAAGATCTTCGAGGCACTTCATTGCCCGAACAACGTGAAGGTCGACTATGCCACCTACTTACTGCTAGGAGACGCAGAGTATTGGTGGAGAGGAGTGAAGCAAACATTTTTGGCGGAACGTCGCGAGATGACCTGGGAGCTTTTTCGTGAAAGGTTCTTGGACAAGTACTTCCCAGATACTGCACGAGCCGAGAAGGAGCAAGAGTTTCCACAATTGCAGCAAGGCGGTATGACAGTGTCCGAGTATGCGGCCAAGTTCGAGTCGCTTGCGAGGTATTTCAGTCCATTTCGTGATCGAGCTGACCAAAGATGGTTAAGCGAGAGGTTCCAACGAGGTCTGAGATTTGATATTCAGAAGTCGGTGGTGTCGCTGAGGATCCGAAACCTCCAAGAGCTGATAGATCGTTGTGTCGAGGTAGAAGGAGTAAGAAGCCACAAGAAGAAGACTGTTGTAGGCGGACCGGTGAGACCCCAGAGTGCGGGGCAGAGGTTTACACAGAAAGGGAAACAACAGTAGAAGAAGCTGTACAACCGACCTCCGGGGAACGACAACAGGGGACAATATCGTCCGATGACCCAGGGAGCGAGGAGCGGAGGTCAGACCGGTTTCGAGGTGACTTGTTTTCGTTGTGGAAAGACGGGACATTATGCGAGTAACTGTACTCAGAAGGAGGAGGTGTGTTTCAACTGTAAGAAGCCAGGGCATTTTGCCAAGGATTGTCCCACACCTAAAGTCCGAACCAAAGAATGCTTGCGGCAAAGGCCAAAGGAAAGCGTCAGGTAGCTAAAGGCAGAGTCTTTTGCATGAGTGGCGAGGAAGCAGAGCGAGCTGAAGATCTTATTCAAGGTGAATGTGAGATTGAGGGTAAATCCTTATCCGTTCTCTTTGATTCGGGTGCAACCCATTCCTTTATTTCTTACGATTGTGTGAACCATTTGAACTTGACCGTGATCGCTTTATCGCTCAAATTGGTAGTTACAACCCAATTGCTAAAACCTTAGTCACAAACACCGCATGTCTTAATTGTGTAGTGGTTATTGAGTAGAAAGTTTGTGGTCAATTTGGTTTGTTTGCCTCTTAAGGGCTTAGATGTCATCCTCGGGATGGATTGGTTGTCACACCACCATGTCCTCTTGGACTGTGCGTAAACTGTAATTTTTCCGGACCTTGAGTCTCCAATTATCTTTACGCGAACGTATTGGAGTTTCTTTGAAAGAAGGAACTAGGGAATACATGTATCTGGCTAGTTCGGAAGTTTTCCAGCAGATCGATGTGAAGAATGTTCCAGTGGTGTGTGACTTTGAGGATGTTTTTCCCGAAGACGTGCCAGGGTTACCACCAGTGCGTGAGGTCGAGTTCTCCATCGACCTGATTCCAGGGACAGGACCGATCTCCAAAGCGCCATACAGGATGTCTCCTGCCGAGATGAAAGAACTGAAGTCCCAGATCGAACACTTGGAGTCAAAGCAATTCATACGACCGAGCGTGTCACCGTAGAGAGCTCCAGTGTTGTTGGTTAAGAAGAAGGATGGACGATCAAGGCTGTGCGTGGACTACCGCGAGCTCAACAAGGTTACTGTGAAGAACCGGTATCCATTACCACGTATTGACGACTTGATGAATCAACTTCCTGGAGCGGCGATCTTTTCCAAGATAGACTTGAAGTCGGGCTACCATCAGATTCGCGTGAAGGAGGAAGATGTCCCCAAAACAGCTTTCAGGACCAGATACGGTCACTACGAGTACTTGGTGATGCCGTTTGGAGTGACGAATCGCGCGGTGTGTTTATGGACTACATGAATAGGATTTTCCATTCGTTCTTGGATCAGTTTGTTGTAGTGTTCATCGACGACATATTGATCTACTCGAGGAACCGAGAAGAGCACGAAGAACACTTACGTCGAGTACTGCAGATATTACGAGAGAAGCAACTCTATGCCAACCTGTCGAAGTGTGAATTTTGGCTTGAAGAGGTGAATTTTCTTGGTCATGTGATTTCCAGAGAAGGGATAGCTGTGGATCCAACTAGGATTGAAGCTGTGTTAGCGTGGGAACAGCCGAAGACGGTTACCGAGGTCAGAAGTTTTGTTGGCTTGGCAGGCTATTATCGAAGATTCATTGAAGGTTTCTCGAAGATTGTCGCGCCTCTTACACGACTTACGAGGAAGGATCAACCTTTTGCCTGGACCGAGGAGTGCGGCTTGATTTTCAAAGATGAAGGAGCTTTTGGCAGCGGCGCCGTGTTGATTTTGCCTCAACCAGAGAGCCTTTCGAGGTGTATTGTGATGCGTCACACCAGGGATTGGGATGCGTCCGATGCAACATCGGAAGGTGGTCGCGTATGCTTCAAGACGACTTAAGATTCACGAGGAACTACCCTACTCACGACTTGGAGCCGGGTGCAGTAGTTTTTGGCCCGAAGATATGGAGGCACTACCTTTATGGGAGCACTCTTCGCTTTTCAGCGATCACAAGAGCTTGAAGTACTGTTCGACCGAAAAGAACTCAACATGCGTCGTGAAGATGGATGTAATTTCAAGGACTACGACTTTACGTTGGAATACCATCCCGGTAAGGCTAACGTAGTAGCGGATGCATTGGCGAAAGAGCGTTTTAACCTCAGCAATGATGATCAAGGAGTTGGAGATGCTCGAGAAGTTCCGAGACTTGAAGTTGAGTGTGGAAGTTTCACCAGGGAAGCTGAGATTTGGTATGCTTACCATTTCTAACAGATTGTTGGACGAGATCCGAGACCAGCAAGTTCATGACGAGCTCCTGCAAGAGAAGGTTCAGTTGATAGCGCAAGGGAAGGCGACAAAATTCAAAGTCGGAGCGGACGACATCTTAAGATGCAATGGCCGAGTATGTGTACCTAACGTAGCCGAGCTGAGAAAGTTAATACTCGACGAAGCGCATAAGAGCAACTTTAGTATTCATCCAGGAGTTACGAAGATGTATCAAGACATGAAGAAGCATTTTTGGTGGTCCGAAATGAAGAAGCAAGTGGCTGAGTACGTAGCTTCGTGTTTGACATGTCAGAAAGCAAAGGTGGAGCACCAACGACCTGCGGGAATGCTACAATTGCTTGACGTACCAGTATGGAAATGGGACAGTATTTCCATGGATTTCGTTGTAGGTTTGCCGAAGACGCAGAAGAAGAATGATTCGATTTGGGTGATCGTCGACCGATTGACTAAATCTGCTCATTTCTTACCAGTGAGGTCGACATACAACGTGGAAAAGCTGACCGAGATCTACATCGCGGAGATAGTGCGACTTCATGGTATACCCTCTTCAATCGTGTCGGACCGAGATCCGAAGTTCACATCTCATTTTTGGAGGGAATTGCAAGGAGCGATGGGAACCGAGCTCAGGCTTAGCTCGGCATATCATCCCCAGGCATCGACGGTCAGGCCGAGAGAGCGATCCAATCGCTTGAGGATGCATTGCGGCGTGTACCTTAGATCACCGAGGAAGTTGGGACGACGTCTTACCATTGGTGGAGTTCACCTACAATAACGATTTCCATGCGAGTATTGGAATGGCACCTTTTGAAGCCTTTGTATGGACGAAAATGTCGACGCCTCTTTGTTGGTACCAGGACGGCGAGCGATGCATTGTAGGACCAGATATGATCCGATGAACTACCGAGAAGATCCGTTTGATCGGAGATAGGATGTGAACGCGTCTCAAAGTCGGCGGAAGAGTTATGCGGACCAACGGCGTCGACCACTCGAGTTCGAGGAAGGAGAACATGTATTTCTTAGAGTCACCCCCACTACTGGAGTTGGTCGAGCGATCAAATCCAAGAAACTTACTCCTAAATTCATTGGACCTTATCAGATTCTTCGTCGTATCGGTCCAGTGGCATATCAGATTGCCTTGCCACCATTCTTGTCAAACATTCACGACGTCTTCCACGTCTCACAGTTGCGAAAGTATATTGCCGACCCCTCTCATGTCATCGAACCGGATGTGATTCAACTAAGGGACGACCTATCTTTCGAAGCATCACCAGCAAGGATCGTTGATCGGAAAGCCAAACAGTTGCGGAACAAAGAGATTCAACTTGTCAAAGTTGTGTGGGATCAGAAGACTGGAGATGCGACTTGGGAGCTGGAGGAGAAGATGAAGACTCAGTACCCTGAACTTTTCCGAGGTAAGAAACTTATTTGCAATTTCGAGGACGAAATTTTTAGAGGAGAGATTGTAACACCTGAGGACGAGATCGACCTCGTATTAGACGTCGGATCGAGACCTCGCGTCGAGATCTCGTGTCGAGACCTCGCATCAAGACCTTGTGTCGAGATCCCGTGCCAAGATCGCGTGCGAGGTCATTTCTTTGGTGAGGAGATCGCATGTATTAGTCTTTGAGATCGCGTGTCGAAGTTGATGAGGTCGCGCCAGAAATGTGGAGGTCGCATGTCGAATCGAGGAGGCCGCGTGCCCGAACTCGTGTTAGAGCCTTGTGCGCTTGCACGCGCACCCTAGTCGACATCGTGTCGAGATGATAACTCGTATTCTTACGAGCGTTATTGATGTTATTATTATATTGTTTGTAATAATTATATTGTCGGCTTGCCGTTCTCGCCGTGTGTTGTAGATCCGAACCTATAGAGTAGAGGTAATCATGAGAGAGTAGCGATTAGATGGGTAGATTGGTGATGGGATTGGCATCTCATAGCTGGAGTTACGATAATGCCCTTCTCTCACCAAATGTATACCACGATCGGTTCCTCAAACATTCACTTTCTTCTTCTTCTTTCTTCTTCCTTCCTTCTGCGAAGTTTCTTTTTTCGTTCTCTCCAGAACTTCCATCGAAGAAACCTTGAGTTCCATCGAGCTTCTGCATAAACTTTCTTCATCAACCTTGTTCCTCATCATCTTCTCGACCTATATCTCACCATCTCGACCACCATCTGAGGTATGGAAAAACATATTTTTCTCTTCCTTCGTGCTACTGTTTAGCGCTACTTCTTCCTTCCATTTTAGCCAGTTTTATGCTTCCAAATCATGTCTAACTGATGGGTTTTCTTCTTCATGATATTACCTCCCTTTCTAACCGATTATTTGGGCTTGTAAAACAAATTGTTTCCTCTGTTTTCTGCAATAGGCAGTGCCCAAAAACCCTTCCTTTTTGGTTGTTTCGATTTCTTGTTTTAGTTTGTCGTTTGTTGCTTCTTGTTGTTGTTGTTGTCGATTTACCTGTTGTAGCATCAGATAACCTTTTTCATGAACTTTTGATCGAAAACCCTAACCTTGTGTTAGAGGAAAAATATATTTAAGTTCTTGAATTTTAATATTTACTGGGTTGTGGTTAAGCTTGGGATGAGAGCTAAGTGTTATTAGAACCCATAGATCGAACTAAGTTGTGCTTGTTTTAGGAAGTCTGATTCCCGAGATCGTGTGATTTCCGAATCGAGGTGTACGGGAGAGCGAACCCGAGGACGTGGGAACAGTGGGATCCAGATCGAGAGTTGTACGTGTCGAGGTCGACTGAGAAGCGTACGTGTCGAGATCGAGTAAGAGAAGTCGTTGTCGAGGTCGTTTGAAGACAGCCGTGTCGAGGTCGTTGTCGAGCAGCATTAGCTTGGAGTTCGGTAAGGGCAACTTTTAGACATTATTAAGACTTTATTTTATATGTTATTGTGTATGGATTCCTTGATTGGTGTCGAGCTTGAAATGTTGTGATATGATTGAGTTTTTGCATGTATTTAATATGTGATTGAATATATGTTGTGAATTGTGTATTGCATGTTGAATTGCGTTTCTTCATGTCGAGCTTGCTCTTTTATTTGACATGCGGTTGAATATCTTGTGTATGACTCTTTGAATATTGTAAGCGGAGAGCTGTTCATCGAGTGAGAGAGCTAGGCGAGTCGTATGACGTTTTTGAGCCGTGACCCGGATAACTAAGGGTGCTAGGTCCCCTTTTGTTTACGGGAGATTGACTAGACGTCGCCACGCTATGGGACCTGAGTTGACTGTCCTAGGGAGAGCGAAGATCCCAAGGCTTCGGCTGGACCTTCCGACATACGGTACGGCGTGTGCATTCCGGAAAAATTGTCGAGTCGAGAGAAAATGGATTGCGAGTTGTGTCGAGTTAGAGTGAGATGGTCGAGTCACGTTGGTGAATGTTATACTTTGCTGTTTGCTTATCTCTTTATGCCGTGCTTATCTTGTATTGTTGAGAAGTTGACCCTTTCCCGTGGTGCCTTCAATCCATGACGGTTACCCAGGCGATGTCGAGGGTGCAGGGAACTCGACAGCAGATGATGCCGAGGAGGAGCTCGACGAGGACCCGAGCGACGACCTCTATTTGTCGTGATTGATTATGTTGTTGGATGTTTGTTTTTCTGATGACTGTACTTTGTTTTTCTTTGTGTTCAGAGGTCGTGACCAGTTTGGGCCGGTTATGTTTTGTTGCTACAGGGTAGACTGGCGGTTTACTTTTGGAGCAGCCCCCTGCGTGGGAGTCTGCCGGAAGTACCCCCAGGGTATGATTGCTCTCTTGAAGTCGTCATACCTTAGGTGTATTTTCTTTGTACATTTACTACTCTGTATTTTGTATACATTATTATTTCGAGTGATATATATATGTATGTTATGCATGTATGTTTTATTAGAATTTAAGTCTTGTGTCTTAGTTGCACCATGTTTCGAAAAGCTGTAATTACTCTGATGTGCACGAGTTGGTTTTATAAAAAAAAAAAATAGACCGTACTTTTTAAAAGGCACAAGAGTACTGTTTTAAAACACATCTCATACAGGTTTAGTTGAGCTCGGTGTGTTGAGCTCGGTAACTCGAGCTCGGTATGTTGAGCTCGGTAGCGGTCCGGAAACGGGTCGTTACAGTAGCTTACCGTGTGCTCTCAGCGCACCGTAACTTATCGTGTTCTGCGTCTTTCTTGACTCGCGCTGGTGCATCGTAAGAATGCACCACCGAATAAAATGAGTCTCACTCATTTATTTAATCTCCCATTAGCTTTGTTCTCATGTGTGTGACCACAGGTTCCCGTAACGTTGGCAATAATATTAAATCACTATTTAATATTATAAGCGATGTGGTGTCTAGCAACACATCACTGCTACCCAAGTAATGAGAATGTCGGTGTTGTGGACGTAACCTTTCCGTGATAATGATCATGTGTATAATTACCCTTTTGCCCTTATATCTATATTGAACACAAGGCATAGTATGTGTCACCCTTGTATAGTTCAATATTATATTCCTTGATGCCCGAGTAGACTTAGTAACAACAAATAAGATCAATATCTCATATTGACTTATTTCAGCATGGCCATGCATTTCTGATCATACTCTATCAAGGGGCCCAGATATTACTCTGTTATGTATGAGGGCAAATCCCATCTAGGTCACTCATGTCTCTTTGCATGACTCGTTGAGTGCCCACTTGACCGACTTTATAATTGTCACATTACAGACAATGTTTGACGGCAATAAAACACTCAACTCTTCATGTAGGGACCATAGTGGTTTCAGGTCTGAGGGTGGCATACACCACTATCACTATGAGAATAACTCATGACACTTACATAACACACTATGTAGTATTCTCATGGCGGGTCAATCCAGTACACAATTACCCTAACGTGTACCTATGTGGTGACTTGATATCTCATATCTATAACCTGTGAGATGAGGTTATCAGTCCACCCACATAATAGTCTTGATGCATTGTTATTGTCCTTAATAATAATAATACTCGACTACGGATATTTAGAGTAAGTTCTTTAGTATCTCACAACCGAGTCGTCTACTCGATGTTCTATTGAAAACGAACTTTTACTCAAGGACTTTATTACGTTGAAACAAACATAATAATTGAAAATGCCTCATATAATAAATAAACTACATGATACAAAATATAAGTCCAAAGGAAAAACATTGGCCTCTAGGGCTTACACCAACAATATTGACAGTCTGCTGTGTACATACTGTAACAAAAATGGTCCCATAAGAAGCAATTTCTATGCTTTGAAAAATAAGAAGGACAATTTCTTTCTAGAACTAACAAAAGAGGACCCAAAAAGATTTGAATACCTATAAGATTATCAATGTTACAGATTTGCTTAGCAACAGAGTTAAGACACCAATCCTGGTACTTGGACAGTGGGTGCTCACGACACATGACAGGTGAAAGTCGTATGTTCCAAGAGCTACAATATAAAGAAAGTGGAACAGTTGGTTTCGGTGGAAACCAGAAAGGTAAAATCATTGGCATTGGAAAGGTTGGTGAGAAATTTCTACCTTCTATCGATAATGTTTTACTTGTTGATGGCCTTAAGCATAACCTACTTAGCATAAGTCAATTATGTGATAGTAGCTATGATGTTGGTTTCAGCGCTAATGCTTGTATAGTCAAAAACAAAAACAAAAGGCTTTGTTTTCTTTACAACAAAGAGGAAAAATAACATTTACAAAATCAAACTCTCTGAGTTGGCCAATCAAAACGTCAAGTGCTTTTTGTCACTTGATGAACAATAATGGACTTGGCACATGAGATTGGGTCATGCCAGCTTGAGGTTATTCTCAAAGCTTAACAAGTAAGAACTTGTTAAAGGCTTACGAAATCTCAAATATAAGTCTGATGCTCCTTGTAAAGCTTGTCAAAAAGGGAAACAAACAAAATCTTTTTTTCAATCAAAAAATGTTGTTTCCACTTCAAGACCACTTGAAATTTTACATTTGGATTTATTTGGCACAACTAGAACTGCCTCTCTGTCTGGAAAGAAATATGGATTAGTTATTGTTGATGACTATACCAGATGGACATGGGTAAAATTCCTTGCACACAAGGATGTGTCTTTTAAGATTTTTTCTGTCTTCTACAAATAAGTGTAAAATGAAAAAGACTTTTGTATTGTATTTACTAGAAGTGATCATGGTGGTGAATTTGAAATTGAACTATTTCAAAACTTTTGTGAAGAACATGGCATTTCTCACAATTTTTCTTCTTCTAGAACACAACAACAAAATGGTTTGTAGAAAGGAAAAATAGATCTCTTCAAGAGATGCCCAGAACCATGATACATGTAACAAAAATTACAAAGCACTTTGGGCAGAAGCAGTAAACACTGCATGCTATATTCAAAATAGAATCTATATCAGACCTATATTGAATAAGACTCCGTATGAATTGTGGAAAAGGAGAAAACCCAACATTTCATATTTTCATCAAATTGTTTGTGACTGCTTTGTTATCAATATAAAGGACAGTCTTGGAAAATTTGATTCTAAAGCTCAAAAAGGTATCTTTTTGGGATATTCTGAACGCTCTAAAGCCTACAGAGTATACAACAAAGAGACTCTAATTGTTGAAGAATCAATGCATGTAAGGTTTGATGACAAGAAGTCTGACACTGAAATGTCAGAGCTAGATAAGCTTTTTGCAGATATGCAGATCAATGATGGAGCAGATGTTGTTGCATCTGGTGATAACTCTAAAGTTGCCTCTGGTCCTGCGTCTAGTGACCAGACTCAAGCTGAACCAAGAAGGGATTAGAAGTTCAAAACTCATCACCCAGAAAACCAGATATAGAGTTAGAACCAAACTATCTTTCAGAGAGCAATCTGATCTTGCTCTGCTATCAGAGATTGAACCAAAGACAATTGATGAAGCCCTAACAGACAATGGATGGATACTTGCTATGCAAGAAGCTCGTACATCCACTGGAGGATAACCAAGCCATTGGAACCAAGTGGGTTTTCAGAAACAAACTTGATGAAGATGGTAAAGTGGTAAGAAACAAAGTAAGGTTAGTTGCTCAAGGGTATTCGCAAGAGGAATGTATTGATTATACTAAAACTTTTGCTCCTGTAGCTAGATTAGAAGCTATTAGAATTCTGTTAGCATTTGATGCACATCATGGCATTACTTTATATCAGATGGATGTAAATAGTGCATTTTTAAATGGTTTCATAAGTGAGGAAGTATTTGTAAAATAACCACCTGGTTTTGAAGATGTTGCTTTTCCAGAGCATGTCTTCAAACTTAAAAAGGCTTTGTATAGTCTCAAGCAAGCTCCAGGAGCTTGGTATGACAGACTTAGCTCCTTTTTAATGTCAAATGGTTTTGAAAGAGGACAGGTGGATACACCACTCTTTAGGAAATCATCTAAAAAGCATTTCATATTAGTTCAGATATATGTAGATGATATTATCTTTGGTGCTACTAATGAATCTCTTTGCAAGGAATTCTCTGAGCTTATGCAGAATGAGTTTGAGATGAGTATGATGGGAGAATTGAAGTTCTTCCTGGGTATTCAAATCAAACAATGTAAAGATGGAATCTATATCTGTCAGACAAAATATGTGAAAGAACTCTTGAAGAAGTTCAAGCTAGAGGAAACCAAAGCAATGAGTACACCGATGAATCCTACCTGTGCTCTTAGCAAAGATAAATTAAGTAAAAAGGTAGACCAAAAGGTATATAGAGATATGATAGCTTCACTCCTTTATCTTACTACCTCAAAACCTGATATAATGTTTATTGTATGCTTATGTGCTAGATTCCAATTTGACCCTAGAGAATCTTATTTAACTGCGGTTAAGAGAATCTTTTGGTATCTTAAAGGAACTACTAATCTTGGTTTACTTTATAAGAAATCAGATGATTACAAGTTACAAGGTTTATGTGATGCTGATTTTGCCGGAGATAGAGTTGAAAGAAAAAGCACAAGTGGTGGCTGTCAATTTCTTGGAGCCAACCTTATCTCATGGTCCAACAAAACGCAGAGCACAATAACACTTGCAACAGCAGAAGCAGAGTATATTTCTGTAGCAAGCTGTAGTTCGCAACTCCTATGGATGATATATCAGATTGAGGATTATCAAATAAAAGAGAGTAACATTCCTATCTACTGTGATAATACCTCTGCTATATGTCTTAGTAAAAATCCTATTTTACATTGAAGAGCTACACATATTGAAATTAAACATCATTTTATTGAAGACTATGTTCATAATGGGATTCTTGAAATTAAATTTATAGATATTGACCATCAATGGGCAGATATCTTCATAAAACCCTTGCTGAAGATAGATTCAACTTTATAAGAAAAAACATGAATTTTCATCTTATAAAGGAATGATTGTTTAAATTGAATATGTTTGCCTTTGATGTACTTGCATCTGATAACATGTTTGCCTCTGATAATATTGCATTTGATATGTTGCATCTGGTGATTAGATATGCCTCTGATGCTATGCTGCATTTGTTGAGCATGTTGTCTCTATTGAGCATGTTGTCTCTGTTCATATATATATATATATATATATATATATATATATGAATAGAGACAGCATGTTCAACAAATGCAACATAGCATCAGAGGCATATCTAATCACCAGATGCAACATATCATATATATATATATATATATCCTCTGTTATCACTCATGAATTTGTTACATTGTTCATATGTACATGCATCTGGTGCATTCATCACCTTGTTCCCTCTGGGAATATTGGTGTACATGTGTCTCTCTGAGACTGGTTGATATATTAGTGGCTGAGAATTGCTCTTCTCTGAGTCATGATTATTTTAACTACCTGATGACAGTTTTACTGCGCCTCTTAAAGTGTGTTTGACATGTTTTATTTTTTGAAGAGACATATTTAATTTCTTTTTTAATTCTATTTTGAAAAACTGCTGAAGGCGGTTTATATTCCAATGCACGTTTTATACCCCTCACTCACCCACTACCCACTCTCTATCTCTTTGAGAAGTCACACACATTACACCCTAACCCTCTTTCACGATTCTCTCTGCAATATTCTACAATGGACGAACAACAACAACAGATTGTTCCCCAAAATGCTCCTGTGCCTATTGGAGATTTTGACATTGACGATCACATCGTCATGATGGAAGCAAGGGTCGACCTCAACGAACTAGCTGAACACAATTATGACTTCAGAACCAACTTTATTAATATGGGTTGGAAATAGTTCGTCTACATAGAGTCAAAGGAGATCTACCCAGACTTAGTCAAGGAATTCTGGAAGTTTGCAAAGGTCACTCAAGGAGGCATTGTCAGTAACATTCAGGGAAGGGAGATTCTGGTTAATAAGAGCTTGATCTCCCAAGTTATTGACTGTCTAGATGAAGGAATGAAGATAACTACTGACAGGGAAACTCTCTATGGTGGACCCTCTGTGATTTCAGATCACATTTATGAGAAATCGGGTACTTCTAAGGCGGTGGACATGAAGAATCACTTCAGAGTGCTCTTCAAGATCATCAAGAGTAATATAATGCCAAAAGCGGACTCAGTGGACACTGTAAGCTCTGATCACAAGTTTGTGATATGGCATTACGATCTGTAGAAATCTGTTAACCTCCAACATCATCTTCAATTTCTTGAAGAGAGTTGTGACCTTCTCTAGAGGTGGAAAGAACAGGAACATACCCTATGGAAGGGTCATTTCAGCAATTCTGGAAGGGCATGGTGTAATCAAGGACCTTCAAGCAAAGGACACTGAAGAAGTTTCACTTCTGCTCCGTACAAGCGGTGCCCTAATCTTTGATAGCAAGAACCTTAAAAGAATGGGCCTCTTAACACAAGAGTTGGTTGCTCAAGCTGTAAAGGAAGAAGAAGAAGCAGCTAAGGCTGAGGAAAAGAAGAAGGGGAAGAAAATAAAAATTGTTGGTGCTGGTCCTTCTAAACCAACAAGGAGAGTCAACAGAAGCTCTGGAATCTGCACTTCCTCAGAAGTTCCTCTGTTACAACCGCTAGTTCGTCCAGCATGTATGCCTTCCATCCTTACCAAAAATGATGAAGACAATAAGGAACACTTGAAGGAATTTCTAGAGAAGACTATGGCAGAATCTGCACGGGACTTTGAGGAGAGGAGAGCCAAGAGACTTTAGGAGGCAGCCTCTACTAAGGTAGTTCCACCTTCTGACTCTGGTGCAAAAAAGAGGAAGCTTATCAAGGCTAGTGAAGCAGCTCCTAAAAGAACCAAGGTACTTGATATTGCTGTTAGTCTATTTGAATATGTTTACGCTGATCCTTTTGGTACTTCTCGCGTAACCCAGAACCCACAAACTACCCTTGCCCTCCAAAACACAACATCCTCTATCATATACTCTGATGATTCAGAGGATGAAATCCCATTAAGATAGAGAATGAGAACCTCTGCCTCTGTTCCTATACTTAAACACCACCCTCCACCACAACCAGAACCTACTCCTCCACCTCAAACAGAACCACAACAGAACCACAACCAGACCCTATCCACCAAAAACAACCACAACCAGAACTTGTCACCCAGGAAACTCAAATACCTGAACCTGGCTCTGAACCCGCACAAGAACCACAACCTCTAACTTTACTTGAACGAATTCCACCTCCACCATACCCAAACACCACACTAAACCTTCAATAACAACAGATTCAATTTTAGAAGATGAAATCATCATCACTTCTAAAATTGCCTCTAAAGTAGTTGAAAACCTTGAATCTGAACCTAACTCTCCAAATTCAAACCCTACCTAAACTCTTCCTTCTAGCCCCATCAATTCTTTACCCCCTGATACACAAAACCAGACCCAAACACGTCCCTTGCCTTTGGCAACTCCTTCTGATGTCCCAACTTTGAGAAGTACATGAGCCAAAGGTTTGAACTGATTGAAATAGAACAACAGATAGAATAGGACCGTGCCTTGTGTGTTCACACTTTGCTTGCTTTGGAAGAATTTTATTATGATTGGCAAAGATTCTTTGGCTAGTTTGAAAGTCACAAGCAGCAACAACTCCAGATCAACAAGAGACTCTTGGCTGCTCCTGCATGGAAATGGACCCCACCTCCATCTCCTGAATTTGGAACCCGAACCTGAACCTATAGTTCATGACATAGCTTTTCCTACATCTGCTATGGTTGCACACTCCTCTGCCTCTGCTCCATCTAGTCAATTAGATCGCATTAAGGTGCCAAAGGATATTCTTGAGAGGATAGTTGAAGATAACAGGGAATTCAAGCAGTTCATGGTTTCTTTCAACAAAAGACAAGATGAACTTGTTGATATGCTGAAGCTGCTACTTGAGAAAGTGACCAAGCCTTAGATAGCCTTAAGATTTTCACCCTTTTGCTTTTAGCCTATTTTGTTTTGTGTTAAAGACTTTTATCTTGTACTTGGATTAACATTTGAATGAAATGACAAAGTTACTTTTGGTACTTATTCAGTTTTAACATTTATCTTTCTATACTCTGTTTTGTTTTGACAATAATGTTCTTTTTCTTTCTCCTTTTTGTCTGATGACAAAAGGGGGAGAAGAATAGAGAAGAATATATGGAGAGTAATTGATGAACACATAATGTATCAACCATGTATTAAAAAGAAATGAACACCATCTATCTGCATGTACAATCTGATATGTCATATAAATGATTGAACATGAGCATGCATCTGATGTGTAACTGCACTTAGGAAATATTTTTATAAGCTTAATTCAGGGGAAGCCCCTTGAAAATGTTTGCTTAAATATTTTTCTAATGGAAAATTATTCATCAATCCATGTGTTTGTCATCATAAAAAAGGAGGCGATTGTTGGAATCAAGTGTATTCAGAAACAATGACCCTTAATTGTTTTGATGATAACAAAATAATGTTTAAGAACAATTTATGCTCTGATGTGTTCTTTAGTGTGCAGAAACTGGTAAGTATTCACTATTCATCAGATGGATCTGTCTCAGAAAGCCTTGGCTATGTGCACGTTTCACCCTCTGGTCTATTGAGTTATGTCTGGCAAGAAGAGTCTGGTGAGAGCTGATGATGTCAGCGTCTTATGGCTAAGCTCTGGAAGTCAATGCTCTGGTGAGATGGTTTGGTAAGACTATGCTCTGTTGGGACTACACTCTGTTTGAATCCTGCATCTGGTATAACAAGGCTCTGGTATATGAAAGCCTAAGTCAAACTACGCTCTGAAAGAATTAGACTCTGGTTCAAGCTTACTCTGGTAAACATAGTATCACTATGTCAATGATCATCTGGTAGAAGATGCCTCTAGATTCCAGCCAGACTGAGCGAAGCATTAAAGACCATATCAAGAGTTAAAAAATCCTCATTGATGGCTCTTTAATTTACTAGGAATTGAAGGCCAAATAGAATGTCAACGGAAACAATCATTTAATCTGTCTTACTCTGAAAGTATCTCATTTTCAAAAAGGATCACAAAAGGACTGATATTTTATTGACAGTTGTCTTA
Source organism: Calophaca sinica (assembly GCA_037113605.1). Taxonomy (NCBI): domain Eukaryota; kingdom Viridiplantae; phylum Streptophyta; class Magnoliopsida; order Fabales; family Fabaceae; genus Calophaca; species Calophaca sinica. Next base: position 70,733,055 of record CM073733.1, on the reverse strand, counting down.
GTGTATGGAATGGAAAGATGAAAAGGACACGACGCACTAAAAGCCACAAAAAGCAGATCTAAATTTTTATCTAGTGGTGGGTCATAACGACACTATTTGAATCTCTTGCTGTATATATCTTATTCAAATCAGTGAAGAAGATTAGACATGTGAGCAACCAAGAAAATATACCAAGCATTCTGAGACCAAGAGAACTGCACTCAATCGTTTTATTCTTTCTTCAAGAAAGTTAGTTTTGTGCTTAAGCTTTCATTGTATATCCTCTCGTGTGAGAGTTTTACTTACTGTTTCAAATCATTTTTGAACACTTGTATTTAGCCCAATAATGGCTATATTTCCTCAGAGGCTTGACCGTACTAAGTTGTTTTGAGAAGTTGAGAGTATAGCCAGTTTGGCAGTAGTATACTCTTGAGGTTGTAATCAGTTGATTATAGTGAAAAATCTTCCAGTGTGGTAAAGGGACTAGACATAGCTACCAGGTGATAGTAAACTAGTATAAATCTCTGTGTCTCATTTCTTTCCTATTCTTTACTATTGCTTAAAGTTATTTTTGCTTAAAGAGTTGTTTTGAAAAAGGTTTTCAAAATCACAAGTATCTTGAAAAGATTTCTAAAACCCAATTCAAACCCCCCATTTCTTGCTTTTGTCACGTTCAGTATGGCTACCTTTTCTTGAGCAAGATTGTTAGTTCATGTTGTTAATGTCTTAAGGTTATTTTCGTAGATCAATATGTCTCTAAAGATCTTAGGACATTTGGACTATGGTTTAAGGATTGAGTTATGACACTTAGAATGATTAAGTGGATTTAGAAGTAAGTTGATTAAAGGAAAGAATTGAATTAGAATGAGGTAATTGGTAAGGTTGTTTAAATGACTTGGTTAAGGCTAGTTATAACTTAAGAATGGGTTGGTAATGGCTTTCAAAAGCTTCACAAGAGATAGGTAGTTAAAAGATAAGAATTTGGCTAAGTGTAACTCACTAAGTTAAGTGTAGGCTACCTTAGTCTTCAAGAAAAGAGTTATTTAATTCAAACGAATATAGATTCTAACGAAATGACTTCAGAACCTAATTCCATAATTCATTGGAGATGCCTCGACGCGTACTTAGAGACTAGGAACCCACCAGGGCCCACATGGCCCCAAATTCATGCTGAACAGATAGAGCTAAAGCACAGGGTGCCTGATGTAACGACCCGTTTCCGGACCGCTACTAAACTAGAACCAAACCTATATGCGGCGCACTTTTAAAATAGTACTCTTGTGTCCTTTAGAAAATGCGATACATTTTTTTTAAAAAACAACAATACCCGCAAGCACACTCAGAGTAGCCACAACGTTTAGAAACATGATGCAATCTAAACACAAGACAAATGCACTGAAAACACATACACATATATATAAACAAGGTAGTCATAAGTAGTGCATACCTAATGTATGAGAATCCTCGCGAGAATAATCATACCCCGGGGGTACTCCCGGCAGACACCCACGCAGGGGCTGCTCCAAAAGTATACCACCAGTCCACCCTGCAGTACACAAAAGACATCGACCAAGTCCGACTGGTCACCAAAACAAACTGTACACCATAAACAAATCCTACAGTCATCAAAAATATAAACAAGCAGTCAGACAATCACAACATCTACAGATAGCTATCCGGATCCTCAGACGGATCCTCCTCCTCCTCCTCGTCCATTGGGTCCGCCGCATCCTCGCCGGTCAAGTCAATAAAAGGTGTCGTAGCAGGTACACCCTCAGGCACGTCCTCCTCTATCAACGCCTTATCTAGAAATCCTGCGCTACTGCACCCTGCCTCACCACACTCTCCGCAGACGGGTGAAAAGTGTCCCAGTGGGATGGGGTCCTGACTAACACGGGGGAAACCAGCTCTGCCTCAGGCTCAGATCCTGCCAAAGAACTCGGAATGGCAGCCGCCCTGGAAGTAGAAGCTCCTGCAGTCCCACGTCTGATCACACTCTTCCAAGCGGTCCACCGAATCCTCGGTCCTCTGGCTCGGGAAGCAAAACGGGAAGCAGTACGCCTCGAAATTTCAAGAGTTCCCTTTGGCGAAGAAGATGATGCTGGCATTGCCCGCTCTCTTTGAATGATATGCCAAGCATCCACCACCTGCATCGTCCGGATCGGAAAGCTAACTGTACGTCTAGACGTCTCCTGCCTCACCACTAGTCCATCCACTCGAAAACTCTGTACAACATCCCCTGTATATACAACATGGTGGGAGATGGGGTCGAACTCCATCGCCAAAGGTGCCTCGATGTCTGGGAAATCACACACGATCTCCGGCGATGTCGTCATCGCCGGTATCACCAGTGTCTTCGCCATCGCCTGGGTTGCCATCATCGGTTGAAGGAACCACGGGAATGGGTCAACTTCTCAAATAATCATAGAAACAGCAAAACCTAGAGCAAGAGATAACAAAATGCACAAATGCCCCATAATGCAACTCAAGACTCTTTCCCAAAACATTCTCTGAAATTTTTGGAAAGTAATGTCGATCCATCCACTGAATAACAGCCGTAGCCTTAGCCTCTCCTCTCACCCTAAGACATTCAGCTCAGGTTTCTTGACGTTACGACGTCGAGCTTAGCTGCCGAAAACCCAGCCGGAGCTTTTTAGGGGATCCTAGCACCCTAGGTTAATCGGATCGAAGCTCAAAAATGTCACGACAATCTCTCACAACCCCAATGAATAAATTGACGCATACGATGATTCAAAGAAGCAAACTCGAACAATTATTCAACCTCATATTAAATAAATATTCACACAGAACTCATCACGACATAACGCAGTTCGGCAATTCATAGCAAGACAATGCAACCAAGTCATATCGCAAACAATCAGAATACAATTCATCCCTCTGCAACTCAGTGGAGCTAACAAAGAGGAAAACAAACAACTGTGGGGGGTTGGGGACAGCTGCCAACCTCTTGCAGACAAGCCCACTAAATAATCAATATAGATATCAGACAATAAAACAGACGAAAGGGTACGAGACCCTCACTTCGAACCCTAAGGTTCTCAGACTTCTTCGCTTTAAGACTTAAAATTAAATCCTATGCAATATCTAAAGTTGCCCTTACCAAAGTCGTCCGCTAGTGTGGTACCGCACGCCTCGTTCTCGCGTCGCACGAACTAGGAATCCACAAATCCTATCACCACAAGGCAAGCATAGCACAACTCTAAAAACTTAGTTCTATAACCTTAGGTTCTCAAACTTAACCCTTTATCCTAACCAACACTCACACTTAGAACATAATTTGAAATACTAGTTTTCAAATAATTACATACACTAGAAAAATTAAGAACTAATTCAAGAATCAAATTTTAAAGACTAAGAAATCATTTTCTTGAAAACTTAGAACATAAACATCATTATTATTCAACTCTTTTCTCAAATATTAACGCCAAGGCTCCACTTGGTACCTTGGGTCTGAAGGAACCCAATTACCTCATGTGCTTCATTGCCTTAAAAATCTCAAAACAAGTCCAAATGCAATCAAACCTTTTCCTAAATTTTCCAAAGCCCACAAACATAATCATACAACCATCATAAACAAGTTTGCAAAACAATTTTCCTTCCACATATCCTATATAGCTCGCGGCCATCATCAACAAAAATAGAAGACAAGTTGCAAAACTTCCAAACCAACTAAATAACATCCTTCGATAGTCCAATTTTTCACAAAACAACAATCTAACTCAAAAACTAAAACTCAAACAAAACCAAACTCAATTTAACCTCCTTTCAAGAATAGGTTTTTCATCAAAAATTACCCAAACAAAGTTTTAGTTCTAAAACTATAACTAAAACAACAACAACAACAACAACAACAATTATGCTAGAATCATCAATTAATTACATGCTTCACCAAATAAATCCCACGAATCTTTCTTTTCAAGAATAGGTTTTCATCGCAAATAATACCCAAACAATTTCTAATCCCAAATTTTTTAACCAATACAACAATAACAACTTCAAAGAGGCTCAATTAACCAATTAAATTCTTGATTCACTAGGATCACACTTTTTCTCTCTTTCCCCCCTTAGGTCACGCCTAGGGTTCCATGAATTGGGAATATGGTGTTCATATCCATCATTGATCACAACCAAGCATAAATCAAACACAAAACAAGTCATAAAATCAAGAAAGGAAAGGAAAAGAACAACCACCTCTTCCCTCCTTGTGGTCACGGCCTAGGGGCAGTTTTGGGGAGAAAAATGGTGTTCTCAATCTTGCTTTGATGATGAGGTAAGTAGTAGTGAAGAGAAGAAGAAATGGGTAGCAAGAAGTGTGGAAGATTGGAAGTGCAGTAGCTTAGGAATCAAGGAAGGAGATGATCTCCATGGAAGCTTGGAACTCTTGGACTCTCTCACACTAAAAGAAGAAGATGAAGCAAATGAAATGAGGGTAGAGAGAGGGAGGGCCGCGGGTTTGGGTGGGATAAAGGGGAGGGATTAAAAAAAAAATTATGTTAAGTAATACACATGTGGTCAAAAATGATTTAAGGAAAGGTAATTTAAACTAATCACACATTAAGTGACACCTTGCAATAAAGCAAAGATGTTAATCACATCAACTAATCTATCCCCTCTAATCTCACATCTCTCATGATTACCCTCTAATTCTAGAGTCTAAGGGTTACTAAAACACAACGTCGAGTAACCGCATTATCGATTAATTCCCGCCGATAAACTCGTGAAAATTAATTTAACGAAAAATTAATTCATCGCGTGATAATATTTTATTATAAATAATAAAAACCATATCAAACACTAAAAAATAATCACGACAATTTACGATTCAATTTTTCATCGAAATCGGGGTTTATTTAAAATTTTATCTGCGGCAAAACTGCTCGGTGATTCGAAACGCAACGAAACTTCGTTAGAATTTTTCGACGATTCGAACCATGGGTTAATATAAAATATTAACTCTCAATTCTAATTTGATTTTGATTTATTTAAATCACTTGTTTAGCGAACAAAAAATTACTTATTATAGCATAAATATGACAGAAATACACTATAATAATGCTAAATAACGCATCGCGAAATATACGGGTGTTACACCTGATCTGTGGCACAAGGCGCATGCCCTTGCTGTAGTAAAGGGCACAGGGTGCCTACAGGCAGTGCCTGGCGCCTACTGGCAGTGCGTTCTGCGCCATTTTATGAAGTTTTGACCCGGTAGGTTCCCTACTTGTTAGGTACTTAACTAAAGTGTTTAAATGTTAATGTAGAGTATGGATTGGTGTTGGCTTAAGGACTAATTAATTTAATTCGATTCCTAAGTGTTCTAAGTTAAGAAAAATAGTTGGCTTGCTAAGGATTAACTAGAAAACGTTCTAATTGGATTAAAAGTAGCTAGTCAAGACTTAGTAAGGTATAAGACGCTATAAATAAGATGATTAAAGGTCTATTTGTTATTAGTGATTAGCGTTGATACTAGTTACGGATTGTTAAGCGGTATGGGCGAGAAGTACCTTGTTATGTTAGGACATGCTTGCGTGCCTGCCATGTGGTCGAGAGTTAACCACAAGTTGTTGTTTGACACTTAGGCTAGGTTGCCATACATCATCGTTGTCGTTAGGTGGGGTGGTGAGCAAACAATTATGGGAGCAATGCGATAACGGCCAAAAGGAGCTCTGCTCGGCCTTGCGAGTAGTTACTAGTAGGGGGTCTTATGTAAAAGCAGGGGTCAACTGCTTCCGCTGGGGTGTCCCATAGATATGTTGGATCACCCTGACTAGATGCTGCTTGTGTCTCAGGATGTTGAGGGCACTCTCATCCACTCATCCGGAGTTAGATGGATCCACGTGCATTAATGGAGTAGATGATAGCTCGAGTCTTGCATTTACGCTGCTGTTGGCATAGATAGATGTTGTTTCACGATTGTGATTTCGACGCTAGATGATTGTTAGGATCGCGTGTTAGTTGTATGCGGATCATATTGTTTATTTCCCCTACCGTGTGATTTCTAGATGAATGTGATTCCTCATCTCTTCTTCCCTTGTGGCTATTCGTACACCCTTCTGTGCGAGTAGATTGTAAGCTTGCAGGTGACGATGATCGTGTACGTGGACGCCGAGGAGTAGCCCGTATGCCGCAACTTAGCTATAGTTTTACTATGTTTTGCATTATTTTAATTAAAGACTATGTAATTAGTTGGGTAAAGCTCTGATTATATGTGACATCAGGATTAAGGGTTTTATTCCAACTGAGATTTTATTTCAAATTATTTTCGTAGTATGTTATTTGAACTCGTTAAGTGGTATTCGCTACCTGTCCTTTGGTTTTTAATTTTTATGATTTTTTCGCATGTTTATTTGTTACTTCAACTATACGGGGTAGCGGGTTTCACACGTCCTACCTCCTCGGTCGGCGTAGTTACTGGCATCCACAGGATCAACTAGTCCATCTGTATGCTCATGCTGATCCATGCATGACATCCTTGTCTATCAGTAGTCGATCAAACAATACGTACATATGAAATAATTATAGGGGTAAGTTATCTAAACGTCATGCAATGCGGATTGCAGAATAACATTTATCAGTTTAATTCTTAAAACTCACAATAATCCCTAACATCTGTCTTTGGGATCAGGGCCTAACTATATGCACCTAAATCTGCATGTTGGCCAAATCTTAGGGGCAGAACCTCTATACGTAGAGTTTAATGTTGACTGAATCTCTATACATAGAGATTCTTATGCTTTCTGGAGAGCATAAGCAGAGTGGAACTCCTATATATAGGAGCTTTTATATGTTGAATTTAATCCAATAAATCTTAGTGTGGGACTTCTATACATAGAAGCTTCTATACATAGAATTTAACCCAATGGAGCCTCTATGCATAAAGGCCTATATACATAAAGTTTAATCCAAAACCTTTTCGGGAAAGTCTACCACTATACGTAGTGGCCTCTATACATAGAGTCGACTTCATCACCAGAGAAAACATAATTCTACCTCTCAGAGAAAGCATAATGTCCACTCTTACAAGAGAGCATAATGCATATGCTATGATGCATCCACCTCAAGTCTTCAATCTATGAGTCTAATATTCAACCTAATACTTCACTATCATTATTGTATTATATGGGTCAATACTTAAACTCATCTATCATCTAGGTCATATCTTAACATAATATCTGGTCATTCCAATATAAACTGAAATAGACAATCATGCATGATCAACATATAATTAGACAAGAAATCAATCAACCAATCAAATAAGCAATCAACTAGAAATCAGACATAATTATCTAACTAGGTGGGTAAAGGGTTGTGGTGCCTTTTACCACATTAAACTCTAAATGCTACTCTAACCTCCCTGACATGTTAGCCAACTTCCCCCACTTTTTTCTACCAATTGAAAGTCCCATGATCCTACGAACAGCCTTGACCCTCAAACCTTGACCCCTTCTTTCTTCTTCTCCTCGTTTCCTTCGAGCAGAACCTCCTCGCTTGGATCGAAACTAGGGTATTAGGACCCAAAATTACCAAAATACTTTTTATTTAGAGAGAGAATTTTAGAGAGAGATGGAGAGCTCATGAGAGCTTGGGACACCCAAAATGGGAGAGTTTGAGACCTATTTATAAGGTCTAGGTCGACTTCGTCGCGTCATGAGGTGGTCAGTTCGCGTCGCGATGGTCCAATACGTGTCAGTTTTATCGCATGCAGATGACAAACGTTTCTGGCTCATCGCGTCACGACCAGATTGACACTCAAAGGTTACCTACTCTTGTTGCAGTTTCTGAGAGCTTTCCAACGCCATAAAGAACGCATCAATCGGATATCCGTAGCTCAAGTTATGATCAAAACAGTGACAGGGTGTTCACGCGAACGTAGTATCCGTCTACGGCCTAAGTCTTGTTCCCGATCTACCAATAACTTTCCAACCTCATAATTTGGGTTCCTAAAAATTAAAAATATCCAAATATACTTAAGAACATGTAAACACACTTGTAGTTAGTCAAAAGTCAGGGTTAGTGTTAACCTAGGGTTAAACTAGGGTCAACACTCTGGGTTAGATTTAGGAAATTTAGGGATGTTACAATGTACTTTCACTGGGATATGTTAGGTAGAATATAATGTTTGGTATGTGTAGGGTGTCCTAAACCCTACTAGGGGTTGATGTCAGTAACACCTGAGGATAGGGGTTACGGTCTGCAGTATCTAAGGATGGGCATCGTAGACCCGTCAGCCAGCATAAGTTTAATTGTTTATTAGTTATAACTGTCTGATAACATGCTTAACGTTAAATTGTGATGTGTATGTTATATGTGGGGTTATAACATTCTTAGGATAACTTGTTTCTGTGCTTTATACGCTTATTTGTATTTATCTGGAGTATGTTTTCCTTTGCCCTAATATTCTATTTGATCCTTGCATAACACGTTACTTTAATATGAGATTGTATGAAGGATGCTTTAGATTACTAGTAACATACCTATGCTTACGCATGGGTCGCGCGACATGGGTAGCTTAGAAATCCTGTATTTTTTTTTTTAAGGCTGCAGCATAAATGTAGGTATATAAAAATCAAAATTTCATTGTGATTAGCTTCAGATTTATTTCATACTTATACTGTAAATATAAATTTTCTTCTAATATGATAAAATGTAATGTGCCAACATGTTATTTTTTCTTGTAAGTACTAAAAAGCAAAATAATCACTTATAAATGATAAAGACATTTATAAATTTGATATGTGTTCAAAGACGACAAAATTACACCAACAATATGTAACAGTTCCCCGTAGGGACTAAAAAGCAAAATAATCAATTATAAATTATAAACACATTTATAAATTTGATATGTGTTCAAAGACAATAAAATTACACCGATAACATGTAATGTTTTCCCGTAGAGACGAAAAAAGCAAAATTTTCATTCACAAATAATAAAGATATTTATAAAATTGATATGTATTCGAAGACGGTAAATTTACACCGACAACATGTAATGTTTCCCCGTGGGGGCTAAAAAACAAAATTATTTATAAAGTTGATATGTGTTTGAAGACGATAAAATTACATCGATAACATGTAATATTTTCCTGTACGGAGCAATAAGCAAAATCATCATTTAAAAATAATAAATACATTTTTAAATTAGATATGTGTTTAATGATGTTAAAATTACACCAGAACATGTAATGTTTCCTCGTAGAGACTAAGAAGCAAAATTATCGTTTATAATAAAATTACACCGACAACATGTAATGATTCCCCGTAAGGACTAAAAAGCAAAATAATTATTTATAAATGATAAACAAATTTACAAATTTGATATGTGATCAAACACGACAAAATAACACCCACGGCATGTAATGTTTCCTCGTAAGGACTAAAAAACAAAATAATCATTTACAAATGATAAAAATATTTATTAATTTGATGTGTTAAAAGACGATAAAATTGCACCCACAATATGTAATGGAGAGAAGTTCAATAAATTGAGTGGAGATCAAGCATAACTGTTCTTTTGGTAACACAGGAAAAATGGAGGGAAGGAAGCCGAAAGCAGTGTTCATGGCCTTCGGCACTAAGCGTCTGATTGTTTGGCGTGAAAACGCCGAGAGAGAGAATGCAGTGAGAGAAATCAGCGAGAATTTACCATTTTCTCCTGATTGGTGGGAGTTGAAAATGGGAAGAGAGAAAAAAATGGGGTGGGACCCATGCCAATTTTTTTTCCGTAAAGATGGCGAGAAAATGGGTTCTGACTTTTATTTTTTTGCCTTTTCCATTTCTACCGTTATTCTCTCATTTTATCTCAAATTATTTAAATTATTAGTCAAGGGTATTGATGTCTTTTAAAAAATAATCAACACTTCTCTCTTCTCTTTTTCTCTTCTCTTTCTCTTATTCCAATCAATACCTAAATCTACCCAATTTCTCACTTTTTTCTCTCTTTTCATACTCTATCTTCACAATTTTTCTTGTGAACCAATCACACCTTAAAGGCGATGTCTATCCCCTTGCTGTCAGTGCTTCTTCTTCTGCCTTCTTCCTTAAATATCTTTGTTTGTTTGGTTGCCATAAAGAATTTTTACGAATGGTTTTGAATTTTTTTACTAATTATATACATTAATTTATGCACTGGCGATATTCGGTAATTTTTTTGGACCGGTATTCCACAGTGTTTTTTGTGAACGAAATTCATGAGTACAGAAACAGTTATGCCTCCATCCTGTACATTAATATGGTGTGAGATTGCTAATTGCCTTACCTTTAATTTCTAGTTTAGTTTGACATGAAAAATCTGATTTTGTTCAAAAGTTTTGTTGACTGCAGGTCACTGCTACAGCTTTTGCTTGTGACCAGAAACAATACGATGTGATTCTAATGTGGCAGAATCCCTTCCACGTGACAGAGAGAGAAGAAAGAGGAGAAAAAGAAAAAAAAGTGAAAGGTAAGAGAAAAAAAGTTAAAAGTAGGTAGAAAAAATTAAATTTTTATGTGAATTTAATTTTTATTTTGATTTATTTTGATTTAGATTGGTATATTTACCCCTTTAAAATGATAGGTGACAAAATTATAGTAGTCTACTTTAATAATTTTGGCTTATATTTATAGTAGATGACTTAAGGGACTAAAAGAATAATAAAGGGGTATGGGAGTCTAACATGTGATGAGGTATGTGAAGATAAGGTGTTGGATGCATAAATATGAGATAAATACTGTATTAGTGACCACTTCATTCTTGTCGGGAATGTGAGAGGAAATGATTCCTAACAGGAAAGGGGAATACCTTGTAAAGTAAGTTAGATCCACTACATCCTTATCGGGAATGGGGGAACTGACGTCTGTAACGGGAAAGGGGGAGGAGGTTCCCTATCGGTAAAGGTGAATACCTCGTGGATTAGGCTAATGTTGCCCGCCTCTATGGGAAAGGGAGACGAGCATGCTTATCAGGAAAGGGGGACGAGCATCCCTATTGGGAATGGGGGAATGCGTATTAAACATGCACAAAACCATAGAGAGACATGGGAATGAGTGGAAGGTGTGATTAGGTATAATTGATAATAAATGAAGTTTCTGTTATTATTGTCATTGACTGCTGTGCTTTCTGTTCTACTGTTACATTTCCCTCTTTATAATGAATTTGTTGTTCTTATCTCTTTGCATTGTATGGTTGTGTATATATATACCTATTATAGACTTTGTTGAGGAAGACAATGCAGCAGCAACATCCAATGGCCCAGTTCCTATTGATGCATCCAGCGACTGTGATGATGCAGGCCCCGAGGGTCCCTATCTGGGGGGACTTTGAGATCTAGTATCATGACCTTGACGGTGTGGGATGGGAGATCAACTATGTACGCCAGACAATCGTGTATACTGGGATAATCTCAGTGTACTTCCGCATACTGGTTATCATATTGCTTGTGTTGCAGGAGACTTATGCATTTGGCAACGGCTTCCTTTTGCACAGATGTGGCAGGAATCTTATGTTCCGCATAACTTTGACAATAATGGGCATCCTCCTATGCACCCTCAACAGAAGCCTCTGCCCTTAGCTAGTTAGTCGAGTGGACCGAGCCAGGGAGGGAGGTACAAATGTAGGACGTGAAAGGCATCTGGACCATCTCAACCAGTGACCGCTCGCCAGTACTACCGCAGCTTCCAGAGGCGATTCAGATCTCAGAGTAGGAGCTCTCAGTATCCCCCTCGCTGATGGCTTGTTGTTGTCTTTGGCCAGGAGTCTGTTGACTTTATTTTGCTTACCTTGTTTTGCTTAGATGAGGCATGGGGTTGCCTCAAAGGTTATGCTTTCTTTTTAGATGATTGTGCTTATACATCTATTACACTACGCACGAACGCACTCTGACTAAGTGAGCCCTACTGATGGGGCCACCGTTTTATATCGATGCATATAGTGTGTATTATTGTGTGAGATGTTGTCTTCCTATTTATGCTTTAGGCTAGTTTTAATTTATTCGTATTTTCATAATTAGCACGTTATCGGTAAATAAGCGATTTATGGTAATTAATTAAATATTAAGCATAAATAGGAGGGCAGGGTGTTACAGGTGGTAGGCACTGTTGAAAGCTAGAGTGGTATCGTTGAGATGGAAAATGTTATGATCACGAGTTCCTTGAGTATGTGAAAAGAAACCTACAAAGAAATTACTCAAATAAATACTTGCACCAAGAGCAATTTTAATTAGAGGCCATGTAGTTTTAAATTGTTGCACCAACAGCTTGCTGTTTCCACTCCTTAAGTCACGCATTTGATATCCACGAGTGCATGGAGTTGAGTCACGTTGTCCTTGCATTTCCAGAGGAATAAAATCCTTGTGTCCCGCCATAATATTGATCGGACTAAAACATGGTATTAATTGTCCATTTTTTAAATTCATCGTAAGGTATTAATTTCCATTTGATGACCAGCATCTCAATAACAATTTAAAGGGAAACATTTGATCTTGAATTTTATTAGCCGAAAATTCAAATAACACCAGATGCTCCTTGTGCATGTTAACAGCCTGCAGCCATGATACGTTAAAGTGGTTACATTTCTTTGTTGCCATTTTTTAGTGTTTCCTTTAGGAAATATTTTATAAGGTGTAAATGGCATTTATTTATTTTCTTTAAATTAGGACTTGAATTTAATTTAGAATTCATTAGATTTTATTAGGAAGTAATTTGAATTACTAAGTGATTATTTAGTCGAATGGGGCTAGAGCTCTATATATTATAATTCATCTTATGAAATGGGGAGGTTGAATTTTGATTGAGTTAAAACTGAGAGGATTCTCTTTGGTTCTTGGAACCGTTCTTAGAGCTTATCGGTTTATCGTGGTGCTCATCTCCGACTTATTAACCGGAACCTTCATAGTCAGTTGTAGTGTCTTCTTGTACCACCCCAATTTTCAGAGCATTACTAAACGAACTAAAACCCCTAAATGCGGAATAATTTCGAAGATATAATACTCTTCTTGCTTTATGAAAACACGAGTAAATTTTTTTTCTTTTTAAACATCTTTTCAAAACTACAAGTCAAAGTATTAGCCTGGAGGCAATACAAGTTTTCATAATGCAAGTACAACTCCAAAATACGACGCCAAATAAAAGTACACCTTGAATATGAATGACCTATGCCTAAGAACACTCATACTCACGGGGTGCTTCTGGCAGACACCTATACAAAAGGCTGCTCCAAAAACACAATAAATACAGACGAACCCCAAAATAAATATACAACAGACGCTAAGCTGGTTGACACACCTAACTCAAGCAGACGGAGCAGTCGACCGCTCCCTGGGCGAGCGTGTCCGCACAGGACATCAAAGTGTGGAAAGTACCACATAACTCACACCTCGTGACTCAACATCGTACTCCTCAGAGGGATCATCCTCCTCCTCCTCCTCATCCGCCATCACCGCATCCACCATCTCATCATCTGCTGCTGGCATAATGTCATCATCGTCATCGCCAGCAAAGTTAACGGCAGGGATAGTGGGAGATGCATCCTCAACACTGTCCTCCTCGTCGGATGAATCTATGATCCAACCTCTGGATCCACACTCCACTGTACCAAAGTGAGGGCAAACAGATGGATCAGCCGAGGGAGTAGGCTCGGGGATAGGAATGGGAGAGGAAGCAGTATACTCTGCGAGAGCCACTGGTTCCACAGGGGAAACCGGCAAATCCACAACTGCGTGAGAGGTGGATGCACTAACACCCATCTCCCTAGATCGCACACTCCTAAGAGGGGTCATGCGTAGCAGAGAGCCACCAACCTGCAGTTCGCTACAAAAATAGTCCGACGTGGTGTCTCGAACAAACCTCTGATGCCGAAGTCCCTCCGTCAGAATGTGCCTCCAGCCATGTGTCCACTATACGTGCAAAAGGCACTGGGAACTCCATAACCTGGCACGTAATCTCTACTCTCGTGGCGCGTTCCTCCACGTGTGTAGTCTCGACCACGTCTCCAGAATACGTCACCCGGCCTGAGGCGTAGTTTACCTCCCATGCGAATGGAGCCTCCATGTCTGGAAACTCAAAATTTTGTCATGGACGACATGCTCATCTCTGGCAGCTCTATGGTCGTCATCGTCTGGGGTGACATCCATGAGAATGCCCGAAAGTAAGGGTCATCTTCCAAAACAAACATATATAATAGCAATAGCATATAGGCAAAACATAACATACAACACTCAAGTAATCAACACAATAAGGATGCACCATAAATCCCTATTGGTTAGTCTATATGCCAATGCACATGATTCTGGAATATTGTCGTACTTACCCATACCAATAGGCATCAAGAGCTCTGGGATTCCCTACCAGGCTTTGTCAATCACGACTCCTCGTAGGGATTTGTGTCCAAAACATTACCATATGATGACACACGCCTGTTTTTCCTCTTGACTGTCGCTATGTACTTGTACCTAGGTCTGGGCGACTCTAAGACACCTCTCTTCTGGCATCGATGTATGCATGAAAATGCACCACCATTATCACAGTTAGTTCACCACAACGGGATTACTCGCACAGAGTGCCCGCGATAATCAACTCTTATTCTAACTACTTTAGTTAGAACCCCACACCATCGTCTCGAGACCTCACTCCATATCCCTAAGTTTTCTTTCTGTGAAAATTCCTACTAGTTGCAAAAAGATCGGTGTTGAGATATTCCATTAGTAGTTCGAAAATAATTTTTTTAATTATTCTAATGCTCACTTTATTCTTTTTAAAGAAAAGTGGTTAATCCATTACTAGTTAGGATTTTTAGAAAAATCCATTTTAAAGTGCCTCCTTAATTTTAATAAAATACCTCTTAGTTTTTATTTCGAAATCTTTTCATTGTTTAACGTCATTCCTACTGATACCTCAAACTTACATACTCTCAGCACTTCCCAATCATCACAGTCATTAACAAACATATTCACAAGTACAGTTAATGATCAAAGATACAACGATTACAATCATAAAGCATTATATAGAGCCTCATCATCCACAAAAGGATTATAATCATGCATCATTCAAAACAATTTCATAACATAAGCATGTTCACCATTTCAACCTCATCATCATCAAACAAAATACAACATAATCAACTTATGCATTCGCACACCAATAATATATTTGGAAGATGCCTTACCTAAAAGCTTTCCTTCCACATCAATGTCGTAAGCACGATCTCTACTGCGAACACGATCTCGAACACTTACACACGATCCTAAGCAACAATCACTTAGGGTTTAGCAACAAAACTAGTATCTAAGCCTAGGGTTACTCTCTTACTCTCACAACATGAGTGTTGTGAATAAAATTAATATGTGTAAGTATACACAGTCAATAAGTAATAAAAAGTAAGTGAGATCATTTCCACGAGGATTGATTAAGTCCTTTCATAAGTTTTTCAATTAGCAAGTGAGTTAGTGAATAAATAATAAAAACAGAAAATAAACATCAAGTTTTTGTGCAAGTAATAAAACAAAATAAGCAGTAAACAAACAAGTATTTAGTAAAATTGGACCTGAAATAGCTAGGATATCAGATCCATCATATTATCACCAAGTTGATTAAGTGCTACTAGTGAGTGCCATGGCACCTAAGCGCAGAGCACAATGTGTGTGCATTTCAGTCACTTTACTGCAGGGTTAGGTAATGGGTACCTTATGTCTAAGGTCCCATTATGTTCACCCTTGACTATTAAGTGTGGCTCAGAACACTCTGTGAAACTGATTTCCTATGTCTAGTTTAATCAAGATCAATAAAAGTGTCCGTCATTAATTCTTTTCTCATCAACTCATGAATTCAACATGCCATACCCTTTCAGTATTTAACAGCAAGTACTCAACAAAAGGTGATCAAACTTTAATCAAGCAATCAAAATATAAAAGCGCATGATTTGAAAGTGTTGAGTAAAAACGATAGACTTAAATCAACAAGGTTCAAATACAACTTCACTTCATCATTGCTTAATAAAACAAAATAACAAAAACAGGTGCTGTAAACCTGATCCATAGCACTTAACCTTGACTTCAGAACTTTTACAGAGAAAGTGTAAAACAGTAAGTAGAGATCACTCCCAGCTTTGTCAAGATGAGTGTTCTTCCTACTTCAGCAATGTCTTGCTATAACTGTTCCATTCAACTGCTGCTCGAGTACATTCCTCCATGGAAATAGCTTTGAGCTCTTATTAATGGCGAGTTTGAGGAAGAAGATGAAATGTGCGGTTGTTCCTAGTAGGGGACAATTTTTGCCCTAAGGATTCTCACAGTACCAGTCTGCCTCCTCTAATTAGGTCATTGTCCTTTTTATAGTTTGTCTCCTATTGGGATGAAAAGTGTTGCACTATGAGAGAGATGTTGGAACCTACTCCAATATTCTCTGAAAAGGAAGATAGGGACGTTTTCAAATTTCATCACTCAATGATTTGGAGCTGTGTATTTCTGCAACAGTAATATCCTCAAGGATTTCTATAAATACTCCAAGCTCTCCACTGAAGAAGGTTGACAACTTTGCTAGAAACGACATACTGTTAAAGTTATTATTCAAGTGAGCAACCAAGTTTCTGTGCCAAGTTTTTGAGAACCAGAACTGAACTTCAGCGTCTTATACTCTTTCTTTTAGAAAGTTATTTATTTTGAGCTTAAGTTTTTCATCATCTCTTGTTGAGAGTTATTTGATTGTATTCAAAACTTATTTGTGAAATTTGTATTGCCTCATAATAGGCTTGTTTCCTCAAAGGCTCGAACGTACTGAGTCATTTTGAGAAGTTAAGAGTATTGTCAAGTTTGTGACAGTAGAATACTCTTAAGGAATTTGTAATTAGTGTGATTATAGTGAAAATCCTTCGGGAACGAAGGGACTAGACGTAGCTACTAGTTTGGTGGTCAACTAGTATAAATCTATGTGTCTCATTCTTTACTGCTTTACCTTTACTTCTGTCGTGAGAAGAAAAACAAGTTTTCATAAACTTCACTTCAGCGTCCGGTCCTTTCCCAGCTTCCGATAACAAACGTTTTTCAAACAAAATTGTCTTAAAGTGTTTTTAACGTAGTTTGTGAAAAGTTTTCAACACAATTCAACCCCTCTTCTAGTATTCACGTTCAGTTCGTACTAGAGCTCGTCCTCTTGGTTGAGCACCTAACAGTGTAAAAGGAAAGATCCTATTTACTTCGAACATGTCTGTAGAAGGTGGCCACATGAACCATCCTCCTCTATTCACTGGAGAAAAAGTTGATTACTGGAAGGACAAGATAAAAGCTTTCTTTGAGTCTCAACAACTTGAGTTATGGGACATGGCTGCAAATGGGTACATTATTCCCATTACTGCTATTGTTGCTATTTTATCTAGATAAGAATGGAATGATGAGCAGAAAAAGAGATATCAGCTCAATCAAAAAGCTTGATTTATTCTTATATGTGCTATGGCAGAGAAAGAATATGACAAATGTGGTAAATTTGATACTGCTAAAGAAATCTGGGATTCTCTTGTTTTATCTTACGAAGGCTCTACCCAAGTAAGAAAAACAAAAGCTAGCATGTTGGTTCGCCAATATGAGTTGTTTAAGATGGATGATGGTGAAAACATTGAGTCTATGTTTGGAAGATTCCAAACCCTTGTTCATGGGTTAAAAACCCTTGGAAAAAGCTACACTACACCTGACCATGTGAGAAAGATCTTGAGAAGTTTGACCAAGTAGTGGAGACCCACATTCACTGCTATACAAGAAGCAAAAGATTTAAACACTTAACGTCTTGAAGATCTTTTGAGTTCCTTAAAGGCTCATGAACTTGAGCTAAATGAGGAAGAACCTATGAAGAAAAGCAAGTCTATTACTTTAAGAGTTAACATGCATAAAGCAAGTTCTTCTAAAGCCCTTCAGGCTGAAGAAGAATCAGATGATGAAGCTTCAGAAGGTGAAAGTGATGGATCAGATGATGAGCTCTCTTTCATATCTAGGAAGATCCAAAGAACGTGGAAAAAGAAAGGGAACTTTAGGAGACAGTTCCAGAAGAAAGGTGTCAAGGACAAGAAGGAAAGCAAAGACAAGAGTAAAGTCATTTGCTATGAATGTAAAAAGCCAGGGCACTTCAAATCTGAATGTCCTAATCTTAAAGAGAAGTCCACTAAGAGTTCTTTCAAGGGAAAGAAGAAAGGTCTCATGGCTACATGAGAAGATCTAGACTCATCTTCCTCGGAGGAAGATGAGAATGAAGAAGAAGCTAATGTTTCCCTCATGGCAAACACTGAGTCAGATTCTGAAGATGAAGTTGAAGAGGTTATAAATGATTCTTACTCTGAACTTTAGAATGCATTTGATGATCTTCTTAAGGATTCCCCCTCTCTCTCTATTGAGTATAAAGCTTTGAAAAAGAAGTTTTCAAAATTATCAAAAGAATTTCAAGTTTCAAACAATGAAAACTCAAAGCTCAATGAAGAGAACCAGAAGCTAAAAATTGAAAATCAGCGTCTGGTAGCTAGTCAGGGTCCAGAAGCTAAAAGCTCACAAGCTGGAAGCTCACAAGCTAAAGGCAATCCTAAATATGAATCAAATGATTATGAATATGCCTTTCAAAAGTTTCTTACAGAGAGTGTAACTCGAAGCAAATAAGCTTCAATGATTTGGAGTGTCAGTAAAACGATAACTCAAGGTCTTGGATATAAATCAGATGAACCTACTTTACAAAATGAAAATCTTGCATTTGATGAAACCAATGATCACAGTGAAAGCTTGCATTGCACATACTGCAATAAATCAGGGCATTTGAAAAGTGCCTGTAATGCTAAGAAGGACAAGTATACTTCAAGAACTAACAAGAAAGGACCCAAGAAGATTTGAGTACCTAAAGATAAGATAGTCTATATTTCAGATATTCTTAGCAACAAGGTCAACACACCAATCTTGGTACTTAGACAATGGGTGCTCGCGTCACATGATGGGAGAAAAACATATATTCCGAGAGCTAAGACTTAGAGAAGAAGGATATCTTGGTTTTGGAGGAAACCAAAAAGGTAAAATAGTTGGAATTGGTAGTATTGGTAAAGGCTCTATTCCCTCTATTGATAATGTACTTTATGTTGAAGGCCTAAAGCATAACTTACTGAGCATAAGTCAATTATGTGACAATGGTTATGATGTCATTTTTACAGATACAGTCTGTTTAGTAAGAAGCAAGAAAGATGGCTCTATATTCTTTACTGTAAAGAGGAAACAAAATATTTATAAAGTTGATCTTTCTGAACTTGCAAAACAAGAGGTCAAGTGTCTCATGTCTGTTGAAGATGAGCAATGGACTTGGCATAAAAGATTGGGTCATGTCAGTTTGAAATTAATCTCAAAGTTAAACAAGCTTAGTCTTGTTAGAGGCTTACCAAATCGTAGATACTAATCCGATGCTCTCTGTTAGGCATGTCAAAGAGGAAAACAAGTTAAAACTTCTTTTAATTCTAAAAATGTTGTTTCAACCTCTAGACCACTTGAGCTTTTGCATCTTGATCATTTTGGTCCAACAAGGACAGCCTCTTTGATTGGAAAAAATATGGTTTAGTCATTGTAGATAATTTTACTAGATGAGGATGGGTTAGATTCCTTGCCCACAAGGATGAGTCATTCAAGGTGTTCACTATTTTCTGCAAATCAGTTCAAAATGAAAAAGGAATTTGTATTCCTTCAATTAGAAGTGATCATGGGGGAGAATTTGAAAATGAAAACTTTCAAAAATTTTGTGAAGAAAATGGTATCTCCCATAATTTTTCCTCTCCTAGAACACCACAACAGAACGGTGTGGTAGAAAGGAAAAATAGGTCCTTTAAAGAAATGGCCAGGACCATGATCAATGAAGCTGATGTTGCAAAACAATTTTGGGCAGAAGCAGTAAACACAACTTGCTATATTCAAAACAGAGTTTATATAAGACCTATTCTGAAGAAGACTTCGTATGAATTGTGGAAGGGTAGAAAACCCAACATTTCTTTTTTTTTATCCTTTTGGTTGTATTTGTTATATTTTGAATACTAAGGATCAACTTGGTAAGTTTGATTCAAAAGCTGACAAAGGTATCTTTTGGGATACTCTGAAAGATCAAAAGCTTTTAGTGTAACATCCCAATTTTTATGAAATTTATTTTACAGTTCCAACTACATGAAAATAAATCATAGAGATTTATCACCTTAATAGTTTGTTAAAAGTACGAAGAACTACAAAGATTTATTGTAAACAATTTACTGTTTTAGTTCAGATTAAGAGACAGTGCAGATGTATACTGTTTTTAATATGAATTAAGCTTGAAAAATGTGAAAAATTGTTGTTTGATTAAAGAAAAATATTTTATTGAAGGAGAAATAATTTTTAGGACTTAATAGATATTTATAAGTCACAGTTTGGATTTTCAATGTTTAGTTAATTATCAAATTGTCTGTTTTATATCATATTTAATATGGCTTTTATTTTTATGATTTTTATATTGATGATTTTATTATTTGAATAATATCTAGATGACAAGAGAAATTGAAATTAGTGATCCTCACAAATTTACAGTTTTTATTACGCTGCGAGAATTCTGTTGAATTCTGCCGTAACTAGGCTATTGGGTGAGTTTTTAAGTGAAATATGCCCAAACGTGATCCAAATTTTATAAAATTTTAGATCTTAGCATTTTCCAATATTTAGGATTTATTGGAAATTTTTCTGAAATTTTTGGGTATCAGAAAATAATTAGTGTATTGTCTACGCCCAGAACTGCATTACGGTAACGTTTTTGCTCGTAAATCGAGAAAATGATTAATAATTTTTGAGTATAGAATAATTTATTAGATTTATTTTTGGAGTTTTTGGTACAAAAACCCTAATAGACGTGGAATGTCGCGCACCCGGTTGATCGATAACGCGCCGAAGCGAAACCCTTTTATTTTTTTAGGGGGATGTCGACCACTTTAGACCAATGGGAGCCAAGACACATGCTTGGGACCCACCTTGGGCAAATGGAATGTTTTGATTGGCTTAGGTGTGAATGGTAGTTAGGTTACTTAGTTTGTAACTAAATGGTTAAGATCCAACTAAATGAACAATTTTTATCTCTTCCTTGTCCCTTGAGATCTCTATAAATAGGAGATCATCCCCTTCATAATTTTTCCATTTATGCTTGGTGGAGAAAATTCTAGAGAGAGAAAGTGTGAGAAATCTTGAAAAACTTAGTGTTTTTGAGTGCAAACTTCCTTCCTTTGTTCTTGATTCTTGATCAACCATCCCTAGACTTCTTGGTAAGCCTCCTAACCCAAGTTATTTTCCTCTTGGCTGCTATGGAAGAGTTTTTCAAGGTTTTAGTGTTGTTTTGTTTAGAAATTGTTAGATCTTGATGTATTAGCTTGATTAATCTTTAGATCCATCCTTTTCCTCCGTGATTACGCTTGTTTAGTGTTTTTAAAATTTGAAAACTTCAACTCTTGGTTCTGTTCGAATTTATAAGGCTGTTGGGTGCTTGATGTTGGCTTGATTTTGTTGATTTGGAGTTAGTTCTTTGAGGGTTTTAAGTAGTATGTTTGAAAACTTGTCATATAAGCATGTTTTACAAAGTTTTGGAAAAATAAATTTGGTTGTTTAGGGGGCTAGAAACTGTGGCCTCTAAGATGGTTTTGGGGGATGTTGTAACTTGATTTTAAAGTATGTTAGATGTTATGGAAGTTGGTTTAAGGTTTAAGGATTTAAGTGTGGTAAAATGATATGTTTTGGAAATGAAAAGTTGAAAAATTTTGGGTTTGTTTTAGGGCACCAAAACCGTTGCTTTTATGTTATTCTTAAACATTCTTTTAAGTTGTTTTATGTCTCTAAAATATTGTAAAAGTTGGTTAAGAATTTGGTTTGGCAAAACATTTCAAAGAAGTTTGATTTTGGGAAAAGATTTGGTTTATGTTTCAATAATTGTTTTGAACTTGTAATGAAATTGTTTCTGAAATTTGGTGACATGTTTTAGTGTTTTAAAAAGTGGTTCAAAGTTGGGAAAATACTATTGAAAGTGGTAAAATACTATTCCAATTGGTAAATGTAATATCCCAATTTTTAAGAAAAGTAATTTTAATGATAAAATCCTGAATACTTGAAAATAAGTCTTAGAGATTGATCACCTCAATGATTTACTGAGAGTACGGGAAATTATTTTGAGATATTCGGAATAATTTATTATAAATAATTATTATTCGTGATGTCAATTCGAATTAATTGATAGCGTAGACGTATGCTGTTATTAAAGAGAATTCATCAATTATACTTATTATAAGTTTCTGACGTGTGTGATAGCAGCGTATTTTTGTTGACTAAGAAAATGATTGAATTAAATCAAGATGAAATTAAATTTAAGAATTAATATTTAATATTAATTCATGGTTCGAAAATCGTCGAAGAACTCTAACGAAGTTTCGTCGCGTTTTGGACCACCGGTTAGTCTTTACCCGCGAATAAAATTTTAAATGAAAATCGAATCGTAACTTGTTGTGAATATTTTTGAGTGTTTTAGATTGTTTTTATTATTTGTGATAATATTTTATCACGCGATGAATTAATTTCTCGGTAAATTAATTTTCGCGAATCAATCGGCGAAGAATTAATTGGTAATGCGATTACTCGGCACCGTGTTTTGGCACTCTTTAGACCCTAGGATTAGAGGGTAATTATGAGAGATGAGAGATAAAAATTTTTACACTTTGATGAGATTAGCATCTTGCTTTAAGTGCTAGTTGTCACCTTTTTGTGGTTAAAACTTTTATGCTTATCCTAATTCATTCTTGACCAAGTATTATACTTGTTAATTAAATCTTTTTCACACCTCCTTGGGTGCCTAATCAGGCCGAAACCAGTCCTCCCCTTTCTTTTTACACATTCATTTATATTTTCATTATTTGGCCACTCCCATTATTCCCTTAATTGGTCTCAAGACATGTATTAGGAGTTGTTTAATTTTTACCCCCTCCCTTCGAGCCTCATCAGGCCGTAGCCCATATCTTCCTCTATTTCACTTTTCTTTAAGTTTTGGTGTGAGAAATTAGGAGAGAAAGCCAAGTAAAAACATTTGTCTTACTTATTTTTATTGCTCCACTTTTTCTTAAACAGGGCCGCGACCCTCCCCTCCCTTATTTCACCTTCATTTTATTTCTCTTCCTCTTTCTCAATTCCAGCCGAAGCTCCCTCCTCACTCCCACTCATTTTATTTCATTCTCATTCTCCAAGTTCCAAGTGTGAGTATTTCTTCCTCCTTCCTTTTACTTCCAGCGAGAACACCCCTCCCATTTACTCCCATTCTAAATATTTCTTCCTTCCTCTAAATCACCTAGTGTGGGTGGAAAGGAAACAAAACCCATTTCTCTTCCTTGGTCCTTTATTTAGCCGTGAGCTTGGCACAAGGAAAAATCACCATTTCTTTCAAATTCCATCTCCATTTTTAGTGCTAGTTCTTGGTCTTTTGAGTAAGGTTGAAACCACAAATCCTTTCACCTCTTCTATTCCCAAAACCATGAACCCTAAACATTGTGGGTGAGGGTTTCTTTTCATTTTCCTTGTCTAATTTACTAACTCATTTAGTTATATATGTCTTGATGATGATCAAAGAGCAAGAGGATCAATTTTCCCCAAATTTTGGGAACCCCTAGGTTTTATGAAAAAGGGGAGATGTGATTGTTCAAGTGAATCACCAAATTAGTATGGGGTTCTTACTCCTTATTATTTGTTGTTGTTGTTGTAATTGTCAATTTTAATTTGAATCAAAGATTTAGAAGTTTTGGGTGAAAACCCTTGTTCTTGAGGATGCTTGAAGTTAGGATTGGGTCTTGATTAGGCTTAGGTTTTGGAAATGAATTGGTGTTTTGTGAAAGGGTTTAAATATAGAATGATGTTGTTTAATTAGTTTGGATATTTGCAAATTTTTTTGGGAAAAAGGGGAGTATGGCCGCGAGCTATCAAGGCTTGGGAGGCAAATATTTTTGTGCTTCTAGCACCACAGACCAAATCGTTTGCGCAGGCTGTGAATAATGCATGCGCCGTCCCCTACAGTCAACTCCCGAAACCTGGTATCAAAGGTGGCGAACTGTCAATCCAAATACCTGAAGATGCTTACCTTGCTGGTTTAGAGAGATGCAAGAACCATCTCCATGGTCGCCTTTTTCTCTCTAAAGGTGACGTCCCAATTCGCGCGGCTGCCTTGCGTAACAAGCTTCAAGATTTGTGGAAACCTATTGGACATTGGCACATGATTCCTCTTGGCAAAGGATATTATGAGTTTGAATTCTCTTCTGTTGAAGATCTCCGAAGCGTCAGATCGATCACTTCTTGGCAATTACGACCGGGTTTCTTGCGTTTATATTCTTGGACACCTAATTTCGATATCAAGAACCTCAAGCAATCAAATGCCCAATGCTGGGTTCGGATTGTAGGGCTTGCTCAAGAGTATTGGGACCCTCGTATAATCTTTGCCATCGCTGGAAGCATTGGCATCCCTATATGCCTAGATGAAGCAACGAACAAACGCATGCTTGGACACTTTGCTCGCGTCCTTATTGATATTGATCTCACTTCTCACCTTCGAAGCAAACTTTGGGTTGAAAGGCTTGGTTTCTCCTTCCTAGTGGAACTGGTTTATGAGAACTTGCCCCTGTTTTATTCTTCTTGCAAACAACTCAGTCATTCTATTTCTACTTGCAGGAAGAAGGATAAAGAACACTTGGTGGATGATCATGGCCCTAAGATCATTCGCAAATATCATGCTCCTAGGCAGCCTATTGTTAGAAACACTGAACCAGTGGCTGTTGCTACTAAGAATGGCCCTCCGAATATTGGGAATCATGCTGTTGAGCAGCCCATTCCTGCTGTGAACCAGGATTCGAACAACGACCGTCAAGTTGAAGATGAGCAGAATGTTGCACATGCCCTCGAAGTAGTGATTCATGCTGCGAGCTTTACCAATCGCGAACCTCTTCATGATCAGGTTGCCAACATTGAGCAACAGGTGGAAGTTGAAAGGAATGGAGTTTCTTCCACTGTTAATGTTAATTTGGGTGATGGTAATTGCGCCCATCAGGTTTTAGTTGTGGCACAACCAGAAACCAATAATAAGGAGATGGAAGTTGACATGGAAGTGCAATTTATCACTGACACAAATGCTTTCAAAGGGGTCAACAATGAGCCCTTTAATGCAGTTGATTTGCAGAGTGGTAAGTGTAACACCTGAGGACGAGATCGACCTCGTATTAGGACGTCGGATCGAGACCTCGACCAAGACCTTGTGTCGAGATCCCGTGCCAAGATCGCGTGCCGAGGTCATTTGCCGAGCTGAGGAGACCGCGTGCACTAGCTGCTGAGCTGAGGAGGTCGCGTGTCGAGTTGATGAAGTCGCGTACCGAGCTGAGGAGGTCGCATGTCGAACTGAGGAGGCCGCGTTCACGAACTCGTGTTAGAATAGAACCTTGTGCGCTTGCACGAGCACCCTAGTCGACATCGTGTCGAGATGATACCTCGTATTCTTACGAACGTTTTTCAGCGTTATTATTATATTGTTTGTAATAATTATATTGTCGGCTTGCCGTTCTCGTCGCGTGTCTAGATCTCTGACCTATAGAGTAGAGGGTAATCATGAGAGAGTAGCGATTAGATGGGTAGATTGACTGATGGGATTGGCATCTTATAGCTGGAGTTACGATTATGCCCCTTCTCTCACCAGCTGTATACCACGATCGGTTTTTCCTCAAACACTCATTCTTTCTCTTTTCTTCTTTCTTCTTCCTTCCTTCTCGCCTGAAGTTTCGTTGTTTTTCTCCCAAACCTTCCATCGAAGATACCTTGAGTTCAATCGAGCTTCTGCATAAGCTTTCTTCATCACCCTTGTTCATCCTTATCTTCTCGACATATCCCGCCTGTTCAACCATCACCATTGAGGTATGAAGAACAGATTTTTCTTTTCCTCCGTACTCTCGCTTAGCACTATTTCTTCTTTCCATTTTTAGCCAGTTTTATGCTTCCAAATCATGTCAAACTGATGGGTTTTCTCCTTCACGATATTACCTATCTTTCTAACCGATTATTCGAGCTTGTAAAACAAATTTTTTCTCTGATCTCTGCAATCGGCAGTGCCCAGAAACCCTTCATTTTTGGTTTGTTTCGATTTCTTGTTTTTCGTTTGTTGCTTCTGGTTGTTGTTGTCGTCGATCTATCTGTTGTGGCATCAGATAGCCTTTTTCATGAACTTTTGATCAAAAACCCTAACTTTGTGTTAGAGGAAAAATATATTTCAGTTCTTGAGTTTTTATATTTTCTGGGTTGTGGTTAAGTTTGGGAAGAGAGCTAAGTGTATTAGAACCCATAGATCGAACTGAGTTGTGTTTGTTTTAGGAAGTCTGATTCCCGAGATCGTGTGATTTCCGAATCGAGGTGTACGGGAAAGCGAATCCAAGGACGTGGAAGCAGCGGAATCCAGATCGAGAATCAGACGTGTCGAGGTCGATCGAGAAGCGACGCGTGTCGAGGTCGATTGAGGACATTACGTGTCGAAGTCGTTGTCGAGCTCGTTGAAGACACCGTAGTGTCAAGGTCGTTGTCGGCAAAGCATTAACTTGGAGTTCGGTAAGGGCAAACTTTTAGACATTATTAAGACTTTATTTTATATGTTCTTGTGAATGGATTTCTTGATCTGCGGTCGAGCATGAAATGTTGTGATATGATTGGATTTTGCATGTATTTAATATGTGATTGAATATATCTTTGTGAATGGTGTAATCTTGCATGTTGAATTGCTTTTCTTCATGTCGAGCTTGCTCTTTTTATTTGACATGCGGTTGAATATCTTGTGTTTAACTCTTTGAATATCGTATGCGGCGAATTGTTCATCGAGTGAAGCGAGCTAGGTCGGTCGTATGACGTTTTTGAGCCGTGACCGGATAACTAAGGGTGCTAGGTCCCCTTTTGTTTACGGGAGATTGACTAGACGCCGCCACGCTATGGGACTGAGTCGATCGCCCTAGGGAGAGCGAGGATCCCAAGGCTTCGGCTGGACTTTCCGACATACGGTACGGCGTGTGCATTCCGGAAAAATTGTCGAGTCGAGAGAAAATGGATTGCGAGTTGTGTCGAGTCTAGAGTGAGATGGTCGAGTCACGTCGGTGAATGTTATACTTTACTGTTTGCTTATATCTTTTATGTCGAGCTTATCTTGAATTGTTGAGAAGTTGACCCTTTCCCGTGGTGCCTTCAATCCATGACGGTTACCCAGGCGAGGTCGAGGGCGCAGGGAACTCGACAGTAGATGATGCCGAGGAGGAGCTCGACGAGGACCCGAGTGACGACCTGTACTTGTCGTGATTGATTATGTTTGTTCGACGTATTTCTTTTGATGACTGTACTTTGTTTTTCTTGTGTTCGAGGTCGTGACCAGTTTGGGCCGGGTATGTTTTATTGCTCTGAGGTAGGCGGTGGTCTTACTTTTGGAGCGACCTGCGTGGGAGTCTGCCGGAAGTACCCCAGGGTATGATTGCTCTTTTGAAGTCGTCATACCTTAGGTGTATTTTCTTGGTACATTTACTACTCTGTATTTTGTATACATTATTATTTCGAGTGATATATATATGTATGTTATGCATGTATGTTTTATTAGAATTTAAGTCTTGTGTCTTAGTTGCACCATGTTTCGAAAAGCTGTAATTACTCTGATGTGCACGAGCTGGTTTTATAAAAAAATATAGTCCGCATTTTTTAAAAGGCACAAGAGTTTCGCTTTAAAACACATCTCATACTGAGTTTAGTTGAGCTCGGTGTGTTGAGCTCGGTAACTCGAGCTCGGTATATTGAGCTCGGTAGCGGTCTGAAACGGTCGTTACATTGTTGGTATCGAGCGCTTAGTTCGACCGAGCCGTGCATAGGAATTTGACCGTCACCGTGGTCGGGTTGTAACACCCGAGGACGAGATCGACCTCGTATTAGACGTCGGATCGAGACCTCGACCAAGACCTTGTGTCGAGATCCCGTGCCAAGATCGCGCGTCGAGGTCATTTGTCGAGCCGAGGAGACTGCGTGCACTAGCCAGCCGAAATGAGGAGATCGCGTGTCGGTGATGAAGTCGCTGCATCGAGCCGAGGAGGCCGCGCGCGGCACGAACTCGTGTTAGAACCTTGTGGCGCTTGCACGAGCACCCTAGTCGACATCGTGTCGAGATGATACCTCGTATTCTTACGAACGTTATTCAGCGTTATTATTATATTGTTTGTAATAATTATATTGGCGGCTTGCCGTTCTCGTCGCGTGGCTAGATCTCTGACCTAGAGAGTAGAGGGTAGTCATGAGAGAGTAGCGATTAGATGGGGAGATTGACTGGTGGGATTGGCATCTTATAGCTGGAGTTACGATTATGCCCTTCTCTCACCACCGTATACCACGATCGGTTTTCCTCAAACACTCATTCTTTCTCTTCTTCTTTCTTCTTCCTTCCTTCTCGCCTGAAGTTTCGTTGTTTTTCTCCAAAAACTTCCATCGAAGAAACCTTGAGTTCCATCGAAGCTTCGTGATAAGCTTTCTTCATCAACCTTGTTCCTCATTATCTTCTCGACATATCTACTTTGCTCGACCATCACCATTGAGGTATGAAGAACAGATTTTTCTTTTCCTCTGTGCTACTGTTTAGCGCTATTTCTTCTTTCCATTTTCAGCCAGTTTTATGCTTCCAAATCATGTCAAACTGATGGGTTTTCTCCTTCACGATATTACCTATCTTTCTAACCGATTATTCGAGCTTGTAAAACAAATTTTTTCTCTGATCTCTGCAATCGGCAGTGCCCAGAAACCCTTCATTTTTGGTTTGTTTCGATTTCTTGTTTTTCGTTTGTTTCTTCTGGTTGTTGTTGTCGTCGATCTATCTGTTGTGGCATCAGATAGCCTTTTTCATGAACTTTTGATCAAAAACCCTAACTTTGTGTTAGAGGAAAAATATATTTCAGTTCTTGAGTTTTTATATTTTCTGGGTTGTGGTTAAGTTTGGGAAGAGAGCTAAGTGTATTAGAACCCATAGATCGAACTGAGTTGTGTTTGTTTTAGGAAGTCTGATTCCCGAGATCGTGTGATTTTCGAATCGAGGTGTACGGGAAAGCGAATCCAAGGACGTGGAAGCAGCGGAATCCAGATCGAGAACTGTGACGCGTCGAGGTCGATCGGTGAGACGTGTCGAGGTCGGTCGATTGAGGACATTACGCGGTCGAAGTCGTTGTCGAGCTCGTTGAAGACCGTGTCAAGGTCGTTGTCGGCAAAGATTAACTTGGAGTTCGGTAAGGGCAACTTTTAGACATTATTAAGACTTTATTTTATATGTTCTTGTGAATGGATTTCTTGATCCGTTTCGAGCATGAAATGTTGTGATATGATTGGATTTTGCATGTATTTAATATGTGATTGAATATATCTTTGTGAATGGTGTCTTGCATGTTGAATTGCTTTTCTTCATGTCGAGCTTGCTCTTTTTATTTGACATGCGGTTGAATATCTTGTGTTTAACTCTTTGAATATCTGATGAGGCGAATTGTTCTTCGAGTGAGCAAGCCAGGGGAGTCGTATGACGCTTTTGAGCCGTGGACCGGATAACTAAGGGTGCTAGGTCCCTTTGTTTACTGGAGATTGACCAGACGTCGCCACGCTATGGGACCCGAGTTGATCGTCCTAGGGAGAGCGAGGATCCCAAGGCCGGCTGGACTTTCCGACATACTGAGACGGCGTGTGCATTCGGAAAAATTGTCGAGTCGAGAGAAAATGGATTGGCGAGTTGTGTCGAGTCCAGAGTGAGATGGTCGAGTCACGTCGGTGAATGTTATACTTTACTGTTTGCTTATATCTTTTATGTCGAGCTTATCTTGAATTGTTGAGAAGTTGACCCTTTCCCGTGGTGCCTTCAATCCATGACGGTTACCCAGGCGAGGTCGAGGGCGCAGGGAACTCGACAGTAGATGATGCCGAGGAGGAGCTCGACGAGGACCCGAGTGACGACCTGTACTTGTCGTGATTGATTATGTTTGTTCGACGTATTTCTTTTGATGACTGTACTTTGTTTTTCTTGTGTTCGAGGTCGTGACCAGTTTGGGCCGGGTATGTTTTATTGCTACAGGGTAGACTGGTGGTCTTACTTTTGGAGCAGCCCCCTGCGTGGGAGTCTGCCGGAAGTACCCCCAGGGTATGATTACTCTTTTGAAGTCGTCATACCTTAGGTGTATTTTCTTGGTACATTTACTTCTCTGTATTTTGTATACATTATTATTTCGAGTGATATATATATGTATGTTATGCATGTATGTTTTATTAGAATTTAAGTCTTGTGTCTTAGTTGCACCATGTTTCGAAAGTCAGAATTACTACGATGTGCACGAGCTGGTTTTATAAAAACAAATATAGACCGCATTACTTTTAAAAGGCACAAGAGTTTCGTTTTAAAACACATCTCATACAGGTTTAGTTGAGCTCGGTGTGTTGAGCTCGGTAACTCGAGCTCGGTATATTGAGCTCGGTAGCGGTCTGAAACAGTCGTTACATTGTTGGTATCGAAGCGATTCGATTACGGCCAGAAATTGTGCTTAGAATTTGACCGGTCATCGTGTCGGGTTGTAACACCTGAGGACGAGATCGACCTCGTATTAGGACGTCGGATCGAGACCTCGACCAAGACCTTGTGTCGAGATCCCGTGCCAAGATCGCGTGCCGAGGTCATTTGCTGAGCTGAGGAGACTGCGTGCACTAGCTGCTGAGCTGAGGAGATCGCGTGTCGAGCTGATGAAGTCGCATGTCGAACTGAGGAGGCCGCGTGCACGAACTCGTGTTAGAACCTTGTGCGCTTACACGAGCACCCTAGTCGACATCGTGTCGAGATGATACCTCGTATTCTTACGAACGTTATTCAGCGTTATTATTATATTGTTTGTAATAATTATATTGTCCGGCTTGCCGCTCGCCGCGTGTCTAGACCTCTGACCTATAGAGTGGAGGGTAATCATGAGAGAGTAGCGATTAGATGGGTAGATTGCCTGATGGGATTGGCATCTTATAGCTGGAGTTACGATTATGCCCCTTCTCTCACCAGCTGTATACCACGATCGGTTTTTCCTCAAACACTCATTCTTTCTCTTTTCTTCTTTCTTCTTCCTTCCTTCTGCTCTGAGTTTCGTTGTTTTTCTCCAAATACTTCCATCGAAGAAACCTTGAGTTCCATCGAGCTTCGTGATAAGCTTTCTTCATCAACCTTGTTCCTCATTATCTTCTCGACATATCTACTTTGCCGACCATCACCATTGAGGTATGAAGAATGATTTTTCTTTTCCTACGTACTCTTGTTAGCGCTATTTCTTCTTTCCATTTTCAGCCAGTTTTATGCTTCCAAATCATGTCAACCTGATGGGTTTTCTCCTTCACGATATTACCTATCTTTCTAACCGATTATTCGAGCTTGTAAAACAAATTTTTTCTCTCGATCTGGCAATCAGCGCGCCGTAAACCCTTCATTTTTGGTTTGTTTCGATTTCTTGTTTTTCGTTTGTTGCTTCTGGTTGTTGTTGTCGTCGATCTATCTGTTGTGGCATCAGATAGCCTTTTTCATGAACTTTTGATCAAAAACCCTAACTTTGTGTTAGAGGAAAAATATATTTCAGTTCTTGAGTTTTTATATTTTCTGGGTTGTGGTTAAGTTTGGGAAGAGAGCTAAGTGTATTAGAACCCATTGTGTTTGTTTTAGGAAGTCTGATTCCCGAGATCGTGTGATTTCCGAATCGAGGTGTACGGGAAAGCGAATCCAAGGACGTGGAAGCAGCGGAATCCAGATCGAGAACTGTACGTGTCGAGGTCGACTGAGAAGCGTACGTGTCGAGGTCGATTGAGGACATTACGTGTCGAAGTCGTTGTCGAGCTCGTTGAAGACAAATTGTCAAGGTCGTTGTCGGCAAAGATTAACTTGGAGTTCGGTAAGGGCAACTTTTAGACATTATTAAGACTTTATTTTATATGTTCTTGTGAATGGATTTCTTGATCTGTGTCGAGCATGAAATGTTGTGATATGATTGGATTTTGCATGTATTTAATATGTGATTGAATATATGCTGTGAGTGGTGTACTGCATGTTGAATTGCTTTTCTTCATGTCGAGCTTGCTCTTTTTATTTGACATGCGGTTGAATATCTTGTGTTTAACTCTTTGAATATCGTATGCGGCGAATTGTTCATCGAGTGAGCGAGCTAGGTGAGTCGTATGACGTTTTTGAGCCGTGACCCGGATAACTAAGGGTGCTAGGTCCCCTTTTGTTTACGGGAGATTGACTAGACGTCGCCACGCTATGGGACCTGAGTTGACCGGCCCTAGGGAGAGCGAGGATCCCAAGGCTTTCGGCTGGACTTTCCGACATACTGATGCACGGCGTGTGCATTCGGAAAAATTGTCGAGTCGAGAGAAAATGGATTGCGAGTTGTGTCGAGTCTAGAGTGAGATGGTCGAGTCACGCCGGTGAATGTTATACTTTATCGCTTTGCTTATATCTTTTATGTCGAGCTTATCTTGAATTGTTGAGAAGTTGACCCTTTCCCGTGGTGCCTTCAATCCATGACGGTTACCCAGCGAGGTCGAGGGCGCAGGAACTCGACAAAGAGATGATGCCGAGGAGGAGCTCGACGAGGACCCGAGTGACGACCTGTACTTGTCGTGATTGATTATGTTTGTTCGACGTATTTCTTTTGATGACTGTACTTTGTTTTTCTTGTGTTCGAGGTCGTGACCAGTTTGGGCCGGGTATGTTTTATTGCTACAGGGTAGACTGGCGGTCTTACTTTTGGAGCAGCCCCTGCGTGGGAGTTCTGGGAAGTACCCCAGTGGTATGATTACTCTTTTGAAGTCGCCATACCTTAGGTGTATTTTCTTGGTACATTTACTTTCTACGTATTTTGTATACATTATTATTTCGAGTGATATATATATGTATGTTATGCATGTATGTTTTATTAGAATTTAAGTCTTGTGTCTTAGTTGCACCATGTTTGAAAAGTCGTAATTACTCGATGTGCACGAGCTGGTTTTATAAAAACAAATATAGACCGTATTTTTAAAAGGCACAAGAGTTTCGCTTTAAAACACATCTCATACAGGTTTAGTTGAGCTCGGTGTGTTGAGTTTCAGAACTCGAGCTCGGTATATTGAGCTCGGTAGCGGTCCTGAAACAGGTCGTTACATTGTTGGTATCAGAGCAGTTCGGTTCTGACCGAGCTGTGCTTAGGAATTTGGACTGGTCACTGTGTCGGGTTGTAACACCTGAGGACGAGATCGACCTCGTATTAGGACGTCGGATCGAGACCTCGACCAAGACCTTGTGTCGAGATCCCGTGCCAAGATCGCTGCGTCGAGGTCATTTCTTTGCCGAGGAGAGCTGCGTGCACTAGCCGGCCGAAATGAGGAGATCGCGTGTCGAGCTGATGAAGTCGCGTACCGAGCTGAGGAGGCCGCGTGCACGAACTCGTGTTAGAACCTTGTGCGCTTGCACGAGTACCCTAGTCGACATCGTGTCGAGATGATACCTCGTATTCTTACGAACGTTATTCAGCGTTATTATTTTATTGTTTGTAATAATTATATTGTCGGCTTGCCGCTCGTCAGCGTGTCTAGATCTCTCGACCTATAGAGTGTAGGGTAATCATGAGAGAGTAGCGATTAGATGGGTAGATTGACTGATGGGATTGGCATCTTATAGCCGGAGTTACGATTATGCCCCCTTCTCTCACCAAATTGTATACCACGATCGGTTTTTCCTCAAACACTCATTCTTTCTCTTCTTCTTTCTTCTTCCTTCCTTCGCCTGAAGTTTCGTTGTTTTTCTCCAAAAACTTCCATCGAAGAAACCTTGAGTTCCATCGAGCTTCGCATAAGCTTTCTTCATCAACCTTGTTCCTCATTATCTTCTCGACATATCTCACCTTTCGACCATCACCATTGAGGTATGAAGAACAGATTTTTCTTTTCCTCTGTGCTACTGTTTAGCGCTATTTCTTCTTTCCATTTTCAGCCAGTTTTATGCTTCCAAATCATGTCAAACTGATGGGTTTTCTCCTTCACGATATTACCTATCTTTCTAATCGATTATTCGAGCTTGTAAAACAAATTTTTTCTCTGATCTCTGCAATCGGCAGTGCCCAGAAACCCTTCATTTTTGGTTTGTTTCGATTTCTTGTTTTTCGTTTGTTTCTTCTGGTTGTTGTTGTCGTCGATCTATCTGTTGTGGCATCAGATAGCCTTTTTCATGAACTTTTGATCAAAAACCCTAACTTTGTGTTAGAGGAAAAATATATTTCAGTTCTTGAGTTTTTATATTTTCTGGGTTGTGGTTAAGTTTGGGAAGAGAGCTAAGTGTATTAGAACCCATTGTGTTTGTTTTAGGAAGTCTGATTCCCGAGATCGTGTGATTTCCGAATCGAGGTGTACGGGAAAGCGAATCCAAGGACGTGGAAGCAGCGGAATCCAGATCGAGAATCATGCGTGTCGAGGTCGACTGAGAAGCGTACGTGTCGAGGTCGATTGAGGACATTACGTGTCGAAGTCGTTGTCGAGCTCGTTGAAGACAGCCGTGTCAAGGTCGTTGTCGAGCAGCATTAACTTGGAGTTCGGTAAGGGCAACTTTTAGACATTATTAAGACTTTATTTTATATGTTCTTGTGAATGGATTTCTTGATCTGTGTCGAGCATGAAATGTTGTGATATGATTGGATTTTGCATGTATTTAATATGTGATTGAATATATGCTGTGAGTGGTGTACTGCATGTTGAATTGCTTTTCTTCATGTCGAGCTTGCTCTTTTTATTTGACATGCGGTTGAATATCTTGTGTTTAACTCTTTGAATATCGTATGCTTAATTGTTCATCGAGTGAGCGAGCTAGGTGAGTCGTATGACGTTTTGAGCCGTGACCGGATAACTAAGGGTGCTAGGTCCCCTTTGTTTACGGGAGATTGACTAGACGCCGCCACGCTTATGGGACTGAGTCGACCGTCCTAGGGAGAGTGAGGATCCCAAGGCTTTGGCTGGACTTTCCGACATACTGCACGGCGTGTGCATTCGGAAAAATTGTCGAGTCGAGAGAAAATGGATTGCGAGTTGTGTCGAGTCTAGAGTGAGATGGTCAAGTCACGTCGGTGAATGTTATACTTTCTTGTTTGCTTATATCTTTTATGTCGAGCTTATCTTGAATTGTTGAGAAGTTGACCCTTTCCGTGGTGCCTTCAATCCATGACGGTTACTCAGGCGAGGTCGAGGCGCAGGAACTCGACAAAGAGATGATGCCGAGGAGGAGCTCGGCGAGGACCCGAGTGACGACTGTACTTGTCGTGATTGATTATGTTTGTTCGACGTATTTCTTTTGATGACTGTACTTTGTTTTTCTTGTGTTCGAGGTCGTGACCAGTTTGGTAGGGTATGTTTTATTGCTACAGTGGTAGACTGGTGGTCTTACTTTTAGAGCGACCCCTGCGTGGGAGTCTTTAGGAAGTACCCCAGGTATGATTACTCTTTTGAAGTCGTCATACCTTAGGTGTATTTTCTTGGTACATTTACTACTCTGTATTTTGTATACATTATTATTTCGAGTGATATATATATGTATGTTATGCATGTATGTTTTATTAGAATTTAAGTCTTGTGTCTTAGTTGCACCATGTTTCGAAAAGCTGTAATTACTCTGATGTGCACGAGCTGGTTTTATAAAAAACAAATATAGACCGTACTTTTTAAAAGGCACAAGAGTTTCGTTTTAAAACACATCTCATACAGGTTTAGTTGAGCTCAGTGTGTTGAGCTCGGTAACTCGAGCTCGGTATATTGAGCTCGGTAGCGGTCCTGAAACGGGTCGTTACATTGTTGGTATCAGAGCAGTTCGGTTCTGACCGAGCTGTGCATAGGAATTTGGACTGGTCACTGTGTCGGGTTGTAACACCTGAGGACGAGATCGACCTCGTATTAGGACGTCGGATCGAGACCTCGACCAAGACCTTGTGTCGAGATCCCGTGCCAAGATCGCGTGCCGAGGTCATTTCTTTGGTGAGGAGAGCTGCGTGCACTAGCCGAGCCGGTGAGGAGATCGCGTGTCGAGTGATGAAGTCGCTGCATCGAGCCGAGGAGGCCGCGCGTACTAACTCGTGTTAGAACCTTGTGCGCTTGCACGAGCACCCTAGTCGACATCGTGGTCGAGATGATACCTCGTATTCTTACGAACGTTATTCAGCGTTATTATTATATTGTTTGTAATAATTATATTGCTCGGCTTGCCGCTCGTCGCGTGTCTAGATCTCGACCTATAGAGTAGAGGTAATCATGAGAGAGTAGCGATTAGATGGGTAGATTGGTGATGGGATTGGCATCTTATAGCCGGAGTTACGATTATGCCCCTTCTCTCACCAGCTGTATACCACGATCGGTTTTTCCTCAAACACTCATTCTTTCTCTTTTCTTCTTTCTTCTTCCTTCCTTCTGCTCTGAGTTTCGTTGTTTTTCTCCAAAAACTTCCATCGAAGAAACCTTGAGTTCCATCGAGCTTCTGCATAAGCTTTCTTCATCAACCTTGTTCCTCATTATCTTCTCGACATATCTCGCCTGCTCGACCATCACCATTGAGGTATGAAGAACAGATTTTTCTTTTCCCCTGTGCTACTGTTTAGCGCTATTTCTTCTTTCCATTTTTAGCCAGTTTTATGCTTCCAAATCATGTCAAGCGATGGGTTTTCTCCTTCACGATATTACCTATCTTTCTAACCGATTATTCG
This sequence comes from Calophaca sinica, assembly GCA_037113605.1. NCBI lineage: Eukaryota > Viridiplantae > Streptophyta > Magnoliopsida > Fabales > Fabaceae > Calophaca > Calophaca sinica. The sequence goes on along the minus strand of CM073733.1, from coordinate 70,696,280 downwards.
AGCTTGTAAAACAAATTTTTCTCTCGATCTCTGCAATCGGCGGTGCCCGAAACCCTTCATTTTTGGTTTGTTTCGATTTCTTGTTTTTCGTTTGTTGCTTCGGTTGTTGTTGTCGCCGATCTATCCATTGTGGCATCAGATAGCCTTTTTCATGAACTTTTGATCAAAAACCCTAACTTTGTGTTAGAGGAAAAATATATTTCAGTTCTTGAGTTTTTATATTTTCTGGGTTGTGGTTAAGTTTGGGAAGAGAGCTAAGTGTATTAGAACCCATAGATCGAACTGAGTTGTGTTTGTTTTAGGAAGTCTGATTCCCGAGATCGTGTGATTTCCGAATCGAGGTGTACGGGAAAGCGAATCCAAGGACGTGGAAGCAGCGGAATCCAGATCGAGAACTGTACGTGTCGAGGTCGACTGAGAAGCGTACGTGTCGAGGTCGATTGAGGACATTACGTGTCGAAGTCGTTGTCGAGCTCGTTGAAGACAGCCGTGTCAAGGTCGTTGTCGAGCAGCATTAACTTGGAGTTCGGTAAGGGCAACTTTTAGACATTATTAAGACTTTATTTTATATGTTCTTGTGAATGGATTTCTTGATCTGTGTCGAGCATGAAATGTTGTGATATGATTGGATTTTGCATGTATTTAATATGTGATTGAATATATCTTTGTGAGTGGTATCTTGCATGTTGAATTGCTTTTCTTCATGTCGAGCTTGCTCTTTTTATTTGACATGCGGTTGAATATCTTGTGTTTAACTCTTTGAATATCGTATGCGCTAATTGTTCATCGAAGTGAGCGAGCTAGGTGAGTCGTATGACGTTTTTGAGCCGTGACCCGGATAACTAAGGGTGCTAGGTCCCCTTTTGTTTACGGGAGATTGACTAGACGTCGCCACGCTATGGGACCTGAGTTGACTGTCCTAGGGAGAGCGAGGATCCCAAGGCTTCGGCTGGACTTTCCGACATACGGTACGGCGTGTGCATTCCGGAAAAATTGTCGAGTCGAGAGAAAATGGATTGCGAGTTGTGTCGAGTCTAGAGTGAGACGGTCGAGTCACGTCGGTGAATGTTATACTTTACTGTTTGCTTATATCCTTTATGTCGTGCTTATCTTGAATTGTTGAGTAGTTGAACCTTTCCCGTGGTGCCTTCAATCCATGACGGTTACCCAGGCGATGTCGAGGGCGCAGGGAACTCGACAGCAGATGATGCCGAGGAGGAGCTCGACGAGGACCCGAGTGACGACCTCTATCTGTCGTGATTGATTATGTTGCTGGATGTTGTTTTTTTTTTTTATGGCTGTACCTTGTTTTTCTTTTGGAGTAGTATGTCGTGACCAGTTTGGGCAGTGTTGTTTGTTGTTTCAGGGTAGACTGGTGGTCTTACTTTTGGAGCAGCCCCCTGCGTGGGAGTCTGCCGGAAGTACCCCAGGTATGATTGCTCTTTTGAAGTCATCATACCTTAGGTGTATTTTCTTTATACATTACTACTCTGTATTTTGTATACATGATTATTTAGAGTGATATATATATGTATGTTATGCATGTATGTTTTATTAGAATTTAAGTCTTGTGTCTTAGTTGCACCATGTTTCAAAAGTCAGAATTACTCGATGTGCACGAGTTGGGTTTTATAAAAAAATATATCGTATTTTTAAAAGGCACAAGAGTTTCGTTTTAAAACACATCTCATACAGTTTATGTTGAGCTCGGTGTGTTGAGTTTCGGTAACTCGAGCTCGGTATATTGAGCTCGGTAGCGGTCAAAACGGTCGTTACATTGTTAGTATCGAGCGATTCGGTTCGACCGAGCCGTGCATAGAATTTGGACTAGTCACCGTGTCGGGTTATATGTGTTGGGTACTTAATTGTATTATGTTGATTCTTTGTTTGATTAAGTGAAGCACTTATTGCTTGAAAAATTGTTTGAACTGTTTCTGATTGAAGCAGGTGTTTTAACACATCCTTGTTCCGAGATTCGGCTGTGGTTTTGAACTTTGTAGAATCTAATGCCACCAGAGGAATACGACGGCCGCAACCGAGAACGCCGACATGGAACGAGCAATTCAAGCTATGACCGAGATGGCGGCAGCCATGGCTCAACAATCACCGCCAGAACTCAACAGGCTAACGCGATGGCTCAACAGACGGCAGCGTTAACTCAAGAGAACTTGCGGCAACAAAGAACGAGCGTAACTAAATGTCAAGCTAGAGGATTAGCAGACTTCAGAAGCATGATCCACCGAAGTTCTACGGTGAGCCAAATCCGGATAAAGTCGATCTTTGGATGCAAGAGATCGAGAAGATCTTCGAGGCACTTCATTGCGGACAACGTGAAGGTCGACCACGCCACCTACTTGCCGCTAGGAGACGCAGAGTATTGGTGGAAAGGAGTGAAGCAAACATTTATAGCGTAACGCCGCGAGATGACCCGGGAGCTTTTTCGTGAAAGGTTCTTGGACAAGTACTTCCCAGACATCGCACGAGCCGAGAAGGTGCAGGAATTTCTTCAATCGCAATAAGGCAACTCGACAAATGTCCGAGTATGCGCCAAGTTCGAGTCGTTGGCGAGGTATTTCAGTCCATTTCGTGGATCGAGCTGACCAAAGATGGTTAAGTGAGAGATTCCAACGGGATTGAGATTCGACATTCAGAAGTCGGTGGTGTCAGCCGAGGATCCAAACCTCCAAGAGCCGATTGATCGATGTGTCGAGGTAGAAGGAGTAAGAAGCCACAAGAAGAAGACTGCTAGGGCGGACCGTGAGACCCCAGAGTGCGGGGTAGAGATTTGCCTGTAAAGGAAAACAACCGCAGAAGAAGCCTTACGACCGACCTCAGGGGAACGACAACAGGGGACAGTATCGTCCGATGACCCAGGGAGCGAGGAGTGGAGGTCAGACCGGTGTCGAGGTGACTTGCTATCGATGTGGAAAGCTGGGACATTACGCGAGTAACTGTACTCAGAAGGAGGAGGTGTGTTTCAACTGCAAGAAGCCAGGGAATTTTGCCAAGGATTGTCCTACACCTAAAGCTGAACCGACGATGCTTGCGGCAAGAGCCAAAGGAAAGCGTCAGGTAGCTAAAGGCAGAGTCTTTTGCATGAGTGGCGAGGAAGCAGAACGAGCTGATGATCTTATCCAAGGTGAATGTGAGATCGAGGGTAAATCCTTATCCGTTCTCTTTGATTCGGGTGCAACCCATTCCTTTATTTCTTCTGATTGTGTGAACCATTTGAACTTGATTGTGATCGCTTTACTGCTCAAATTGGTAGTTACAACCCAATGCTAAAACCTTAGTCACAAACACCGCATGTCTTAATTGTGTAAAGTGGTTATTGAGTAGAAAGTTTGTGGTCAATTTGGTTTGTTTGCCTCTTAAGGGCTTAGATGTCATCCTCGGGATGGATTGGTTGTCACACCACCATGTCCTCTTGGACTGTGCCCGTAACCGTAATTTTTCCAGACCTTGGAGTCTCCAATTATCTTTCTCGCCGAACGTATTGGAGTTTCTTTGAAAGAAGGAACTAGGGAATACATGTATCCGCTAGTTCGGAAGTTTTCCAAAGGTCGACGCGTGAAGAATGTTCGGTGGTGTGTGACTTTGAGGGCGTTTTTCCCGAAGGCGTGCCAGGGTTACCACCAAGACGAGAGGTCGAAGTTCTCCATCGACCGATTCCAGGGACAGACCGATTTCAAAGCGCCATACAGATGTCTCCTCGCCGAGATGAAAGAATCAAGTCCCAGATCGAACACTTGGAGTCGAAGCAATTCATACGACCGAGCCGTGTCACCGTGGGGAGCTCGGTGTTGTTGGTTAAGAAGAAGGATGGACGATCAAGATCGTGCGTAGATTACCACGAGCTCAACAAGGGTACTGTGAAGAACCGTCATCCGTTACCACGTATTTACGGCTTGATGGGTCAACTTCCTGGAGCGGAGATCTTTCCAAGATAGACTTGAAGCTCGGGCTACCATCGATTCGCGTGAAGGAGGAAGATGTTGCCAGCGACTTTCAGGACCAGTGACACGGTCACTACGAGTACTTGGTGATGCCGCTTTGAGTGACGAATCGCGCCACCGTGTTTATGGATTACATGAACAGGATTTTCCATTCGTTCTTGGATCAGTTCGTTGTAGTGTTCATCGACGACATATTGATCTACTCGAGGAACCGAGAAGAGCACGCAGAACACTTATGTCGAGTACTGCAGATATTACGAGATAAGCAACTCTATGCCAACCTGTCGAAGTGTGAATTTTGGCTCGAAGAGGTGAATTTTCTTGGTCACGTGATTTCCAAAGAAGGGATAGTTGTGGATCCAACTAAGATTGAGGCGGTGTTAGCGTGGGAACAGCCGAAGACGGTTACCGAGGTCAGGAGTTTTGTCGGCTTAGCAGGATATTACCGAAGATTCATTGAAGGTTTCTCGAAGATTGTCGCGCCTCTTACACGACTGACGAGGAAGGATCAACCTTTTGCCTGGACCGAGGAGTGCGAAGCCAGTTTTCAAAAGGCGAAGGAGCTTTTGACGACAGCGCCTGTGCTGATTTTGCCTCAACCAGAAGAGCCTTACGAGGTGTATTGTGATGCGTCACACCAGGGATTGGGATGCGTGCTGATGCAACATCGGAAGGTGGTCGCGTATGCTTCAAGACAGCTTAAGATTCACGAGAGGAACTACCCTACTCATGACTTGGAGCTGGCAGCAGTAGTTTTTGCGCTGAAGATATGGAGGCACTACCTTTATGGGAGTACTCTTACTGTTTTCAGCGATCACAAGAGCTTGAAGTACCTGTTCGACCAGAAAGAGCTCAACATGCGTCAGCGAAGATGGACGAATTTCTCAAGGACTACGACTTTACGTTGGAATACCATCCTGGTAAGGCTAACGTGGTAGCAGATGCGTTGAGCAGGAAGAGCGTTTTAACCTCGGCGATGATGATCAAGGAGTTGGAGATGCTCGAGAAGTTCCGAGACTTGAAGTTGAGTGTCGAAGTTTCACCGGGAAGTCGAGATTTGGTATGCTTACCATTTCTAACAGATTGTTGGGCGAGATCCGAGACCAGCAAGTTCATGACGAGCTTCGCAAGAGAAGATTCATTGATAAGCGCAAGGGAAGGCGACAGAATTTCACGTCGGAGCGGACGACATCTTAAGGTGCAATGGCCGAATATGTGTACCTAACGTAGCCGAGCTGAGAAAGTTGATACTCGACGAAGCGCATAAGAGCAACTTTAGTATTCATCCAGGAGTTACGAAGATGTATCAAGACTTGAAGAAGCATTTTTGGTGGTCCGGAATGAAGAAGCAAGTGGCCGAGTACGTAGCTTCGTGTTTAACGTGTCAGAAAGCGAAGGTGGAGCACCAACGACCTGCGGGAATGTTACAATCGCTTGAGGCACCGGTTTGGAATTGGGAAAGTATTTCCATGGCTTTCGTTGTAGGTTTGCGGAAGACGCAGAAGAAGAATGATTCGATTTGGGTGATCGTCGACCGATTGACCAAATCGCTTTCATTTCTTACCAAAGGAGGTCGACATACAACGTGGAAAGGTCGACCGAGATCTACATCGCGAGATAGTACGACTTCATGGAATACCCTCTTCGATCGTGTCGGACCGAGATCCAAGTTCACATCTCATTTTTGGAGGGAATTGCAAGGAGCGATGGGAACCGAGCTCAGGCTTAGCTCGGCATATCATCCACAGCATCGACGGCCGATCGAGAGAACGATCCAATCGCTTGAAGATTTGTTGCGAGCTCAGACGTTAGATCACCGAGGAAGTTGGAACGACGTCTTACCATTGGTGGAGTTCACATACAATAACAGTTTCCATGCGAGTATTGGAATGGCACCTTTTGAAGCACTGTATGGACGGAAATGTCAGACGCCTCTTTGTTGGTACCAGGACGGCGAGCGAACAGTCGTAGGACCAGATATGATCCAACAGACTACCGAGAAGATCCGTTTGATCAGAGATCGGATGCGAACATCTCAAAGTCGACAGAAGAGTTATGCAGACCAACGACGTCGACCACTCGAGTTCGAGGAAGGAGAACATGTATTTCTTAGAGTCACCCCCACTACTGGAGTTAGTCGAGCGATCAAATCCAAGAAACTCACCCCTAAATTCATTGGACCTTACCAGATTCTTCGTCGTATCGGTCCAGTGGCATATCAGATTGCCTTGCCACCATTCATGTCGAACATTCACGACGTCTTCCACGTCTCACAATTGCGGAAGTATGTTTCCGACCCCTCTCATGTCATCGAACCGGATGTGATTCAAGCGAAGGGCGACGACCTATCTTTCAAGCATTACCAGCAAGGATCGTTGATCGGAAAGCCAAGCGATTATGAACAAAGAGATTCAACTCGTCAAAGTTGTGTGGGATCGTAAGACGGGACATGCGACTGGGAGCTGGAGGAGAAGATGAAGACTCGATTACCACTGAACTTTTCCGAGGTAAGAATCTTATTTGCAATTTCGAGGACGAAATTTTTAGAGGAGAGATTGTAACACCTGAGGACGAGATCGACCTCGTATTAGGACGTCGGATCGAGACCTCGACCAAGACCTTGTGTCGAGATCCCGTGCCAAGATCACGTGCCGAGGGCATTTGGCCGAAATGAGAGAGCTGCGTGCACTATTGGCCGAAATGAGGAGATCGCGTGTCGAGCTGATGAAGTCGCATGTCGAGCTGAGGAGGCCGCGTGCACGAACTCGTGTTAGAACCTTGTGCGCTTGCACGAGCACCCTAGTCGACATCGTGTCGAGATGATACCTCGCATTCTTACGAACGTTATTCAGCGTTATTATTATATTGTTTGTAATAATTATATTGTCGGCCACCGCTCGCCGCGTGTCTAGATCTCTGACCTATAGAGTAGAGGGTAATCATGAGAGAGTAGCGATTAGATGGGTAGATTGACTGATGGGATTGGCATCTTATAGCTGGAGTTACGATTATGCCCCTTCTCTCACCAGCTGTATACCACGATCGGTTTTTCCTCAAACACTCATTCTTTCTCTTTTCTTCTTTCTTCTTCCTTCCTTCTCGCCTGAAGTTTCGTTGTTTTTCTCCAAAACTTCCATCGAAGAAACCTTGAGTTCCATAGAGCTTCAGATAAGCTTTCTTCATCAACCTTGTTCCTCATTATCTTCTCGACATATCTCGCCTGCTCGACCATCACCATTGAGGTATGAAGAACAGATTTTTCTTTTCCTCTGTGCTACTGTTTAGCGCTATTTCTTCTTTCCATTTTTAGCCAGTTTTATGCTTCCAAATCATGTCAAACTGATGGGTTTTCTCCTTCACGATATTACCTATCTTTCTAACCGATTATTCGAGCTTGTAAAACAAATTTTTTCTTCCGATCTCGCGAATCGACAAAGGCCCGTAAACCCTTCATTTTTGGTTTGTTTCGATTTCTTGTTTTTCGCTTGTTGCTTCGGTTGTTGTTGTCGCCGATCTATCCGTTGTGGCATCGATAGCCTTTTTCATGAACTTTTGATCAAAAACCCTAACTTTGTGTTAGAGGAAAAATATATTTCAGTTCTTGAGTTTTTATATTTTCTGGGTTGTGGTTAAGTTTGGGAAGAGAGCTAAGTGTATTAGAACCCATAGATCGAACTGAGTTGTGTTTGTTTTAGGAAGTCTGATTCCCGAGATCGTGTGATTTCCGAATCGAGGTGTACGGGAAAGCGAATCCAGATCGAGAACTGTACGTGTCGAGGTCGACTGAGAAGCGTACGTGTCGAAGTCGTTGTCGAGCTCGTTGAAGACAGCCGTGTCAAGGTCGTTGTCGAGCAGCATTAACTTGGAGTTCGGTAAGGGCAACTTTTAGACATTATTAAGACTTTATTTTATATGTTCTTGTGAATGGATTTCTTGATCTGTGTCGAGCATGAAATGTTGTGATATGATTGGATTTTGCATGTATTTAATATGTGATTGAATATATGCTGTGAATGGTGTACTGCATGTTGAATTGCGTTTCTTCATGTCGAGCTTGCTCTTTTTATTTGACATGCGGTTGAATATCTTGTGTTTAACTCTTTGAATATCGTATGCGGCGAATTGTTCATCGAGTGAGCGAGCTAGGTGAGTCGTATGACGTTTTGAGCCGTGACCGGATAACTAAGGGTGCTAGGTCCCTTTTGTTTACTGGAGATTGACTAGACGCCGCCACGCTATGGGACTGAGTTATCGGCCCTAGGGAGAGCGAGGATCCCAAGGCTTCGGCTGGACTTTCCGACATACCTGTACGGCGTGTGCATTCGGAAAAATTGTCGAGTCGAGAGAAAATGGATTTGCGAGTTATGTCGAGTTAGAGTGAGATGGTCGAGTCACGTCGGTGAATGTTATACTTTCTTTGTTGCTTATATCCTTTATGTCGTGGCTTATCTTGAATTGTTGAGAAGTTGACCCTTTCCCGTGGTACCTTCAATCCATGACGGTTACCCAGGCGATGTCGAGGGCGCAGGAACTCGGCGGCCAGATGATGCCGAGGAGGAGCTCGACGAGGACCCGAGTGACGACCTCTATCCGGCCGTGGATTGATTATGTTCTTTGGATGTTGTTTTTTTTTATGGCTCAGTACCTTGTTTTTCTTTTGGAGTAGTATGTCGTGACGATTTGGCAGTGTTGTTTGTTGTTTCAGGGTAGACTGGTGGTCTTACTTTTGGAGCAGCCCCCTGCGTGGGAGTCTGCCGGAAGTACCCCCAGGGTATGATTGCTCTTTTGAAGTCGTCATACCTTAGGTGTATTTTCTTTATACATTGCTACTCTGTATTTTGTATACATTATTATTTCGAGTGATATATATATGTATGTTATGCATGTATGTTTTATTAGAATTTAAGTCTTGTGTCTTAGTTGCACCATGTTTCGAAAAGCTGTAATTACTCTGATGTGCACGAGTTGGTTTTATAAAAAAAAATATATCGTATTTTTAAAAGGCACAAGAGTTTCATTTTAAAACACATCTCATACAGGTTTATGTTGAGCTCGGTGTGTTGAGCTCGGTAACTCGAGCTCGGTATATTGAGCTCGGTAGCGGTCCGGAAACGGGTCGTTACACGGGTTATATGTGTTGGGTACTTAATTGTATTATGTTGATTGCTGTTTGATTAAGTGAAGCACTTATTGCTTGAAAAATTGTTTGAACTGTTTCCTGATTGAAGCAGTGTGTTTTAACACATCCTTGTTCTGAGATTCTGACAGGGTTTTGAACTTTGTGGAATCTAATGCCACCTCGTAGGAATACGACAGCTGCAACCGAGAACGTCGACATGGAACGAGCAATTCAAGCTATGACCGAGATGGCGGCAGCCATGGCTCAACAATCAGCTGCTGCAACTCAACAGGCTAACGCGATGGCTCAACAGACGGCAGCGTTAACTCAGAACTCGGCAAAGAACAAAGAACGAGCGTAACGAAATGTCAAGCTAGACGATTGGCAGACTTCAGGAAGCATGATCCACCGAAGTTCTACGGTGAGCCAAATCCGGATAAAGCTGATCTTTGGATGCAAGAGATCGAGGAGATCTTCGAGGCACTTCATGTCCCTGACAACGTGAAGGTCGACTACGCCACCTACTTGCTGCTAGGAGACGCAGAGTATTGGTGGAAAGGAGTGAAGCAAACATTTATAGCAGAACGTCACGAGATGACCTGGGAGCTTTTTCGGGAAAGGTTCCTGGACAAGGACTTCCCAGATAATCGCACGAGCCGAGAAGGAGCAGGAATTTCTTCAATCGCAAAGAAGGCAACTCGACAAAGGTCCGAGTATGCGGCCAAGTTCGAGTCGCCATGAGGTATTTCACCCATTCCGTGATCGAGTTGACCAAAGATGGTTAAGTGAGAGATTCCAACGGGGACTGAGATTCGACATTCAGAAGTCGGTGGTGTCGCTGAGGATCCGAAACCTCCAAGAGCTGATTGATCGATGTGTCGAGGTAGAAGGAGTAAGAAGCCACAAGAAGAAGACTGTTGTGGGCGACGGAGACTCGCAGTGCGGCGTAGATTTCCATAGAAAGGAAAACAACCGCAGAAGAAGCCTTACGACCGACCTCAGGGGAACGACAACAGGGGACAGTATCGTCCGATGACCCAGGGAGCGAGGAGTGGAGGTCAGACCGGTGTCGAGGTGACTTGCTATCGATGTGGAAAGCCGGGACATTACGCGAGTAACTGTACTCAGAAGGAGGAGGTGTGTTTCAACTGCAAGAAGCCAGGGAATTTTGCCAAGGATTGTCCTACACCTAAAGCTGAACCGACGATGCTTGCGGCAAGAGCCAAAGGAAAGCGTCAGGTAGCTAAAGGCAGAGTCTTTTGCATGACTGGCGAGGAAGCAGAACGAGCTGATGATCTTATCCAAGGTGAATGTGAGATCGAGGGTAAATCCTTATCTGTTCTCTTTGATTCGGGTGCAACCCATTCCTTTATTTCTTCTGATTGTGTGAACCATTTGAACTTGATCGTGATCGCTTACTGCTCAAATTGGTAGTTACAACCCCACCGCTAAAACCTTAGTCACAAACTTGCATGTCTTAATTGTGTAGTGGTTATTCGAGTAGAAAGTTTGTGGTCAATTTGGATTGTTTGCCTCTTGAGGGCTTAGATGTCATCCTCGGGATGGATTGGTTGTCACACCACCATGTCCTCTTGACTGTGCCCGTAAAGCGTAATTTTTCCAGACCTTGGAATCTCCAATTATCTTTCACGAACGTATTGGAGTTTCTTTGAAAGAAGGAACTAGGGAATACATGTATCCGCTAGTTCGGAAGTTTTCCAGCAGTAGACGTGAAGAATGTTCGGTGGTGTGTGACTTTGAGGACGCTTTTCGAAGACGCGCGGGGGTTACCACCAAGACGAGAGGTCGAAGTTCTCCATCGACCGATTCCAGGGACAGGACCGATTTCCAAAGCGCCATACAGGATGTCTCTCGCCGAGATGAAAGAATCGAAGTCCCAGATCGAACACTTGGAGTCGAAGCAATTCATACGATCGAGCGTGTCACCGCTGGGAGCTCCAGTGTTGTTGGTTAAGAAGAAGGATGGACGATCAAGATCTGCGTAGATTACCGCGAGCTCAACAAGGTTACTCGTGGAAGAACCGTTATCCGTTACCACGTATTGACGACTTGATGGATCAACTTCGTGGAGCGGCGATCTTTCCAAGATAGACTTGAAGCTCGGGCTACCATCGATTCACGTGAAGGAGGAAGATGTTGCCAAAACAGCTTTCAGGACCAGATACGGTCACTACGAGTACTTGGTGATGCCGTTTGGAGTGACGAATGCGCCAGCTGTGTTTATGGATTACATGAACAGGATTTTCCATTCGTTCTTGGATCAGTTCGTTGTAGTGTTCATCGACGACATATTGATCTACTCGAGGAACCGAGAAGAGCACGCAGAACACTTATGTCGAGTACTGCAGATATTACGAGATAAGCAACTCTATGCCAACCTGTCGAAGTGTGAATTTTGGCTCGAAGAGGTGAATTTTCTTGGTCACGTGATTTCCAAAGAAGGGATAGCTGTGGATCCAACTAAGATTGAGGCGGTGTTAGCGTGGGAACAGCCGAAGACGGTTACCGAGGTCAGGAGTTTTGTCGGCTTAGCAGGATATTACCGAAGATTCATTGAAGGTTTCTCGAAGATTGTCGCGCCTCTTACACGACTGACGAGGAAGGATCAACCTTTTGCCTGGACCGAGGAGTGCGAAGCCAGTTTTCAAAGACTGAAGGAGCTTTTGACGACAGCGCCTGTGCTGATTTTGCCTCAACCAGAAGAGCCTTACGAGGTGTATTGTGATGCGTCACACCAGGGATTGGGATGCGTGCTGATGCAACATCGGAAGGTGGTCGCGTATGCTTCAAGACAGCTTAAGATTCACGAGAGGAACTACCCTACTCACGACTTGGAGCCGGCGCAGAGTTTTTGCGCCAAGATATGGAGGCACTACCTTTATGGGAGTACTTCATCGCTTTTCAGCGATCACAAGAGCTTGAAGTACTGTCGACCAGAAAAGAGCTCAACATGCGTCGGCGAAGATGGACGAATTTCTCAAGGACTACGACTTTACGTTGGAATACCATCCCGTAAGGCTAACGTGGTAGCAGATGCGTTGAGCGGAAGAGCGCTTTAACCTCGGCGATGATGATCAAGGAGTTGGAGATGCTCGAGAAGTTCCGAGACTTGAAGTTGAGTGTCGAAGTTTCACCGGGAAGCCGAGATTTGGTATGCTTACCATTTCTAATGATTGTTGGACGAGATCCGAGACCACAAGTTCATGACGAGCTTCGCAAGAGAAGATTGATTGATAGCGCAAGGGAAGGCGACAGAATTTCACGTCGGAGCGGACGACATCTTGAGGTGCAATGGCCGAGTATGCGTACCTAACGTATCCGAGCTGAGAAAGTTGATACTCGACGAAGCGCATAAGAGCAACTTTAGTATTCATCCAGGAGTTACGAAGATGTATCAAGACTTGAAGAAGCATTTTTGGTGGTCCAGAATGAAGAAGCAAGTGGCCGAGTACGTAGCTTCGTGTTTAACGTGTCAGAAAGCGAAGGTGGAGCACCAACGACCTGCGGGAATGTTACAATCGCTTGACGTACCAGTTTGGAAATGGGATAGTATTTCCATGGATTTCGTTGTAGGTTTGCCGAAGACGCAGAAGAAGAATGATTCGATTTGGGTGATCGTCGACCGATTGACCAAATCTGCTCATTTCTTACCAGTGAGGTCGACATACAACGTGGAAAGGCTGACCGAGATCTACATCGCGGAGATAGTACGACTTCATGGAATACCCTCTTCGATCGTGTCGGACCGAGATCCGAAGTTCACATCTCATTTTTGGAGGGAATTGCAAGGAGCGATGGGAACCGAGCTCAGGCTTAGCTCGGCATATCATCCACAGACTGACGGTCAGACTGAGAGAACGATCCAATCGCTTGAAGATTTGTTGCGAGCTTGTACGTTAGATCACCGAGGAAGTTGGGACGACGTCTTACCATTGGTGGAGTTCACATACAATAACAGTTTCCATGCGAGTATTGGAATGGCACCTTTTGAAGCACTGTATGGACGGAAATGTCAGACGCCTCTTTGTTGGTACCAGGACGGCGAGCGAACAGTCGTAGGACCAGATATGATCCAACAGACTACCGAGAAGATCCGTTTGATCAGAGATCGGATGCGAACATCTCAAAGTCGACAGAAGAGTTATGCAGACCAACGACGTCGACCACTCGAGTTCGAGGAAGGAGAACATGTATTTCTTAGAGTCACCCCCACTACTGGAGTTGGTCGAGCGATCAAATCCAAGAAACTCACCCCTAAATTCATTGGACCTTACCAGATTCTTCGTCGTGTCGGCCCAGTGGCATATCAGATTGCCTTGCCACCATTCTTGTCGAACATCCACGACGTCTTCCACGTCTCACAATTGCGGAAGTATGTTTCCGACCCCTCTCATGTCATCGAACCGGATGTGATTCAACTGAAGGACGACCTATCTTTCGAAGCATTACCAGCAAGGATCGTTGATCGGAAAGCCAAACAGTTGCGGAACAAAGAGATTCAACTCGTCAAAGTTGTGTGGGATCAGAAGACGGGAGATGCGACTTGGGAGCTGGAGGAGAAGATGAAGACTCAGTACCCTGAACTTTTCCGAGGTAAGAATCTTATTTGCAATTTCGAGGACGAAATTTTTTTTAGAGGGAGAGATTGTAACACCTGAGGACGAGATCGACCTCGTATTAGGACGTCGGATCGAGACCTCGACCAAGACCTTGTGTCGAGATCCCGTGCCAAGATCGCGTGCCGAGGTCATTTGCCGAGCTGAGGAGACCGCGTGCACTAGCTGCTGAGCTGAGGAGGTCGCGTGTCGAGTTGATGAAGTCGCGTACCGAGCTGAGGAGGTCGCATGTCGAACTGAGGAGGCCGCGTTCACGAACTCGTGTTAGAACCTTGTGCGCTTGCACGAGCACCCTAGTCGACATCGTGTCGAGATGATACCTCGTATTCTTACGAACGTTTTTCAGCATTATTATTATATTGTTTGTAATAATTATATTGTCGGCTTGCCGTTCGCCAGCGTGTCTAGATCTCGACCTATAGAGTAGAGGGTAATCATGAGAGAGTAGCGATTAGATGGGTAGATTGGTGATGGGATTGGCATCTTATAGCCGGAGTTACGATTATGCCCCTTCTCTCACCAAATTGTATACCACGATCGGTTTTTCCTCAAACACTCATTCTTTCTCTTTTCTTCTTTCTTCTTCCTTCCTTCGCTTCCGAAGTTTCGTTGTTTTTCTCCAAAAACTTCCATCGAAGAAACCTTGAGTTCCATCGAGCTTCTGCATAAGCTTTCTTCATCAACCTTGTTCCTCATTATCTTCTCGACATATCTCGCCTGCTCGACCATCACCATTGAGGTATGAAGAACATATTTTTCTTTTCCTCTGTGCTACTGTTTAGCGCTATTTCTTCTTTCCATTTTTAGCCAGTTTTATGCTTCCAAATCATGTCAAACTGATGGGTTTTCTCCTTCACGATATTACCTATCTTTCTAACCGATTATTCGAGCTTGTAAAACAAATTTTTTCTCACGATCTGCAATCGGCGGCCCGTAAACCCTTCATTTTTGGTTTATTTCGATTTCTTGTTTTTCGCTTGTTGCTTCTGGTTGTTGTTGTCGTCGATCTATCTGTTGTGGCATCAGATAGCCTTTTTCATGAACTTTTGATCAAAAACCCTAACTTTGTGTTAGAGGAAAAATATATTTCAGTTCTTGAGTTTTTATATTTTCTGGGTTGTGGTTAAGTTTGGGAAGAGAGCTAAGTGTATTAGAACCCATAGATCGAACTGAGTTGTGTTTGTTTTAGGAAGTCTGATTCCCGAGATCGTGTGATTTCCGAATCGAGGTGTACGGGAAAGCGAATCCAAGGACGTGGAAGCAGCGGAATCCAGATCGAGAACTGTACGTGTCGAGGTCGACTGAGAAGCGTACGTGTCGAGGTCGATTGAGGACGGTACGTGTCGAAGTCGTTGTCGAGCTCGTTGAAGACAGCCGTGTCAAGGTCGTTGTCGAGCAGCATTAACTTGGAGTTCGGTAAGGGCAACTTTTAGACATTATTAAGACTTTATTTTATATGTTCTTGTGAATGGATTTCTTGATCTGTGTCGAGCATGAAATGTTGTGATATGATTGGATTTTGCATGTATTTAATATGTGATTGAATATATGCTGTGAATGGTGTACTGCATGTTGAATTGCGTTTCTTCATGTCGAGCTTGCTCTTTTTATTTGACATGCGGTTGAATATCTTGTGTTTAACTCTTTGAATATCATATGCGGCGAATTGTTCATCGAGTGAGCGAGCTAGGTGAGTCGTATGACGTTTTTGAGCCGTGACCCGGATAACTAAGGGTGCTAGGTCCCCTTTTGTTTACGGGAGATTGACTAGACGTCGCCACGCCAGGGGACTGAGTTGACCGGCCCTAGGGAGAGCGAGGATCCCAAGGCTTCGGCTGGACTTTCCGACATACGGTACGGCGTGTGCATTCCGGAAAAATTGTCGAGTCGAGAGAAAATGGATTGCGAGTTGTGTCGAGTCTAGAGTGAGATGGTCGAGTCACGTCGGTGAATGTTATACTTTACTGTTTGCTTATATCTTTTATGTCGAGCTTATCTTGAATTGTTGAGAAGTTGACCCTTTCCCGTGGTGCCTTCAATCCATGACGGTTACCCAGGCGAGGTCGAGGGCGCAGGGAACTCGACAGTAGATGATGCCGAGGAGGAGCTCGACGAGGACCCGAGTGACGACCTGTACTTGTCGTGATTGATTATGTTTGTTCGACGTATTTCTTTTGATGACTGTACTTTGTTTTTCTTGTGTTCGAGGTCGTGACCAGTTTGGGCCGGGTATGTTTTATTGCTACAGGGTAGACTGGTGGTCTTACTTTTGGAGCAGCCCCCTGCGTGGGAGTCTGCCGGAAGTACCCCCAGGGTATGATTGCTCTTTTGAAGTCGTCATACCTTAGGTGTATTTTCTTGGTACATTTACTACTCTGTATTTTGTATACATTATTATTTCGAGTGATATATATATGTATGTTATGCATGTATGTTTTATTAGAATTTAAGTCTTGTGTCTTAGTTGCACCATGTTTCGAAAAGCTGTAATTACTCTGATGTGCACGAGCTGGTTTTATAAAAAAAAATATAGACCGTACTTTTTAAAAGGCACAAGAGTTTCGTTTTAAAACACATCTCATACAGGTTTAGTTGAGCTCGGTGTGTTGAGCTCGGTAGCGGTCCTGAAACGGGTCGTTACAGTAAGAATCCTTTGATTGGTCCCGAATCTTCGGATGAGGAGACAGATATTGAGGTGGATGAAGCTGACAACAATTCGTTGCATCAGGGATCTACATCAGCTAACAACAACCAGGTTAATAATTCTCCCTCTTCTAACTCCTTTGTGCCAGATTCTGTTTCTTTTGTAGGTCCTATGCATGTGCTGCATGATGACGCTCCTAACAAAAACATCAATGAGCATTTGTTAGAGACCCCCATTCATTCATCATTGAATCTGAATCACATTGTTAGGCATGACTTAGCAATTGTGGGTCGACTTTGGGATGACAAGCCTGAAGATGTGAATGACATTGAGTTAGTTGAAAACACTGATGAAATTAAGTCTGCCTCAGCTACCAAATACTTGATAAATAACCAGACCGTTGAGCCTCAAGCGGAATTCGTCAAAGTGTTGTCCAAGTCACAGAAGAGAAAGCTAAGGCAAAAGACAAAATCTGGTGGTAAGATGGACTATAATACCCGCTCTAGGGCAGCCACGAAACAATCCTCTAAATGAGAGCCATCTATTGGAATGCTAGAGGGGTAGCCAATCCTGATACTAGATTGGTTATCAAGCAGCTAGTCACTACTAATAGACCTAATCTTTTGTTTATTTCTGAGCCGTGGATTCGGTTAGATCAGTTCCCTTCCCGTTTTTGGTCTAATTTGAACTACAAAGTCTTTGAGGTGAACAACAGACAGAACCTTATTCCAAACCTTTGGTGCATTTGTCATGTTTCTTTAAATCCTACTATTATCTCTGTTACTAACCAGTTGGTTGCCTTCTCTTTGGAGTGGGAGAATCAGCTTTTCTATATGGCTGCAGTTTATGCTTCCAATTCTTACATGGTTCGCAGACAGCTGTGGCAGGACTTGACGGATATTCAGGTGTCTAATCAGGGTGCTTGGTGTTTTATTGGGGACTTTAACACTGTGTTAGGGTCGCATGAGTATAGAGGTAAAGGGACCCCGACCCAAATTGCCTGCAATGACTTTAGAGATTGGTCCGACAGCTCCAGCTTGGTCCATATCAACACTAGAGGCGCGTTTTTCACCTGGACCAATAGCAGGAAAGGCCGAAACCTCACTGAACAGCGACTGGATCGCTCTATTGCAACCAGGACTGGCTTTCTACCTGGAGTGCTGTGTCTTGCTGTACTTTAGTGAGGTCTAAATCTGATCATCATCCTATTTGTTTAGAGTTTAACAAGCAGGAAATAGCCTTCCCTACTTCTTTTAAGTTTTTAAAAATGTCGGCCGACCATGATGATTGCTATGGTATAATTAGGGACGCTTGGGCCACTCCGGTCTCTGGCTGCCCTATGGTTGTGCTCACACAAAAGCTCAAGTTAGTCAGGGAGAAGCTCAAGCATTGGAATAAACACTGCTTTGGGGATATCAATCTCAAGGTCCAGGCTGCCATGAATTCAATTTCTTCGATCCAGGAGAAATTGGATTTGCATGGGTATTCGGATGATTTAGTTGAGCAAGAGAAGTTGGCTCAAGTCAATCTCCATCAAGCTCTGCAGCTCCAAGAATCCTTTTGGAAAGAAAAGTCTAGATTGACCGCACACCTCTGGGGATAGGTGCACTTCTTTCTTTCATACAAATACCAAAATCGAAACACAACAAAGAGGATGACCATGCTCAAATCGGTGATGCTATTCTTCGACCCTATTGATATTGAGAATCATACTCTTGATTTTTACACTTCGCTCTTTCTTTGTTGACAATAATTGTCTTTGATAATGGTCTTATTGAATCTGTTATTACTCCTGAGGTTACTGTTGATGATAATTTGATGCTGACTAACTTGCCTTCTATGGACGAGGTTAAAAATGCGGTCTTCACTATGAATGCAAATGGCACTCTGGGCCAGATGGTTTTGGGGGCTTCTTCTTCACGAAGTACTGGGATGTAGTTGGTTCTGATGTTTTTAATGCGGTGCTCCAGTTCTTCAAGACAGGTTGGATCCTTCCGAACTTTAATTCTAATATTGTGGTTCTTATTCCTAAGACCCCAGAAGCAGATACTATTGGTCAGTATAGGCCTATTGCCCTAGCTAACTTTAAATTCAAGATCATCACTAAGGTTCTTGCTGATAGATTAGCCAAAGTGGCTTCCAAAATTGTTTCGCAAAATCAAAGAGGTTTCATTCAGGCGCTGATTTTTTTGTATTGGTGTGGCTTGAGCGATTAACCTTCTCCACAAGAAAAGTTTTGGTGGTAACATTGCTCTTAAAATTGACATCAAAAAGGCTTTTGATAAAATTGATTGGACCTTTCTTCTGAAAACGCTTAAGCAGTTTGGCTTCTATCCGGCCTTTTGTAATTGGGTTGGTATCATTCTCAAGTCGGCTAAACTTTCTATATCCGTCAATGGTAAATCTGCCGGTTACTTTGCTTGCAAGCGGGGGGTCAGGCAGGGAGATCCTCTTTCTCCTCTTCTCTTCTGCCTTGCTGAAGAAGTCCTTAGTAGAGGTATTTTAAAGTTAGTTGAGCACGGTGATTTACTGCAAATGGCCAGTCCGAGAGGGTATAAAGTCCCTAGCCATGTTCTTTATGCAGATGACATTCTTATTTTCTGCAAAGGTACAAAGAAAAATATTGAAAATCTCATGAACCTCTTCCAGCTTTACAACCAGGCTTCCGGTCAGAATATTAATTATGAGAAATCCAAGTTTTATGATGGTTGCATCCCTCGTGCCCGGCTTCAATCCCTTTTGAATATCTTGGGTTTTGGTCGGGGTCAGCTCCCGTTTACCTATCTTGGCGTGCCTTTGTTTAGAGGGACGCCTAGGAAGGCGCATCTTCAACCTATTGCTGATTAAATTATTCTTAAGCTTGCTTCTTGGAAAGGATCCATGCTCTCTCTTATGGGGAGAGTCCAGCTTGTTAAATCTGTTATTTATGGAATGCTGACTTACTCTTTTCAGGTGTACGCTTGGCCGATTTCTCTTCTGAATTTGTTGGATAGATGTATTCGGAACTTTATTTGGTCTGGCAACATCCATAACTCTAAAGTGGTCACTGTGGCTTAGCATAAGGTGTGTACTCCTTTGGAGGCTGGTGGTCTGGGTCTTCGCTCTTTAAAAGCAACCAACAAGGCTGCTATGCTTAAAATATGTTGGGAGCTTAAGTCTTCTAATGCCCAATGGGCCCAGCTTCTTAGAGCTAGAGTCTTAAAAAATAAGGCCTCTATTAACTATCACATTAACTCATCCATTTGGGCTAGTTTGAGGCACCTTGTCAACATTGTTGATACTCATATCTCTTGGCAGCTTGGTGATGGTACTACTATCAATTTCTGGTTGGATTCTTTGGCTCTCCCGGTAGATTGTCAACTTGCTTAATATCCCGACTTCGCACGGGTTCCACTTCTTTGCTAAGGTTAGTGATTTTATTTCGAATTATGAGTGGCACATCCCCCAGGTTTTGCTGCAGCGTTATCCCTTTCTGGTTACTGAGATTCGGAATATCAAGATTCCCAGGTTCCCTAGCTCTGACACTTGTCTTTGGAGGGACACTGCTTCAGGGGGCCTCTCCTTGAAAGCAGCTTACAACTTCCACGCCCCTTCTGCGCATCCTTTAGCTTGGACCAAGCTGATTTGGAGAAACTCTATTCCCCCTTCCAAATCTTTTCTCATTTGGCGGTTAATTCATGACAGGTTTCCTACGGATGATCAATTATGGAGGAGGGGTTGCACCATTGTTTCTGTGTGTAGTCTCTGAGTGATTGTCTTGGGTCGGTTTTGGATACCTCTTCTGTGACACTCTAATCCCCGTTTCGAAAATCGTTAAATAAAATAAATCAAATAAAAAAGATCAACGGATAACTCGACGAATAAATCAATTTCAGATATCATTCAGTTTGCAAGTATTTAGTAATAACAAGCATAGTAAGTATTTTTCTTTCAAAGGTCTTATTTGAAATTGTGGAATAAAAATAAAACCAAACGACATACGAACCCCCAAAGAAAAGAAAACCTGTGTCACATAGCCTCAGAGCTTTACTTAACCCAAATTTTACACAACAAAGAACGAAATACATAAAAGATTCGACGTCTCACTAAGAAAATGTTCTAAATAAAACTATAAAAATTCTCCATAAGAGGCCTTCACCACTAGCTACGTGTCCTGGTATTAGTAGTGTCTGCAATCGAACATGGAAGAACAAGAGACAAACAACCATAGAGGGTGAAATGCGTTGAAATCGAGTTATAGTGATATTTAGAGAGAAAAAGGTGAACAAATAAATAATATATTTATATACGTATTTTCACACCACACTATAACAATCAATTCACATAAAGTAGCAACAACATCTCGTATCATCCACGAGTACACGCAGAAAATTTCATTATTCCTCATAGTCACATAATTATCAAAAGAAAATAATGCAGGATGCTAACGACACTACTTCTTATGCATGTGGTACCATCTACTACTCTGGGAAGTCTCCTAGGAGTACATATTTGGTTTAATAGAGATCACCTCTGGGTGTTTTACTCTATTACCGCATACTCTCAACTAGGGATGATAATGTCAGGTGACGGTCGGGGTAGCTAAGTCGATAAGTGGTCCCGGTCAAGGCGACACTCAAACTATTAGGGAACACAAACTCGGCTTCTCACCCTCTAGGCCGAGGTATTGCCACTTGTGAGCTCACTCATATTGGCCTCCACCTTTCATTTCAATAGTGCTTCCCCATCCTGTTACAAGGGTTGTATGACAAACAAACACACAAGGTCGGGTTTCCTCCGAACGTCATAGTTCAATTTTTCATCGACAATCCATCATGGCCCATATGGCTAGGATCATCTCACAAGGAATGACTCAAGTCCCATTATGGCGACTAATAGCTAGGTGACTTGCACAAAGGTCATTTATCCTTTCAAGGTCATTGCCACAAGTGTGGACTTTTCACAACCATCATCACAAAATAATAAACGGATCAAAGAATAAATCATAAGAAATCCACGACTTGTCTTAAGAATAATTATTTCTTGATCATGTAATTAAAATCTGTAGCAACGCAACAAACACCGCAACAACGCAGCAACAACAACAAAAATCGTACAAAGACAGAAACTGCACAGTACAACGTAAATTCTGCAGCAGAAAATTCTGCAGCAACAGAAACAGGAACTGCACTAAAAAAAAAACTACCGCAGCCAACGAAAATTCTGCAGAAAACAGAAGCAACAACAACAGAATTTTTCGCAGCAATTTAAACAGCAGAAATAACAGGATTTTCACAGTAATTTAAACAGCAACAAAAACAGCAACAAAAACTGCAACAAAACTGCAACAAAACAAAACAGAGACAGCAGCAAAAACAGAAACAGCAGCAAAAACAGTAACAGCAGCGAAAAACAGAAACAGCAGCGAAACCGAAAACAGCAGCGCTACTTTGCTGTCTTAAAAACGTTTTCGCCTATTTTTCTTCAATTCTAAATATTTAGGAACATCACAATTAAGACTAACACTTAGGGAAAAATCTTAATTAGTATTTAGGAGTAATTCTTAAAGCTCTAACCCGGTTCTCGAATTTCAAAATAGTTACGGCAACATTATTACAAGGAAAATAATACGAATTAAAATATGAACGCAACAAGTTAAATTATTCTAAAATTTTCCATTAACAATATCCATAAAACAGCATCTATTTTTATCATTTAGATAGTCTCAAGCGCAATTCACCCATTCCAACATTGAAGTTCATCTCCAAATTAACGAACATATCAATTTGGTGCTCTAATATTCAACCACGTCCTAGGCATCAAAACAGAAATTTTTCTAACACTTAAAACATATATGAACAACCATGGCAGCCACATAATTTATTCAAACCATAGTTATAGTGTCTATAAGCATGTAAACCAGAAGTTTTTGCGAGTAATTATCAAACAACCGGGGTCAAGGAGAACCCTTCACCTATTCCCTCAAATATCCCCAATTTCAATAATCTCCCCCTTACCTTTGGGTCCTTGCGAAATCCTCTTGTGGAAGAGAGATGATGATGACTCCGAACCAATCCTACGATGAGTTTGCTACGAATGGAAAAGAGGCTATAAGAAACATTGGAAATTCTCAAACTCGAAGTCTCTAGGATACGAAATTTAGGAAGGAAAAGAATCATGACTTACCCAATTTCTGAGGAAGAACAAAGATGGAGTTGCTCCTAACCTTGGTGGCCGAATTATGCAAGAGAGGAAAAATGTGGATTGCTCCCTTCAACCTTGTGTGGCGCTAGGGTTTGGAGATAGGAAGGAGAAGAAACAAGTGAATCAACTTGAGAGAGGGAGAGAGCTTGAGGCGCTAGGGCTTGAGGCGTCACATGCCCTTCATACGCCCATGGTTCTATTATTTGGGTTGGGTTGGTGAGAGCCCATGAGTGTTGGTCCATTAGGTAGGTGGAAAGGAATATAACTATGCATACAAGTGCTAGCCCAAGGCGTCCTCATCCTTTCTTTTTCTTTTTAACAACTCTCAAGAATTATTCAATTAAATTAAAAGTCTCTCATTTATGCACAAACATATAATGCAATTAATTAAAATAACTGCTACCAAAAAATAAAATAAAGAAAATGAGGGTCGTTACATCTTCCACTCTCACCATCCTTAAATTTTGCGACCGAACCTGGAGCTCACAGTCTAAAGAGGTTTTCATTGCAGCTGTTGCTAATGCTATTTGGGCTATCTGGTACTGTAGAAATCAGCTTCGTTTTGAGAACAACAAAGTCACCCTGACAGTGGCTATGAACATGATTGCGGCTAATGTCAATCTTACAGGTAACCTCTCCTCTGGTTATATGTCTGGTAATATTCAAGAATTTGTCTTCCTTAAGAAATTCTTCATTTCGGGTAAGTTGAGCAAAGCTCAGAAGATCGTTGAAGTGAACTGGCACCCGCCTATTTGCTCTTGGATCAAGGTTAATACTGATGGGGCGGCTAGGGGATCTCCGGGTCTTGCCGCCTGTGGTGGTATTTTTAGAGATAGTAGCGCGGCCACTCTTGGCTGTTTTACTTACAATATCGGGGTTGCTAATGCTTTCTATGCTGAATTAATGGGTGCTATCATTGCTATCGAGTTGGCCAGCCGTAATGGCTGGAACAAGCTTTGGCTGGAATGTGACTCTCTGTTGGTGGTTCAAGCTTTTTCGAATCCAGTCATTGTTCCTTGGAAAATTCGTAATCGCTGGCTAAATTGCATTCACACTACTAAGAACATGTCCTTCAGTTGCTCTCATATCTTTAGATAAGGCAATTCCTGCGCGGACAAGTTGGCTAATAATGGTTTCCACTATCCGGGTCTCTCTTGGTGGAACACTGTCCCATCCTTCGTGGTAGAGGAATTCTCCCGCAACAGATATGGTCTCCCATGCTACCGGTTCAGATAGTTGTTTTTCCGTCTTGGATTGTTGATCTTTCTCGTTTTGCTTCCACGTTTTTTGGCTTTACTGGTATGCTGCAGATGATTGATAGGGTCTTTGGTGCCAACCTCGTTGGGATGGAAGACCTTATAGTGATGCCTTTGCATACCATTATTGTTTGTCTTGTTTTTGGTCTTTGTATAGGTTCTCATCCCACGCCTATTGCTCTGGTTGTTATCTTTCTTAATGGGTTTTGGCCTAGTCCCCCCATTCTTCTTGTTCTATTTTTATCTTTTTTATCAATAAATTTTAGGGGGGGTACTCTTTTTCCTTCTTGATATTTTTTCCCTAAGGAGGGTTTTGCATCAGAAGGTTTTAACGAGGCCCCTTCCTTTCTTTGCATAAAAAAAAATAAAATTAATTGTATAGCATTGTGTTCAAATTTTGAGAATGGTTGGAAATGAATTTTGATTGAAATTGAATTTGTTTGGAAATGTAAGGTTTGATTTTGAATAGCTAAAGTTATGGAAGGAAAATTAGTAGGAGAGTGTTATGTTTTGGTTGATTTGAATTAATGAAATTGTAAAACCTTTGAGTTTTTTGGAAAAACCTTGATTGGGTATTTGAATTGGATAGTATTTTTGTTTCCTTGCTTCTAGTTTCTTGATGCTAGTTTAGGGTGATCAAATGTTAATTTTCCCTTCCCTTTGAGCTCCTTAGAGCCGTGACATAAAGAGGATTTTTGGGGAAAATTTAATTTGAATCACTTGTTGTTTGATTGTTATTTTAGTTGTGTTTGTTGATAATGTTTTGATCAAGAAAGAATTTTGATTGGAAGTTGTTTTCAATATTTAGGGCAATGAAAACACTTAAGGCAAAAGGGATCATTTGTAATCCTAAAAGCCAAGTGGAGCCTTGGCTTAAGCTTTTGAGAAAAAGAATGCGATAATTGATGTTGTTTATGTTTTAAAGCTTTCAAGAAAAACGATTTCTTCTAATCTTGCGAATTGTATTCTTTAAAATTGTCGATTAGTGAATTTTCAAGTGTATGAAATTATTTAAAAACTAGTATTTCAAATTAGGTTTCTAAGTATAAGTGATTCGGTTAGGAAAAGGGTTTTAGGTTGTGAGGGCCTACGGTATTAGAACTAAATCCTTAGATTTGTGCTAAATTTTTTTCGTGTGTTAAGAGTTGAGTGATCCGAGTTCGTGCGGCGTAGGATTGGGACGTCTTGGACACACGACTTGGAGTTCGGTAAGGGCACTTCTAGACATCGTAGGCTTTTATTGTATATGTCCTTGTATAAGGGCAATTTTTAGATACGGAATTAATTTCAAGTGTTCATGCGAAGAAGTCTGAGAACCTAAGGGTTCGAAGTGAGGGTCTTGTACCCCTTTGCTTTATTTTTGTTATATATACTGATTATTTAGTGGGCTTGTCTGCAAGTGGTTGGCAGTTGTCCCCAACCCTCCACACTTGTTTGTTCCTCTCTGTCAATTCCATCGAATTGCAGAGGGATGGATTCCATATTGATTGACGATTGTTGCTTATGCTGTTGAACTGAATTATATTGTTATAATTATGCACATTGTTCATCGGAGTACGAGAGTTGGTCGAGTCGTTGAGTCGTTGAGACGTTTTTGAGCTTGAGCCGATTCACCTAAGGTGCAAGAATCCCCTAAAAGGCTACGGCTGGTGTTTGGTAGCGAATCGCTAGACGTTAGTTTTGCCGGGATGTTTTTGAGCTTGAGTCGATTCACCTAGGGTGCTAGAATCCCCTAAAAGGCTACGGCTGGTGTTCGATAGGGAATAGCTAGGCGTCGTAATGCTAATGGAACCTGAGCTGAATGTCCTAGGGTGAGGGGAGAGCCCAAGGCTACAGCTGGTATTCAGTGGATGGATCCGTGTTACTTTCGGTATGTGGCAAAAGTGTTGAGAGAATGAGTCTTGATTTGGGTCTTGAGTCGCGCTTGTGAATTGTATACACTGTTGTTTGCCTATTGTCATGATTTATTATTTTCCGTAATATGTTGTGCTATTACATGTTTTATTGCCGAGTGTGTTGTCGAATATGTGTATCTGCCTCTTTTATTTTAAGAAGTTGACCGTTGCCAGTGGTTCTTTCAATGAAATGAATGTAACCCAGATGGCGGAGCAAGCGGAGGATCTGGAACTGCAGAGAGGAGCAGCTGAGGATAGTCGTCCAGCCTTCTTCCCGTGTTATGTTGTGGAATTTACTAGCAGTCTAGTGAAGAGTATAGCTTGTGGACCAGCTATAGGATATTTGTCATTTATTTCAGTGTTGTAATAAATCTCTGTTATGTTTCATGACACATTTGTTATATATGATTTGACAGAATAAATGAATGTGGTCTATGTGGTGTCTTAAATTATTTCCCACCATGTTTCTAAAAGTCGCTGTGATGCTCTGACTGCTTCTTTAAAGAACCTTTAAAAAAAAATAGGACCACATTTCTCGAAAACCTACGAGCAGAGTATTCCACCTTTTGGAAACATGTCAACTTCTGTCAGAATGTTCACTTAGTAGCACTCCAGAGACAGGGTGTTACAATAGTGGTATCAGAGCAGTTCGGTTCTAACCGGATTGTGAGTTAGGAAACTATAGCTGGTCATGTGTCGGGTTTTGTAGAAAACAATTGTTAGAGGTTAAACTGGGTCTTATGGTGAGTCAAACCATGCTTGTGTGCTTGTTCCTCAAGTGGAGTAATTCCGCTTGTAATTGTTTGATATTGTTCCTTAATTGAAACAACGTGTGCTGAGACACACCAAACCTATTGTGGGATTTTTATTAGGTTGAGAAACCTCGTGGAAATCCAATATCTCCGAAACGAATAATTGTTCCTGTTTTAGCAGATAAGTCAGAGATGGATCAGAGTATTTGGATGACCCAGATTCCAGACGCAGGGACGTGTCCCTCCATTAAGCAAAGGAGAGAGCTTAGCAGCTAAAGAATTCATTTCAGGGAACACAGCAATAAGGCGTTATGCTTAGGCGGAGATTGGGAATAGAGATAGTTCATAGGAGACGTTATTAGCATTATTGCATATATGTGATCCTTGAAGTATTAGTGGTTCTAAGTATAAGTCACAATGTTTGTCGTTTGAATTGTTTTGATACGTACTAAATTTGAAAATGAAAACTGTTTCATGATTTTCTGAATACTACATGTTTGCTACTAACATCTGTGTTCGCAATAGTCTACTTTAGTACTGCGGTGAATGTATGTAATTGATTGTGTGTTTGTTATTTGTGTGAGTGTATTAATATTCTCCAAAGGAAATATTAAACGCGACTACTTTCCAGCAAACGCAGATTAATTGTCTTGTGACAACTTAAATTACGTGGAAACCATTTGACTCAGTTGAATGGGAGCTAGAAAAATTAGTTAGAGTTATGGGTAGAAGTTTTAGTACGTCACAAGTTGCCTAGCTAGCATTGGGTAGTATCCAAAATCCTTTTACCAGACCTTACCCTGAATTTTAGATTACAGAATTTCCTTTAAGAGTAGAAGCCTAGTAAATGGAAATAGTTTACCCTTATCCTTTCGTGTACTTACCTGGCTGACCACTTACCTATAATGAAGAATAGCTAGTTGTATGATTAACCTTAGTGGTGGGGTGAGAGAACCTAGTTCTCTTTCCTTTTCTTTCCCTTATGCGTCGTGCACCTCTTTTTACTCTAGGAATTTTCATTCTTGTCCGATTCTTCCTCTAGATGAGCCGTGTAGTGGTGTGAATTGAGAGAAACCTTGCAAAGTTTAGAAAGAAAGTGACAACCCTCGATTCCTTTTTTTCGTTTCCTCATTTGTGCTTTGGACAAACTCTGTTAAGGGACCCCTATACTATTCGACCGTCCCCATAAGCAGCGCTAGCCGTGTGGTGCGAGAAGTGTGCAAAAGATTGGAATTTGTTTCCTTCCATTCCTTAGTTAAGCCAAAACTCTAAGAGATGTCAAGTGAGGATTGTTCCTTATATCCTCTGTACCCTTGGGTGACGTTGTGGGCGATTTTATGGTTGGTGATCATAGCAATCCTTTTATCTCTTCCTGGTTCCAGACCGCGGGTCCCTGGAAGATTTTAGGGTGAGTGTCTTAGTTCTTTTGTTTTCATTGCTTGCATCCTTGTTAATGATCTAGTTGCCAATAGTTTTAAGTTTTTTTTTATTATGATTTTGTTAAGTTTTGATTTTGTAGTGAAAGCTTGGAAATAATTTTGTGATTTGTGGTAATTTAGAAGTTGTAAAGATAGTAGTTTTGGTGTTAATCTTTTGAACGATAAGTCTATGTGTGAGTAAGAATGGTTTTGAGAAAGGTGCTTGGAGAAGAGTTTTAGACAAACTTTAAATTTCCTTTAGGTCCTTGCTTGATTTCTTAGAATCTTATAAGTGGTTTTGGTATATTGTTATTAAAGCTTTGTTGAAAGAAAATTAAGTGTTTCCCTTAATCTTATTCTTGAAGCCATGAGCTTGTGATTTCCAACTTGCTTATTGCATAGTTCAGTTTGTGTCACAGTTAGGAGTTTTTGAAAAAAAAAATTTGAATTAGAATTTTGTAAAGTGTTATTCTAGTTTTTTTAAGGCTATGAAACACCGAATGTTTAAAGGAATTTCTGTGGTTCTTAAACAAGGTGGAGTCTTAAAATTTTTAATTCTTAGTGTGACTTTTATGATTGCAAAAACTTTAAAAGAAGAAATTTTTTTTGGATATTATTTCATTTTTGAAACTGAGGGAGAATTTAATGTCTTGGCATTAATTTTAAAATTTTCCTTGATTTTCTGTTGGTGTTATTAATTAGAAATTCTAGAAGTTCAGTAATTGTTTGGGTTTTGAAGGGAAAATGAATTTCTAGTGTTATAGGGTTAAAAGTTTAGTTATGGAATTTTTGAGTGAGTGTGTATTTTTTTTTCTCTGAGAAGAGAAAAATGATTTCGAGTTTTGAGCACTTAGCTATTGGTGTGTGAAAATTTTTAGAAAAAAGCTTTGGTTTAAAGGGATTTTAAAGATAAGTGAGTTGTTAATTTGGTTTTAACCTTTGAACTAAAGTGTGTGTAATGATTTGAGACAATGAGAACCTAATCTCAAAGGAACTTTAGTGCCCATGAGAATGGTTGAGTCTTGAGAAAACAAATTGCGTTTAATAGTTCCTTGTATTGGGGTATACCTAAGAAATTGATATTTTCTCTTAGAAAAATGTTTGATTGGAAAAAAAAAAAAGAATTTTAATCTTTTCAAAGTTTTAAGTGACTTTTGTAATTCTGACATAAGTGACTGTGGTTGCGTGCGAACAGGTTAGTATTATTTTTGTAAGTAATGACGCGTAACTGTAATCGAGGTCGTGTTCGCATCCGCGTTCGTGAGCGTGACCGTGGATGGGCAGATGTCGTGATCAGGAATGAAGATCAGTCAGGCGTAAGGGATTCTTCGTCCACTAACTACGCTTATTTTGTGGTGTGTTGTATGTTTATTCCTTGTGATCACTATTATTGCATGCTATATTATGTAGTTACAAAAATATAGTACTATGTAAAATAATAAGTATTGTGAATGCTTATGTCAAAATTATTTTATGGTTTTGAGTAAAGTAATTTTACATATTTTACTATCCTTGTAGTTTCGAGGACGAAACTATTTTAAGGGGGATGGTATTGTAATATCCCAATTTTTAAGAAAAGTAATTTTAATGATAAAATCCTGAATACTTGAAAATAAGTCATAGAGATTGATCACCTCAATGATTTACTGAGAGTACGGGAAATTATTTTGAGATATTCGGAATAATTTATTATAAATAATTATTATTCATGATGTCAATTCGAATTAATTGATAGCGTAGACGTATGCTGTTATTAAAGAGAATTCATCAATTATACTTATTATAAGTTTCTGCGTGACATGGTAACGCGTATTTTTATTGACTAAGAAAATGATTGAATTAAATCAAGATGAAATTAAATTTAAGAATTAATATTTAATATTAATTCATGGTTCAAAAATCGTCGAAGAACTCTAATGAAGTTTCGTCGCGTTTTGGACCACCGGGTAGTCTTTACCCGCGAATAAAATTTTAAATGAAAATCGAATCGTAACTTGTTGTGAATATTTTTGAGTGTTTTAGATTGTTTTTATTATTTGTGATAATATTTTATCACGCGATGAATTAATTTCTCGGTAAATTAATTTTCGCGAATCAATCGGCGAAGAATTAATCGGTAATGCGATTACTCGGCACCGTGTTTTGGCACTCTTTAGACCCTAGGATTAGAGGGTAATTATGAGAGATGAAAGATAAAATTTTTTACACTTTGATGAGATTAGCATCTTGCTTTAAGTGCTAGGTGTCACCTTTTTGTGGTTAAAACTTTTATGCTTATCCTAATTCATTCTTGACCAAGTATTATACTTGTTAATTAAATCTTTTTCACACCTCCTTGGGTGCCTAATCAGGCCGAAACCAGTCCTCCCCTTTCTTTTTACACATTCATTTATATTTTCATTATTTGGCCACTCCCATTATTCCCTTAATTGGTCTCAAGACATGTATTAGGAGTTGTTTAATTTTTACCCCCTCCCTTCGAGCCTCATCAGGCCGTAGCCCATATCTTCCTCTATTTCACTTTTCTTTAAGTTTTGGTGTGAGAAATTAGGA
This sequence comes from Calophaca sinica, assembly GCA_037113605.1. Taxonomy (NCBI): domain Eukaryota; kingdom Viridiplantae; phylum Streptophyta; class Magnoliopsida; order Fabales; family Fabaceae; genus Calophaca; species Calophaca sinica. Next base: position 70,665,867 of record CM073733.1, on the reverse strand, counting down.
GAGAAAGCCAAGTAAAAACATTTGTCTTACTTATTTTTATTGCTCCACTTTTTCTTAAACATGGCCGCGACCCTCCCCTCCCTTATTTCCCCTTCATTTTATTTCTCTTCCTCTTTCTCAATTCCAGTCGAAGCTCCCTCCTCACTCCCACTCATTTTATTTCATTTTCATTCTCCAAGTTCCAAGTGTGAGTATTTCTTCCTCCTTCCTTTTACTTCCAGCGAGAACACCCCTCCCATTTACTCCCATTCTAAATATTTCTTCCTTCCTCTAAATCACCTAGTGTGGGTGGAAAGGAAACAAAACCCATTTCTCTTCCTTGGTCCTTTCTTTAGCCGTGAGCTTGGCACAAGGAAAAATCACCATTTCTTTCAAATTCCATCTCCATTTTTAGTGCTAGTTCTTGGTCTTTTGAGTAAGGTTGAAACGACAAATCCTTTCACCTCTTCTATTCCCAAAACCATGAGCCCTAAACATTGTGGGTGAGGGTTTCTTTTCATTTTCCTTGTCTAATTTACTAACTCATTTAGTTATATATGTCTTGATGATGATCAAAGAGCAAGAGGATCAATTTTTCCCAAATTTTGGGAACCCCTAGGTTTTATGAAAAAGGGGAGATGTGATTGTTCAAGTGAATCACCAAATTAGTATGGGGTTCTTACTCCTTATTATTTGTTGTTGTTGTTGTAATTGTCAATTTTAATTCGAATCAAAGATTTAGAAGTTTTGGGTGAAAACCCTTGTTCTTGAGGATGCTTGAAGTTAGGATTGGGTCTTGATTAGGCTTAGGTTTTGGAAATGAATTGGTTTTTTGTGAAAGGGTTTAAATATAGAATGATGTTGTTTAATTAGTTTGGATATTTGCAAATTTTTTTGGGAAAAAGGGGAGCATGGCTGCGAGCTATCAAGGCTTGGGAGGCAAATATTTTTGTGCTTCTAGCATTTAAATTAATTGTATAGCATTGTGTTCAAATTTTGAGAATGGTTGGAAATGAATTTTGATTGAAATTGAATTTGTTTGGAAATGTAAGGTTTGGTTTTGAATAGCTAAAGTTATGGAAGGAAAATTAGTAGGAGAGTGTTATGTTTTGGTTGATTTGAATTAATGAAATTGTAAAACCTTTGAGTTTTTGGAAAAACCTTGATAAGGTATTTGAATTGGATAGTGTTTTTGTTTCCTTGCTTCTAGTTTCTTGATGCTAGTTTAGGGTGATCAAAGGTTAATTTTCCCTTCCCTTTGAGCTCCTTAGAGCCGTGACATAAAGAGGATTTTTGGGGAAAATTTAATTTGAATCACTTGTTGTTTGATTGTTATTTTAGTTGTGTTTGTTGATAATGTTTTGATCAAGAAAGAATTTTGATTGGAAGTTGTTTTCAATATTTAGGGCAATGAAAACACTTAAGGCAAAAGGGATCATTTGTAATCCTAAAAGCCAAGTGGAGCCTTGGCTTAAGCTTTTGAGAAAAAGAATGCGATAATTGATGTTGTTTATGTTTTAAAGCTTTCAAGAAAAACGATTTCTTCTAATCTTGCGAATTGTATTCTTTAAAATTGTCGATTAGTGAATTTTCAAGTGTATGAAATTATTTAAAAACTAGTATTTCAAATTAGGTTTCTAAGTATAAGTGATTCGGTTAGGAAAAGGGTTTTAGGTTGTGAGGGCCTACGGTATTAGAACTAAGTCCTTAGATTTGTGCTAAATTTTTTTCGTGTGTTAGGAGTTGAGTGATCCGAGTTCGTGCGGCGTAGGATTGGGACGTCTTGGACACACGACTTGGAGTTCGGTAAGGGCACTTCTAGACATCGTAGGCTTTTATTGTATATGTCCTTGTGTAAGGGCAATTTTTAGATACGGATTTAATTTCAAGTGTTCATGCGAAGAAGTCTGAGAACCTAAGGGTTCGAAGTGAGGGTCTTGTACCCCTTCGCTTTATTTTTGTTATATATGCTGATTATTTAGTGGGCTTGTCTGCAAGTGGTTGGCAGCTGTCCCCAACCCTCCACACTTGTTTGTTCCTCTCTGTCAATTCCATCGAATTGTAGAGGGATGGATTCCATATTGATTGACGACTGTTGCTGCTAAGTGTGATTATTTGAGATGAGATGCTTATGTTGTTTATCATTGATGAATTGAGTTATATTGCTATGTTGCTTATGCTGTTGAACTGAATTATATTGTTATAATTATGCACATTGTTCATCAGTCACGAGAGTTGGTCGAGTCGTTGAGTCGTTGAGACGTTTTTGAGCTTGAGCCGATTCACCTAGGGTGGAAGAATCCCCTAAAAGGCTACGGCTGGTGTTTGGTAGTGAATGGCTAGACGTTAGTTTTGCCGGGACGTTTTTGAGCTTGAGTCGATTCACCTAGGGTGCTAGAATCCCCAAAAGGCTACTTTGGTGTTCGATAGGGAATAGCTAGGCGTCGTAATGCTAATGGAACTGTTTGAATGTCCTAGGGTGAGGGGAGAGCCCAAGGCTACGGCTGGTATTCAGTGGATGGATCCGCGTTACTTTCGGTATGTGGCAAAAGTGTTGAGAGAATGAGTCTTGATTTGGGTCTTGAGTCGCGCTTGTGAATTGTATACACTGTTGTTTGCCTATTGTCATGATTTATTATTTTCCGTAATATGTTGTGCTATTACATGTTTTATTGCCGAGTGTGTTGTCGAATATGTGTATCTGCCTCTTTTATTTTAAGAAGTTGACCCTTGCCAGTGGTTCTTTCAATGAAATGAATGTAACCCAGATGGCGGAGCAAGCGGAGGATCTGGAACTGCAGAGAGGAGCAGCTGAGGATAGTCGTCCAGCCTTCTTCCCGTGTTATGTTGTGGAATTTACTAGCAGTCTAGTGAAGAGTATAGCTTGTGGACCAGCTATAGGATATTTGTCATTTATTTCAGTGTTGTAATAAATCTCTGTTATGTTTCATGACACATTTGTTATATATGATTTGACAGAATAAATGAATGTGGTCTATGTGGTGTCTTAAATTATTTCCCACCATGTTTCTAAAAGTCGCTGTGATGCTCTGACTGCTTCTTTAAAGAACCTTTAAAAAAAAAATAGGACCACATTTCTCGAAAACCTACGAGCAGAGTATTCCACCTTTCGGAAACATGTCAACTTTTGTCAGAATGTTCACTTAGTAGCACTCCAGAGACAGGGTGTTACAGTAAAATTTTGGGTTAGGTATTTTTCTAAGTGTGTAGTATTTGAAAAAGTTTCAAAACTTGCATAACTTTGACTTGATTCATGACATATGACTAGATGTGATTCAAATGGGATTAAGTGAGTAATTCTTAGGCCTTTTAGGGACCCAAACCGTGGCTGTCCTAGGGCGTTAGGACTTGTATTTTCGGGTTCTAATTGCATTAAGTTTGTGTTGTTAAGGTTCGTGCTTAGGGTTCGTGCTTAGGGTTTGAAATTGCCTTGCTTGGATTGTTAAAGCGCCCAAGGTAAGGGAAATTCTTACATAATGGGCTTTTCGCCTTGTTTGTTGAGTGGTTTGATTGATTGTTAATTGTGTGGTAGTACTTGTAGTATTACTATATGTTATAGAGATATTGTAGCATGTTTTTGGCCCCGTGTGGCAACAATGATTTGGATTTTATGTCTTAAATTAATTATGAATGTTTTTTATTTGAACTTGGAATTGATTAAAGTATGCATAAATAAGGTCAATGATGATGGATTAATTAACAATGCGACGATCTACTGTTATTAGTTTGATGATTTACAAATGATAAATCCGATGCGATTCCATAAGCCGAGAAAAGGTTTCATAAAAGAAATATTGAGAGGCATTTTGACTTAACAGTAAGCGTGAGGATTTTAGTAAAACTAGCCAAAGCTTGCAAAGAATTTTTCAATGGAACCATAGTAGAAAAAGAACTTGAGTAAAATTTGCGAAAATGGTTGAGTTGAATGATGCGTCTAGGAAAATTCTGGCTAGGAAAGACTTGGTAATTAAGAGTGTTCGCACCGCCTCTCTTTCCTGGGAATTCCCCTAATGCCTTATTTAGCACAACTAGGGTTCCAACGACCTAAGCTCAAAAGCTATTTACGCACAATATCACTTAGATGTGACACCAAAACTGAGATTTAAAAATTCACTAAGAAAGTGAGGACTCGTCGATCCGCATTGATTAAAATAAATTATGTCTCAGACGCTCCTTAAAGATAAGTGGGCTGTATAAAAAAAATTGTTTGGATGCATACTGACCATTGAGTATCGACACTCGTAGCGTTTGATTGTCTTAAGGACTTCAAAAGGGCGGGTTGTCACTTCATTGCCAGCTACCCACGGTACACATTGGACCAGAGGTAGTAGTTGGCAACACGGCCTAATGTGTGGCTATACCCTTGGTAGGGGAATTTGTTCGGACCTGGAAAAGGCTTTCCTTGTTCCTATTGCTGTCCTTGTTTAAGGCTGCAAGTGTATACACAAACTTGTTCATAATGCATTGGCATGCATGGCTAACCACATTTATGATATGTGATGAATTGTTTGATGAATCTGACATTATGATGACTAGATCATTGATCTGCTGATAGAACTGCCTGATCACATGCAATTGTTTAACATTGTGGTGATTTGATTGTTGATCTGTTGGTTGATTTGTCTGTTCACATGCAAATGCTTGATATACCATGATGATGTGTGCGGTCTATTAAGTATGTATATGTATATAAAGGCGTGTTTTTGTATTATATATATATGTATATCTTGTTTGCATGCGACATAGCCTATGATAAACTCGTGGATAAAGAATTTACCTTTGCACTGTTGTTGGATTGGACATTCTTATGGATGTTACCAGATGGAGTGTCACATTGCTGCTGCTGTTTCTTCCTTCCCGGATGTATTGAAGATTGAGCCAGTGGAGGAAGATTCCTCTAAGTGCTTTGTGTTGTGATCTTGCTGAATGATTTTTCAATAAAGTTTATAGTTGTTGGCCAACTTAGCTTAGGATTTTGTCTTTGATTATTTGCGTAATTACTTATTGCCTTGTAATTATACTTTTTGGAAAAACTCGCCTCAGTGTGAAATGATTTTGTTCTGCTTTATGTTATGAGAAGCATCCATTGTGATATGATTTACTCTGATAATTGCAAAAGACTAATTTGGCATCATTTAGAAAATTGTAGTACTCTTTGTCTCATTTTTTAAAAGGGTTTCAAAGGAAAGAAAACAGAAAAAAAAATGTTTACTCCTATTTTCCATTGCAAAATACAGAATAGTAATTTTTATTGAAAGCATACAAGCATCAAATGTTTTCAGCATTAAATTGGGTTGCATAGTAGCGCTCCAGAAACGGGGTGTTACATTTAGAGTATACAATAAATAAACTATGATAGTGGAAGAGTCTATTCATGTCAATTTTGATGACAAGAAGCCTGGCACTGAAATGTCAGAGCTCGATGAGTTATTTTCAAGTTTAGACATTAGTGGAACAACAAACAATGAACATGCAATCTCAGCATTTGGTGGTGACAACCTGTAACACCCGCACCTCAACATAATTGAAAGTACGACAATTTACATTAAGGCACAGGAATTACTAAGCATTTACAACTTGATTACAGTAATCCAAGTCATAATTTAAACTTAATTCATTAATCTAATGAAAAGGTTAAATATAATACATAACTTGGAATATAAAATTCCCACTGCAATACCAAACTAGCCTATGAGTCCTGAACTTGCAGCTTTGACTCATCGTCTTCAGTACCTGCTTATCTGAAAACAAATAAAAGGAAAAGGGTGAGATTATAAATCTCAGTGAGCTCTTCACGGACTCCTCACCATTCTCTCCTCGGAACATTCTAGGCTGAGAAGACTAACTTAGGCATTTCAAACCTAGACATACTCTCCCTATGCACCATAAGGACTTGACTTGCAACTTCTTGATATCCCTAAGCTAAGACGCTTTAGAAAGCGCTAGCTTGAGTTAAAAACTTAGTATATTATAAAATAGGGTAATCCTAGGACCAATATGCCACTTATCAAATTGTGATTAAACTAAACACATAAATGTATAGCAAACCCACATCAATCTTATAAATATCCATTCTTTAAACTATGCTTAGCTCGACTAACCTTAATGCAATGTAAATTGCAACCTTATTAACTAAGAACGTATTGTTCTTACTTACTCACTTTGTGCTTAACACATCTTTGCTTTTCCTTATGCTATTGGACTTTGCCTTATGCTCTATACCGCAAATCCCAATCAACCTAGCTTGCTTATCCTTTAAGTGATCTAATCACAATGCTCATTACTATATAATAATTAAGCGACTAGGGATGTGCTATCCAAGATTTCATACAACTAACTAAGCTAATTCCTAATACATATATATATATATATATACAAGGAATTTATCAACATTCATCAACTTAACATCACTTCACATATTATACCATTCATAAGGAGATATATAATATGAGGCTATGCAATGTAATGCATTTTGTGTTATTGGGTAGTGTCGTAGGCTTTAGTCCCTAGACCCCAATTACACACTTTCGGAATGGTGGTTAGACGTCATAACCCTCCAAGGGCGTCCCACTTGGCTAACCAAACCGATCTACTCCTATAAATAGAGGAGTCTTGCCATGGACTTTAGCTTATGCTTATGCTTATGATTATGCTTATGCTTGTATGCATATTCATATAAATACATTCATCATCATTACTTAACTATTCAAGGAAACTACAATCATTTCAATGAATCAAACTTACACTAATAGTATCCCTTTTTATCTAATAACCACCAATCATGAACACTAATACATAAATTCTTCCTATCACATCCTTTTCCTAGGGTCCTCTCTTTGACCTTTATGACTTAAGCTTATGGCTCGTTGACAAGCCTCACAATTCACCAAATTAATGGACAACACATACATTAACTCATCCCTGAAAACTCTATGGAGTTCTCAAGAGAGAAAACATCAAACATACATTCAACTGTGGGGGTTGAGGCGTCGCCAACCTCTTTTAATCCAGCCCACTACACAATCATAACAATCATACCAATCATAACAATAACAACTCAACCTCTTATAGGTATCTAAAACCTAACTTGAACCTAAGGTTCACATATTACTGAAGGAAGAGAAATTCCTATATGTGGGACTTATGGGTGCCCATCACCTAAGGGTTGAAGAACTCACCTCTATTCTTCAAGACATTGAGTTAGGAAGGTTGAACTTGGACCCTTTGCTCCTCTTCAAGCTTTTCCCTCTTTGATCAACTTGGGGCTTCTCCAAATACTTCTCAAATCTTGATCTTCAACCTTCAATCTTCCTTCTCAATCCAAAAACTTGAGCCACCCTTGCTGGAGCTTGGTCTTCTCCCCTTATTCTTCTCCAAATTCGTGCTTCTTCTTCTCCTCTCTAGGATTCAAACCCAAATCTTCCAAATATCCCAATCTCAACTCTCAAACTCTCCATTTAGGTAAGTGATTGAAGAAATCTAACATGAATCTCTTCAATCCTTCTCAAAGGGTGAAACCCTAGCTCTCCTCTCCTCTTTCTCCTTTCCCTTTCTCTTCTTTTCCTTTTTCTTTCTTTCTGCTCGCTCATTGAGACAGCCGCTTTTTAAACACTTCGCAAATGTGAATCGATTCACAAAGACCTTTGTGTGAATCGATTCCCACAGTGTGAAAAGTGCCTGAATCGCAGTTTTAATGAGTGAATCGATTCCTGCATGCGAGTCCCAGTGGCCTGTCTTATGTGAATCGATTCCTGGCTTCTGTGAATCGATTCCCACTGCTAAAACTTGATGCCTATGGATTTTTAATGTTGTGAATCGATTCCTGGGCTATATGAATCGATTCACACTGCAGAAAAACCAGGAAAACTTAGTTCTAGCACCAAACCTTGAGACTTTCTTCTCAATCAACTTCCATAGCTACAAATCAACACCTCTAACCATCTTAAGATTAAATTCGACTTATTCCTCAACTCAAACCCATTAACTTTCTTATCAAAACCTTGTGTAATCATATTCACTCACTTTAAAATCAATTTAAGCTTGAATACAATCACACAATTCTTCTCATAACTTGTTCTCAACTTAGCTTTGAAATTTGGGGTGTTACACTACTACCCACCTTTTAAAAATTTTCGTTCTCGAAAATTCTTTGCATCTCTCATTGGAACTTCAACTACAACTTCCTTTCATAGCCCATTCCATCCATTGGAAAACCTAGAAATGATTAACTCTCACAAGGCATTAATCGATGGAGTACTTGCAATCGTGAACGACTCTAGGTATCCCCCGATTTGGTGGTAACTCACATCCTTACTAACTTCAAATCTTTCCCCCATGAGATAGGTTCTCACTTCCAGACTTCCTATGTGGAATTAAGGGTGTAGGAACTTCTTAGCGTTGGCAACATGGGATGCGAACAGAGATTTACCTCCATGGAATCTCGTCCCCAAACCACGCCTTTCTTTCTTACTTCATCCTTCTGTATAATCAATTGGCTTTCGGTGCTTCCGCTGCGTTCTCTGATCTTACGTCTTTTCAATGAATGACCTCCTTTCGTCTTATTTCCATCAGATGGAATACTTTACTTGCAGTCTGAGATTTTAACTCTGGTGCTGTTCTATCTTTCGGTTGCTCTTGACTGTTGGAAATTGTTATACTTGCTTATCATCCTATACTTGTTGAAGGTAGGTTAAGCATGTGGAGAATTCTTTGAATTCATCTACACAATTCCCTGCAGACGTGCCTTTTGGTGTTAAGCGAGTGAATCTTTGCACCTTCTATCTCTTCAGACTCCTTGGGAGGTACTCTCCTTCGAATGCTCCTTGGAAGTTCACCCAAAACAGCATCCAATACCATCGTTGGTGGTTTCGTAACCCTTCATTGGGCAACTATCTTATCAAAATAGAATTGTCACCTAGAGGTGACTAATACATACCTTGAACAAACTTTTCCCATTCGTGACGTTCACTCTTATGTTACCAATGGAAATCTTTTCTTAGAGGCCTTTTCCGCAACTACGGAGTTGCTACTCATATTTAGCTCACTATACTTGGTCTTGCAACCGACTTGGCCTAGAAAACTTGAAACTCTAGGGTTGTTCAACTCTTGGGAGGTATCCGTTGGTTAAACTGACTTGATTTTCATTAGTTGATTACAAACTTTGTCTCACACGAGGTCTAAGCCTCACTTGGTTGGAGACGTAGCTTACAAGTGGCTAATTAGAATCACATCAGACCCAACTTAACGACTTGACTCGCAGTAACTTATAGTCTCAGATGCCGATGATATTCACTCTTAAATGAACTTTACTACTGCTCTCCTTCGCTGGATGGATTGACTCCCTTTCCTGATGCTACTGGAAGTAAACCAGAACCCACACGTCTCTATCTGATAGCGGTGTAGATCGACGCGTTTAATAACCAATGGACCAACAAGTATCCAGAAAATAAATCCTTGATATTCTTGGGAACAATCTACCTGATTGATCCCATCTTATCCTCCTTACCCAATCTGAATCATTAGAAACCCTGGAAGGGATTAATCTCTATAGAGGAACTAATTGCTCAGGAAATTAAGTGATCTCATTACCCAATCATAGACTAAGTCTTATTCCAACTAATATTCTTACGTGGCTAAGGCAAAGTCTACAATTGGTCAATTGAATTCACTTTACGCACTGAACAATTAGATCGAACGTAGACATCAATAACTTTAGGTTTCATTGACTCGACTTTTCTTGAAACTTCTATAGTTTGAAGACTACATCTCATCTGATCCTCTGGAGTTCGTTGTTCCACTAAGGACATCATTTCTTGAAGACTTAGAGTTTTCTTTCTGCTTCACTAGGGCAGGATCACCCTTAAGGACTCATACTACCATTTGGGCGTTGTAGCATATCGCCTAACTCCATCTTGTTCCTTACCCTTACCATTACTACTCGGAACGCTAAGGTTCTCTCAGGGATTATCATAGGATTTCTATCGACCTAGGATCCACCTATAATCGGCTAAGTTAACCAATCCTACTGAGACAACAAGTGTTGAGACCCTAACCGATTATAACCGACCATCCTACTCGATTGAAAACCTACAATTAAGAGTACTTACTGTTAACCACGAAGGGCACTTGAATTAACTTGGGAATCATCATAAGATCTCAATCATTCTAGGATCCATTCATAATGGATTAGGCAAAACAACTTGATAGCATAACCAGTGTTGTAGCCCTAACTGATTACGAATGCCCATCCTAAGTGGATTTGAAACCTCACAATTAAGACCCCTTACTTGCTTGTCATTTCTAATCACTTCCAGAGCGTCTCGAGTGACGGTACATGAATTACACGCTTTGTCTAGCCGAACCCTCACCGCCATGGTTCCGACCATTCTTAAAACATTCCTTAACTCTTAGTTCCGGAAAGGTGGGAACTTGTTTCCCTTTTTCCGTATTCTGAAAGTTCTCACTTAATGAGAGCTCTTACATCCGCTCCTTCCTTGTCTGCATCATCCTTATCCATCAAACTTCCTCAGAGTTCACGCTCCTATTCGTTCTCCTCCCTCATCCGCCAGCTCCATCTACTACATTCTTCGTACACGGTATTGAGTATTAAGTTGATCAGGCTTAATATTCCATAGTAAGCATAAGAATATGTAGAGGAGTTCTCGGACAAAGGAAAATTCCTGCTAACTGATTACAGTCCAACAAGGACTAAACTGACACTTCCTAAATTACTAAACCAATAACTCACAGTCCGAAAAGATCGAACTGCTCTGATACCATAATGTAACACCCGCATCTCAACATAATTGAAAGTACGACAATTTATATTAAGGCACAGGAATTACTAAGCATTTACAACTTGATTACAGTAATCCAAATCATAATTTAAACTTAATTCATTAATCTAATGAAAAGGTTACATATAATACATAACTTGGAATATAAAATTCCCACTGCAATACCAAACTAGCCTATGAGTCCTGAACTTGCAGCTTTGACTCATCATCTTCAGTACCTGCTTATCTGAAAACAAATAAAAGGAAAAGGGTGAGATTATAAAATCTCAGTGAGCCCTTCACGGACTCCTCACCGTTCTCTCCTCGGAACATTCTAGGCTGAAAAGACTAACTTAGGCAATTCAAACCTAGACATACTCTCCCTATGTACCATAAGGACTTGACTTGCAACTTCTTGATCTCCCTAAGTTAAGACGCTTTAGAAAGAGCTAGTTTGAGTTAAAAACTTAGTATATTATAAAATAGGGTAATCCTAGGACCAATATGTCACTTATCAACTCGTGATTAAACTAAACACATAAAGGTATAGCAAACCCACATCAATCTTATAAATATCCATTTCTTTAACTTATGCTTAGCTCGACTAACCTTAATACAATGTAAATTGCAACCTTATTAACTAAGAACGTATTGTTCTTACTTACTCACTTTGTGCTTAACACATCTTTGCTTTTCCTTATGCCATTGGATTTTGATTTATGCTCTATACCACAAATCCTAATCAACCTAGCTTGCTTATCCTTTAAGTGATCTAATCACAATGCTCATTACTACACAATAGTTAAGCGACTAGGGGTGTGCTATCCAAGATTCCATACAACTAACTAAGCTAATTCCGAATACATATATATATACATACAAGGAATTTATCAACATTCATCAACTTAACATCACTTCACATATTATACCATTCATAAGGAGATATATAATATGAGGTTATGCAATGTAATGCATTTTGTGTTATTGGGTAGTGTCGTAGGCTTCAGTCCCTAGACCCCAATTACACACTTTCGGAATGGTGGTTAGACGTCATAACCCTCCAAGGGCGTCCCACTTGGCTAACCAAACCGATCTACTCCTATAAATAGAGGAGTCTTGCCTTGGACTTTAGCTTATGCTTATGCTTATGATTATGCTTATGCTTGTATGCATATTCATATAAATACATTCATCATCATTACTTAACTATTCAAGGAAACTACAATCATTTCAATGAATCAAACTTACACTAATAGTATCCCTTTTTATCTAATAACTACCAATCATGAACACTAATACATAAATTCTTCCTATCACATCCTTTTCCTAGGGTCCTCTCTTTGACCTTTATGACTTAAGCTTATGGCTCGTTGACAAGCCTCACAATTCACCAAATTAATGGACAACACATACATTAAATCATCCCTGGAAACTCTATGGAGTTCTCAAGAGAGAAAACATCAAACATACATTCAACTGTGGGGGGGTTGGGGGCAGTCGCCAACCTCTTTTAATCCAGCCCACTACACAATCATAACAATCATACCAATCATAACAATAACAACTCAACCTCTTATAGGTATCTAAAACCTAACTTGAACCTAAGGTTCACATATTACTGAAGGAAGAGAAATTCCTATATGTGGGACTTATGGGTGCCCATCACCTAAGGGTTGAAGAACTCACCTCTATTCTTCAAGACATTGAGTTAGGAAGGTTGAACTTGGACCCTTTGCTCCTCTTCAAGCTTTTCCCTCTTTGCTCAACTTGGGGCTTCTCCAAATACTTCTCAAATCTTGATCTTCAGCCTTCAATCTTCCTTCTCAATCCAAAAACTTGAGCCACCCTTGCTGGAGCTTGGTCTTCTCCCCTTATTCTTCTCCAAATCCGTGCTTCTTCTTCTCCTCTCTAGGGTTCAAACCCAAATCTTCCAAATATCCCAATCTCAACTCTCAAACTCTCCATTTAGGTAAGTGATTGAAGAAATCTAACATGAATCTCTTCAATCCTTCTCAAAGGGTGAAACCCTAGCTCTCCTCTCCTCTTTCTCCTTTCCCTTTCTCTTCTTTTCCTTTTTCTTTCTTTCTGCTTTCTGCTCGCTGAGACAGCGTTTTTAAACACTTCTGCAGCTGTGAATCGATTCACAGCACTGTGTGAATCGATTCCCACAGTGTAAAAAGTGCCTGAATCGCAGTTTTAATGAGTGAATCGATTCCTGCATGCGAGTCCCAGTGGCCTGTCTTATGTGAATCGATTCCTGGCTTCTGTGAATCGATTCCCACTGCTAAAACTTGATGCCTATGGATTTTTAATGCTGTGAATCGATTCCTGGGCTATATGAATCGATTCACACTGCAGAAAAACCAGGAAAACTTAGTTCTAGCACCAAACCTTGAGACTTTCTTCTCAATCAACTTCCATAGCTACAAATCAACACCTTTAACCATCTTAAGATTAAATTCGACTTATTCCTCAACTCAAACCCATTAACTTTCTTATCAAAACCTTGTGTAATCATATTCACTCACTTTAAAATCAATTTAAGCTTGAATACAATCACACAATTCTTCTCATAACTTGTTCTCAACTTAGCTTAGAAATTTGGGGTGTTACACAACCAGACACAGGATTCTACTCAACCAGAGGCTGAAGTCATAAAGAGTTGGAAATTCAAAACTCATCATCCTAAAGATAAAATCATAGGAGAACATGGAGGTAAAGTGAGAACAAGATCCTCCTTCAAGGAGCACGCAAATCTTGCACTACTCTCTGAGATGGAACCTAAAATGATTGATCAAGTATTGGAAGATGAAGGTTGGATTCTGGCTATGCAAGAAGAGTTGAATAAGTTTCAAAGAAATGATGTTTGGAAGTTAGTCACTCTACCAGAAGATAAACAAGTTATTGATACTGTAACACCCTAAGTTTCAGTGTTTAACTATTTAAGTATTTATCTGTTTTCTATCGTTCGTAATACGACTTATCCGTTAATAAAGCTATGTGAATGATCCTAGTTTTTGATTTGCTCTATTTGATAAGAGATATAGGGAGTAATAGTTATTATTAATTTAGGGTTTTTCTTTCAATGTTTGAATTCTACCGTAAAACGCTAAATTTGAACTATAGGGCGAGTTTTGACTGAAACCTGCCCAAACGTGATCCAAATTTTATAAAATTTGAGATCTAAGCATTTTCCAATATTTATGATTTATTGGAATTTTTTTTGGGAATTTTTGGCCATCAGAAAATATATAAGGTATTTTCTACGCCCAGAAACTGCCTAATTGTGACTTTTCAGTTCGCATTTCGAGAAGACGAGATACGTGGGTACTTTTCTCATGTCATGAGGAACATTTTCGCTAAATAATAATTTTTGAGTGTGGACTTATAATTAGAATTATTTTTGGGGTTTTTAGTACAAAAACCCTACTAGACGTGAAATGTCGCGCACCTGGTTGAGCGAGAATGCGATGAAATTAAAATATCATGATATTTAGTGCTGAGGGGCGGTTCACCCAGCCACTAGGGGAGCTGAACTTGCTATTAGAAGGTTCTTTTACAAGTGTCAAGTGGTGATTGGTGATTAAGTAAAAAGTAGGTAGTTAGTTTAGTTAGTTTAGGACTTAATTGGTTAGTTTCCAACAAAATGAACAAAATTCCTTCCTTCCATGTCCTAGCTGATTTCGTGGCCCTCTCTCTTAGCCACATTCAGCCCTTCATTCCTCCATTGGAGATGAAAACTTGAGAAAATTTCTAGAATGGGAAAGTGTGGGTTTTGGAAGTTTTGGTGATCAAGATTGCATCTTTACTTCCTTTCTTTTCAATCCTTGTTCAATCATCATCTAATCTCTTGGTAATCTCTATGATCTTTCCCTTATCTTTCTTGAGTTTCATGATATGGGTTTTGATGAATTTAAGAGTTGTTTTTGAGTTTAAAAGTTTGTTTTTGCTAGAAATGCTTGATTAGCCTTATAACTCTTGTTTTTCTTCCGTAGTTAGCTTTGTTCTTGATGTTTAAAGTTGAAAAAGCCCTAACCCCTATTCTGGCTGAAATTTTGGGGTTGTTCTAAGTCTTGGTCTTGAGTTATTTTTGTTGATTTGGAATTAGTTCTTGAAGGTTCCCTTGTAACGACCCGTTTCCGGACCGCTACTGAACTAAAACTAAACCTGTATGTGATGGATTTTTAAAAATGGTACTCTTGTGTCCTTCAGAAAATAAGGTATATTTTTTTTTTAAAGACAATAGTGCCAGTAAAGCACACACAGAGTACTTACAGCATTCTGAAACATGGTGCATCTAGGACACAAGTTACGTACTGGAAATGCATACACGCATAAACATACATAGTAAATATACACAGTGCGTACAAAATAAAGCAGAGTAGAAATGTATGAGAGAATACACCTATGATATGAAAACCCTCGCGAGAGTAATCATACCCTGGGGGTACTCCCGGCAGACACCCACGCAGGGGGCTGCTCCAAAAGTAGAACCACCAGTCTATCCTGTTAGCAAAACATCACTAGCCCGACCGGTCACCAACCCACTGTACACAAAAGATGCATATACACTACAGTCATCCAAAAAAAAGAAACACAACACAGTCAGAGAACACCGCATCTACAAATCACTGCCCCGATCCTCCGATGGATCCTCCTCCTCCTCGTCCTCCATCGGGTCCTCGCCTGTCAAGTCGATGAAGGGTGCTGCAGCTGGTACATCCTCTGGCACATCACTTGGCACGTACTCTCCTACAGTCACATTGTCATCAGACCGTGCACCTAAACAATCTGCCTCTCCACACACCGTACAAACAGGGGGTCGATCCATTGGTGGGGTGGGAACCCTATCCACAGGAGGGTAACTCGGTCCCACTGGAAGAATTGGAGTAGCAGCTGCCCTCGAGGTCGACGCTCCTGCAGATCCTCGCCTAATCACGCTCTTACGAGCGGTCCATCTCACCCGGGGTCCTCGACCACGTCCGCGTGACAAAATCCTGGTAACCGTCGCTCTAGGAACCTCAGTCGGTCTCTCTGGAGACGAGGAAGAGTCTGACATAGCCTCCTCCCTCTGTGTAGCCCTCCAAGCCTCAATCACTTGCGTAGTCCAAATCGGGAAGCTCACCGTACGTCCCGTCACCTCCTGCCTCATAACCATACTGCCCTCCCTGAAGGTTTGTACAACATCCCCCATGTATACAACACGGCGGGAGATGGGATCAAACTCCATCGCCGTGGGCAGCTCCATATCGGGAAAGTCAAAGATAATCTCCGATGAAGTCCGCATCGCCGGGATCGGTATACTCTTCTCCATCACCTAGGTAGCCATCATGGATTGAAGGCACCACGGGAAAGGGTCAACTTCTCAAATAATCAAAATCAACCAAAGCATAAAGCAGTAGGAAAACAACAGTGTATACAACTCACAAGCGCGACTCAAGACCCAACTCAAGACTCATTCTCTCAACACTTTCGCCACATATCGGAAGTAACGCGGATCCATCCACTGAATACCAGCCGTAGCCTTGGGCTCTCTCCTCACCCTAGGACATTCAGCTCAGGTTCCATTAGCATTACGACGCCTAGCTATTCCCTATCGAACACCAGCCGTAGCCTTTTAGGGGATTCTCGCACCCTAGGTGAATCGACGCAAGCTCAAAAATGTCCCGGCAAAACTAACGTCTAGCCATTCACTACCGAACACCAGCCGTAGCCTTTTAGGGGATTCTCGCACCCTAGGTGAATCGGCTCAAGCTCAAAAACGTCTCAACGACTCGACCAACTCTCGCACTCCGATGAACAATTCGCATAATTATAACAATATAATTCAGTTCAACAGCATAAGTGTAAGGCCCAGGGTTCTTCACTATTATCCCAATGGACTAGCTTCACCACTGGCACCCCAGCTCACGATCTTCTCGTACCCCTTTGGGAGTTTTTGCCTCCTGGGGGACCCGAACCCGCACCCAGTGGCATATAGGCCACGGGAAGCATCCCCCCACTACCACTTCGACCAATTGGTCGAAGTGGTAGTGGGGGGATGCTTTGGTCGAAGTGGTAGTGGGGGGATGCTTCCCGTGGCCTATATGCCACTGGGTGCGGGTTCGAGTCCCCCAGAAGGCAAAAACTCCCAAAGTGGTACGGGAGAAGATCGTGAGTGGGGTGCCAGTGGTGAAGCTAGTCCATTGGGATAATAGTGAAGAACCCTGGGCCTTACAAAAAAACTGTCCCCACAAACCAACACAGGTCTTTTCAGCGTGCTTTGTCCTCACTCACACGCTTTCTGAAAAACTTCCCAGAAGGTCACCCATCCCAAGAGTGCTCCAAGTCAAGCACGCTTAACTATGAAGTTCTTATGTTCCGGGCTCCCGAAAAGAAGATGCATCTTGTTGGTATAGGTAGTACCAATTAATTCTTTTAAGTCATCCTTCAACCGTGCAGTCCCATACCTACACAGCCTCAGGATCCCTCTCATTCCGGTGTAAATTCGGTTCATTCACGTGTCCCCTAGCCTAGAAGCATGCCAGGAGCCGCTTCTTTGTCCATGCTCAATGCACCGGCGATCACTCCCCGCCCTCGTCAGCCTAAGGCGTCACAATAAGCAACATAGCAATATAACTTAATCCATCAGAGATAAATAACATAAACATCTCATCTCAAATAATCACACTTAGCAGCAACAGTCGACAGTCAATATGGAATCCATCC
Organism: Calophaca sinica; assembly: GCA_037113605.1. Classification (NCBI taxonomy): domain Eukaryota; kingdom Viridiplantae; phylum Streptophyta; class Magnoliopsida; order Fabales; family Fabaceae; genus Calophaca; species Calophaca sinica. The sequence goes on along the minus strand of CM073733.1, from coordinate 70,648,384 downwards.
CTCTACAATTCGATGGATTTGACAGAGAGGCACAAACATGTGGGGGGTTGGGACCAGAAGACCAACCGCACAATTTTTCACCCATGAATGACTCGGAATATGGCGACCGCACGATAATAAAATAACGAAGGGGATCGAAAACCCTAACTTCGAACTCGTAGAGTTCTTAGACTTCTTCGTATTTAACAAAACAATTAAATAACCAAAGCCTAAAAATATCTAAAGTTGCCCTTACCACAAGCTATCACTTGCATAGCTCCAACGTCCCCGGGTCCGCGTCACTCGGTCTCCGGTATTACGATTCCTATTACCAAATACAACTTAGCATACTTCTAGAAAAAAAAATTAGAACTTAGCTCTCAACTAACCCCTTTCCTAACCAAAACTCAAACAAACATTTCAAATTATTAACATACTTGAAATTAAGTGGAGCTTTAGAATAAAACACTCCTAGGAGAAGTGACATAGCACATAACAATTTTTTTTTTGAAAGTCAAAGCCATTTGAAAAGAATAAAGTTTTGAAATTAAACCTTCTCTTGAACTTCAAATAAGCACCAAGCAATAACTCTTTTTCCATAATTAACATATATGCATACAAGGATTTAACCAAGTTAGCAATCAAAAATCCTTTTCAAAAATTCCCTAGGCCTCACGGCCTCTATGCCCTTTTTCTCCAAAAATTTTTTTTTTGCAAAATCTTCTTTCCATGGTTACAACAATTCCTAATCACTTCTAAACATACTTCAAGGCATTAAAGCATCAAACCTTTACTAAACATACTCAAGCATATCCAAAGTTATGTTTCTAAAATAATTGCCATAACAATTTCATACCATTTCGATAGCCTTCTTTTTCAAAACAAGTCATTTTCGAAACTAGTTCACAAGCCTCATAATCCAATTACTCCAAATTAGTCCCAAAACAAGAGTTCTATCATTTAGTTAAATTCCAAAAATCCTTAAACACTTAAATCATGCCATCACCATGTCAAGAATTTAAAGAACAATGGATCATTTCCTTACATGTTACTCTAGTCCCTCAAGAACCAATTTTACTCAAAACACAACTAATACTTAAGCTAATACATGCATATAAATTCTAACAACCTTAAAACTTATTCTAATCATTTTATTAAACATCTAACACATAATCAAACATCATAGCTTCATATTCTCATAGTTCAAGAATTGAAAAATTGCTAAAACTATCATGTTACACATAATCAATTTAAACTACAACCTAAATCAACATCAAACAAGTTCCACTAACTCATATAAACCATCAATTACATGATTGGAGAGGATCACAACATTTCTCCCCTCTTTTATCACTTAGGGTTTCGCCCTAAATCATCAAGAAAGGGGTTCATGATGTTTCATCTCTTTCTAATCACCAACAACCAACAAAACAACACATAAACATCAATTAATTCAAACTAGAAACAAACAAATCAAGTAATCAAAAGGGGAGGGTTTTGGGCGCTGATTTGAACAGTGGTTTGGGGGAGGAAAACTTGATTTTTCTTCTCATTCAAATGGTTAGAAACATAGGTAATATAGTAGAGAGAATAACCTAGTATTTTGACAAAGTTTGGAAGCAAAAATCAAGGCTAAAAATTGGGGAGAAAATCACGATTTCCAGCAGAAAAATAAGGAGAAAAATTCTGTTTTTCTTACTTGGATGATGATGAGAATGAAGAACTAAGTTGAGGTGATGATTTGGAACAAGTTTGATGAAGAAAGCTAGTTGAAAAACTCAATGGATTTGAAGGTTTTTGGCTATGGAAGTCATGAAGCTCTTGGATTCTTCAAGAAGAAAGTAAAAGAGAGGAAATGAGAGAGTGGGGGTGGGGGTCACGAGTTAGAGCAGCTGAATGGGGGGGTTCCCTTCTTTTATAAACTTAAAAAAAATAATAAGGCATAATTAGTAGTAATAAAAATAAATTAAGTAATAGTTTTTAAAATAAAAACCACACACATGTGACACTTAAATCACTTTAAAAGATGCTAATCACATCACTCACTCTAACCCATCTAATCTCACTTCTCTCAAGGTTACCCTCTAATCTAGAGTCTTAAGATTTAAAAACACGGCGACGAGAAACCGCAAAACCGATTAATTTCTCGCCGATAAAATCCCAAAAAATTAATTCGCTAGGAATTAATTCTCCGCGTGATAATATTATTTCATAATTAATAATAACAACAATAATCACTCAAAAACACTTAGAACAAGATACGATTCGATTTTCATCGAAATCGGGGCTCATTTTAAATTTTATCTGCGGCAGAAACTGCCTGGCGATTTGAAACACGACGAAACTTCGTTAGAATTTTTTGACGATATTCAAACCATGAATCAATATAAAAATATTAATTCTCAATTATATTAACTCTTGATTTAATTAAATCACTTACTTAAAGAACAAAAATTGCTTATTATAGCATAAATACGGTAAAACGTACTAATTAACGCTAAACAACGCATCATAAAAATACGCGTGTTACAGTTTATAAGTTGTATGTTTGGATACTAGTCATTTATGCATATTTACAAGGTTTTGGAAAAATAAATTGTTTGTAAATGGGGGCTGGAAAACCGTGGCCTCTAAATAAGTTTTGGGGGATGTTTTAAATTGTTTTCAAAGTGTATTAAGTGTTGAGGAAGTTAGCTTAAGGAGAGAAAGCCAAGTAAAAACATTTGTCTTACTTATTTTTATTGCTCCACTTTTTCTTAAACATGGCCGCGACCCTCCCCTCCCTTATTTCCCCTTCATTTTATTTCTCTTCCTCTTTCTCAATTCCAGTCGAAGCTCCCTCCTCACTCCCACTCATTTTATTTCATTTTCATTCTCCAAGTTCCAAGTGTGAGTATTTCTTCCTCCTTCCTTTTACTTCCAGCGAGAACACCCCTCCCATTTACTCCCATTTACTCCCATTCTAAATATTTCTTCCTTCCTCTAAATCACCTAGTGTGGGTGGAAAGGAAACAAAACCCATTTCTCTTCCTTGGTCCTTTCTTTAGCCGTGAGCTTGGCACAAGGAAAAATCACCATTTCTTTCAAATTCCATCTCCATTTTTAGTGCTAGTTCTTGGTCTTTTGAGTAAGGTTGAAACCACAAATCCTTTCACCTCTTCTATTCCCAAAACCATGAGCCCTAAACATTGTGGGTGAGGGTTTCTTTTCATTTTCCTTGTCTAATTTACTAACTCATTTAGTTATATATGTCTTGATGATGATCAAAGAGCAAGAGGATCAATTTTCCCCAAATTTTGGGAACCCCTAGGTTTTATGAAAAAGGGGAGATGTGATTGTTCAAGTGAATCACCAAATTAGTATGGGGTTCTTACTCCTTATTATTTGTTGTTGTTGTTGTAATTGTCAATTTTAATTTGAATCAAAGATTTAGAAGTTTTGGGTGAAAACCCTTGTTCTTGAGGATGCTTGAAGTTAGGATTGGGTCTTGATTAGGCTTAGGTTTTGGAAATGAATTGGTTTTTTGTGAAAGGGTTTAAATATAGAATGATGTTGTTTAATTAGTTTGGATATTTGCAAATTTTTTTGGGAAAAAGGGGAGTATGGCTGCGAGCTATCAAGGCTTGGGAGGCAAATATTTTTGTGCTTCTAGCATTTAAATTAATTGTATAGCATTGTGTTCAAATTTTGAGAATGGTTGGAAATGAATTTTGATTGAAATTGAATTTGTTTGGAAATGTAAGGTTTGGTTTTGAATAGCTAAAGTTATGGAAGGAAAATTAGTAGGAGAGTGTTATGTTTTGGTTGATTTGAATTAATGAAATTGTAAAACCTTTGAGTTTTTGGAAAAACCTTGATTGGGTATTTGAATTGGATAGTGTTTTTGTTTCCTTGCTTCTAGTTTCTTGATGCTAGTTTAGGGTGATCAAAGGTTAATTTTCCCTTCCCTTTGAGCTCCTTAGAGCCGTGACATAAAGAGGATTTTTGGGGAAAATTTAATTTGAATCACTTGTTGTTTGATTGTTATTTTAGTTGTGTTTGTTGATAATGTTTTGATCAAGAAAGAATTTTGATTGGAAGTTGTTTTCAATATTTAGGGCAATGAAAACACTTAAGGCAAAGGGATCATTTGTAATCCTAAAAGCCAAGTGGAGCCTTGGCTTAAGCTTTTGAGAAAAAGAATGCGATAATTGATGTTGTTTATGTTTTAAAGCTTTCAAGAAAAACGATTTCTTCTAATCTTGCGAATTGTATTCTTTAAAATTGTCGATTAGTGAATTTTCAAGTGTATGAAATTATTTAAAAACTAGTATTTCAAATTAGGTTTCTAAGTATAAGTGATTCGGTTAGGAAAAGGGTTTTAGGTTGTGAGGGCCTACGGTATTAGAACTAAGTCCTTAGATTTGTGCTAAATTTTTTTCGTGTGTTAGGAGTTGAGTGATCCGAGTTCGTGCGGCGTAGGATTGGGACGTCTTGGACACACGACTTGGAGTTCGGTAAGGGCACTTCTAGACATCGTAGGCTTTTATTGTATATGTCCTTGTGTAAGGGCAATTTTTAGATACGGATTTAATTTCAAGTGTTCATGCGAAGAAGTCTGAGAACCTAAGGGTTCGAAGTGAGGGTCTTGTACCCCTTTGCTTTATTTTTGTTATATATGCTGATTATTTAGTGGGCTTGTCTGCAAGTGGTTGGCAGTTGTCCCCAACCCTCCACACTTGTTTGTTCCTCTCTGTCAATTCCATCGAATTGCAGAGGGATGGATTCCATATTGATTGATTTATTCTTTGCTAAGTGTGATTATTTGAGATGAGATGCTTATGTTGTTTATCATTGATGAATTGAGTTATATTGCTATGTTGCTTATGCTGTTGAACTGAATTATATTGTTATAATTATGCACATTGTTCATCGGAGTGCGAGAGTTGGTCGAGTCGTTGAGTCGTTGAGACGTTTTTGAGCTTGAGCCGATTCACCTAGGGTGCAAGAATCCCCTAAAAGGCTACGGCTGGTGTTTGGTAGTGAATGGCTAGACGTTAGTTTTGCCGGGACGTTTTTGAGCTTGAGTCGATTCACCTAGGGTGCTAGAATCCCCTAAAAGGCTACGGCTGGTGTTCGATAGGGAATAGCTAGGCGTCGTAATGCTAATGGAACCTCGAAATTTGAATGTCCTAGGGTGAGGGGAGAGCCCAAGGCTACGGCTGGTATTCAGTGGATGGATCCGCGTTACTTTCGGTATGTGGCAAAAGTGTTGAGAGAATGAGTCTTGATTTGGGTCTTGAGTCGCGCTTGTGAATTGTATACACTGTTGTTTGCCTATTGTCATGATTTATTATTTTCCGTAATATGTTGTGCTATTACATGTTTTATTGCCGAGTGTGTTGTCGAATATGTGTATCTGCCTCTTTTATTTTAAGAAGTTGACCCTTGCCAGTGGTTCTTTCAATGAAATGAATGTAACCCAGATAGCGGAGCAAGCGGAGGATCCGAAGGCTAGAGAGGAGCAGCTGAGGATAGTCGTCCAGCCTTCTTCCCGTGTTATGTTGTGGAATTTACTAGCAGTCTAGTGAAGAGTATAGCTTGTGGACCAGCTATAGGATATTTGTCATTTATTTCAGTGTTGTAATAAATCTCTGTTATGTTTCATGACACATTTGTTATATATGATTTGACAGAATAAATGAATGTGGTCTATGTGGTGTCTTAAATTATTTCCCACCATGTTTCTAAAAGTCGCTGTGATGCTCTGACTGCTTCTTTAAAGAACCTTTAAAAAAAAATAGGACCACATTTCTCGAAAACCTACGAGCAGAGTATTCCACCTTTCGGAAACATGTCAACTTTTGTCAGAATGTTCACTTAGTAGCACTCCAGAGACAGGGTGTTACAGTAAAATTTTGGGTTAGGTATTTTTCTAAGTGTGTAGTATTTGAAAAAGTTTCAAAACTTGCATAACTTTGACTTGATTCATGACATATGACTAGATGTGATTCAAATGGGATTAAGTGAGTAATTCTTAGGCCTTTTAGGGACCCAAACCGTGGCTGTCCTAGGGCGTTAGGACTTGTATTTTCGGTTCTAATTGCATTAAGTTTGTGTTGTTAAGGTTCGTGCTTAGGGTTCGTGCTTAGGGTTTGAAATTGCCTTGCTTGGATTGTTAAAGCGCCCAAGGTAAGGGAAATTCTTACATAATGGGCTTTTCGCCTTGTTTGTTGAGTGGTTTGATTGATTGTTAATTGTGTGGTAGTACTTGTAGTATTACTATATGTTATAGAGATATTGTAGCATGTTTTTGGCCCCGTGTGGCAACAATGATTTGGATTTTATGTCTTAAATTAATTATGAATGTTTTTTATTTGAACTTGGAATTGATTAAAGTATGCATAAATAAGGTCAATGATGATGGATTAATTAACAATGCGACGATCTACTGTTATTAGTTTGATGATTTACAAATGATAAATCCGATGCGATTCCATAAGCCGAGAAAAGGTTTCATAAAAGAAATATTGAGAGGCATTTTGACTTAACAGTAAGCGTGAGGATTTTAGTAAAACTAGCCAAAGCTTGCAAAGAATTTTTCAATGGAACCATAGTAGAAAAAGAACTTGAGTAAAATTTGCGAAAATGGTTGAGTTGAATGATGCGTCTAGGAAAATTCTGGCTAGGAAAGACTTGGTAATTAAGAGTGTTCGCACCGCCTCTCTTTCCTGGGAATTCCCCTAATGCCTTATTTAGCACAACTAGGGTTCCAACGACCTAAGCTCAAAAGCTATTTCTGGCACAATATCACTTAGATGTGACACCAAAACTGAGATTTAAAAATTCACTAAGAAAGTGAGGACTCGTCGATCCGCATTGATTAAAATAAATTATGTCTCAGACGCTCCTTAAAGATAAGTGGGCTGTATAAAAAAAATTGTTTGGATGCATACTGACCATTGAGTATCGACACTCGTAGCGTTTGATTGTCTTAAGGACTTCAAAAGGGCGGGTTGTCACTTCATTGCCAGCTACCCACGGTACACATTGGACCAGAGGTAGTAGTTGGCAACACGGCCTAATGTGTGGCTATACCCTTGGTAGGGGAATTTGTTCGGACCTGGAAAAGGCTTTCCTTGTTCCTATTCTTTGCCCTTGTTTAAGGCTGCAAGTGTATACACAAACTTGTTCATAATGCATTGGCATGCATGGCTAACCACATTTATGATATGTGATGAATTGTTTGATGAATCTGACATTATGATGACTAGATCATTGATCTGCTGATAGAACTGCCTGATCACATGCAATTGTTTAACATTGTGGTGATTTGATTGTTGATCTGTTGGTTGATTTGTCTGTTCACATGCAAATGCTTGATATACCATGATGATGTGTGCGGTCTATTAAGTATGTATATGTATATAAAGGCGTGTTTTTGTATTATATATATATGTATATCTTGTTTGCATGCGACATAGCCTATGATAAACTCGTGGATAAAGAATTTACCTTTGCACTGTTGTTGGATTGGACATTCTTATGGATGTTACCAGATGGAGTGTCACATTGCTGCTGCTGTTTCTTCCTTCCCGGATGTATTGAAGATTGAGCCAGTGGAGGAAGATTCCTCTAAGTGCTTTGTGTTGTGATCTTGCTGAATGATTTTTCAATAAAGTTTATAGTTGTTGGCCAACTTAGCTTAGGATTTTGTCTTTGATTATTTGCGTAATTACTTATTGCCTTGTAATTATACTTTTTGGAAAAACTCGCCTCAGTGTGAAATGATTTTGTTCTGCTTTATGTTATGAGAAGCATCCATTGTGATATGATTTACTCTGATAATTGCAAAAGACTAATTTGGCATCATTTAGAAAATTGTAGTACTCTTTGTCTCATTTTTTAAAAGGGTTTCAAAGGAAAGAAAACAGAAAAAAAAAGTTTACTCCTATTTTCCATTGCAAAATACAGAATAGTAATTTTTATTGAAAGCATACAAGCATCAAATGTTTTCAGCATTAAATTGGGTTGCATAGTAGCGCTCCAGAAACGGGGTGTTACATTTAGAGTATACAATAAATAAACTATGATAGTGGAAGAGTCTATTCATGTCAATTTTGATGACAAGAAGCCTGGCACTGAAATGTCAGAGCTCGATGAGTTATTTTCAAGTTTAGACATTAGTGGAACAACAAACAATGAACATGCAATCTCAGCATTTGGTGGTGACAACCTGTAACACCCGCACCTCAACATAATTGAAAGTACGACAATTTACATTAAGGCACAGGAATTACTAAGCATTTACAACTTGATTACAGTAATCCAAGTCATAATTTAAACTTAATTCATTAATCTAATGAAAAGGTTAAATATAATACATAACTTGGAATATAAAATTCCCCTTTGCAATACCAAACTAGCCTATGAGTCCTGAACTTGCAGCTTTGACTCATCGTCTTGATGCACCTTATCTGAAAACAAATAAAAGGAAAAGGGTGAGATTATAAATCTCTGAGCTCTTCACGGACTCCTCACCATTCTCTCCTGGAACATTCTAGGTGAGAAGACTAACTTAGGCATTTCAAACCTAGACATACTCTCCTATGCACCATAAGGACTTGACTTGCAACTTCTTGATATCCCTAAGCTAAGACGCTTTAGAAAGCGCTAGCTTGAGTTAAAAACTTAGTATATTATAAAATAGGGTAATCCTAGGACCAATATGCCACTTATCAAATTGTGATTAAACTAAACACATAAATGTATAGCAAACCCACATCAATCTTATAAATATCCATTCTTTAAACTATGCTTAGCTCGACTAACCTTAATGCAATGTAAATTGCAACCTTATTAACTAAGAACGTATTGTTCTTACTTACTCACTTTGTGCTTAACACATCTTTGCTTTTCCTTATGCTATTGGACTTTGCCTTATGCTCTATACCGCAAATCCCAATCAACCTAGCTTGCTTATCCTTTAAGTGATCTAATCACAATGCTCATTACTATATAATAATTAAGCGACTAGGGATGTGCTATCCAAGATTTCATACAACTAACTAAGCCAATTCCTAATACATATATATATATATATATATATATATATATACAAGGAATTTATCAACATTCATCAACTTAACATCACTTCACATATTATACCATTCATAAGGAGATATATAATATGAGGCTATGCAATGTAATGCATTTTGTGTTATTGGGTAGTGTCGTAGGCTTTAGTCCCTAGACCCCAATTACACACTTTCGGAATGGTGGTTAGACGTCATAACCCTCCAAGGGCGTCCCACTTGGCTAACCAAACCGATCTACTCCTATAAATAGAGGAGTCTTGCCATGGACTTTAGCTTATGCTTATGCTTATGATTATGCTTATGCTTGTATGCATATTCATATAAATACATTCATCATCATTACTTAACTATTCAAGGAAACTACAATCATTTCAATGAATCAAACTTACACTAATAGTATCCCTTTTTATCTAATAACCACCAATCATGAACACTAATACATAAATTCTTCCTATCACATCCTTTTCCTAGGGTCCTCTCTTTGACCTTTATGACTTAAGCTTATGGCTCGTTGACAAGCCTCACAATTCACCAAATTAATGGACAACACATACATTAACTCATCCCTGAAAACTCTATGGAGTTCTCAAGAGAGAAAACATCAAACATACATTCAACTGTGGGGGGGTTGGGGGCAGTCGCCAACCTCTTTTAATCCAGCCCACTACACAATCATAACAATCATACCAATCATAACAATAACAACTCAACCTCTTATAGGTATCTAAAACCTAACTTGAACCTAAGGTTCACATATTACTGAAGGAAGAGAAATTCCTATATGTGGGACTTATGGGTGCCCATCACCTAAGGGTTGAAGAACTCACCTCTATTCTTCAAGACATTGAGTTAGGAAGGTTGAACTTGGACCCTTTGCTCCTCTTCAAGCTTTTCCCTCTTTGCTCAACTTGGGGCTTCTCCAAATACTTCTCAAATCTTGATCTTCAACCTTCAATCTTCCTTCTCAATCCAAAAACTTGAGCCACCCTTGCTGGAGCTTGGTCTTCTCCCCTTATTCTTCTCCAAATTCGTGCTTCTTCTTCTCCTCTCTAGGGTTCAAACCCAAATCTTCCAAATATCCCAATCTCAACTCTAAAACTCTCCATTTAGGTAAGTGATTGAAGAAATCTAACATGAATCTCTTCAATCCTTCTCAAAGGGTGAAACCCTAGCTCTCCTCTCCTTTTTCTCCTTTCCCTTTCTCTTCTTTTCCTTTTTCTTTCTTTCTGCGTTCTGCTCGCTGAGACAGCGTTTTTAAACATACTGCGGTGTGAATCGATTCACAAAGACCTTTGTGTGAATCGATTCCCACAGTGTGAAAAGTGCCTGAATCGCAGTTTTAATGAGTGAATCGATTCCTGCATGCGAGTCCCAGTGGCCTGTCTTATGTGAATCGATTCCTGGCTTCTGTGAATCGATTCCCACTGCTAAAACTTGATGCCTATGGATTTTTAATGCTGTGAATCGATTCCTGGGCTATATGAATCGATTCACACTGCAGAAAAACCAGGAAAACTTAGTTCTAGCACCAAACCTTGAGACTTTCTTCTCAATCAACTTCCATAGCTACAAATCAACACCTCTAACCATCTTAAGATTAAATTCGACTTATTCCTCAACTCAAACCCATTAACTTTCTTATCAAAACCTTGTGTAATCATATTCACTCACTTTAAAATCAATTTAAGCTTGAATACAATCACACAATTCTTCTCATAACTTGTTCTCAACTTAGCTTTGAAATTTGGGGTGTTACACTACTACCCACCTTTTAAAAATTTTCGTCCTCGAAAATTGCTGCATCTCTCATTGGAACTTCAACTACAACTTCCTTTCATAGCCCATTCCATCCATTGGAAAACCTAGAAATGATTAACTCTCACAAGGCATTAATCGATGGAGTACTTGCAATCGTGAACGACTCTAGGTATCCCCCGATTTGGTGGTAACTCACATCCTTACTAACTTCAAATCTTTCCCCCATGAGATAGGTTCTCACTTCCAGACTTCCTATGTGGAATTAAGGGTGTAGGAACTTCTTAGCGTTGGCAACATGGGATGCGAACAGAGATTTACCTCCATGGAATCTCGTCCCCAAACCACGCCTTTCTTTCTTACTTCATCCTTCTGTATAATCAATTGGCTTTGGTGCTTCATTGCGTTCTACGATCTTACGTCTTTTCAATGAATGACCTCCTTTCGCCTTATTTCCATCGGATGGAATACTTTACTTGCGATCCGAGAGTTTAACTCGTGTCGTTCTATCTTTCGGATGCTCTTCGATCGTTGGAAATTGTTATACTTGCTTATCATCCTATACTTGTTGAAGGTAGGTTAAGCATGTGGAGAATTTTGAATTCATCTACACAATTCCTGCGCAGACGTGCCTTTTGGTGTTAAGCGAGTGAATCTTTGCACCTTCTATCTCTTGAGACTCCTTGGGAGGTACTCTCCTTCGAATGCTCCTTGGAAGTTCACCCAAAACAGCATCCAATACCATCGTTGGTGGTTTCGTAACCCTTCATTGGGCAACTATCTTATCAAAATAGAATTGTCACCTAGAGGTGACTAATACATACCTTGAACAAACTTTTCCCATTCGTGACGTTCACTCTTATGTTACCAATGGAAATCTTTTCTTAGAGGCCTTTTCCGCAACTACGGAGTTGCTACTCATATTTAGCTCACTATACTTGGTCTTGCAACCGACTTGGCCTAGAAAACTTGAAACTCTAGGGTTGTTCAACTCTTGGGAGGTATCTGTTGGTTAAACTGACTTGATTTTCATTAGTTGATTACAAACTTTGTCTCACACGAGGTCTAAGCCTCACTTGGTTGGAGACGTAGCTTACAAGTGGCTAATTAGAATCACATCAGACCCAACTTAACGACTTGACTCGCAGTAACTTATAGTCTCAGATGCTGACGATATTCACTCTTAAATGAACTTTACTACTGTTCTCCTTCGCTGGATGGATTGACTCCCCTTCTTGATGCTACTGGAAGTAAACCAGAACCCACACGTCTCTATCTGATAGCGGTGTAGATCGACGCGTTTAATAACCAATGGACCAACAAGTATCCAGAAAATAAATCCTTGATATTCTTGGGAATAATCTACCTGATTGATCCCATCTTATCCTCCTTACCCAATCTGAATCATTAGAAACCCTGGAAGGGATTAATCTCTATAGAGGAACTAATTGCTCAGGAAATTAAGTGATCTCATTACCCAATCATAGACTAAGTCTTATTCCAACTAATATTCTTACGTGGCTAAGGCAAAGTCTACAATTGGTCAATTGAATTCACTTTACGCACTGAACAATTAGATCGAACGTAGACATCAATAACTTTAGGTTTCCGCTGACTCAGCTTTTCTTGAAACTTCTATAGTTTGAAGACTACATCTCATCTGATCCTCTGGAGTTCGTTGTTCCACTAAGGACATCATTTCTTGAAGACTTAGAGTTTTCTTTCTGCTTCACTAGGGCAGGATCACCCTTAAGGACTCATACTGCCATTTGGGCGTTGTAGCATATCGCCTAACTCCATCTTGTTCCTTACCCTTACCATTACTACTCGGAACGCTAAGGTTCTCTCAGGGATTATCATAGGATTTCTATCGACCTAGGATCCACCTATAATCGGCTAAGTTAACCAATCCTACTGAGACAACAAGTGTTGAGACCCTAACCGATTATAACCGACCATCCTACTCGATTGAAAACCTACAATTAAGAGTACTTACTGTTAACCACGAAGGGCACTTGAATTAACTTGGGAATCATCATAAGATCTCAATCATTCTAGGATCCATTCATAATGGATTAGGCAAAACAACTTGATAGCATAACCAGTGTTGTAGCCCTAACTGATTACGAATGCCCATCCTAAGTGGATTTGAAACCTCACAATTAAGACCCCTTACTTGCTTGTCATTTCTAATCACTTCCAGAGCGTCTCGAGTGACGGTACATGAATTACACGCTTTGTTCAGCCAGAACCCTCCCCGCCATGGTTCCGACCATTCTTAAAACATTCCTTAACTCTTAGTTCCGGAAAGGTGGGAACTTGTTTCCCTTTTTCCGTATTCTGAAAGTTCTCACTTAATGAGAGCTCTTACATCCGCTCCTTCCTTGTCTGCATCATCCTTATCCATCAAACTTCCTCAGAGTTCACGCTCCTATTCGTTCTCCTCCCTCATCCGCCAGCTCCATCTACTACATTCTTCGTACACGGTATGGAGTATTAAGTTGATCAGGCTTAATATTCCATAGTAAGCATAAGAATATGTAGAGGAGTTCTCGGACAAAGGAAAATTCCTGCTAACTGATTACAGTCCAACAAGGACTAAACTGACACTTCCTAAATTACTAAACCAATAACTCACAGTCCGAAAAGATCGAACTGCTCTGATACCATAATGTAACACCCGCACCTCAACATAATTGAAAGTACAACAATTTACATTAAGGCACAGGAATTACTAAGCATTTACAACTTGATTACAGTAATCCAAGTCATAATTTAAACTTAATTCATTAATCTAATGAAAAGGTTACATATAATACATAACTTGGAATATAAAATTCCCACTGCAATACCAAACTAGCCTATGAGTCCTGAACTTGCAGCTTTGACTCATCGTCTTCAGTACCTGCTTATCTGAAACAAATAAAAAGAAAAGGGTGAGATTATAAAATCTCAGTGAGCCCTTCACGGACTCCTCACCGTTCTCTCCTCGGAACATTCTAGGCTGAAAAGACTAACTTAGGCAATTCAAACCTAGACATACTCTCCCTATGTACCATAAGGACTTGACTTGCAACTTCTTGATCTCCCTAAGTTAAGACGCTTTAGAAAGAGCTAGTTTGAGTTAAAAACTTAGTATATTATAAAATAGGGTAATCCTAGGACCAATATGCCACTTATCAAATTGTGATTAAACTAAACACATAAATGTATAGCAAACCCACATCAATCTTATAAATATCCATTCTTTAACCTATGCTTAGCTTGACTAACCTTAATGCAATGTAAATTGCAACCTTATTAACTAAGAACGTATTGTTCTTACTTACTCACTTTGTGCTTAACACATCTTTGCTTTTCCTTATGCTATTGGACTTTGCCTTATGCTCTATACCGCAAATCCCAATCAACCTAGCTTGCTTATCCTTTAAGTGATCTAATCACAATGCTCATTACTATATAATAATTAAGCGACTAGGGATGTGCTATCCAAGATTTCATACAACTAACTAAGCCAATTCCTAATACATACATATATATATATATATATACAAGGAATTTATCAACATTCATCAACTTAACATCACTTCACATATTATACCATTCATAAGGAGATATATAATATGAGGTTATGCAATGTAATGCATTTTGTGTTATTGGGTAGTGTCGTAGGCTTCAGTCCCTAGACCCCAATTACACACTTTCGAATGGTGGTTAGGACGTCATAACCCTCCAAGTATGCCCCACTTGGCTAACCAAACCGATCTACTCCTATAAATAGAGGAGTCTTGCCTTGGACTTTAGCTTATGCTTATGCTTATGATTATGCTTATGCTTGTATGCATATTCATATAAATACATTCATCATCATTACTTAACTATTCAAGGAAACTACAATCATTTCAATGAATCAAACTTACACTAATAGTATCCCTTTTTATCTAATAACTACCAATCATGAACACTAATACATAAATTCTTCCTATCACATCCTTTTCCTAGGGTCCTCTCTTTGACCTTTATGACTTAAGCTTATGGCTCGTTGACAAGCCTCACAATTCACCAAATTAATGGACAACACATACATTAAATCATCCCTGGAAACTCTATGGAGTTCTCAAGAGAGAAAACATCAAACATACATTCAATCGTGGGGGGTCAGGCCGCCAACCTCTTTTAATCCAGCCCACTACACAATCATAACAATCATACCAATCATAACAATAACAACTCAACCTGTTATAGGTATCTAAAACCTAACTTGAACCTAAGGTTCACATATTACTGAAGGAAGAGAAATTCCTATATGTGGGACTTATGGGTGCCCATCACCTAAGGGTTGAAGAACTCACCTCTATTCTTCAAGACATTGAGTTAGGAAGGTTGAACTTGGACCCTTTGCTCCTCTTCAAGCTTTTCCCTCTTTGCTCAACTTGGGGCTTCTCCAAATACTTCTCAAATCTTGATCTTCAGCCTTCAATCTTCCTTCTCAATCCAAAAACTTGAGCCACCCTTGCTGGAGCTTGGTCTTCTCCCCTTATTCTTCTCCAAATCCGTGCTTCTTCTTCTCCTCTCTAGGGTTCAAACCCAAATCTTCCAAATATCCCAATCTCAACTCTCAAACTCTCCATTTAGGTAAGTGATTGAAGAAATCTAACATGAATCTCTTCAATCCTTCTCAAAGGGTGAAACCCTAGCTCTCCTCTCCTCTTTCTCCTTTCCCTTTCTCTTCTTTTCCTTTTTCTTTCTTTCTGCGTTCTGCTCGCTGAGACAGCGTTTTTAAACACTTCTGCAAATTGTGAATCGATTCACAAAGACCTTTGTGTGAATCGATTCCCACAGTGTAAAAAGTGCCTGAATCGCAGTTTTAATGAGTGAATCGATTCCTGCATGCGAGTCCCAGTGGCCTGTCTTATGTGAATCGATTCCTGGCTTCTGTGAATCGATTCCCACTGCTAAAACTTGATGCCTATGGATTTTTAATGCTGTGAATCGATTCCTGGGCTATATGAATCGATTCACACTGCAGAAAAACCAGGAAAACTTAGTTCTAGCACCAAACCTTGAGACTTTCTTCTCAATCAACTTCCATAGCTACAAATCAACACCTTTAACCATCTTAAGATTAAATTCGACTTATTCCTCAACTCAAACCCATTAACTTTCTTATCAAAACCTTGTGTAATCATATTCACTCACTTTAAAATCAATTTAAGCTTGAATACAATCACACAATTCTTCTCATAACTTGTTCTCAACTTAGCTTAGAAATTTGGGGTGTTACACAACCAGACACAGGATTCTACTCAACCAGAGGCTGAAGCCATAAAGAGTTGGAAATTCAAAACTCATCATCCTAAAGATAAAATCATAGGAGAACATGGAGGTAAAGTGAGAACAAGATCCTCCTTCAAGGAGCACGCAAATCTTGAACTACTCTCTGAGATGGAACCTAAAATGATTGATCAAGTATTGGAAGATGAAGGTTGGATTCTGGCTATGCAAGAAGAGTTGAATAAGTTTCAAAGAAATGAGGTTTGGAAGTTAGTCACTCTACCAGAAGATAAACAAGTTATTGATACTGTAACACCCTAAGTTTGATGTTTAACTATTTAAGTATTTATCATTTTCTATCGTTAGAATGTCGACTTATCCGTTAATAAAGCTATGTGAATGATCCTAGTTTTTGATTTGCTCTATTTGATAAGAGATATAGGGAGTAATAGTTATTATTAATTTAGGGTTTTTCTTTCAATGTTTGAATTCTACCGTAAAACGCTAAATTTGAACTATAGGGCGAGTTTTGACTGAAACCTGCCCAAACGTGATCCAAATTTTATAAAATTTGAGATCTAAGCATTTTCCAATATTTATGATTTATTGGAATTTTTTTTGGGAATTTTTGGCCATCAGAAAATATATAAGGTATTTTCTACGCCCAGAAACTGCCTAATTGTGACTTTTCAGTTCGCATTTCGAGAAGACGAGATACGTGGGTACTTTTCTCATGTCATGAGGAACATTTTCGCTAAATAATAATTTTTGAGTGTGGACTTATAATTAGAATTATTTTTGGGGTTTTTAGTACAAAAACCCTAATAGACGTGAAATGTCGCGCACCTGGTTGAGCGAGAATGCGATGAAATTAAAATATCATGATATTTAGTGCTGAGGGGTGGTTCACCCAGCCACTAGGGGAGCTGAACTTGCTATTAGAAGGTTCTTTTACAAGTGTCAAGTGGTGATTGGTGATTAAGTAAAAAGTAGGTAGTTAGTTTAGTTAGTTTAGGACTTAATTGGTTAGTTTCCAACAAAATGAACAAAATTCCTTCCTTCCATGTCCTAGCTGATTTCGTGGCCCTCTCTCTTAGCCACATTCAGCCCTTCATTCCTCCATTGGAGATGAAAACTTGAGAAAATTTCTAGAATGGGAAAGTGTGGGTTTTGGAAGTTTTGGTGATCAAGATTGCATCTTTACTTCCTTTCTTTTCAATCCTTGTTCAATCATCATCTAATCTCTTGGTAATCTCTATGATCTTTCCCTTATCTTTCTTGAGTTTCATGATATGGGTTTTGATGGATTTAAGAGTTGTTTTTTAGTTTAAAAGTTTGTTTTTGCTAGAAATGCTTGATTAGCCTTATAACTCTTGTTTTTCTTCTGTAGTTAGCTTTGTTCTTGATGTTTAAAGTTGAAAAAGCCCTAACCCCTATTCTGGCTGAAATTTTGGGGTTGTTCTAAGTCTTGGTCTTGAGTTATTTTTGTTGATTTGGAATTAGTTCTTGAAGGTTCCCTTGTAACGACCCGTTTCCGGACCGCTACTGAACTAAAACTAAACCTGTATGTGATGGATTTTTAAAAATGGTACTCTTGTGTCCTTCAGAAAATACAGCATATTTTTTTTTTAAAAGACAATAGTGCCAGTAAAGCACACACAGAGTACTTACAGCATTCCGAAACATGGTGCATCTAGGACACAAGTTACGTACTGGAAATGCATACACGCATAAACATACATAGTAAATATACACAGTGCGTACAAAATAAAGCAGAGTAGAAATGTATGAGAGAATACACCTATGATATGAAAACCCTCGCGAGAGTAATCATACCCTGGGGGTACTCCCGGCAGACACCCACGCAGGGGGCTGCTCCAAAAGTAGAACCACCAGTCTATCCTGTTAGCAAGACATCACTAGCCCGACCGGTCACCAACCCACTGTACACAAAAGATGCATATACACTACAATCATCCAAAAAAAGAAACACAACACAGTCAGAGAACACCGCATCTACAAATCACTGCCCCGATCCTCCGATGGATCCTCCTCCTCCTCGTCCTCCATCGGGTCCTCGCCTGTCAAGTCGATGAAGGGTGCTGCAGCTGGTACATCCTCTGGCACATCACTTGGCACGTACTCTCCTACAGTCACATTGTCATCAGACCGTGCACCTAAACAATCTGCCTCTCCACACACCGTACAAACAGGGGGTCGATCCATTGGTGGGGTGGGAACCCTATCCACAGGAGGGTAACTCGGTCCCACTGGAAGAATTGGAGTAGCAGCTGCCCTCGAGGTCGACGCTCCTGCAGATCCTCGCCTAATCACGCTCTTACGAGCGGTCCATCTCACCCGGGGTCCTCGACCACGTCCGCGTGACAAAATCCTGGTAACCGTCGCTCTAGGAACCTCAGTCGGTCTCTCTGGAGACGAGGAAGAGTCTGACATAGCCTCCTCCCTCTGTGTAGCCCTCCAAGCCTCAATCACCTGCGTAGTCCGAATCGGGAAGCTCACCGTACGTCCCGTCACCTCCTGCCTCATAACCATACTGCCCTCCCTGAAGGTTTGTACAACATCCCCCATGTATACAACACGGCGGGAGATGGGATCAAACTCCATCGCCGTGGGCAGCTCCATATCGGGAAAGTCAAAGATAATCTCCGATGAAGTCCGCATCACCGGGATCGGTATACTCTTCTCCATCACCTAGGTAGCTATCATGGATTGAAGGCACCACTGGAAAGGGTCAACTTCTCAAATAATCAAAATCAACCAAAGCATAAAGCAGTAGGAAAACAACAGTGTATACAACTCACAAGCGCGACTCAAGACCCAACTCAAGACTCATTCTCTCAACACTTTCGCCACATATCGGAAGTAACGCGGATCCATCCACTGAATACCAGTCGTAGCCTTGGGCTCTCTCCTCACCCTAGGACATTCAACTCAGGTTCCATTAGCATTACGACGCCTAGCTATTCCCTATCGAACACCAGCCGTAGCCTTTTAGGGGATTCTCGCACCCTAGGTGAATCGACGCAAGCTCAAAAACGTCCCGGCAAAACTAACGTCTAGCCATTCACTACCGAACACCAGCCGTAGCCTTTTAGGGGATTCTCGCACCCTAGGTGAATCGGCTCAAGCTCAAAAACGTCTCAACGACTCGACCAACTCTCGCACTCCGATGAACAATTCGCATAATTATAACAATATAATTCAGTTCAACAGCATAAGTGTAAGGCCCAGGGTTCTTCACTATTATCCCAATGGACTAGCTTCACCACTGGCACCCCACTCACGATCTTCTCCCATACCACTTTGGGAGTTTTTGCCTTCTGGGGGACTCGAACCCGCACCCAGTGGCATTTAGGCCACGGGAAGCATCCCCCCACTACCACTTCGACCAATTGGTCGAAGTGGTAGTGGGGGGATGCTTTGGTCGAAGTGGTAGTGGGGGGATGCTTCTCGTGGCCTATATGCCACTGGGTGCGGGTTCGAGTCCCCCAGAAGGCAAAAACTCCCAAAGTGGTACGGGAGAAGATCGTGAGTGGGGTACCAGTGGTGAAGCTAGTCCATTGGGATAATAGTGAAGAACCCTGGGCCTTACAAAAAAGGCGCTTTTTTTATAAGGCCCAGGGTTCTTCACTATTATCCCAATGGACTAGCTTCACCACTCACGATCTTCTCCGTACCACTTTGGGAAGTTTTGCTGGGGACTCGCACCCGATGGCATATAGGCCACGGAGCATCTCACTACCACTTCGACCAATTGGTCGAAGTGGTAGTGGGGATGCTTCCGTGGCCTATATGCCACCGGGTGCGGGTTCGAGTCCGAAGGCAAAAACTCCCAAAGTGGTGCGGAGAAGATCGTGAGTGGGGTGCCAGTGGTGAAGCTAGTCCATTGGGATAATAGTGAAGAACCCTGGGCCTTACAAAAAAAACTGTCCCCACAAACCAACACAGGTCTTTTCAGCGTGCTTTGTCCTCACTCACACGCTTTCTGAAAAACTTCCCAGAAGGTCACCCATCCCAAGAGTGCTCCAAGTCAAGCACGCTTAACTATGAAGTTCTTATGTTCCGGGCTCCCGAAAAGAAGATGCATCTTGTTGGTATAGGTAGTACCAATTAATTCTTTTAAGTCATCCTTCAACCGTGCAGTCCCATACCTACACAGCCTCAGGATCCCTCTCATTCCGGTGTAAATTCGGTTCATTCACGTGTCCCCTAGCCTAGAAGCATGCCAGGAGCCGCTTCTTTGTCCATGCTCAATGCACCGGCGATCACTCCCCGCCCTCGTCAGCCTAAGGCGTCACAATAAGCAACATAGCAATATAACTTAATCCATCAGAGATAAATAACATAAACATCTCATCTCAAATAATCACACTTAGCAGCAACAGTCGACAGTCAATATGGAATCCATCCCTCTACAATTCGATGGATTTGACAGAGAGGCACAAACAAGTGGGGGGTTGGGGCCAGAAGACCAACCGCACAATTTTTCACCCATGAATGACTCGGAATATGGCGACCGCACGGTAATAAAATAACGAAGGGGTTCGAAAACCCTAACTTCGAACTCGTAGAGTTCTTAGACTTCTTCGTATTTAACAAAACAATTAAATAACCAAAGCCTAAAAATATCTAAAGTTGCCCTTACCACAAGCTATCACTTGCATAGCTCCAACGTCCCCGGGTCCGCGTCACTCGGTCTCCGGTATTACGATTCCTATTACCAAATACAACTTAGCATACTTCTAGAAAAAAATTAGAACTTAGCTCTCAACTAACCCCTTTCCTAACCAAAACTCAAACAAACATTTCAAATTATTAACATACTTGAAATTAAGTGGAGCTTTAGAATAAAACACTCCTAGGAGAAGTGACATAGCACATAACAATTTTTTTTTGAAAGTCAAAGCCATTTGAAAAGAATAAAGTTTTGAAATTAAACCTTCTCTTGAACTTCAAATAAGCACCAAGCAATAACTCTTTTTCCATAATTAACATATATGCATACAAGGATTTAAGCAAGTTAGCAATCAAAAATCCTTTTCAAAAATTCCCTAGGCCTCACGGCCTCTATGCCCTTTTTCTCCAAATTTTTTTTTTTTTTGCAAAATCTTCTTTCCATGGTTACAACAATTCCTAATCACTTCCAAACATACTTCAAGGCATTAAAGCATCAAACCTTTACTAAACATACTCAAGCATATCCAAAGTTATGTTTCTAAAATAATTGCCATAACAATTTCATACCATTTCGATAGCCTTCTTTTTCAAAACAAGTCATTTTCGAAACTAGTTCACAAGCCTCATAATCCAATTACTCCAAATTAGTCCCAAAACAAGAGTTCTATCATTTAGTTAAATTCCAAAAATCCTTAAACACTTAAATCATGCCATCACCATGTCAAGAATTTAAAGAACAATGGATCATTTCCTTACATGTTACTCTAGTCCCTCAAGAACCAATTTTACTCAAAACACAACTAATACTTAAGCTAATACATGCATATAAATTCTAACAACCTTAAAACTTATTCTAATCATTTTATTAAACATCTAACACATAATCAAACATCATAGCTTCATATTCTCATAGTTCAAGAATTGCAAAATTGCTAAAACTATCATGTTACACATAATCAATTTAAACTACAACCTAAATCAACATCAAACAAGTTCCACTAACTCATATAAACCATCAATTACATGATTGGAGAGGATCACAACATTTCTCCCCTCTTTTATCACTTAGGGTTTCGCCCTAAATCATCAAGAAAGGGGTTCATGATGTTTCATCTCTTTCTAATCACCAACAACCAACAAAACAACACATAAACATCAATTAATTCAAACTAGAAACAAACAAATCAAGTAATCAAAAGGGGAGGGTTTTGGGCGCTGATTTGAACAGTGGTTTGGGGGAGGAAAACTTGATTTTTCTTCTCATTCAAATGGTTAGAAACATAGGTAATATAGTAGAGAGAATAACCTAGTATTTTGACAAAGTTTGGAAGCAAAAATCAAGGCTAAAAATTGGGGAGAAAATCACGATTTCCAGCAGAAAAATAAGGAGAAAAATTCTGTTTTTCTTACTTGGATGATGATGAGAATGAAGAACTAAGTTGAGGTGATGATTTGGAACAAGTTTGATGAAGAAAGCTAGTTGAAAAACTCAATGGATTTGAAGGTTTTTGGCTATGGAAGTCATGAAGCTCTTGGATTCTTCAAGAAGAAAGTAAAAGAGAGGAAATGAGAGAGTGGGGGTGGGGGTCACGAGTTAGAGCAGCTGAATGGGGGGGTTCCCTTCTTTAATAAACTTAAAAAAAATAATAAGGCATAATTAGTAGTAATAAAAATAAATTAAGTAATAGTTTTTAAAATAAAAACCACACACATGTGACACTTAAATCACTTTAAAAGATGCTAATCACATCACTCACTCTAACCCATCTAATCTCACTTCTCTCAAGGTTACCCTCTAATCTAGAGTCTTAAGATTTAAAAACGGCTGACGAGAAACCGCAAAACCGATTAATTTCTCGCCGATAAAATCCCAAAAAATTAATTCGCTAGGAATTAATTCTCCGCGTGATAATATTATTTCATAATTAATAATAACAACAATAATCACTCAAAAACACTTAGAACAAGATACGATTCGATTTTCATCGAAATCGGGGCTCATTTTAAATTTTATCTGCGGCAGAAACTGCCCGGCGATTTGAAACACGACGAAACTTCGTTAGAATTTTTTGACGATATTCAAACCATGAATCAATATAAAAATATTAATTCTCAATTATATTAACTCTTGATTTAATTAAATCACTTACTTAAAGAACAAAAATTGCTTATTATAGCATAAATACGGCAAAACGTACTAATTAACGCTAAATAACGCATCATAAAAATACGCGTGTTACAGTTTATAAGTTGTATGTTTGGATACTAGTCATTTATGCATATTTACAAGGTTTTGGAAAAATAAATTGTTTGTAAATGGGGGCTGGAAAACCGTGGCCTCTAAATAAGTTTTGGGGGATGTTTTAAATTGTTTTCAAAGTGTATTAAGTGTTGAGGAAGTTAGCTTAAGGTTCAAGGATTTAAATGTGTTGAAATGATTTGTTTTGGAAGTGAAAAGTTGAAAACTTTAGGTTTGTTTTAGGGCACCAAAACCATGGTCCTCATGTTATTTTTAAACATTGTTTTAAGTTGTTTTATGTCCTTAAAATAGTGTAAAGTTGGTCAAGAATTTGGTTTAGCAAAACAATTCAAAGAAGTGTGATTTTTGGAAAAGGTTTAGTTTATGTTTCAAAGATTATTTCTTGATCTTGTCACAAACTTATTTCTATAATTTGCATGGCATGTTATATGGTTTTACATATAGTTCAAATTTGGCAAAACACTATTCCAATTGGTAAAAACTTGGTTTAAGTTTTTCTAAGTATGTAGAGTTAATGAAAATTTCAAAACTTGCTTGACTTGAACTTGTAACATGGCATATGATTAGGTGTGATCCAAATAGGGTAAAGTTAGCAAGATTTTAGGCCTTTTAGGACCTAAAACCGTGGCTGCCATAGAGTCTTAGGACTTGGGTCTTTGGTTCTAATTTTGTTAAGTTGTATTGTTAAGGTTCGAGCGAGGTACGTTTCGTTGACGCGTTGGAAATTCCTTATCTGAAGCTTATTCAAGGTAAGGGAAATTTCTATATAATGAGTTTAGGCGCATTGCTTTGTTTGTTATGTGGTTTGATTGAATGAATAATTATGGTAGTAACTGTAGTATTATTAAGTGTTAGTGGTGATGCTGTAACATGCTGTAGTATGTTGAATTATTTAATGCTGTGTGAAATGTTGTAGCATGTTCTGTTTGGTCTTGAGTGACAACAATGAATGGTATTGAATGGCTTAAATCATCTTTAATTTATTGTTGAATTTAAACTGATTGAGGTATGCAAAAAGTTGTTATTGTGGTATGAGTTAATTAATAATGCGATGATCGATTGCTGATTGGTTTGAGATTTACAACGGTAAATCTGATAAGATTTCACAAGCCGAAAATATGATTTCATAAGTAAATTGTTAAAGGTATTTTGACTTAAAAATAAGCATGAGGGTTGTAGTACAACTAGCCAAAGCTTATAGATAAGTTAGAAATGGAACCATGGTAGGTGAAGAATTCGATTAAATTAGGGTTCCAACGACCTAAAGCTAAATGAGTGATTTTTGGTACAACCTCACCTAGATAACATAAGAATTGTAAGCATGAAAATTTACTAAGTAGAGTGAGTTGGGAGTTCGTCGATCTGCATTAATTAATTAAAATGTATACTAACCATTGAGCAACGACACTCGGAGCGTTGACCTTTTTATGGACTTTCAAAGGCTGAGTTGTCACTTCATGCCCGTGTGGCAGTAATGCCTAATGCGTGGCAAGCCTAATGTGTGGCTATACCCTTGGTAGGGGAATTTGATTCGGATGTTGGGAAATAACGTTCCTCGTCTCTGCTGACCTTGTTTAAGGCTGCAGGTGTATACACTAACTCGTCATAATGCATTGGCATGCATGACTAACCACATTTTGATATGTGATGATTTGATCATTGATTTGTTGTTTGATTTGTTTGCTCGCATGCAAATACTTGATATACTATGATGATGCATGTGGCCTGTGATGAACTCGTGGACAAGAAATTTACCCTTGCATTTCTTTTGTTTTATGTTTATGCTTGGAACCGATACTTAGATGTGTTGGAACCTAAATGATTGAGAAGTTTAGACTCTCATTAATTTTGATGATAACAAAGTATTTTCAAGAGAACAATTTATCTTCTAACATATATTTGAGTGTACAGGTATCAAAGCTTCATATATATGTACAAAACACTCAAGAAAGAAGAAGAAAATTTACAAGAGAATTGAATACACTCCACTGATGTCAGCATCCGAACTCACTCCAACGTCTTGCTAACAGCGAGCGTCCAGTAGCGTTATTCTTTGACACATGGAATAATCAATTGCTGCGAGCGTCCGTCCTCTGTTCTGAGCGAGCGTCTGATCTCTTTAATGAAAGCACGTGATGATCACGTTTCTGCTCTAAACCTCAGAATGTTCTGGAATGGAATTCGAATTTGATTTTATGCGCTCATTTTGATGTATGAGGAAGCAAATGTGACACCTTTAGCAAAAGACAAAAATCGTACAAGGCAATTGTGAAAAGCAGATAGTACGAAAACGGTAATATGTACTATTCTGATATTCTCAGAAAAGGAAGAAAAGGACTACATTTCAAATTACCTCACTCAACGAAAAAGAGCTATGTTTTTACTGCAAACGGTAATATCCCTGAAGACTCCTATAAATACCCCAAGGTATTCATTGAAGAGTGGTTGGAAAATTGTGAAGAAACTTCATTCTGAAAGCAATATTACTCAAGTGAGCAATCAAGTTTCGTGCCAAGTTTCTGGTCTACAAAGAACTAAACTCAGCGTCTTATACTTTCTTTTAGAAAGTTACTCTGTTTTGAGCTTAATCTTTTCATTCTCTCTGTGAGAGTTATTTTGATAGTATTCAAAAGTATATTCTCTTTTGTAAACAGTTTTTGGCCTAATTAAGGCTTTGTTCCTCAAAGGCTCGATCGTACTGCGTCGTTTTGAGAAGTTGAGAGTATTGTCAAGTTTGTGACAGTAGAATACTCTTGAGGTAAATTGTAATCAGTTGATTATAGTGGAAAATCCTTCAGGATCGAAGGGACTAGACGTAGCTACAAGTTGGTGGTGAACTAGTATAAATCTCTGAGCCTCTTTCTTTACTGCTTTACATGTATCTTTACCTTGCTAAGTAAAACAAGTTTTCATACACGGTTTATTTCCTGCATCCGGTTAGTTTCTCAGCGTCCGATAAACAAACAGTTTGGAAAAATCTGTATCCTTAGTGCTTTTAACGTATAGTTTGCGCAAAGTTTTTGGACACAATTCAACCCCCCTTCTTGTGTTCACGTTCATTTGGTATCAGAGCTCGACCTCTTGGTTGAGCACTTAACAGTGTTAAGAGAAAAGATCCTATACTGTGAACATGTCTACTGAAGGTGGTCATATGAACCGTCCTCCTCTATTCGATGGAGAAAAATTTGATTACTGGAAAGATAAGATAAAAGCTTTCTTTGAGACACAACAAATTGAGTTGTGGGATATAGTTCAAAGTGGTTACATTCCTCCCACTAATCCTCGTGGTGTTG
Source organism: Calophaca sinica (assembly GCA_037113605.1). Lineage (NCBI taxonomy): Eukaryota > Viridiplantae > Streptophyta > Magnoliopsida > Fabales > Fabaceae > Calophaca > Calophaca sinica. The sequence goes on along the minus strand of CM073733.1, from coordinate 70,622,048 downwards.
CTATAGCCAGAGAAGATTGGAATGATGAGCAGAAAAAGAGATATCAAACCAATCAAAAAGCTAGATTCATTCTTATCTGTGCTATGATAGAAAAAGAATATGATAAATGTGACAAATTTGATACTGCCAAAGAAATCTGGGACTCACTTGTTTTATCTTACGAAGGCTCTGCCCAAGTAAGAGAAACCAAAGCTAGTATGTTGGTTCGCCAATACGAATTGTTCAAAATGGTAGATGGTGAAAACATTGAAACCATGTTTGGAAGATTCCAAACACTTGTTCATGGGTTATAAGCCCTTGGAAAAAGTTACACTACACCTGACCATGTTAAAAAGATCTTAAGAAGCTTGACTAAGCAGTGGAGACCCAAGGTCACTGCTATTCAAGAAGCAAAAGATCTACATGTCCTACGACTTGAAGATCTTATGAGCTCGTTGAAAGCTCACAAACTTGAGCTAAACGAAGAAGAACCTGTCAGAAAAGGCAAGTCTATTGCTTTGAAAGTCGCTCAACATAAAGCTAGTTCTTCCAAAGCCCTTCAGGCTGAAGGAGAAGAATCAGAAGATGAAGCTTCAGAGGGAGATGTTGATACATCAGAAGATGAGATCGCGTTTATATCCAGGAAGATACAAAGAATGTGGAAGAATAGAAACTTCAGGAGGAAGTTTCAGAAGAAAGATACTAAGGACAAGAAGGAAAGCAAAGATAAAGACAAAGCTCAAGTCATTTGCTGTGAATGTAAAAAGCCTGGACATTTCAAGTCTGAATGTCCTAATCTTAAGGAGAAGCCCACAAGAAGTTCTTTCAAGAAAAAGAAGAAAAGCCTCATGGCTACATGGGAAGATCTGGACTTATCCTCATCTGAGGAAAATAATGCAGAAGAAGCAAATCTCGCTCTCATGGCAAACACTGATCTTGACTCAGAAGAAGAAGTTGAAGAGGTAATAGTATATGATTCCTACTCTGAACTTCAACTTGCATTCGATGATCTTCTTAAGGACTCTGCCACTCTCTCTGTTGAGTATAAGAATTTGAAAAAGAAATTTTCAAAATTATCACAAGACTTTCAAGCTTTAAACAAAGAAAAATTTGTACTCAATAAAGAGAACCAGAAGCTGAAAACTGAAAATCAGCATCTGATGGATAACCAGCGTCTGGCCGCTAACAAGCAACCAGAAGCTGAGAGCTCTCAAGCTGAAAGCTCTAAAGTTACAGGCAACCTTAAATGCAAATCAAATGATTATGAATATGCATTTCAAAAGTTTCTTGCAGAGAGTGTAACTCGTAGCAAGCAAGCGTCAATGATTTAGGGTGTCAGCATTTGATAAATCTAATAATCATAGTAAATGCTTGCATTGTACTTACTGCAATAAACCTGGTCATTTGAAAAGTGCATGTACTGTTTTTAAAACTGTGAAGGATAAGCTTCCTTCAAGAACTAACAAGAAAGGACCCAAAAAGATATGGGTACCTAAAGATAAAATAGTCTATGTTGCAGACATGCTTAGCAACAAAGTCAACACACCTATCTTGGCACTTAGACAGTGGATGCTCGCATCACATGACGGGAGAAAAGCATATGTTCAGAGAACTAAGGCCTAATGAAGCTGGATTCGTTGGTTTCGGAGGAAACCAGAAAGGTAAAATAGTTGGAATTGGTCGCATTGGTAAAGGCTCTCTTCCTTCTATTGATAATGTACTTTATGTTGAAGGACTTAAACATAACTTATTGAGCATAAGTCAATTATGTGACAATGGTTATGAAGTCATCTTTACAGAAACTGGATGTCTAGTAAAAAGCAAAAAGGATGGCTCTATTTTCTTTACTGCTAAGAGGAAACAAAATATTTACAAAATTGATCTCTCTGAACTTGCAAAACAAGATGTCAAGTGTCTCATGTCTGTTGACGAAGAACAATGGATTTGGCACAAGAGATTGGGTCATGCCAATTTGAGATTAATCTCAAAATTAAATAAGCATAGTCTTGTCAGAGGCTTACCAAATCTTAAGTACCAATCTGATGCTCTCTGTGAGGCATGTCAAAGAGGAAAACAAGTTAAAACATCTTTTAATTCAAAAAATGTTGTTTCAACCTCTAGACCACTTGAGCTTTTGCATCTTGATCTTTTTGGTCCAACAAGGACAGCCTCTTTAACTGGAAAGAAATATGGGTTAGTTGTAACACCCCATTTCTACCCAACGAATACTATAAAAATCAGAGTTGCAAAATTCCCATCAAGCATATGGAATGTTACACTTCCAACTTAAAACAACGACATGCAATCATTTATAGTTCGGATACATAGCACATAAAATTTCGGATGAACCGATAACAACCTATTAGTCTTTAAAAATCAAACAATTTTCATTACTACGCAGCGGATTCATAGATTCAACTGAAAGATACCATAACATCTCGTCCAATTCAAACAACTTAAAGACATCATGTCTTTTAAGGTAAACAACTTGTAAATTCAACAACATAATAAAATTCAACAATAAAGAAAATCATGCGTTCATTTCCCCGAGTGCTACGTATCGGGCGGCGACACCGACTCTAACTAATGGAGGTAAGCGACCTTCATTTTTGATTACCCTTGCGTTACCAACAGAGGGTAACATTCAAACAGAAGGGGTGAGATATCGAACTATATAATCGAGTGTATGATAAATAATATATTAGAATCAGATTATATAAAATCACCACTTCACAACTTTCAAACAACAACTATCATCAGGATTGATCAACACAACGACTTAAATATGCAACACGGAGATGCGACTCGTTACAATGCATATGCATGTGGTACCATTGGAGCAGAACTCCCAACTTAAAATATACGGAGCAAAACTCCCAACTTAAAATTTACGGAGCAAAACTCCCAACTCGAAAATTGCCAATCCAGGCCAACTTAACAGAGCATAAGCTCCCAACATGACATGCTATATATGCATCAATAATTATGAAGTTCGACAACACAACAACAAAGAATAAAGAAGCAGAATTATTTGCAACCAAAAGTGCATAAAGAGCGAGAACATCAACTACGCAAATTCTGCAGAAAGGCAACAATTTTCACAAAGATAAACAGCACCCAGAAAAATACAGCAGGAAAATATCAATTTTTGTGTACAGCAATTCCCTCATAAAAACAGGAAACAACACTAATAAGAAACAATGTAGGAGGAGCAATTTTCGCAGAAAACAGCAAGATAGAAACAGTAAAGTCTGCATACTAAAATTCTGCATAAAACAGAAATAACAACTGAAAATACTGCAGAAACAGTACTAATTTTCGCAGAAAACAGCAAGATAGAAACAGTAAAATCTGCACACTAAAATTCTGCATAAAACAGAAATAACAACAACTGAAAATATTGCAGAAACAATGCCATTTTCGCAGACAGTGAAATCCAGCATAAAACAGAATTAATAACAACTGGAAATACTGCAGAACAATGCAATTTTCGCAGAAAACAGCAAGGTAGAACAGTAAAATCTGCACACTAAAATTCTGCATAAAACAGAAATGAGACAGCAAGGAATCAATCTACATTTCACCAAAGAAAACTACCATTTAAATGCAATTTGAAGTGAAATAAATTATTCTAAAATTTTTAACTAATATTAGCTTTTAAAAACAGCATCTATCTTAATCCTTTACATAATTTCTAAGCACAATTCATCGATCTAATCATTACTAATCATCACTTAGAACTAATGGCATATGAATTTAATCACTCAATAACACGACAACACCTCAAACATTAAAACAGAATTTTCTTAGTATTCATACGGCCATAAAACAACTTTTTAATCATCTAATCAATTAAAACAGCAAGTAATATATATATATAAATGATTTGTTTTGCCTACACTTCAATCATTTTTCAAATAATGGAGTCTAAGGTTAACCCCTTCACCTATCCCTCAAGTATCCCCAACCGAAAATAATCTCCCCCTTACTACTTATCATACAACCCATTAGAAGTCGGAACCCCACCCTTACCTTGGATTGAAGGTTGCTCTAACTCTCCGATTGACTCCTAGATTCTTCCTTGCCGGCAACTTTACGTATCTCCTCCCAAACCCTTGATGACTTGCCCAACCTCCTTCAATGGATGGCGAAAAAGAAAACCAGGTTGCCTCTAAGTTTTGTGTGGCCGAAATTGGTAGAAACAAACTTGGGTAGCCACCTCTTCTCTATTTTGGGCGCTAGGGTTTAGAAAGAATATGAAGGAGAAAAAAAAGAATAATTCCTATGGTGGAAATGGCTGAATGGTGCGCATAAGCCAAGGGGTTTCACTCCCCTCATGTCATAAAAAAAAAGTTGTGTAAAGCCCAATGAATGTTGGCCCAAAAGGTAAGTTAAAAAAAATAATTCTACACACAAGGTCTTGCCCAAAGATGCGCTCTATTCATTTATTTAAAAACCATATTCAAAGATTATCAAGCTCAAATTAGAAAGGTTCTTGTAACACCCGTTTTTTACTACTTCTAACATTAAAATAAGCCCATAACAAATAATAGTATCAATCTAATATCATTCTACAACTTGATTCAACTAAATTAATCCAACTAAAACCAACACCACTTAAATCAATATTTCACAACTTCGAAAACATAATCGGAAAAATATTCGAAAATATTTAATTAAATAAATAATTAAATATCGGGCGTTACAACTCTCCCCCATTTAAAATATTTTCGTCCTCGAAAATTTACCTGGTTCGAACAACTCGGGATAGGATTCCCGCATCTTGCTCTCCAACTCCCACGTCATGCTTTCTCCGGCAGCCCCTAACCAGACTACTTTCACCAAAGCAATCTCCTTGCCTCTTAGAGTCTTCATTTCACGATCTGCGATCCGTACGGGCATCGTTTCCATAGTAAGATTATCCCGTACTTGCACATCATCCATATGAATCACATGAGATGGATCTGAAATGTACTTCCGGAGTTGTGACACATGAAACACGTCATGCAAATTCGAAAGGTTAGGCGGTAAAGCCACTCTATAAGCAACATTTCCAACTCTGTCCGAAATCTGATACGGACCAATAAAACGAGGTGTGAGCTTCTTAGACTTCAATGCACGCCCAACACCGGTCACCGGCGTGACTCTCAAAAACACATGATCACCAGCTTGAAATTCCAAATCTTTCCTTCGCTTGTCATGATAGCTCTTCTGTCTACTTTGAGAAGTTTTCATCTTTTCTCGAATTAGCTTCACCTTCTCCGTAGTCTCTCGAACAATTTCAGGTCCAAGCACTACATTTTCCCCAGATTCATGCCAACATAAAGGAGTTCTACATCTCCGACCATACAACGCCTCAAAAGGTGCCATTCCAATACTCGAATGGTAACTGTTATTATACGTGAACTCTATTAACGGAAGATAAGTGTCCCACGAACCTCCTCGCCAAGAACACATGCCCTCAACAAATCCTCTAATGGTGAATAGTCCTCTCTGTCATCCATCCGCCTGAGGGTGATACGCCGAACTCAACCTCAACTTGGAACCCAACGCTTGCAGACTCTTCCAAAAATCGAAGTAAACCTCGGATCTCTATCCGACACAATACAAAGGAACACCATGCATTTTTACAATTACACGGGTATAAATCTCTGCCGCCTCGATCTGGGAAAAGCGATGTTAATAGGAATAAAATGAGCCGACTTCGTAAGCCTATCAACAATCACCCAAATCGAATCATGTCCCTTGAAGTATTAGGTAATCCCGTCACAAAGTCCATTGAAATACTATCCCATTTCCACTGGAACTTCCAGCGGTTGCATCAATCCTGCCAGGCTTCGATGTTCAACTTTCGACTGACAAGTTAAACATGCATACACTGACTGCGCCATCACGCTTCATCCCAGGCCACCAAAACAACTTCTTCAAATCTTGATACATCTTTGTGGCTCCGGATGAATACTCAAATTGCTTCTATGACTCTCCTCAAGAATTACTTTCTTCATTTCCGCATCATCAGGAATACAAATTCGACACGGAATCTCAACACACCTTGCGCGTCTAACTTGAAATCATTATTCTCGGATTGATCGATTAGACCATCGAATCTACTAATTTCACGCCTAACTTCCGAGCTTCTTTGATACCGCCCGTAAAATCATTGTTAATCTTCAACATTCCCAACATAACACTCTGCGGTGTCACTGCAAACTAGACTCATATCTACGAACTGCTCAATCAATTCCAACTCCTTAACCATCATTGCCGAGCATATGTAAAGTCTTTCGGCTTAAGGCATCGACCACAACATTAGCTTTACGGGTGATAATTCAAGCCAAGTCATAATCTTTTAACAACTCCAACCATCTTCGTTGTCTCATGTTCAATTCCTTCTGATCAAATAGATATTTTAAACTCTTATGGTCACTAAATACTTCAAATCTAGAACCATAGAGATAATGGCTCCAAAACTTCAAAGACAAAAACAAGCTCAAAGAAGCTCTAAATCATGCGTAGGATAGTTCTTTTCATGAGTCCTCAACTGCCTCGACGCATAAGCAACCACCTTATCATTCTACATAAGTACACCTCCTAAACCCATTTTAGAAGCATCACAATATACCACAAAAGATTCTCCTGGATTAGGTAGTGTCAAAACCGGAGCCGACGTCAATCTCTTCTTCAATTCTGTAAAACTTTCTTCACATTGAACGTCCCACACAAAAGCTTTACCCTTACAAGTCAACTTAGTCAATGGAAGTGCCAACTTAGAAAAACCTTCGATAAACCTTCTATAGTAGCCACTAGTCCCAAAAGCTTCTAATCTCGTGGCGATTTTGGAGTTTCCCATTGCAACACGGCATCTACTTTAGATGGATCCACAAAGAATGCCACTACCCGAAATAACATGACCAAGAAAACTAACCTCCTTTAACCAAAAGTCACATTTAGACAGCTTTGCATATAGCTTCTGCTCCTTCAAAACTTGCAATACTAGTCTTAAGTGTTCTGCATGTTCTTATTCCGATTTAGAGTAAATCAAAATGTCATCAATGAATACCACCACAAACCGATCCAAATAAGAATGAAAGATACGGTTCATGTACTCCATGAATACTCCCGGCGCATTAGTAACACCGAAAGGCATCACCGTATACTCATAATGTCCATATCGCGTTCTGAAGGCCGTCTTCTGAACATCTTCATCCTTCACCTTAATCTGATGATAACCCGACCTCAAGTCAATCTTGCTAAACACACGAGCACCCACCAATTGATCCATCAAGTCATCTATTCTTGGAAGCAGATACTTGTTCTTAATCGTTACTTTATTCAATTATCTATAATCAACACAAAGCCTCATACTCCCATCTTTCTTCTTTACTAGTAGCACTGGAGCTCCCCACGGCGACACACTTGGTCTTACAAACTTCTTTTCAAGTAAATCTTCCAATTGCTTCTTTAATTCTCGACAATTGAGATGCAGGACATCTTGTATGGTGCCATAGAAACCGGTCTGGTACCAGGTACAAGATCAATAGCGAATTCAACTTCTCTTTCTGGTGGTACATCAGGAATTTCATCAGGGAAAACTTCAGGAAATTCGCGCACTACCTGTAACTCCTCAATTATAGCTTGGTTCTCAATAGATAACGACGCCATCAACGAACACACGAGCTTCCTCTTGCATCAACCGCCCTAACTGCTTAAGAGACAACAACCCAGCTTCCTCCTCTTCGGGAGTAGAAAACCTCACGGACTTGCTATAACAATTGATATGAACATAGTTATATTCTAACCAATTCATGCCTAAGATCACATCCATCCCACTTAACGGCAAACAAACCAAATCAACAGCAAAGTCTCGGTCGAAAATCGACAAAGGACACTTTAAACACACAAGAGAAGTGGTCACCGATCCCTTTAGCCGAGTCTCGACGACCATCTCTCCATTCATAGAAGACAACGTAAGACCCAATCTTTTAACGCAATCAGCAGCAATAAAGCAATGAGTAGCACCAGTATCAATAATTGTAATTAAAGGAGTACTATTAATGAAACATGTACCTCTGATGAGTCTGTCCTCATTAGCTGTCTGAGTCCCAGCCAAAGCGAACACTTTTCCACTAGTTTGCGCCTTCTTTGGTTTCTGACACTGACTACCAATGTGTCCTTCTTCACCACAGTTGAAACAAATCATCTCTTTATGCTTGCATTCAGATATTATATGCCCAGTCTTGCCACAACGGAAACACCTCTTTACCTCAGCAGTACACACATTACTCTTATGGCCAGGTTTCCCACATTTGAAACAAACCACACCAGCAGGAGCATCTCCCCCACTAGTCCTCTTACCATCAGCCACTACTGCTTACCTTTACCAGCTGGAGCATCATAAGGCTTGCCACGATTCTGTTGGCGCTTGCTCTTCCTCTCATTAATGATCTTATAATGAGCATTGTTATCCTCTTCATAAATCCTGCAGTTGTCAATCAAATCAGAGAAGGCACGAATCTTTTGGTATCCAACTGCCTTCTTGATTTCTGGGCGCAACCCGTTCTCAAACTTGATGCACTTTGAAAACTCAGCAGTTGCCCCGCTATAGTGCGGATAAAACTTAGCCAACTCAACAAACTTTGCAGCATATTCAGCAATTGACATATTTCCTTGCTTCAGCTCAAGAAACTCAATTTCCTTCTTACCACGAACATCCTCTGGATAATACTTCCTCAGGAACTCCCTTCGGAACACATCCCAAGTGATACCTTTACCTGCAGCTTCCAACCTCTGGCGAGTCTCTAGCCACGGTCATCGACCTCATCGCTAGCATATGAGTCCCATATCGAACCTTACGTCTTTGGAGTGCGATCCATCACACGGAAGATTCTCTCCATCTCTTTCAACCAATCCAACGCTCCATCAGGATCATACTTACCCTTGAAGGTAGGCGGATTCTCCCTCTGAAAAGTCGCTAAACTACGAGATCCAGCATTCTCGTCAGCATTCGGCTGATTTTGCAAAGCCTGAGTCATTTCATGTAAAGCAGCAGCAATTGCAGCTTCGTTCCTTCCAGCCATCTCAACTTGTCACTATAACATAAACAAAGGTTAGAACTAATTAACAATACTCGATTGTTAAACAAAACTACGACTCGACAACTTGGCCGGACGGACCAACCTGCTCTGATACCACTAATGTAACACCCCATTTCTACCCAACGAATACTATAAAAATCAGAGTTGCAAAATTCCCATCAAGCATATGGAATGTTACACTTTCAACTTAAAACAACGACATGCAATCATTTATAGTTCGGATACATAGCACGTAAAATTTCGGATGAACCGATAACAACCTATTAGTCTTTAAAAATCAAACAATTTTCATTACTACGCAGCGGATTCATAGATTCAACTGAAAGATACCATAACATCTCGTCCAATTCAAACAACTTAAAGACATCATGTCTTTTAAGGTAAACAACTTGTAAATTCAACAACATAATAAAATTCAACAATAAAGAAAATCATGCGTTCATTTCCCCAAGTGCTACGTATCGAGGCGGCGACCGACTCTAACTAATGGAGGTAAGCAGCCTTCATTTTTGATTACCTGCACGTTACCAACAGAGGGTAACATTCAAACAGAAGGGGTGAGATATCGAACTATATAATCGAGTGTATGATAAATAATATATTAGAATCAGATTATATAAAATCACCACTTCACAACTTTCAAACAACAACTATCATCAGGATTGATCAACACAACGACTTAAATATGCAACACGGAATGCGACTCGTTACAATGCATATGCATGTGGTACCATTGGAGCAGAACTCCCAACTTAAAATATACGGAGCAAAACTCCCAACTTAAAATTTACGGAGCAAAACTCCCAACTCGAAAATTGCCAATCCAGGCCAACTTAACAGAGCATAAGCTCCCAACATGACATGCTATATATGCATCAATAATTATGAAGTTCGACAACACAACAACAAAGAATAAAGAAGCGTAATTATTTGCAACCAAAAGTCTGCATAAAGAGCAGAACATCAACTACGCAAATTCTGCAGAAAAGGCAACAATTTTCACAGCAGTAAACAGCACCCAGAAAAATACAGCAGGAAAATATCAATTTTTGTGTACAGCAATTCCCTCATAAAAACAGGAAACAACACTAATAAGAAACAATGTAGGAGGAGCAATTTTCGCAGTAAACAGCAAGATAGAAACAGTAAAGTCTGCATACTAAAATTCTGCATAAAACAGAAATAACAACAACTGAAAATACTGCAGAAACAGTACTAATTTTCGCAGAAAACAGCAAGATAGAAACAGTAAAATCTGCACACTAAAATTCTGCATAAAACAGAAATAACAACAACTGAAAATATTGCAGAAACAATGCCATTTTCGCAGACAGTGAAATCCAGCATAAAACAGAATTAATAACAACTGGAAATACTGCAGAACAATGCAATTTTCGCAGAAAACAGCAAGGTAGAACAGTAAAATCTGCACACTAAAATTCTGCATAAAACAGAAATGAGACAGCAAGGAATCAATCTACATTTCACCAAAGAAAACTACCATTTAAATGCAATTTGAAGTGAAATAAATTATTCTAAAATTTTTAACTAATATTAGCTTTTAAAAACAGCATCTATCTTAATCCTTTACATAATTTCTAAGCACAATTCATCGATCTAATCATTACTAATCATCACTTAGAACTAATGGCATATGAATTTAATCACTCAATAACACGACAACACCTCAAACATTAAAACAGAATTTTCTTAGTATTCATACGGCCATAAAACAACTTTTTAATCATCTAATCAATTAAAACAGCAAGTAATATATATATATATATAAATGATTTGTTTTGCCTACACTTCAATCATTTTTCAAATAATGGAGTCTAAGGTTAACCCCTTCACCTATCCTTCAAGTATCCCCAACCGAAAATAATCTCCCCCTTACTACTTATCATACAACCCATTAGAAGTCGGAACCCCACCCTTACCTTGGATTGAAGGTTGCTCTAACTCTCCGATTGACTCCTAGATTCTTCCTTGCCGGCAACTTTACGTATCTCCTCCCAAACCCTTGATGACTTGCCCAACCTCCTTCAATGGATGGCGAAAAAGAAAACCAGGTTGCCTCTAAGTTTTGTGTGGCCGAAATTGGTAGAAACAAACTTGGGTAGCCACCTCTTCTCTATTTTGGGCGCTAGGGTTTAGAAAGAATATGAAGGAGAAAAAAAAGAATAATTCCTATGGTGGAAATGGCTGAATGGTGCGCATAAGCCAAGGGGTTTCACTCCCCTCATGTCATAAAAAAAAAGTTGTGTAAAGCCCAATGAATGTTGGCCCAAAAGGTAAGTTAAAAAAAATAATTCTACACACAAGGTCTTGCCCAAAGATGCGCTCTATTCATTTATTTAAAAACCATATTCAAAGATTATCAAGCTCAAATTAGAAAGGTTCTTGTAACACCCGTTTTTTACTACTTCTAACATTAAAATAAGCCCATAACAAATAATAGTATCAATCTAATATCATTCTACAACTTGATTCAACTAAATTAATCCAACTAAAACCAACACCACTTAAATCAATATTTCACAACTTCGAAAACTTAATCGGAAAAATATTCGAAAATATTTAATTAAATAAATAATTAAATATCGGGCGTTACAACTCTCCCCCATTTAAAATATTTTCGTCCTCGAAAATTTACCTGGTTCGAACAACTCGGGATAGGATTCCCGCATCTTGCTCTCCAACTCCCACGTCATGCTTTCTCCGCCAACCCCTAAACACACTGCTTTCACCAAAGCAATCTCCTTGCCTCTTAGAGTCTTCATTTCACGATCTGCGATCCGCACGCATCGCTTCCATAGTAAGATTATCCCGCACTTGCACATCATCCATATGAATCACATGAGATGGATCTGAAATGTACTTAGAGTTGTGACACATGAAACACGTCATGCAAATTCGAAAGGTTAGGCGGTAAAGCCACTCTATAAGCAACATTTCTAACTCGTCCAAATCGATCTGACCAATAAAACGAGGTGTGAGCTTCTTAGACTTCAATGCACGCCCAACACCGGTCACCGGCGTGACTCTCAAAAACACATGATCACCAGCTTGAAATTCCAAATCTTTCCTTCGCTTGTCATGATAGCTCTTCTGTCTACTTTGAGAAGTTTTCATCTTTTCTCGAATTAGCTTCACCTTCTCCGTAGTCTCTCGAACAATTTCAGGTCCAAGCACTACACTTTCCCCAGATTCATGCCAACATAAAGGAGTTCTACATCTCCGACCATACAACGCCTCAAAAGGTGCCATTCCAATACTCGAATGGTAACTGTTATTATACGTGAACTCTATTAACGGAAGATAAGTGTCCCACGAACCTCCCTGCTCAAGAACACATGCCCTCAACAAATCCTCTAATGACTGAATAGTCCTTCTCTCTGTCCCATCCGTCTGAGGGTGATACGCCGAACTCAACCTCAACTTGGACCCCAACGCAGGTTGCAGACTCTTCCAAAAATCAGAAGTAAACCTCGGATCTCTATCCGACACAATACACAAAGGAACACCATGCATTTTGACAATTACATCGTATAAATCTACGCCAGCCCGATCTGGAAAAGCCGATGTTAATAGGAATAAAATGAGCCGACTTCGTAAGCCTATCAACAATCACCCAAATCGAATCATGTCCCTTGAAGTATTAGGTAATCCCGTCACAAAGTCCATTGAAATGCTATCCAATTTCCACTCTGGAACTTCCAACGGTTGCATCAATCCTGCAGGCTTCTGATGTTCAACTTTCGACTGACAAGTTAAACATACATACACGAACTGCGCCACATCACGCTTCATCCCAGGCCACCAAAACAACTTCTTCAAATCTTGATACATCTTTGTGGCTCCCGGATGAATACTCAAATTGCTTCTATGACTCTCCTCAAGAATTACTTTCTTCATATCCCCAACATCGGGAATACAAATTCGATTACGGAATCTCAACACACCTTGCGCGTCTAACTTGAAATCATTATTCTCAGATTGATCGATTCCGACCATCGAATCTACTAATTTCACGTCTAACTTCTGAGCTTCTTTGATACTGTCCAGAAAATCATTGTTAATCTTCAACATTCCCAACATAACACTCTGCGGTGTCACTTCGCAAACTAGACTCATATCTCTGAACTGTTCAATCAATTCCAACTCCTTAACCATCATTGCCGACATATGTAAAGTCTTTCGGCTTAAGGCATCAGCCACAACATTAGCTTTACCTGGATGATAATTCAAGCCGAAGTCATAATCTTTTAACAACTCCAACCATCTTCGTTGTCTCATGTTCAATTCCTTCTGATCAAATAGATATTTTAAACTCTTATGGTCACTAAATACTTCAAATCTAGAACCATAGAGATAATGTCTCCAAATCTTCAAAGACAAAAACAAGCTGCAAAGAAGCTCTAAATCATGCGTAGGATAGTTCTTTTCATGAGTCCTCAATCGCCGACGCATAAGCAACCACCTTATCATTCTCGCATAAGTACACCTCCTAAACCCATTTTAGAAGCATCACAATATACCACAAAGATTCTCCTGGATTAGGTAGTGTCAAACCGAGCCGACGTCAATCTCTTCTTCAATTTCAGAAACTTTCTTCACATTGAACGTCCCACACAAAAGCTTTACCCTTACAAGTCAACTTAGTCAATGGAAGTGCCAACTTAGAAAAACCTTCGATAAACCTTCTATAGTAGCCACTAGTCCCAAAAAGCTTCTAATCTGTGGCGATTTTAGAGTTTCCTATTGCAACACCAAGATCTACTTTAGATGGATCCACAAAGAATGCCACTACCCGAAATAACATGACCAAGAAAACTAACCTCCTTTAACCAAAAGTCACATTTAGACAGCTTTGCATATAGCTTCTGCTCCTTCAAAACTTGCAATACTAGTCTTAAGTGTTCTGCATGTTCTTATTCCGATTTAGAGTAAATCAAAATGTCATCAATGAATACCACCACAAACCGATCCAAATAAGAATGAAAGATACGGTTCATGTACTCCATGAATACTCCCGGCGCATTAGTAACACCGAAAGGCATCACCGTATACTCATAATGTCCATATCGCGTTCTGAAGGCCGTCTTCTGAACATCTTCATCCTTCACCTTAATCTGATGATAACCCGACCTCAAGTCAATCTTGCTAAACACACGAGCACCCACCAATTGATCCATCAAGTCATCTATTCTTGGAAGCGGATACTTGTTCTTAATCGTTACTTTATTCAATTGTCTATAATCAACACAAAGCCTCATACTCCCATCTTTCTTCTTTACTAGTAGCACTGGAGCTCCCCACGGCGACACACTTGGTCTTACAAACTTCTTTTCAAGTAAATCTTCCAATTGCTTCTTTAATTCTGACAATTCAGATGCAGACATCCTGTATGGTGCCATAGAAACCGGCCTGCAGTACTGTACAAGATCAATAGCGAATTCAACTTCTCTTTCTGGTGGTACATCAGGAATTTCATCAGGGAAAACTTCAGGAAATTCGCGCACTACCTATAACTCCTCAATTATAGCTTGGTTCTCAATAGATAATGACGCCATCAACGAGAACACCTGAGCTTCCTCTTGCATCAACCGCCCTAACTGCTTAAGAGACAACAACCCAGCTTCCTCCTCTTCGGGAGTAGAAAACCTCACGGACTTGCTATAACAATTGATATGAACATAGTTATATTCTAACCAATTCATGCCTAAGATCACATCCATCCCACTTAACGGCAAACAAACCAAATCAACAGCAATTGGTAGAAACAAACTTGGGTAGCCACCTCTTCTCTATTTTGGGCGCTAGGGTTTAGAAAGAATATGAAGGAGAAAAAAAAGAATAATTCCTATGGTGGAAATGGCTGAATGGTGCGCATAAGCCAAGGGGTTTCACTCCCCTCATGTCATAAAAAAAAAGTTGTGTAAAGCCCAATGAATGTTGGCCCAAAAGGTAAGTTAAAAAAAATAATTCTACACACAAGGTCTTGCCCAAAGATGCGCTCTATTCATTTATTTAAAAACCATATTCAAAGATTATCAAGCTCAAATTAGAAAGGTTCTTGTAACACCCGTTTTTTACTACTTCTAACATTAAAATAAGCCCATAACAAATAATAGTATCAATCTAATATCATTCTACAACTTGATTCAACTAAATTAATCCAACTAAAACCAACACCACTTAAATCAATATTTCACAACTTCGAAAACTTAATCGGAAAAATATTCGAAAATATTTAATTAAATAAATAATTAAATATTGGGCGTTACATTAGTCATTGTTGATGATTTTACTAGATGGACATGGGTTAGATTCCTTGCTCACAAAGATGAGTCATACAAGGTATTTACTGTAATCTGCAAAAGGAATTTGTATTTCATCCATTAGAAGTTATCATGGGGGAGAATTTGAAAATGAAAGCTTTCAAAAATTTTGTAATGATAATGGTATCTCCCACAATTTCTCCTCTCCTAGAACACCTCAACAAAATGGTGTTGTAGAAAGGAAAAATAGGCCCCTCCAAGAAATGGCCAGGACCATGATCAATAAAGCTAACATTGCAAAACATTTTTGGGCGAAGCGATAAACCTGACTTGTTACATTCAAAATAGAATTTTTATTAGACCTATTTTGAAGAAGACTCCATATGAACTGTGGAAAGGAAGAAAACCAAACATATCATATTTTCATTCATTTGGTTGTACTTGTTATATTTTGATTACTAAGGATCAGCTTGGTAAGTTTGATTCAAAAGCTGACAAAGAAATCTTTTTGGGATATTCTGAAAGATCCAAAGCTTTTAGAATATACAATAAAGAAACTATGACAGTGGAAGAATCCATTCATGTCAAATTTGATGAAAAGAAGCCTGGCACAACCATGTCAGAGCTAGATGAATTACTTTCAGAATTAAATATAGGTGATACTACAAATAGTGAACCTATATCTTCATCGTCCGGTGGTGACCAGACACAAGAATCTTGAAGTCGGGCCGTAAAAAGCTGGAAGTACAAAACTAATCAGCCTAAAGATCAAATCATAGGAAAACCTAGAGATAGAGTAAGAACCAAATCCTCTTTTAAAGAGCATGCAGATATGGCACTACTCTCATAAATGGAACCTAAGACGATTGATCAAGCATTGGAAGATGAAGGTTGGATTCTGGCCATGCAAGAAGAGTTGAATCAGTTCCAAAGAAATGATGTATGGAAGCTAGTTACTCTACCAGAAGATAAGCAAACTCTTGGTACTAAATGGGTATTTAGAAACAAGCTTGATGAAGATGGAAAATTTGTGAGAAACAAGACAAGATTGGTTACTCAAGGGTACTCACAGGAAGTAGGTATTGATTTTACTGAAACATTTGCACCTGTTGCAAGGTTAGAAGCTATACGCATTTCACTATCATTTGCTACACACCATGATATAGTTCTTTATCAAATGGATGTCAAAAGTGCTTTCTTGAATGGTTTTATAACTGAGGAAGTCTTTGTAAAACAACCTCCTGGATTCGAAGACAATGAATTTCCAGAACACGTCTTCAAGCTTAAAAAGGCCCTGTACGGTCTTAAGCAAGCTCCCAGAGCTTGGTATGAAAGACTGAGTATATTTTTGATGAAAAATGGTTTTACCAGAGGTCTAGTAGACACTACTCTTTTTAGAAAAACATCAAAAAAGCACTTTATAATTGTTCAAATATATGTTAATGACATTATTTTTGGAGCTACTAATGAAAGCCTTTGCAAAGAATTTTCTAAGCTAATGCAGGCTGAATTCGAGATGAGCATGATGGGTGAACTAAAGTTCTTCCTTGGAATTCAAATCAAACAATGCAATGATGGTATCTATATACATCAAAGCAAATATATCAAGGAATTGCTAAAGAAATTCAAAATGGTGGATTGCAAACCTATGTGTACTCCTATGCATCCCACGTGCATTCTTGATAAAGATGAAACTGATAATAAGGTAGATCGGAAGATGTACAGAGGTATGATTGGATCTCTACTTTATCTTACAGCTTCAAGACCTGATATTATGTTCAGCGTCTGTCTGTGTGCTAAATTTCAATCAGATCCCAGAGAATCACCTGAGTGCTGTTAAAAGAATTTTTAGATATTTGCAAGGATCTACTAATCTTGGTTTGCTTTATAAGAAATCAAAAGATTACAAGTTAGTAGGTTTCTGTGATGCTGATTTTGCTGGAGACCAAATTGAAAGAAAAAGCACAAGTGGAGGCTGCCAATTCCTTGGAGCAAATCTTGTGTCTTGGTCAAGCAAAAGGCAAAGCACGATTGCATTCTCAACAAAAGGTTTGAATATATTTCAGTGACAAGTTCTGACTCTCAACTTCGTGGATGAAATATCAACTTGAAGATTATCCGATAAAAGAGAGTAACATTCCTATCTTTTGTGATAATACTTACGCAACTGCCTTACTAAAAATCCCATATTGCATTCACGAGCCAAGCACATTGAGATTAAACATCATTTTATAAGAGACTATGTTCAGAAGGGTATTCTCGAAATAAAATTTGTAGACACTGATCATCAGTGGGCTGACATATTTACAAAACCCCTTGCTGAAGATCGATTCAATTTTATAAGAAGAAATTTAAATTTTCATCTTATAGAAGAATGATTAATCTCAGCGTCTGATGATATGCTTCATCTCAGCATCTGGTATGACATAAGATGTATACGTGTAAGCATTTTATTCGTCATTTGCATCATAACTCAGCGTCTGGTGAATCGGTTGCGTGCATCCGAGCGCGCACACACGTGTAAAGGACTTAGGCATCTCATCACATCTCACTGAGTCATGATTATTTATGTTTTTCGATAAAATCTTTGTACTGGATTTTACTTTTCTTTTGGTGTCTTCATTTAATGAAAAAGGGAATCTTTATTTTCTTTTCTTTTTGATTTAATTTATTTTGGAAATGCGAAGCGGTTTTTGAAAAAGGACTGTACCATTTTCTATCAACTTTCCCACTACTCCACATTTTTCGCTCCATCACTTCACTCTGCTTCTACTTGCAAAACTGTTTTCTCTCTCTCTCTCTCTCTGTGACTTCAAACCCTAAAACCTCCATTACCCTCTCTGCAACTGCTACCATGGCCGATAGAAAGGTTGGACAATATACTGCTGCCTACGATGTCTTCTCAGAAGCAAAACTCATGAATGGAAACAGAATTGATTTTGAGAACTTCAAGCTCTATGGTTTTGATGTTGAAGAAGGTTTGGAGAAACTGGGATGGAAAAATTACTTTATCTGGGAACCAGTTGATGTGTTGAGCTATGCTATAAAGGAATTCTGGGGGAACACCTATCTACTTCCGGGTGAAATCATTGAAGGACATATCAAAGGTTTCAAGTTACGTTTCACCATAAACTCTATCGCTCAGACCATCAAGTGCCCTTGTGAAGGAATCATTTACCATGCTAACTGGGTTGACGCTTACAGAGGTTTGGAAAACGTCAATGAAGCACTGTTCGAAAACTATCGTGAGTTGAAGAAGAAGAACATAACTTCCACCGCCAAAGACTTGAAAAGCCACTACAGAGTATTGCACAAAATCATCGCTAAGAGCGTGATTCTGAAGGCTGGTTCAAGCGACATAGTGAACTATGAGCAAAAGTTCATTATAAGGAACTATATGGATGGAAAGAAAATTAACCTGCCAAGGTTGATTATCAATAGTCTTATCAATGCTCTCGTCTTCTCAAGGAAAAGTGTTGATAAAAAGAATATTGTCAAGGTAATCCCATATGGAGTTCTTCTTTCCATTATGATGATAAAGGATGGTATTGTGAGAAAGCTTGCTGACTCTACCAACAAAGAAGAAAAAGATAAATACTTTGGTGTTGGTGCTGTTGTTCGTCCTGAAGTTTTTGGAGTCAACAGTCTGGTCAGAATGCAGCTGATAACTGGCTCTATGATTAAGAAGGTCAAACTAGAGCAACAAGAAGGAGAAACTACTGCGAATATTGGAGAAGCTGAAAATAAAAACACCAGAAGCTCAATGGCTGGTGTGAAGAGACCTGCTGAATCTCCTATCAGGGAGACAAGAAGAATGAAATAGAAGGTGGCTCCTGCACCTACTGTTGAGGAACCAGAAGATGAGGTCAGAATTCCCATCAAAAAGATTCTGGAGAAGAAGAATAAGCCAACAGCTGAAAAAGATGCTTCAGCGTCTGGTCAAGGGAAGCAAGTCCCTCCTCCTCCTCCGACCGTTGTTGCCTCTAGAGGAACAAAGAGAAGGTTGATTAAGTATCTATTTTTGATTCTCATGATGTTATTCCTGCACCTCCATTGTCTGTTTCACAACCACAAACCCAAACACAAACCAAGAAAACCAGAATGAGCCTACGACAAACCTCTACCCTCATTCCCTCAAAACCTACCCAAACACCATCCAATACACTCAACCTTAACCTACCACAAATCTCCTCAAATACCTCACTTACTACATACATTTCCAAACTTCACTCTCATCCTTTCAACCTATTATTCAAAGTACCTCCCATCAATCCATTCAAACCCTACACACCTAAAATCTATACAATCACCAACACCACTCTCACTTCACTCACCCTTACCTACAAACCTACAGACTTCAGTGGAAGGAAGAATGTCTCGCGCATTAACAAACCTCGGTTTGTTAAGTATGAGTCATATCACAGCATCTACAATCACCCTTCTACTTGGCACTTGAAAACCTTCACCTCTGGAGTTGCCAGACTGGAAATTGCCTCTCCAATGAATGCTACCTTCAAGGATGGAGAAGACAGTTTCGAGATGTCATTCAAAGGGAGATTGAGACCGGAACGTGGTAGCAGGGCAATTCCTTTCTCTGTTGACCTTCCAAAGTTCCTGCCCCAAACTGAACCTCTCACACTGGAGGAGTGTGGAAGATGGATCACGGATGAAGAAGCTGCCTTCATGGCACACTGTCTTGAAATGAAGAAACTAGAAGTTATCAGACAGTTCAGAGATCCTTCTTCTGTATCCATAAAGATTGTTCCAAACAGACAAAGGTGGCTACCTTGGTCAATCCCTGGAAAGAGGAAAGAACCTGCTCCTGGCAAGTTGCCAAACAGCAAAATTAGACTCAAGGAATATGAGAAGTCTCCTAAGAAGTTTAATCTTAAAGGATTCTCAGAGCTTCCGATTGCCAAGATCACTGAGGACCATGCCAGAAGATTCTATCTTAGTTCTCTGAAGGAAGATGAATGGAGAACTGGCTCCTCAAACTGCTGCAATGCTGAGAAAGCCACAATTCCCATGGTTGGCACTATCAGCAAAGTTACTGACACCAATTTGGGAACTGCATACTTTGATGATACGTTCAGGTGTTCAGTAATCAGGCCTCTTGACTGCATGAAAATATATGTCCAATGGGCTGCTGTGACCAAGCACTTTGACATTGGATTTACTTGGAGTCAATGGTCTGAGTCTTGGAAAGACAAAGCCATGTTACCATGCCTCGTCCCCCTAGTGCTTGAAGAAGATGACAGGGAAAATCTGCGAAGAGTATACCTGGCAGAAAATGAAGCATTCTCTTTCGCTTTTGAAGCATTGAGTGTCTTTATCAGAAGAATATGGGGAGAAGATGCTAGAAACAGGTTTGATGCTTTCACTACTGATGTGGTTCTACATAGAGAAATCATCTTCATGGATTTGCTGTATCCAGAAGATGTGAAGAATAAAAGGGAAATTCAGGCGGAATCTGAGCATATAAAACTTGGAAATCTCATCAAATGGTTTATACCAAATGATGCATTCTTTCTAAGAGCTCAACGGAAGAAGGAATTGAGACTGAAGCTATCTAACTGTGTACTAGCAGAGCATCAGAAGATGAAACCTGCACCAGTATCAGAAGCTGGACCTTCTACTTCTACTTCTACTCCTGCAGTTGAGATGGTCACTATTCCCAAAGCAGAGTTTGAAGAAATGAAGGCCACAAACCTGAAAGTTACTCAGCTGGAGAATGCCCTGAAATTACTATATGAACTTCTCAACATTCCTCCACCACCTCCACCAAACCCTTGAATTTATTTATTTATTTTTTTGTGTGATATAAAATATTTTTTTTGGGTACTCTTATATATAATTTTGCTCTGATTATCTGTGATATATAATTTTGCTCTGACATATATTCAAATTTTTCTAAGTCTTATTTTGACTATGATGTGCTTTATACTCTTTTTGTCTGATGACAAAAGGGGGAGTAAAAGAAAGGTTTGATGAACACGTGAAAGTCTGATTGACTAATTCACCGTCCGATGTTCAAACTCCGATGGATATGCTGAAACTGAAGTATCATGCATAGCATTTCATACATAGCATTTGTATGGTTATTTATTGCTCTAATACCTATAATGTGTTGATATTCATTGATCCAGTACTCTAATAATGATCATAAATTTGGTACAATGAAAATCTTTTTGATAAAACAAAACCAGCATCCGATCTCACTTTATTAAATGAACACATGCTCTGAGACATCTACGTATTTTTGCGATCACTTAAATGAATTTGTTTATCAACAATCGCCTTAATACCTGAATTGTTCATATATATCTAAATGGTTGAATTCAGGAGGAGACCCTTGATATTATTTTGAAATTAAATTGTTCATCAACCTCGGATATTTGTCATCACCAAAAAGGGGGAGATTGTTGGAACCTAAACGATTGAGAAGTTTAGACCCTCATTAATTTTGATGATAACAAAGTATTTTCAAGAGAACAATTTATCTTCTAACATATCTTTGAGTGTACAGGTATCAAAGCTTCATATATATGTACAAAACACTCAAGAAAGAAGAAGAAAATTTACAAGAGAATTGAATACACTCCACTGATGTCAGCATCCGAACTCACTGCAACGTCTTGCTAACAGCGAGCGTCTAGTAGTGTTACTCGTTGACACGTGGAATAATCAATTGCTGCGAGCGTCCGTCCTCTGTTCTGAGTGAGCGTCTGATCTCTTTAATGAAAGCACGTGATGATCACGTTTCTGCTCTAAACCTTAGAATGTTCTGGAACGGAATTCGAATTTGATTTTATGCGCTCATTTTGATGTACGAGGAAGCAAAGGTGATACCTTTAGCAAAAGACAAAAATCGTACAAGGTAATTGTGAAAAGCAGATAGTACGAAAACGGTAATATGTACTATTCTGATATTCTCTGGAAAGGAAGAAAAGGACTACATTTCAAATTACCTCACTCAATGAAAAGGAGATATGCTTTTACTGCAAACGGTAATATCCCTGAAGACTCCTATAAATACCCCAAGGTATTCATTGAAGAGTGGTTGGAAAACTGGGAAGAAACTTCATTCTGAAAGCAATATTACTCAAGTGAGCAATCAAGTTTCGTGCCAAGTTTCTGGTCTACAAAGAACTGAACTCAACGTCTTATACTTTCTTTTAGAAAGTTACTCTGTTTTGAGCTTAATCTTTTCATCCTCTCTGTGAGAGTTATTTTGATAGTATTCAAAAGTATATTCTCTTTTGTAAACTGTTTTTGGCCTAGTTAAGGCTTTGTTCTTCAAAGGCTCGATCGTACTGAGTCGTTTTGAGAAGTTGAGAGTATTGTCAAGTTTGTGACAGTAGAATACTCTTGATGTAAATTGTAATCAGTTGATTATAGTGGAAAATCCTTCAGGATCGAAGCGACTAGACGTAGCTACCAATTGGTGGTGAACTAGTATAAATCTCTGTGCCTCTTTCTTTACTACTTTACATTATCTTTACCTTGCTAAGTAAAACAAGTTTTCATACACGGTTTATTTCCTGCATCCGGTTAGTTTCTCAGCGTTCGATAAACAAACAGTTTGGAAAAATCTGTATCCTTAGTGCTTTTAACGTATAGTTTGCCAAAAGTTTTTGGACACAATTCAACCCCCCTTCTTGTGTTCACGTTCAAGATGTTGCCGATCCCGATGAGGTTTATGGGAAACACGACATATGAGTTCCCTCAGGGGAAGACCCCTTCGGCATGGGTCGTTAATCCTATCTCTTGGCATTTGACACACTCGGGAATAGTTATTGAGACCGACAACGATGGGGAGTACTCTACTGCTGTACGCTTCAACAGTAAGACGGTTCACTTTTATGTACCGCCTAGTCTACTTGCTACACTACCGACGACGGCGACTATTGAGACCTTTCCATTCGTGGACCCTACACACCCATCCATGATGCCTAGTTCGAGTGCACATCCACCTTCGACTGGAGTTCCTGGAGCTCCTCCCATCATCATGGCTACTACTTCTGCTATACCGACAGCTTCATTGGTGGCACCTGCTGCACCTGAGGGTAGTCCTCCCTCATTTTGTATTCACTGTCCTCACTGTTCACTACAAAAAAATCAGTTTTTAGTGACCGATTTTTCGGTCGCTAAACCTCTAAAATCGGTCGCTAATCGAATTAGCGACCGATTTAGAGACCAACAAAAATCAGTAGCTAAAACGCTGGTCGCTAATTTTAGCGACCGATTTAGTGACTGAATATATAGCGACCGATTTAGAGACCGATTTTAGAGACCGATTTAGCGACCGATTTTAGAGACCGATTTAGAGACTGAATATATAGCGACCGATTTAGAGACCGATTTTAGAGACTGATTTAGTGACTGATTTTAGAGACCGATTTAGCGACCGATTTTAGAGACCGATTTAGAGACTGAATATATAGCGACCGATTTAGAGACCGATTTTAGAGACTGATTTAGCGATCGATTTTAGAGACCGATTTAGCTACCGATTTTAGAGACCGATTTAGAGACCGAATTTGACTAATTTGATTTTAAATTTTTATAAACCGGTCTCTAAATGGGTCCCTAAAATCGGTCGCTAAATCGGTCTCTAAAATCGGTCGCTAAATCGATCGCTAATTTATGTTTAGTTTAAAAAAAAATTAAACTTTCAAAAATCTATTTTTCAACACATTTTATCAGATTCCTTAAACTTTATCACCTTTTTTATAATCAAATAAATTTTATTAAAGGCCAAACCCTAGATATAACTTTATTTGAATAAAAATAAAATAAAATTCATCACCATGTAAGATGTTACAATACATCAAGAAATTGATTCAAACCGAACTATTACAAAACAATATAACAGTAATTTCATTCAAACTGAACTATTACAAAAAATAGTACAATGTCAACATGAGAACCTTGCACACTAGTGTGTTTGGTTACGTGTCTTGTCCTCAGGTTTCACTACTCCTTCCCAATGCATTCCTTAGCCTGGTTGCATGCGTAAGTATGTCTTAGGATCCATATTCGTCACACATATCACTCGCTGGTTTGTGTCCTCTACTTCCAACGGCTGCTATCTTAGCTTCAACAACAGCAAGGTTCTGACTCCTGAGTGAGCTTTATATTCTGAGACTGCAAATTCTTGATCAAACTCTCACTAACCTCAAGCTTCTCCAGCAACTCCTTATTATGGTTCTCACCTATAATATAACACACATAAATAGTCATAGGATAAAGAGTCAACACTTTGATTTGAAAGTTTTATAGAAAGAAAACAATCTTCCTCAGATCATGCACCAAACAACAAAAAAAGAAAACTAAAAACAGTAATACCAAAGATGAACACCAAAATTTACACCTCTTTCTGACCATTTTCATCTCCTTCAAAACTTAAAATATTCAACAACACTAAGAATCGATACTTTTCATGCCAAACTCAATAAAAATCCTTAATTGGGCTCCACTTGGCTTTCTTGAGTCTCAAAGAACTCAATTACCATATGTGTTTCATTGCCTCAATTATCCAACCAAATGGGCTATATTTTTCTTCTTCTTTGTATTTTCTCTGATCGAATTTGAAACCCTAAGATGGAGTGAGAAGGGGAAGCTCGAGACAGAAGGAGGCGGAAGAGGAGAGGAGGAGAAACAGAGAGAAATGGAGATGAGGGGGAGAGAGAGAGAGGAGATGTTCAGAGAGATTGACAGTGGAGAGATCGAGATCGAGAGATGAAGATAGAGAGAGGGGGATGAGAATCAGATAGTTTTTGGTTTGGGTGAAGATAGAGTTTGGGTTTGAAATTTGATCTCAGATTTTGACCGGGAATAGAAAAAAGAAAGATACCAAATTATCCTCAGTTAGGACACGTGTCAGTCAGATGAGAAGGATTATTTTGTCATTCCATGAGTGAGTGAGGGTTTAATAAAACTAGTAAAGTACCCGTGCATACGCACGGGGCGCAACGTGTTAAAAATTAAATAACAATAAACATTTGATTAAATATATTGGTAATCATACCTCTGGGCGAGATCCACCAGTTAAAATGGAAGCACCCTCACTCTTAATAGTCGAGATAAACTTCAATATTTTTTTAATACTGAACCATATAATATAAACATTAGATATCACATAATCCACAACAATATCAAATGTAAGAGACAAATAATGAAGCATTATACCTGTTGTTATTTCACTATGTAATTGAAAGACATCTCAGTTGTTTTTGAATTCAACTAAACCACCTTTCCTTGTCTGCAAACTAATCACACCTACATGTTGCACATCCTAGCACTTGCAGCACTGAAAAGAATGTGGTGGAGTTCCATTACAGACAACAAATAGAATGCTAGCTTTTATGCTTTAACTCTACAAAAGAATAATTTCATGTTGAAAACTACATTTAGGCTTCTGATCAGAATTCAGAATTTTCTAATTATCCATTACTTTATGGTCCATCAAGCAATAACCAAAGAAAAAAAGTTGAAAAAAGAAGGAAAAGACTAATTGCATGTATATAGATTGTGTACATAGTGCATTGATATATGGTATAGTCTAAAATATCAATGTAGTTCCTGAGTTAATATGCTGACCCAGGTATTGGAAGTCTAGTATCCCACGACTGATTTGTGTAAAAATGACTGCTAATTATTGATAGTTTGCATAGTCTCATTCAATGCTATATTGTTGTTTCCCTTGATAAGTCATTTGACAAATCAAAACTCCTAATTTAACCATGTACGCTTGACAATTGACACACACATATACTAATATTAATATTCATTTATGCCCAGCTAGCACAGTCATCCTCTGGAAAGTCTCTGATGATTCCGATAACTACATCATGATAAACCACAAGTACTGATATGATTCTCAGTTTTGCTGATGCCACTTGATTTAAGGCATGCTCAACAAAATGATTATCCAAACAAAACTTTTCAACAATTACAAACCAAGATCAAACAAAAACAAACCTGAATATGTTAATAAAGTTTGATGCTCTTTCAGCTTTTCACTCCATGCCATAAACTCATCCTTTCTAACAAATTATTTGTATCTTGTCTCCTAGTTCATTAAAAGATATACATATAACAATAGTTAAAAATATAAATAAAATATGCAATAATCAGCAAAGACATTGGACAACAACAAAAACTATCGTGCAATCCATCAATATCATTTCCAAATGTCCCAGGTTTAGGGGTGTTTGTACATACCAATGGTCTATAATTCAAATAGCAACCTTCCATAAGTGTTTTGTGTCATTTAGATCTTTGCTCATGTCAAACGGACGTATGATTTGTTCACTAAGTGCCATTGCCCAAGACTGTAAACACAAGTGAAACTTCATCTCAGAAAATCCAGATCTTTGGCAAGTAGTGGTTAAATATAGCATTTAAAAAAATGCATATTTTTGCTTTCCTCTAAAATATTGTAACACTATTCTTCCAGAAGAGAAACAATACGGCAATATATTTTTGCTTTCCTCTAACATATTCTTGTAACAACAATTCAGAACGGTCTTTATTAATGGAAACAAAGATAGAACATGAATAATAAAATATAAAAGCCAGAAAGGTCAAAATCCTGCCACAAGAATGCATTTTATTCAAAAAACAAAACATGGGCAGCAAAATCCTTAATTACATTCCCTTTCATTAAAGATGTGTTTAACAATGAATCAAACCTATGCAAAAAATCTAAAACAACAATTAATTTAATAGCAAATTTTTTCACTATCTACTTCATGTTAGTTTGAACAAACAATTTTCCAAAAAAGTAATAATGATTGGTAATATCATATAGCAAATTCTCAAAATAACAAAATTTTGAACATGAGCAAATAAAGAGCTTGTAATAGTAAAGAGACCTGCAGAGAAACAAAAAGCTATATCTGCCATAGTGCTATTACATACAAATGCACCATAAATCAAAGGGACAACAAGGGACCAAACTAATAGAACTTTTACCAGGTTATTTCACAAATTCAGGAATCAAACTCTTTTAGGTTCAACAGTAACATCAACAATAATCCTCACACCTAGGACAACACTTTTTCACAACATCATATAGATATGCAGTTAAGTAGATATAAATCACGTGATCTACACACACATAAATATAGTGATGTTAGTGTAATAATATTATTTACTATTGGAGTTAATAATGTATGTGACATATGTTATGATACTGATAAAATAGCATTATGTTTATGTATGAATAAAAAGTGCAAATGGTGTGTACATATCAACTAGTATCTGTTATAAATGATTGTTGATGTATGTATATTCAGTGATGAACAACTTATTATGACCAATTCACATCATAATGTTAATTATGAAATCTTCTTATATAACACTGGTATCAGAGACTGGTTATCAAGTACAATCTTTAACATATCACTTTATCAATTGTTAATATGCTATAATATTATCCAAATTTACAAGCAACACGACTGACAAACTACGTGTAAGTAGTACTTGGGTACTGCTTTTATTATATTATACAAGATTTTAACACAAATGCAACTGTTCATTACACATAATTCAATCTGTAAAGTGTTGACAACATTACATTACAATTTCTTTACATAAGCTAACATGAGTTACTGTACTATACACCATACCATCTAGTTTCAACCATGCACAACTAGTTTTCTATAATAATATTCAAAATTACTCACATTTACAGATTTTACACATTATTACACAACATACATCAAAGATATGTTTTATTTATTACTTACAACACTTCACCGCACTTTTCGTGAAAATATCTTTAACATTATTCAATAACCTTACATTTAACTATTGCACAAATCTTGATACACACAACATTGGTTTAGGGGGTTGGGGGCAATAGTCAACCCTATTTCAAGAAAACCCCATACAAGACCGCTCAAAGATAACTAATAAGCTAATTATTGAGCTAATAAAATTAATAATAAAACCTAGCACACTCTAAGGGAGGTTTTGGGGAAGTCTATGTTACCCGAGCAATCCCAAGTTAGGGATTTCAATTCCAAAAATCCTCTTTCCCTTTCTTCCTTCACTTTGAGTTCGGAATCTTCATCCTCAACACTTAGAAGCCACATGCAAAGCCTTCCTCTTCACCTTCTTCTTCTATTCAGCCTCTGTTTCTTCCAATCTCTCAGTCCCTTGATTTCTCTCAGCCTCTGGTTCTCTTTCTCACTCTCGGCCTCTATCTCTCTCTCACTCTCGGCATCCACCTCTTTCTTTCTCTCCCTCGGCCCAACTCTCTCTCACGGTCGTGAACAGTGGCGAGGCCACCTCCACACACCGCCGCGCCACCACCACCAACCACCACCCTTCGTCCTTCTCCCCCATCGATCGCCCACTTCCCCTCTCGGTTCTCTCTCTCTCGTTCTGGCCGCGCTTTGCTTCTTTCCTCTTCTCCGGCCGAGCACAGTGGCGTAGGGAGGTGTGCCGCCACCACTGGCCGTTGCGGCCGCGTCGAGCTCCAGCAGCTCGCCCTCCTTCCTCTTCTCTCTCGCGACTCCTTCTTCTCTTCTCTCCTTCTTCTCCTTTCTTCTTCTTTTTCTGTTTTCCCTCTTTTCGATTTTTGCTTCTCCTTTCCTTTCTTGTGGTCACTGAGAATCACGATGGGGAGGAGTATTAGGGTTAAAGAAGGGTGCTAGGTAGATTTAAATGAAAGGTGGTGTATGGTGGTCCCTTGGGTTTTAAATTAATTAAAAACTATTCCAATCAAGCCCTTAATTAGCTTCTTAATTCAACCTTTGGTTTCTAATAACATCTTGAGTAATTTTAATCAATTAGAACTACTCCTAATTAATTAGTCCCTTAATTAATCAATTTTAACAAGAAAGAAGAAGAAGTCACTGCGACCAATGACTCCGGAGCGGTGGTTGCGATTTCGGCGGTGGAACTCGGCGAAGGTGCTTCGTTTGAGCTACGATTGAGGGGTTTTGTTCTTGTGCAGAGAGGAGAACACGAATATCCAGTCTATTTTCCAATTGGAGGCTCACGGTGGCCGGAATCTAGGAGAGAAGGCGCGGACATAAGGTTTTGAGATCTGTCCGTTTAGGACCTTTTCATGGAGAACGTAGAACTGGAGGAGAGGAGAAGAATAGTGGTGGTGGTTCTTCGATTCGCGACGCGAGTTGCCGGAAAACGTCATTAGAGGTCGCGGTTGGGGTTTCATTTTGGTCCCTGTTTCGTGAAGTCTTGATATGGGTTTTGTAGAGAATGAAGAGAGGAGAAGAATGGTGGTAGTTTCGTGGCCAACGGAGGATGGACGGCGACAGAGCGGCCGTTGGAAGTGGGGCGGCGGCGGTCCTTGATGAGAGAGAAGAGAGAGCTTTTTTTTTTTTTTTACTTGGTTACTGAAGAGAGTTTTCTATGCAACCCAAAAAAAAAATGAAGAGAGTTTTCTAACAAGGCTGCTACTTGGCTTATTGGTTTTTTTTTTTTATACGTGGTTTATCATATCATATAATATATAACTATCTTCTTAGTAGTTAAGAATCTCAAGTATGAGTTAAATTAGTCCATAATATGACTAAAATATCCTTAAAAATTATCTTAAAAATATTTAAAATCAATCAAACACACAAATATTTTCTAGAAGAATTACGTGACTTTTGAGTCCTCATTTCACCAGAAGATACGTAGGAGCGGGTCAATTCCGTTAACTCAAATTAAATTTTTTCCAATTTAGTTTCTTTAATTTTTTTATGTTCATTTTTGTACTTAATATTACTTTTATTTAATTTTGGGTTGAAACAAATATTTTTTTTGAACGAGAATGAGTGAGTGAGGGTTTAATAAAATAAACTTAAGCTTCAGCACCCAAAAAAAAAAAAAACTTAAGTTTAGCGACCGATTTAGAGACCGATATTTCGGTCGCTAATTATCAGTCTCTAAATCGGTCGCTAAAGATAAAAAATAAGAATAAAAATCCGATTTAGAGACCGATATTTCGGTCGCTAATTATCAGTTTCTAAATCGGTCGCTAAACATAAAAAATAAGAATAAAAAATCCGATTTAGAGACCGATATTTCGGTCGCTAAATATCGGTCTCTAAATCGGTCGCTAAAGCTAGAAAATAATTTTTAAATTTTTGCAATGCAAATAAAAATCCGATTTAGAGACCGATATTTCGGTCGCTAATTATCGGTCTCTAAATCGGTCGCTAAAGATAAAAAATAATTTTTAAATTTTTTAATGCGAATAAAAAATCCGATTTAGAGACCGATATTTCGGTCGCTAATTATCGGTCTCTAAATCGGTCGCTAAAGCTAGAAAATAATTTTTAAATTTTTGCAATGCAAATAAAAATCCGATTTAGAGACCGATATTTCGGTCGCTAATTATCGGTCTCTAAATCGGTCGCTAAAGATAAAAAATAATTTTTAAATTTTTTAATGCGAATAAAAAATTCGATTTAGCGACCGATATTTCGGTCGCTAATTATCAGTCTCTAAATCGGTCGCTAATTTATTATTTGGGACCGATTTGGCGACCAAACATTTTTTATCAATAACTCGAAGAATTCGGTCTCTAAATCGGTCGCTATTGCGACCAATTTTTTTCGGTCTCTAAATCGGTCGCTAAATAGCTAATTTCTAGTAGTGCCCTTGCCTCCAATCCTTACGGCTGGAGACCCAATCAATGGGAGTAGGACCACTAGGGAGTGGGTGGCGAGAGATAGAGTAGTGATTGATAGTGAGGACGAGGAGGATCCTTCAGAGGCATCGGGGCCTGCTAGCTCAGTGTCGATGACCTACCGTGCAGAGTTTCCCCCTCGTAAACGTCTCAGGTTTACTTATGGGCCAACATAGTTAGATAGAATCAGTTGGTTAGACTCTAGATTAGTATTTTGTACAGCATGACTTTTGGGCCTAAGTCCTTTGATAGGAGCTGCCATGATGCATCACAGATATGAGTCAACTCTAGGTATTAGGGTTCTTCATATGACTGATGTATTTTATTTTGAGCATCTACTTGTGTATATTTTGGAACTCGCCTGCGTACAAAATACTCTAATCCTTGACAATGCTATGATGCATATATATGATGTTGGTTATGTTTTAATTTAGAAGTGGTTGCTGTTTGTCGTTCTAAAGTATTACACTTGTGAAAAAAAAAAACATTACTGTTTTCAAAGAAAACCTTTTGCGAAAATGGGATGTTACAGGTACTAAATGGGTATTTAGAAATAAGCTTGATGAAGATGGTAAAGTATTGAGAAACAAAGCAAGGTTAGTTGCTCAAGGTTACTCACAAGAAGAAGGCATAGATTTTATTGAAACCTTTGCTCTTGTTGCAAGATTAGAAGCAATTCGCATTTTACTTTCATTTACTGAACACTATAAGATAATTCTTTATCAAATGGATGTGAAGAGTGCTTTTCTGAATGGTTTCATAACTGAGGAAGTCTATGTGAAACAACCTCCTAGATTTGAAGATATTGAATTTCCTGAACATGTTATCAAACTTAAAAAGACACTGTATGGACTTAAACAAGCTCGTAGAGCTTGGTATGACAGACTGATTTCCTTTTTAATGGAAAATGGTTTTACAAGAGGTCAAGTAGACACTACTTTGTTTAGAAAAACATCAAACAAGCATTTTATACTTGTTCAAATTTATGTTGATGATATTATTTTTGGAGCTACTAATGAAAGCCTTTGCAAAGAATTTTCTAAGTTAATGCAGGCTGAATTTAAAATGAGCATGATAGGAGAATTGAAATTCTTCCTTGGAATTCAAATCAAGCAATGCAATGATGGTATTTATATACATCAAAGCAAATATATCAAGGAATTGTTCAAGAAATTTAAGATGGTGGATTGCAAGCCAATGTGCACTCCTATGCATCCCACTTGTATCTTAAGCAAAGATGAAACTGGTAAGAAGGTAGATCAAAAGATGTACAGAGGTATGATTAACTCTCTACTTTATCTTACTGCTTCAAGACCTGATATCATGTTCAGCGTTTACCTGTGTGCTAAATTTCAATCTAATCCTAGAGAATCACACTTGAGTGCTGTTAAAAGAATTTTTAGATATTTACAAGGAAATACTAATCTTGGTTTGCTTTATAAGAAATTAAAAGATTACAAATTAGTAGGTTTCTGTGATGCTGATTTTGCTGGAGACCACATTGAGAGAAAGAACACAAGTGGAGGCTGCCAATTCCTTGGAGCAAATCTTGTTTCTTGGTCAAGCAAAAGACAAAGCACCATTGCACTCTCAACAGCAAAAGCTGAATACATCTCAACAGCAAGTTGCAGTTCTCAACTTCTATGGATAAAATATCAACTTGAAGACTATTTGATCAAAGAGAGTAACATTCCTATCTTTTGTGATAATACTGCAATATTGGACTCCAATATGTCTTACTAAAAATCCAATATTGCATTCTAGAGTAAAGCACATTGAGATTAAACATCACTTCATAAGAGACTATGTTCAGAAGGAAGTACTTGAAATTAAATTTATTGACACTGATTATCAGTGGGCTGACATTTTCAAAAAACCCCTTACTGAAGATAGATTCAATTTTATAAGAAGAAATTTAAATTTTCATCTTATAAAAGAATGTGTAATCTCAGCGTCTTGTGCATCATGTATTTTATTGTTTTGCATCTGGTATGATGTCAGCATCTTAACATGTAAGCATCTTGTATGTCATTCGCATTATATCACTCAGCATCTGGTGAATATGAATGCTTGCATCTGGTTACACACGTGTCACATGCGTGCGGGGTTGAAACGTCTCATCTTACCTATTGAGTCATGATTAGTTTACGTTTTCAATAAATCTTTTATTGATTTACCTTTTATTTTGGCGTCTGAGCATTTAATGAAAAGGAATCTTTGTTTTCTATTTTCTTTTTGATTTATTTTTAATGTGTGAAATGTGAAACAATTTACAAAAATTAGTTGTACTATTTTGTTCAAAACCTTCCCACTACTTTTCCCACTCTCCCACTACTTCATACTATTCATTCCCTGTTTTCTGCAAAACTGCTTTCTGTCTTTCTTTTTGAACCCTAAAACTCCTCCATAAGTTCCTCCGTACTGCTACTTTGATGGATGTTCAAAATTTTGAGAACACTACTATCTACGACACCATGGCTGAAGGTAAAGTTCTGATTGAGAATAGGGTTGATCTCAGACACTTCAAACAATATGGTTTTGATTTCTCTGATGGATTGAAGAATATGGGCTAGTTTAACTACTTCCAATGGGAACCAAAGGAAGTACTCGTCATTGTTGTTAAGGAACTTTGGGGAAATATTCGAGTTTACAAAGGAAAAATGATCAAGGGATATGTTCATGGCTATCTATTTGTGGCGACTCCTGATGCCATTGCTCAAATTACCGAATGTCCTCATGGAGGAATAACCTTTCATGAAAACTGGGAAAAAGCTTTTAATGGAATGGAAGCTGTTGATGAGGGTTTATTTGAAAACTATCAACACCTAAAGGCTACAAAACAACCCCTGATTGCCAAGAATCAGAAGCCACACTACAGAGTGCTTCATAAGATGATTACCAAATGTGTTATCTTGAAAGCAGGTTCAAGTGACATCGTTAACTATGAGTAGAAGTACATCATGAGCCACTACAAGCTGGTAACGAAGTTAATCTGCCAAGACTGATAACAAACACTCTGCTGTCTACTATTGTAAACTCAAGAAAGGGGTATGCGGAAGAAAAGCATGTTTACAAGAACATTCCCTATGGTGTTTGTAACACGCGTATTTTTACGATACGTTAAATAGCGTTATTTAGTATATTTTGTCGTATTTACGCTATAATAAAGCATTTTCTTGTTCGTTAAGTAAGTGATTTAATTAAATCAAGAGCTAATAAAATTGAGAATTATATTTTTATATTGATTCATGGTTTGAATATCGTTGAAAAATTCTTACGAAGTTTCGACGCATTTCAAATCGCCAGGCAGTTTCTGCCGCAGATAAAATTTAAAATGAGCCCCGATTTCGATGAAAATTGAATTGTATCTTGTTCTAAGTGTTTTTGAATGATTATGGTTATTTTTACTATTTATGAAATAATAATATCACGCGGAAAATTAATTCCTCGCGAATTAATTTTTTCTGGATCTTTTCGGCCGAGATGTTTGTATAGAAGGCATGTTAGAGACCTTCGCGTGGAGGAACTGACAAGGACGCAGACGACTTGGTGCAGAAGACTTGAGTAGTTGGGTAGCAGATGGTGTTTAACTGTTTTGTATATAGTTTCGTGTTGGTGACCAGACTGTCATTTTGTTGACTTTGTGACAGTTGTTGTTTAGGTGTCAAGGTTTTACTTTTGGAAGCGACCCTGCGTGTAATCGCTGAGAGTACCTCAGATAGTAATATTGTAGGGTTTTCATACTTCGGGTATATTTTGCTTATGCATATTCACTTACTACTGCCGGCGTGTAAAACTCTTCAACTGATTATCTTTTGGAAGCATGTGCGTATGTCTGTCTTTAGTTGTAATAGTCTATTGCATTTAGAATTCCATCATGTTTCGAAAATATTGCTCGTACTCTGATTGTGTGTTACAAAAGACGCTCGTCTATAAAAAGGAAAAAAAAATTACCGCATTTTTCAAAAGACACAAAGAGTACTATTTTGAAAACCTACTTGCATTTAGAGTTGTTCTAGCTTAATAGTGGTCCGGAAACGGGTTGTTACAATAGTGGTATCGTGAGCGATTCGGTTCTAAGGGTGTGAGTTGGGTATTTTAGCTGGTCACCGTGTCGGGTTTTGTTTTGTCGGGTTCTGTAGAGGTAGAGGTCTAACTGTGTCTAGTTGGGAGTCAAACCATGCTTGCTTGATTGCTCCTCAAGTAGGTAACTCTACTTGCAATTGTTCGAATTGTTTTCTTAATTTAAGCAATGTGTGATAACACAACATAGAGTGTGAAATTCTGACAGGTTTTGAACCTTGTAGTAATCTAATGCCACCTCGTAGAGACCGCACGTTTGGACCTGATAACCCCAATACCGGAGGAGAGCACGAAGAGCATTCGCGCCAAGTACAGCGGATACTACGAGAGAAGCAACTTTATGTTAACCGGTCTAAGTGTGAATTTTGGCTTGAAGAGGTGAATTTTCTTGGGCAAGTGATAACCATAGATGGAATAGCTGTGGATCTAGCTAAGATTGAAGCTGTTTTAGCATGGGAACAGCCGAAGACGGTCACTGATGTCAGAAGTTTTGTTGGCTTAGCAGGCTACTACCGGGGATTTACCGAAGGTTTTTGAAGATTGTCGTTCCGCTTGCACGACTTACGAGGAAGGATCAACCTTTTGGCGTGGACTGAAGAGTGTGAGTCCAGTTTTCAGAGACTGAAGGAGCTTCTAACGACAACACCTGTGCTGATTTCGCCTCAACTGGAAGGACCTTACGAGGTTTACTGCGATGCGTCACACAAAGGATTAGGATGCGTGCTGATGTATCGTCAGAAAGTTGTGGCTGATACTTCGAGACAGCTTAAGAATCCGCGAGAGGAATCATTCCGCGCATGATTTGGAACTTGCTGCGGTGATTTTTGCATTGGAGATTTGTAAGCATTACCTGTTTGGATGTAAGCGTCAGACACCTCTAGGTTGGTGTTGGGACGGTGAGAGCTCTATTGTCAATTGGATGCGGTTCAGTGAAGAGATGATTTGTCTATTGGAGTATTCCTTGCGAAGGTTGTCAATGGAAAGATTAAGCAACCGTAGATGAGGGGGATCCAACTAGTGAAAGTCGTCGTAACCAGGAGGCAGGCGATGCAACTTGGGAGTTAGCAGAGGAGATGCGAGAGCAGTACCTAGTTATGTTTTCTAAACTCGTACCTGACCTGTAGTTTCGAGGACGAAACTATTTTTAGAGGGGGAGTATTGTAACACGCGTATTTTTACGATACGTTAAATAGCGTTATTTAGTATATTTTGTCGTATTTACGCTATAATAAAGCATTTTCTTGTTCGTTAGGTAAGTGATTTAATTAAATCAAGAGCTAATAAAATTGAGAATTAATATTTTTATATTGATTCATGGTTTGAATATCGTTGAAAAATTCTTACGATGTTTCGACGCATTTCAAATCGAGCATTTCGTCGTAGATAAAATTTAAACTGAGCCCCGATTTCGATGATAATCGATTCGTATCTTGTTCTAAGTGTTTTTGAATGATTATGATTATTTTTACTATTTATGAAATAATAATATCACGAGAAATTAATTCCTCGCGAATTAATTTTTTCGGATCTTTCGGCCGAGATGTTTGTATAGAAGGCATGTTAGAGACCTTCGCGTGGAGGAACCGACAAGGGCCTTGACGACTTGGTGCGTAAGACTTGAGTAGTTGGGTAGCAGATGGTGTTTAAGCTGTTTTGTATATAGTTTCGTGTTGGTGACCGGGACTGTCATTTTGTTGACTTTGTGACAGTTGTTGTTTAGGTGTCAAGGTTTTACTTTTGGAGCAGCCCCCTGCGTGGGTAACTGCCGAGAGTACCTCAGATAGTAATATTGTAGGGTTTTCATACTTCGGGTATATTTTGCTTATGCATATTCACTTACTACTGCCGGCGTGTAAAACTCTTCAACTGATTATCTTTCGGAAGCATGTGCGTATGTCTGTCTTTAGTTGTAATAGTCTATTGCATTTAGAATTCCATCATGTTTCAAAAATATTGCTCGTACTCTGATTGTGTGTTACAAAAGACGCTCGTCTATAAAAAGGAAAAAAAAATTACCGCATTTTTCAAAAGACACAAAGAGTACTATTTTGAAAACCTACTTGCATTTAGAGTTGTTCTAGCTTAATAGTGGTCCGGAAACGGGTCGTTACAATAGTGGTATCAGAGCAGTTCGGTTCTAACCGGACTGTGAGTTGGGTATTTTAGCTGGTCACCGTGTCGGGTTTTGTTTTGTCGGGTTCTGTAGAGGTAGAGGTCTAACTGTGTCTAGTTGGGAGTCAAACCATGCTTGCTTGATTGCTCCTCAAGTAGGGTAACTCTACTTGCAATTGTTCGAATTGTTTTCTTAATTTAAGCAATGTGTGATAACACAACATAGAGTGTGAAATTCTGACAGGTTTTGAACCTTGTAGTAATCTAATGCCACCTCGTAGAGACCGCACGTTTGGACCTGATAACCCCAATACCGGAGGAGAGCACGAAGAGCATTCGCGCCAAGTACAGCGGATACTACGAGAGAAGCAACTTTATGTTAACCGGTCTAAGTGTGAATTTTGGCTTGAAGAGGTGAATTTTCTTGGACAAGTGATAACCATAGATGGAATAGCTGTGGATCTAGCTAAGATTGAAGCTGTTTTAGCATGGGAACAGCCGAAGACGGTCACTGATGTCAGAAGTTTTGTTGGCTTAGCAGGCTACTACCGGGGATTTACCGAAGGTTTTTGAAGATTGTCGTTCCGCTTGCACGACTTACGAGGAAGGATCAACCTTTTGGCGTGGACTGAAGAGTGTGAGTCCAGTTTTCAGAGACTGAAGGAGCTTCTAACGACAACACCTGTGCTGATTTCGCCTCAACTGGAAGGACCTTACGAGGTTTACTGCGATGCGTCACACAAAGGATTAGGATGCGTCTTTGATGTATCGTCGTAAAGTTGTGCCGATACTTGAGGCGACTTAAGAATCCGGGAGAGGAATCATTCCGCGCATGATTTGGAACTTGCTGCGGTGATTTTTGCATTGGAGATTTGTAAGCATTACCTGTTTGGATGTAAGCGTCAGACACCTCTAGGTTGGTGTTGGGACGGTGAGAGCTCTATTGTCAATTGGATGCGGTTCAGTGAAGAGATGATTTGTCTATTGGAGTATTCCTTGCGAAGGTTGTCAATGGAAAGATTAAGCAACCGTAGATGAGGGGGATCCAACTAGTGAAAGTCGTCGTAACCAGGAGGCAGGCAATGCAACTTGGGAGTTAGCAGAGGAGATGCGAGAGCAGTACCTAGTTATGTTTTCTAAACTCGTACCTGACCTGTAGTTTCGAGGACGAAACTATTTTTAGAGGGGGAGTATTGTAACACGCGTATTTTTACGATACGTTAAATAGCGTTATTTAGTATATTTTGTCGTATTTACGCTATAATAAAGCATTTTCTTGTTCGTTAGGTAAGTGATTTAATTAAATCAAGAGCTAATAAAATTGAGAATTAATATTTTTATATTGATTCATGGTTTGAATATCGTTGAAAAATTCTTACGATGTTTCAACGCATTTCAAATCGCCGGGCATTTCTGTCGTAGATAAAATTTAAAATGAGCCCCGATTTCGATGATAATCGAATCGTATCTTGTTCTAAGTGTTTTTGAATGATTATGATTATTTTTACTATTTATGAAATAATAATATCACGCCGAGAATTAATTCCTCGCGAATTAATTTTTTCGGGATCTTTTCGGCCGAGATGTTTGTATAGAAGGCATGTTAGAGACCTTCGCGTGGAGGAACTGACGAGGACGCAGACGACTTGGTGCAGAAGACTTGAGTAGTTGGGTAGCAGATGGTGTTTAACTGTTTTGTATATAGTTTCGTGTTGGTGACCAGACTGTCATTTTGTTGACTTTGTGACAGTTGTTGTTTAGGTGTCAAGGTTTTACTTTTGGAGCAGCCCCCTGCGTGGGTAACTGCCGAGAGTACCTCAGATAGTAATATTGTAGGGTTTTCATACTTCGGGTATATTTTGCTTATGCATATTCATTTACTACTGCCGGCGTGTAAAACTCTTCAACTGATTATCTTTCGGATGCATGTGCGTATGTCTGTCTTTAGTTGTAATAGTCTATTGCATTTAGAATTCCATCATGTTTCGAAAATGTTGCTCGTACTCTGATTGTGTGTTACAAAAGACGCTCGTCTATAAAAAGAAAAAAAAATTTACCGCATTTTCCAAAAGACACGAAGAGTACTATTTCAAAAACCTACTTGCATTTAGAGTTGTTCTAGCTTAATAGCGGTCCGGAAACGGGTCGTTACAGTGTTCTTCTTACTGAACTCATGGTTAAGCAAGGAGTTGTGACAAAGCTTGGTGCTTTGACGGGGAAAGACAAGGAAAAGTACTTTGGAAAAGGTGCTATGACTCTGTCTGAAGTCTTTGGAAGGAATAATTTGGTCAGATGTAATTGGTTTCTGGTAAAATGATCAAGATGGTTAAACAAGAAGAACAATAAGAAGCTAGCGCTGTTGGTGATGCCTGTAACACTCGTAATTTTTACGATGCGTTATTTGGTGTTATTTAGTGTATTTTGTCGTATTTATGCTATAATAAGCAATTTCTTGTTCTCTAAGTAAGTGAATTAATTAAATCAAGATCAAAGTATATTTGAGAGTTAATATTTTATATTAATTCACGGTTCGAATATCGTCGAAAAATTCTAACGAAGTTTTGTCGCGTTTCAAATCGCCGGGCAGTTTCGCCGCAGATAAAACTCTAAACAAACTCCGATTTCGATGAAAATCGAAATGTAACTTGTTGAGACTATTTCTGAGTGTTTGACATGATTTTTATTATTTATAATTAAATATTATGACGCGATGAATTAATTTCTCATTAAATTAATTTTCACAAATTTATCGATAACGCGGTTTTTCGACGCTGTGTTTTAACAACCCTTAGACTCTAGAATTAGAGAGTAATCATGAGAGGTGTGAGATTAGATGGGTAGGACTTATTGATGTGATTAGCACCTTTACTTTATTGCTAGGTGTCACTTAATGTGTGAAGGATTTGAAAATTACCTTTTACTAACTTATCCTATTTTTAACTTTGCTTAAATTATTTATAAGTAAAATAAAAGAAGGGGAGCCCTATATGTAGCCCCAATTTCGTGACCCCCCTTCTCTCTACCTTCATATCATCTTCTTCGTCATTTTCTAGAAAGAGAAGCTCTCCACCTCCATAGCTTCCAAGCTTCTCCATACTTGAACTCCTTCACCTTTCTTCTTCATCTTTCTTGCTACCAACTTCTTCTTCCATTCATTCTCATCTATTTCATCACCAAGCAAGGTTGAGGGAAGCATTTTCTCCCCCAAAGCAGCCCTTGGCCGCGAGCATCAAGGGGGGGAGAGGTGGTGATTCCTTTCTTTTTCTTCTCCATTTTTATGCTTTGTTTCGTGTTGTTTTGTGTTGGATTATGATCAATGAGGGAAGTGAACATCTAAACCCCCTAATCTTGGAACCCTAGGGCGCAATCCTAAGGGGAAAAAGAGGGAAGGATGTAATCCTTAGTGAATCCATGAAATTAATGGGTTGATTGAGTTTAATTTGTGTTGTTGCTGTTGATTAGAGTGATAGTTTTAGAATTAACATGTTGTTGGGTTGTTTTTTAGATGAACACCTATTTTTGGCAAAGAGGATTTGTGGGATTTAATTGTTGAAGCATGTAATAAATTGGTTGAATGAGTCTCTTTGATGTAGTTGTTGTTGTCTTAGTTAAAGTTTTGGAACTAAAATTTTGTTTGGGTAAATTTTGATGAAAAACCTATTCCTGGATTGAATTTGATCTTTATGTGAGACTCCTGAATGTTGAATAACATGCTTAAGTTGGATGATGATTTGTTTGGGTGTTTTAAATGTGGTTTGATGAAGTAAAAGAATTGATAAAATTGGTGTTATTGATTTTGGGGGATGAGTTGCAAAATTTTGGAAAAAGGGAGGTTGGGGCCATGAGCCCTAGGAGTGGATTTGGAAGAGAAAAATTATTTTGTGTCTTTCTTTTAATTGATGTTAGTAATTGTTATTGTGTTGAAGTTGATTTGGTGAAGAAATTGGGATTTAAGTGTTAGTTTAGAAGTTGTTGAAAATCTTGTGGTTATAAGTATTGAGAAAATAGTTTTGATGTTTGATTTAAATTTCCTTAAGTGTGCTAGTGGTTATATGATGTTGGTTAAGTTTGAAAATCATTTTTGGGAAGTTGATTGGGTTACTCTTGAGTTATTGACATTGTTAGTATTATGTTTGAAAGGTTCTTTGAGTTATGCCTTGTGTATGCCTTGATGCTTTGATGTCTTGGAGTATAGGTGAATGATTTGGAAATGGGTTGTTAGATTGTAAACAAAGAAGTTTTGCAATTTTTTTTTTTTTGCATGAAAAAGGGGGGTGTGGCCAAGAGGCCATAGGAAGTGTTGGAAGTAAATTATTTAGTATGAACTTGTTTAAATGCTTGCATGAAATGTGTTTTAGGCTTTTGGAAATGTATAAAAAAAATGGTTAATTGAAGTATGCTTATTTTAAGGTTTTCAAGGAATTAAAGACGTGTTATGTTAACCTTTCAAGAAATGATTTTAAATTTTTAAAAACCTATTTCTTTCAAATTGTTAGTAATTAAATGCTTGAGTGAATACTTGGTTAGAAAAGGGTTAGGTTTTGAGAGCCTAAGTTTCTAGTTAGTTCTTAGAATTGTGCTAAGTTTACTTGTGATGATAGGAGTTACGAATTCGGAGAACGTGCGACGTGGGTTCGAGGCGTGCGGTACCACGCTAATAACTAGCTGTGGTAAGGGCTACTTCTAGACATATCTAGGATTATGTTTTATATGTTTATGTGTAAGGGCAACTTAGATAATGATAGGAATTTAATTTTCAGCCTTATGCGAAGAAGTATGAGAACCTTAGGGTTCGAAGTGAGGGTCTCGTACCCCTTCGACTTTTATTTCTTAAATTTGTGATTATGATTATTTAGTGGGCTTATCTGCAAGTGGTTGGTAGCTGTCCCCAACCCCCTACACTTGTTTGATTTCCTCTCTGTCAACTCCACTAAGTTGCATAGGGATAAACTGAATTGTCAATTTGCGTTGTTTGCTGAGTTGTGATTGGTTGAAATGAATTTCGTATACTTCTAAACTGTTTCGCACTATTTTGAGCTTGACATGAATATTATTTGATATTCGATTAAATAACTATTCAATTTGCTTCGTGAATTATCGTATGCGGCGACCTATTCATTGGAGTGCGAGAGTTTAGTCAAGCAGTTAAGTTATCGTGATGTTTTTGAGCTTCGATCCGATTAACCTAGGGTGCTAGAATCCCCTAAACGGCTCCGGCTGGTTCTTCGGCAGCTTAGCTAGACGTCGTAGCGTCAAGGAACCTGAGCTGAATGTCCTAGGGTGAGCGGAGATCCCAAGGCTATGGCTGGTATTCAGTGGATGGATCGGCGTTACTTTCCAGAAATTGTCAAGTGTCGTGAGAATATGAGTCTTGAGTTGAGTCTTATGAGAGTCTTGAGTTGCGTCTTGAGTACTGTGCATATAGTTGTTTTTGCCTATTGTTATGATTGTTATTCCCTGATTTATTGAGAAGTTGACCCTTTCCCGTGGTGCCTTCAACCAA
Source organism: Calophaca sinica (assembly GCA_037113605.1). NCBI lineage: Eukaryota > Viridiplantae > Streptophyta > Magnoliopsida > Fabales > Fabaceae > Calophaca > Calophaca sinica. Next base: position 70,579,337 of record CM073733.1, on the reverse strand, counting down.
TGATGGTGACCCAGGCGATGATGAAGAGCGTGCTGATACCGGCGATGAGGACATCGTCAGAGATCATCTTTGATTTTCCAGACTTTGAGATGCCCGCGGCGATGGAGTTTAACCCCATCTCCCGTCGCGTTGTTTATACTGGGGATGTTGTACAGAGCTTCCGAGAGGGTGGTATGGTTGTGAGACAGGAGACTTCAAGGCGCACGGTGAGCTTCCCGATTTGGATGACGCAGGTGGTGGATGCTTGATGAGCTATTCAGGGAGAGAGGACTATGCCAGCATCATCTTCCTCACCAGAGGGACCCCTCGAGATCCCGAGGCGTACTGCTTCCCGATTTTCTTCCCAAGGACGAGGACCGAGGGTTCGATGGACTGCTCATAAGAGCGTGATCAGACGTGGGACTGCAAGAGCTTCTACTTCCAGGGCGGCTGTTACTCCGAGTCCTTTGGCAGAGCCTGAGCCAGAGCCAGCAGCAAAGCCGTCCTCCCCCATGCTTGATAGGACCCCTACTCCGCCAGTGGACCCTCCTCATGTGTGTAGCATGTGCAAAGATGTAGTATGTAGCGGGGCAGGTGCTGTGGAAGATGTGCTAGTAGGAAAGGATGTACCTGAGGACGTACCAGCGGCTGTACCTTTCATTGACTTGACTGGTGAGGACCCGATGGATGACGAAGAGGAGGAGGATCTGTCTAAGGATTTGGATAGTTATCTGTAGTCGTCTTGTTGTCTGACTGTCTGTTTATGTTATTTTGGATAACTGTAGTATTGTTTTGGTGTATAGCTTGTCTGATTACCAGTCGGACTTGATGAATGTTTTTTTGTATTACAGGGTAGACTGGTGGTTTACTTTTGGAGCAGCCCCCTGCGTGGGTGTCTGCCGGGAGTACCCCCGGGGTATGATTGCTTTTACGAGGGTCTTCATACCATAGGTGTATTCTCTCGTACATTTTCATGCACTGCTTTATTTTGTACGTACTGTTTATGCAGACTTGGTTATGTAGATATGTATGTATTTCCAGTGCTTGAGTCTTGTGTCTAGTTTGCACCATGTTTCGAAAACGCTGTGGCAACTCTATGTGTACTTTACAGATGTGACTTTTTAAAAAAAAAATAGACCATATTTTCCAAAGGACACAAGAGCACTATTTTAAAAATGCATCGTATACAGGTTTAGTTCTAGTTTAGTAGCGGTCCGGAAACGAGTCATTACAATGCCCAGGCTCTTGTTCTTGTGGTTGAAACACAGAAAAAACCCACTAGAAGCTCAACTAAAAGCTCTGCGTCAAGTGCAAAGAGACCTGCTGAACTTCCGGTCAAGGAGACCAGAAGCAAGAAGCCGAAGGTGCTTCCTGCACGAGTTTCTACTACTGAAGAACCAGAAGATGATGAGGACAAGGTCCCAATCAGAAGCATTATGAAAAGGAAGGTAGAAGTTGACAAGCCTATTCCTGCTTCTGATCCTAAGAAGAAAACTTATGTTCCTTCTTCTCTCCCTCCTGTTGTGGTTCCACAAACCAAGCGAAGGAGATTGTATAAGCTTTCAGAGAAGCCTCACCCAAAGGTACTAGACTTCAACACAGATGATTCTATTGTTGCTTTTGGTAGTGATGATGCTATAACTGCACCTCCTCTTTCTGTTTCCTTTCCACAACCACCACCCACCAAACCTCAAACACAGAAATCTTCCCATAGAACCACAAAGAAAACACACCCTTTATCTAGTGCTTTGACTTTATCGAAGTCCAAAAACATAGTCAATTCCTTCCATCACTCCTCAACCAAAACTTCCTCCAATATACAAACCTAAATCCACTTCCTCGTTTACAACCTTCCTCACCTCAGAAATAGCCACATCCCTTTCTCATCCATTCAATCGATTATTCAGAGTCACCCCCACTAAACAAAGAACCTACAAAATCACTGTTACTCTCTCTTCCACTTCATCATCCACTCCTTCATCATCAACCACCTCCTCAACAGATACCACCTACTTTGGTGAGTCTAGAATTAGACTAAGGCCTAAACGCCCTGTCCCCATTCGGGAAGAAGAGTATCATATGTCTATGACCACCCCACACTCTGGCACTTGAAGACCTTCACATCTAGAGTAGCAAGGTTGGAGATTCCTCCCTTTCGCTACAATGACCTTTGGCGGAAGACTCAAGCCTCCTCCAATTACCGTGGAGTACTTCCTCTATCATTTGAGCTTCCTATGTCCCTACCACAGAATGAACCGCTTACTCTGGAAGAGTGTGGTAGATGGATATCTGATGATGAGAAAGCATTCATGAAACACTGCCTGGAGCTAAAACGACATGAAATGGTTCTATTTAACAAGGACCCCTCTTTGGTCTCTGTAAAGATAGTTCCAGATAGACAAAGTTGGCTGCCATGGCTGAACCCTGAGAAGAGAAAAGATAAAGTACCTTAGAGGCTAACCAAAATCATGACCTTGAAAGAGTTCAAGGAGATTCCCAGAAAATATAATACCACTTTCTTCCCTCTGGCAACTGTTGTTGAGAGGTCAGAGAATCATGGAATGGATCTCACTAGGCTTGAGATGGATTTCCGAGACACTAGTTCTTCCTGTCTTTCCAATGTAGAGAAGGCTAAAATTAAAGTCGTTGGAGAAATAAGGAAAGTTTGGGACTCAAATCTAGCCATTCAGCACATTGATGACATGCTGCAATGTGCTGTGATAAGACCTCCTACCCAGCTAGTTGAAACAAGACAGAAATTCATAAGGTGCATCAAAGGGTGCTTACCCAATGATAATTTCTTTAAAGAGGTTCAAGAGAAAAAGGAAAGAAAGATGAAATTGTCTTAAGGAGTTCTACTGGAACACATCAAGAGGTCTACTCAGAGATGACAAAGGGCAATCTCTTGGCCTACACCTGCAGAAAGACCTGAACAAGCTGAATGGATTCCAGAACCTGCTCCAGATGAACCTGTTACAATTTCCAGAGCACAGTTTGAAAACTTTGTAGAAGCTACAAGATATGTTGCAAGGCTAGAGAATATTGTTCAATTCCTCATGGACCACCTTAACCAACTTCTACCTCCTCCTCCTTAGTTTTTCCCTTTCATTTTAAACTTTTGTAATTTTGATTCTGATACTTCTATCTCTTGATATATTCTCATTTTTGGTTATTTAAATCTGTTTGATTTTGATTTCAAATTTTTCTCTCTTACTTATTCTGTTTTGACTATGATGTGTTTTACACTCTTTTTGTCTGATGATAAAAGGGGGAGTAAAAGTGAAGGTTTGATGAACACGCCTCAGCAACACGTATCAAGCATTACATAGCATCATTCATCATATTTTGATACACATAGTATAGTTTAAAGTTGCTCTGATACTTAGTGTATGTTACTCAGCGTTTGATAATTGATTCTATATATTACTCAGCGTTTGATAATTGATTCTATGATCTCAGCGTCTATTTCTTAATACTTATATATGAAAATGCTCTGATACATATATGTATTTTTTTTTTAAATTACAAATGTGTTTTTTAAATACAAATGCTGTGATACTTAAAAATATTTGTCAACATTTTTGGCTATTGACTCAGGGGGAGACCCTTGAAATTATTTTTGAAAATAAATGGTTCATCAACCTTGGATATTTGTCATCATAAATAAGGGGGAGATTGTTGCAACCTAAACGATTGAGAAGTTTAGACCCTCAATAATTTTGATGATAACAAAGTATCTATATGAGAACAATTTAACTTCTGATAAGTCTTGAAGTGTGTAGGTATTAAATCATTCACATTTTATTACTCACTCAAGCAAGAAGAAGAAATTCACAAGAAGATGAATACTTTCACTAGTGTCTGCATCCGGTTTACTCGAGTGTCCGGTATAGCTTTGCTTAAGACACGTGGATTACATATTTGCAGCAAGCATCTTATGAATTCTAAGCAAGCTTCCAGTTGTTTAATGAAACACGTGCTAGTCACGTATATTCTTTTTGCTCATTACCTCAGTTATCCTGGAACGTATTTCAAAATTGATTTTGTGCGCTTAATTCTATGTATGAGGACGTTTTCAAATTTCATCACTCAATGATTTGGAGCTGTGTAATTCTACGACGGTAATATCCTCAAAGATTTCTATAAATACTCCAAGCTCTCCACTGAAGAAGGTTGACAACTTTGCTAGAAACAACATACAGCTAAAATTATCATTCAAGTGAGCAACCAAGTTTCTGTGCCAAGTTTCTGAGAACCAGAACCGAACTTCAGCGTCTCATACTCTTTTTTTTAGAAAGTTATTTGTTTTGAGCTTATGTTTTTCATCCTCTCTTGTTGAGAGTTATTTGATTGTATTCAAAACTTCTTTGTGAAATTTGTATTGCCTCGTAACAGGCTTGTTTTCTCAAAGGCTCGAACGTACTGAGTCGTTTTGAGAAGTTAAGAGTATTGTCATGTTTGTGACAGCAGAACACTCTTAAGGAATTTGTAATCAGTGTGATTATAGTGAAAATCCTTCAGGAACGAAGGGACTAGATGTAGCTACCAGTTTGGTGGTGGACTAGTATAAATTTTTGTGTCTCATTGTTTACTACTTTACCTTTACTTCTGTCTTGAGAAGAAAAACAAGTTTTCATAAACTTCACTTCAGCATCCAGTCCTTTCTCATCTTCCGATAACAAACATTTTTCAAACAAACTTGTCTTAAAGTGTTTTTAACTTAAAGTTTGGGAAAATTTTCAACACAATTCAACCCCCCTTCCTGTGTTCACGTTCAAGAGACACATTCCTTTTGGCCCAAAAATAAAGGACTGTCCTTTTTGCTGGGAGGGTTGCACGCTTGGAGTGGGGACCAGCTGAAGATGCCCCTGCCTTGTGCCTGAAGGACACGGGCCAGTACTGTCAGCTTAGCTTGAGTACTTTAAAAATGTTGTGCTACTTCTTTCCAATAGCTTCCTTCAAAGTTCCTGCACAGCTTCAAAACACATCCAAATGTTCACAATGGGACCAAAGTTCCTCAAAATATCTCCAAGCATAGGAAAACAAAATATTTACAGATTTCCACCAACTAAATACTCTAAATTACTCTTGGACTCACATGATTTAATGCCAAAAAAGCATAGATAACTCTTATTTCTAAGAGTTATCATACCCCTAAACTTAAGCCATTGCTCGCCCTCGAGTAATGATACACAAACAAAACACACTATGCAGAAACAGTGTTACAGATGCAGCATGTTCCTCAAATGATGATTTCAAATATGGCTAGTTTCCACAGGGCTTCACTTTCAGACTGACTCTTAGGCAAGCAATCCCCTTGTGCTTCAAGCTTCCTTGGATTATTTCACTAACTTCAAGTGTGTGCGCGCACCCCTTATGCTCAATTAAAAAAAGCCAGTATAGACCCCCCAGGTTCTTCTCAGCCTCCCCCTAAGAATTTCCCATATTTGCACCTCCTACTCTAACAAAGGGGAATAGGCTTACAATTGTAGAAATTGGGGACTACATTACAAGAAAGGCTGTACATACAATCTATGATTAACAAAGGTTCAATGCACACTTATTCAAGTTTTACTTTTTGCCTTTTTCTTTCTTTTGTCTCTTCGTCTTTTGATGCGAATAACAACATTTGTAATGGAGTTACCCGGTTACTCAACAAAGAGACTTATTCTATTTTTTTTTAGTTACTGTTGTGTGCACTGACCTATTCCTTGAACATTTACATTAAGCACACCCCCAAACTTATCTTTTTGCCTACCCCTTTCATTGTTCAAATTTGGCAACAAAGTTCAGTCCACTTTAGGGGTTCAACCTCAATTAGTTCATAGGCTACTTATTCTTCCTTCTTAAGAAAAGGATTAGTGTTAAAATCCAGTGTTTCAATCAATTACCAATCAGCAACAAGTTTCCAAAACACCATGCACAAATTCCTCATTAAGCTTAGCCCATGTGTCAACCATTATTATTATTATTTTTTAATAGCAAAGAAGAAAAGAAGAAACACTACTACAAATGTTACACCTAAACTCCTAAACTATCCATCCCTCAACATAATTCCTTGCAGTGTGCCCACTGCAAATACTTTATGTTGGAGAAAGGGTTGACACACAAACTATACAATTTACAAGCATGCTAACACAATATTCAACAAACATAAACAAACAAGGTGCCATAGTGAATGCTACAACACTTGCACACATACTAAATATTTAACTACTAAAAATAGTAAAGAGTTAGGGAGAGAAAATCCCTGCTTGTAGCCGAGCACTGGTCTTTCTTTGATGGCTTCCTTATCCTGCCTTCTTTTTCTTTTTCAAGTTGGCCAGGGGCTCCTCATCTTCCTCATCTCTAGTGATAGTAATCACTGCTTCTTCAACACTCCTTTTCTTTCCTTTCTTCTTACTCGCCTCAAGTGGCGAGAGGTGCTGCTTGAGTAGGTGGAGGTGGTGGTACCCAGTCATCCTCTGCATCAGTTCCTTCATCAGCACTGCCTTATTGAGGTGGCCCAACCTTCAACTTGGGCCTCTTGGCAGGCTGCTTGGTCTTTCTTGGTGTGGGCACTTTGGCAACAGGAACAGATGCCTGCTCAGGCACAGCAGGTGCTGGCTTTTCTAGGTTGCCAGGTGCAACCTCTTGTTCTGTTTCAGGTGCAAGCCCAGCACATGCTATGGCAGCAGCAACTGCTGCCTCAAGATCAGCAACTTCTGGCTCAGTGGTTCTGTCTTTTCTTGGGAGTGTGGTGGTGGGTGTTGCATCATTGGCCTCATAAAATTCCTCTTCACTCTCCTTATCTTCAGTTTCAGCTTCCTTCTCTTTTCTTTCTCCCTTTCCCTTCTCTACAACTACCTCCTCTCTTTCTTCCTCCACATTTTTCTTCTGACTGGGGCCAGGGACATCTGCTTCCACAGCATCATCTCCTTCAATGTTGAGCACTGGCTCCTCAGTTTGGTTCGCATCCTCTTCTTGAGGAATTGCTTAGGCTTCTCCACTGGTTTCTTGCCCTTTTTGTTAACCATCTTTTTCTTTTTCCCCACCTTACTGGGTTCAACTTGATCTTAGTGGTCTTGAGCAGATTCTTGAGTTTCCAGGAACCACTCTGGAAACATAGGTGGTGGAATGCGAAGTTTCTTTTGAAAATTTAGGCTAAAAAGCCCTTCTGCCACACAAATTGCTCTTGGGCAAATTTTCAATAGGCTTATTAGTGCTCCAGAATTTGAGCCAACACCTGAGAAATGGAATCCTCAGCAGGCTTAGCCTTTGCAGTGCCAGTGGAGTCCTATTGCTTTGGCACCGGCCATGTTTCCTCACCCCCAAAAAAACTGTTACTCATTCTTTTTTACACAACTCATTAATCAAACAGGGGAAGAAGAGGCTTCTTTTTCCCCTCTTAGAACACTCCAGAATTTCCCTGTGAACAGGCTTTCCTTCCAGCAGATAATGAATGAGCACAATGCGGTCCCTGTCTATGGTCTAATTGTGGCTGTGGGCAACAAGCTTGTTGTGATGAAGTTATACATATTTTCGCAGGGGAAATGAGTGTGTTCCTCTTTATTCTGTAATCCTCCCCTTCTTCTTTTCCCACCATGTGCCTTCTACAGCCAACTGCACTCTTATCTAATCCATTTGCTTATCTTTGACTGCCTTCATTCTTTTGGCAAATGCGTCCCCCTTCGCAGGCAAAGAGAAGTGTTCATTGATGTCCTCACAACAAAAGAAACCTTCACCCCTCTGATGTTAGAGAAAGTTAGTTCAGCCTCTCCCTCCTCTGAAGTAGGGATTCCAGCATAAAACTCTCTGACTACTGCTATAACTGTGTTTTTGGGATGCGCACAAAATCTCTCCCACTTATATTGCTCAATCGTGATCATTATCTCTGGAGAGATGTTTTGTATGTTGAAACCCCTTTTAGCATGGTAATTAAAACCGGACCGGATAGGTCGGTCCGACAGGTTGAACTGGGAACTAGGCCATGGTCCGGTCCAGGTGACCCTCCTGAACCGCCCTGCAAAGAACCGGCCAGTTCGGCGGCAGAACCGGCCAAAACCGACAGGTCTAAGGTCGAACCGGTTTTTGTTTTTTCTTTTTTTGAAATTTTTAATTGCCTTTATATTAAAAAAAATTGATTTTAGTCTCAATAAGACTTGAACCCCTGTCCTCAAGGCCACAATAAGCCATCTTACCACTAGGCTACATGTTATTTTGTGTGTAAATTGAAATGTTATGTATATATATTATATATTTGATATATATATATATTTAAAAAATAATATTTTATTAGTTCCAAGACATGCTACTTTGTGTATAAATTGAAATATTATGTATATATATATTATATATTTGGTATATATATATATATATATATATATATATATTTAAAAAATAGTATTTTATTCGAACCCGGTTCGACCCTGGTCTGATCCCGGTCTAACGCAAAAACCCTGAACCCTAGCCTTCTCCGATTCAATGCCCTGTCCGGTTTTAATTACCTTGCCTTTTAGGGTGTAGAGCTCTGTTCTTCATACACTCTTCATATCTCTTTTTCGCGGCTTCATCAAAGAAACGATCTTCAGGTGACAGATTGGGCACCTGTGACTTGCTCTTCACACCTGCTTGATTGATTCTCATGGCTTTAAGCAGTTGTTTCCAACAGTTTAAGGCTGAGAGAGCTACGGCTTTAGGTTCGAATTTTACAATGTTTGTGCAGAGAATGCGATTGGGGTTAAGAATCAGAGAAATAGGCGATTTCTTCTCTACACGATTGGGTGGTTTGTGAGATGAGTGGGGAGAAATGAGGGAAGTTACAGAGGTCGTGGTTTGGCTATGGGGATGGGTTGGAATGAGGGAGGTTATGGAGATTATCACTGTTTGAAATGGAGGGAGTTGGGGCATTTGTTTTTGCTCGTTGAAAAGTTAAATGAAGAGAGAGAAAAGGGTTACCATGCACAGAGTGATTAGACATGGATTGGCCAGGTGGCAGCCTTCCGTTGGGCCAACCAAAAAGTGTTCTATGAGACTTTCCAGCTCATTCAATGCTAGGGCGGAGTGCTTCTGGCACCCTCTGTGCACCTGAGCCATTGACAGTTACTTTTTGAATCTTCAACATCTCCACTGGTGCACCCTGTCGTGCCATGGCACTTGATAACAGGGTACCCAGTTTGCTAAGCAACACAACCCACCACCAATTCAGTGCAGCTCTAAGCTTCATGGATCTGTCTTAGTCCTGAAAATTAAACAAACAAAGTTAAAGAAATCTGGGTTGCCTCCCAGTAGCGCTTGGTTTAAAAAGTCCTCAGACTGACTTTTTTATCCTTTTAAAGATCTTGTAAATCAGTGGTGACCCTTGTTCTAGCCACAGGGTCACCCCAATACTGCTTCACTCTTTGGCCATTGACTTTGAATGCTGAACTAAGTGGCCTCATCTAGCAGGTCCACTGCTCCATAAAGGTATAACTTCACCAGCTTAAGACCACCTAGACTTTAGCTTGCCAGGGAAGAGCTTCAATCTTAAGTTGTAGAGCAGCACTTGAGAGGCTTCAACTCGCTCTCTTTTCTGAATTTTTCTATCATGCCACTCTTTTGTCTTGGCCTTATACATTTCTGCATTCTCATAAGCAAAAATCCTATGCTCTTTAAGTTCACTCAGTTGCAATAACCTAGTTGCTCCAGCAGCTTGCAAATCAAAGTTCAATTTCTTCGCAGCCCCAAAAGCCTTGTGTTGTAGATCTATAGGCAAGTGGCAGGCTTTTCCAAACACTAGTCTATAGGGAGACATGCCCAAAGGTGTTTTATAGGCTGTTCTATAGGCCCATAATGCATCATCAACGTGGAAAGATCATTATTTCCTAGAAGGATTTACCACTTTTTCTAGGATTCTTTTTATCTCCATGTTGGACAATTCAGCCTGGCCACTTGTTTGTGGATGATAGGCAGTGGCTCTCTTGTGCTTGACCCCATATTTCAACAGCAACTTCTAAATCAATTTGTTACAAAAGTGTGTACCCTCATCACTAATAATAACTCTAGGAGTCCAAACCTTGTAAAAATGTTCCTTTTGGAGAAACTTGCTAACTGCTTTAGCATCATTTGTAGGTAAAGCCACTGCCTCTATCCATTTAGAGACATAGTCCACAGCTACCAAGATGTAGAGGTTGCCAAAGGATGGGGGGAAAGGTCCCATGAAGTCCATGCCCCAAACATCGAATAACTCAATCTCAAGAATATTGTTCAGAGGCATTTCCTGTTTACTTGAAATGTTTCCAACCCTCTAGAATCTGTCACAATGTTTCACAAATTCATGGGAACCCTTGAACAATGAAGGCCAATAATACCCAGTTTGCAGTACCCTAGCTGCTGCTCTCATCCCACCAAAATGTCTTCCACATGGTATTGAGTGGCAGTGCTGTAAAATGTTGTTAACTTCCTCCTCTACTGCACATATTCTAAGCAACTGATCTGAGCACCTTTTATACAGGAAGGGTGTCACGACCGAGGTTTTATCCGACCTCCAGCAGTACTCACAGTCTTTTCCAGACCCCATGTGGAATTTTTGCCTTATGCAAGGTCGAACCTGGGACCTGGGGCTTAAGTAACCTGGAAGCACCTTGCCATAACCATCTGAGCTACTAGCTTTGATGGTGGTGGCAAGGTGCTTCTGGGTTAATTAAGCCCCAGGTCCCGGGTTCGAACCTTGCATAAGACAAAAATTCCACATAGAAGTGGAAAAGGCAGTAATCTGACTAGAAGAGTGGATAGAACCTCGGCGTGACAAAAAATGCGCTTTTTTGTCACGGTAGAGTTATCCACCAAATTGTACTCACTGATCTATTCCACCCCCATGTGGAATTTTTACCTTATGCAAGGTTCGAACCCGGGACCTGGGGCTTAAGTAACCCGGAAGCACCTTGCCATCACCATTAGAGCTCTGATGGTGATGACAAGGTGCTTCCGGGTTACTTAAGCCCCTGGTCCCGGGTTCGAACCTTGCATAAGGCAAAAATTCCACATGGGGGTGGAATAGATCGTGAGTACAGCTGGAGGGTGGATAGAACCTCGGCTGTGACAAAGGGCTCATCCCAATAGTATTCCTTGACCTCCTTGAAGAATTTCCCCTTTTGCAGAGAATTCATCTCAAACCGTATTACTTTGCTAGCCAGGAAATTCACAATGTTAGCTTACCAAGGTGCCACAACATCAGAGTTGGCACCTGTTATTGCAAGCAACTGCTCATCAGGAAAGGTTTATGTGACCACTGGTTATGCATCATCATTTCCTTCATCTACAATTCTTGATAGATGATCTACTACTTGGTTTTCCACTCCCTTTTTATCTTTTATTTTCAGATCAAATTCTTGCAAGAGGAGCACTCATCTAATCAACCTTGGTTTGGCATCCTTCTTAACAATTAAGTACTTGATTGCCGAATGATCTATGTAGACTATCACTTTAGTTCCCACTAAGTATGACCTTAACTTATCAAAGGAAAACTCTATAGCCAGTAGTTCTTTCTCAGTAGTGGTGTAGTTCAATTGGGAATCCACAAGGGTCTTGCTTGCATAATAAATAGAATGGAAAACCTTATTGTATCTCTGGCCAAGAACTGCTCCTATTGCATAATTGCTTGCATCACACATCAATTCAAATGGTTTCTCCCAGTCTGGAGCAACACTAACTGGTGCAGTGACTAGAGCAGTTTTCAGCTTCTCAAAAGCTTTAAGGCACTGACCATCAAACTCAAAGGCAGTGTCATGCTGCAAGAGTTAGCAAAAAGGCTTTGATATCTTGGAGAAATCCTTAATAAATCTTCTGTAGAATCTTGCATGACTAAGGAAACTTCTGATTCCTTTGACAGTAATTGGAGCGGCAGCTTTTCTATCACTTCAATCTTTGCTTTATCTACCTCAATGCCTTTTTTGGAAATTTTATGGCCAAGACCAATGCCTTCCTGCACCATGAAATGACACTTCTCCCAATTCAACACCAGATTTGTTTCTTCACCTCTGTCAAACACCTGCTCTAAGTTGATTAAGAAAGCTTGGAAAGTCTCCCCAATACACTAAAATCATCCATGAATATCTCCATTGTTTGCTCAATGTAATCAGAGAAAATTGCCGTCATACACCTTTAAAAAGTAGTAGGTGCATTGCAGAGTCCAAATGGCATCCTTCGTAATGTAAATGTACCATAGGGGCAGGTGAAGGTTGTCTTTTCTTAATCTTCTGGTGCTATGGCAATCTGGTTGTAACCAGAATAACCATCAAGGAAACAGTAGAATTGTTGGCCTGCTAGCGTGTCCAACATTTAGTCTATGAATGGCAAAGGGAAGTGGTCTTTTCTTGTGGCTTTGTTCAATTTTCTATAGTCCATACAGATCCTCCAACCAGTAGCTGTCCTAGTTGGAATCAATTCATTCTTCTCATTGGCTACCACAGTGACTCCTCCCTTTTTTGGTACACATTGGACTAGGCTAACCCAAGAGCTGTATGAAATTGGATAGATATTTCCTGCATCTAACCATTTAATGATCTCCTTTTTGACTACCTCCTTCATCATAGGATTCAATATCCTCTGAGCTTCAATGTTTTTCTTGAAATTCTCTTCAAGAAAAATTCTGTGCATACAGCCATCTGCCATCCTATAGCCTTTTTGTGCTTTTTCAAGGCTGCAATAAGCTCCTCTTCCTGCTAGTCACTCAAATCTGAAGCTATTATCACAGGAAAAGTGTTGTTTCCCCCAAAATAAGCATACCTCAGGTGTGGGGGCAGTATCTTCAGTTCTAGTTCAGGAGGATTTTCCATAGAAGGTACATTGGCTTTGAAACTCTTATCATTGAGTTCCAATGATTCATATTTTCTGGCCCACAACTGATTCACATCTTCTTTCTTTTTTGATTTCCTTTCTTGCTCGAGCTCACTATTAATGACAGTCAATTCCTCCTTTAGCACATCTTTATCCTTCGACAATTGATTTTGAACCAAAGAATCAATAGTTCTGATAAAAGAGAATTCTTCTACATCTTCTGCTCGGTACTTGAGGGCATTGAGAACATTGAACATGATTTCTTGGTCATTGACTCTCATTGTAAGCTCACCTTTCTGAGCATTAATCAGTGTCTTCCCTGTGGCAAGAAATGGTCTGCCCAATATGATAGGCACTTTAGCATCAGCTTCAAAGTCTAATATTATGAAATCAACAGGGAACACCAATTTGTCCACCTTGACAAGGACATCTTTAATCTTTCCTTTAGGATAAGCTAAAGTTCTGTCTGCCAGCTACATAATGAGTGTGGTAGGCCTGGCTTTACCATCCCAAGCTACTGGAAGATGGATTTGGGCATTAAATTAATGTTTTCCCCCAAGTCACATAATGCGCTTCCACAATAAGTGTCTCCAATTGTGCATGGTATGGTAAAACTATTGGGATCCTTAAGTTTCAGTGGTATCTTACTCTACATCAACATACCACACTCCTTTATCATAGCTATTGTTTCAAACTCACCTAACCTCCTCTTCTTAGTCAAAACATCCTTCATAAACTTGGTATAATTTGGCATTTGTTGCAATGCATCAACTAGAGGAATGTTGTTGTGTAGCTGCTTCAAGACTTCCAAAAATTTGCCAAATTGTTTGTCTTGATGTGCCTTCTTTTAGTCTTTGAGGAAATGGTGGAAGTGGAACTTCAGGGGTTAACTGTTTGCTTGCTGCTATTGGTATAGGTTCTTCAGCAGGTGCAGGAATTTGTGCTGGAATGGCATCTAACTCCTGCTCAATGGTTTTTGGCACTTTAGGTTCTTTTTCCTTTGAGGGCTTGCCAGTGGTGGCTTCAGGTCTTTTGGAAGGACCTAGAAGTTCTGTTCCACTCCTTATATATATAGCTTTGATTTGCTCATCCCCTTTTGGCTTGGCAGGTTCAGTGGTGGCAGGTAAAGAACCACTGGGTCTCTGGTTCATGGTAGTGGCAATCTGCCCAATTTGATTCTCCAAGTTTTTAATGGCAGCACCCTGACTCTGGTATTGGGTTTTTGTTTCATTCATGAAAGCCTTTAGCATAACTTCCAATGAGTTATCTACAGCTGGAGCTGCAGCTTTCTGGGTTGGTTGAGCAGGGAATCCAAGGGGATGAGTAGGTTTTACAGGTATAGCAGCTGGTGCTACAGTGTTATTTTTACTACATGAAAAATCATGGTGATTCTTCCGCCTAGGGTTATAAGTATTGGAGTAAGGATTATTGTTTTTGTTGAAATTCCCTACATAGTTGACAGACACAGGATTGCTTAGGCATTCTTCATATAAATGGCCTCCTCCACAAAATACACAGGAAATGGATTTGGCTTGGGCAGGTGCTGTGGAAGCACTTGCTATATTCATGTTTTTGAACATATTAGCAATGGATGCCAGTTGAGTAGACAAGGCAATCATTTCACTCAATTCATGGACTCTAGCTACCTTCTTTGCTGTACTTAATCTAGTTGTAAGCCACTGATAACTGTTGGGAGCAATGGTCTCAATTTTAGCATAAGCATCATTGTATGATTGAGTCAAAAGAGCACCACCGGAGGAAGCATCAAGCATATCTCTGGTTCTTGCTGAAAGTCCATTGTAAAGTGTCTCCACTTGAATGCAGATAGGAATGCCATGATGAGGGCATTTTCTGAGTAGCTCCTTGTACTTCTCCCAAGCCTCAAATAATGATTCATCTTCATTTTGCCTGAAAGATGTGATTTTATTTCTCATCCTAGCATTCTTGATTAGAGGGAAATACTTGGTGATAAATTTTTCTACCATTCCATTCCAATCAGTGACAGAGTTGGGCTCCAAAGAATTCAGCCAAGCCATAGCACTGTCTTTCAAGGAATATGGGAACAGCCTCAATCTGAATGCATCATCACCGATGCCGGGAATTTTGAAATTACTGCACACCTTCATGAATTGCTTCAAGTGCAGATGAGGATCTTCTTGCGGTGTACCTCCAAATTGGTCCACTGTTTGTAGCACCTGAAACATCATAGACTTGAACTCAAAATGATTAGTTGTAATTTCAGGCCTGACTATGCTAGTGTGCATAGTTTGGGGATCAAAAACAGCATAATCCCGCATTGGCCTATCCCTGTCATTTGCCATTCCTATGATGTTAGGTTGTAGAACCATGGTTTGGAAATGGTGATGCACACTCTGCTCATCTTCATCTTGGACGGATTCATTAATGAAAGGGCCTGTTGCTGCCATGACTACAGCAGCTCCCAAGTCAGCAAACCCTTGATTCTGCCTTAGCAATCTTTTGAATGTCCTTTCTATTTCAGGATCCAACTGGTACTTTGGTTCACTATGCCTGTGCATATGCTAAATAGCACTTATTGCTGACATAAACACACCAAAGGTAAGAATTCTCAACTAACAAACCTACTAAGTTCAAAACTGTGTGATTTTACTAATTCAATCCCCGGCAACGGCGCCAAAAATATGTTGTAAATAAAATTAATATGTGCAAGTATACACAGTCAACAAGTAATAAAGGGTAAGTGAGATCGTTCCCACGAGGATTGATTAAGTCCTTTCACAAGTTTTTCAATTAACAAGTGAGTTAGTGAGTAAATAATAAAAACAGAAAATAAACATTAAGTTTTTGTGCAAGCAATAAAATAAACTGAGCTGTAAACAAATAAGTATTTAGTAAAATTAGAAGTGAAACAGCTAGGATATCATATCCATCATATTATCATCAAGTTGATTAAGTGCTACCATTGAGTGCTATGGCACCTGAGCACAACGCACTAATGTGTGTGCCTTTCATTCACTTTACTGCAGGCTTAGGTAATGCATACCTTATGTCTAAGCCTCTCATTTTGTTCACCCTTGACTATTAAGTGTGGCTCAGAACACTCTGTGAAACTGATTTCCTATGTCTAGTTTAATCAAGATTAATTAAAGTGTCCTTCATTAATTCTTTTCACATCAACTCATGAATTCAGCATGCCAAACCCTTTTAGTATTTAACAGAAAGTACTCAACAAAAGGTGATCAAGCTTTAATCAAGCAATCAAAATATAAAAGCGCGTGAGTTGAAAGTGTTGAGTAAAAATGATAGACTTCAATCAACAAGGTTCAAATACAACTTCACTTCATCCAAGCTTAAGGAAATTAGCTCATAATGAGCCTAAAAACAAAATAACAAAAACAAGTGCTGTAAACCAGATCTATAGCACTTAAGCTTGAGTTCAGAACTTTTACAGAGAAAGTGTAAAATAGTAAGTAGAGACCACTCCCAGCTTTGTCAAGATGAGAGTTCTTCATACTTCAGTAATATCTTGCTGTAACTGTTCCATTCAGCTGCTGCTCGAGTACATACCTCCATGGAAATAGCTTTGAGTTCTTGTTGATGGTGAGTTTGAGGAAGAAGATGAAGTGTGCGGCTGCTCGTAGCAGGGGACAATTTCCTCCCTAGGGATTCCCACAGTACCAGCCTGCCTCCTCTGGTTATGTCATTGTCCTTTTTATAGTCTCTCTCCTAATGGGCTGAAAAGTGTTGTACTATAAGAGAGACACATTCCTTTTGGCCCAAAAATAAATCACTGCCCTTTTTGCTGAGAGGGTCGCACGCATGGAGTGGGGACCAGCTGAAGATGCCTCTGCCTTGCGCCTGAAGGACAAGGGCCAGTACTGCCAGCTCAGCTTGAGTACTTTAAAAACGTTGTGCTGCTTCTTTCCAGTAGCTGCCTTCAAAAGCGTCTGGTGCCTTGGCACTGGACTTGGCACTGCTGTTTCTCATTAAAATCCTGCACAGCTTCAAAACACATCAAAATGTTCACAAAGGTACCAAAGTGCCCCAAAACAGCTCCAAGCATAGGAAAACAAATTATTTACAGATTGCTACTAACTAAATACTCTAAATTACACTTGGACTCACATGATTTAATGCCAAAAGAGCATAGATAACTCTTATTTCTAAGAGTTATCAATAAGCAAGGTTTAGGAATCACATTTCAAAAACATAATACTTTTTAGGTTAAATTATACTTTTGGTCCCTTATGTTTATTTTAGGTTTCAGTTTGGTCCCTTATGTATTAAAAGTTTCAAATTGGTCCCTTATGTGTAAAAGTTATATCAATATGGTTCCCCTTATTTTTTTTGTTCCAAAATGGTCCCTTATATTACAAAAAGTATATCAATGTGGTCCCTTTTTTTTGCAAAATATGGAACAAAAAAAGGGACCACAGTGGTATACTTTTTGTAACAAAAAGGACTATTATGGAACAAAAAAAAAAAGAGGGACCATATTGATATAACTCTTTCACATAAGGGACTAATTTGAAACTTTTAATACATAAGGGACCAAAACAAAAATTAAAATAAATATAAAGGACTAAATGTATAATTTAACCTACTTTTTAGAACTTCCAACTTCTTGAAAAACACCAAAGATTAAAAACTCTATCAATAAAAACCACTTCGGTTAGTATGCTAAGATTTGAAACTAGTCTTTCCCACAATGGATGGCCCACAACTTGATTTCCTCTAGAATCAAGTCTTTGTTTCAACTTCTTTTACACATACTAGGTTTATCCGTCTAAGTAATTCATAGCCTAAAACCTTAAGCTACTAAGTTATGAAACTTTACTATCAATACCTTGAAATCACTAAGCTAAAACCCGTTTAACCTTCAAAGCACATGAAATGACTTTGGATCACACTCTTTCTTCCTTGTAAGGTCACGGCCTCAAGGAAATCATGGGAGAATCCAACTTCTCTTTTTAAAACAAGGATCAAAGGACAGAAATCATGATAAAACATATTTTTACAAAATCTTGGTAAAGAATAACAAGACCTAAGCCTTTCCTTGACTCAATCTCTTTCTTGGAACCACTTAGGTTTTCTCAAGTTTAAGATCCTCATCATCAAGAGGTTTTGGACTATATTTTGGAAACTAAAACATCATAACTTTTAACTAGCTACTTCTTTCTTAGAAATACAAGTGAAAAATCATTTTTCAACCAACAAATCAACACAAAATGAGTTGTAAAAGTTCAAAATCTCCTCCTCCTGAATACATAGGGTCACGATTTTGAAGAAGAAAATGGAAAGAAAGTTTTTCCAAAGTCACTTCTTTGAAACCATGAATCAACAACAAAACAACAACAACAACCATGAAAGAAAAATCTAAGCTAGAAAAATTTTGAATCATCTTCCTCCTCCACCATATTATGGCCACAGTTTTAGAAGAAAAAGGAGGAGAGAAATTCTTCAAAACTTTCGCTACTTGATCATGCTAACATCATAAGGAAACAATGGAAGAAACAAGTTTAGAAATCTCACCCCAAAGAGCCTAGAAGGCCACGGTCAAAGAGAAGAAAAAGGAAGAGAAATGCTTTGCTCCAACTTCACCACTTTCTTGAGTTTTTTCCACTCTCCAACACTACAAGAAAGCTGTCGGTAATGCTATTTTTTCGACGGATTACCGACGGCCATAAGCCTGTCGGTAAAACGGGAGTTGCAAATGCTTATCGACGGGTTTTTTTTACCGTCGGTAACGGGCTGAATCGTCAGTGAAGATCCATTGGAAACCGTCAGCAGATTCTGATGGGTTAGACCCTGCAGTAGAGTTCTGACGGCCATGCTCGTCAGTAAAGCCGCAAAGTTTTTCCGACGGTTCAGCCTATTGGTAAACCCGAATTTATTTTTTAAATAATTAAATTAATTGACTACTTTTTATATTTAATTTTAATTAATTAATTTTTGTAAATAATTTATTTAATTTATTAAATTTATTTATTTATTTAATTATTAAAAATAATTTATTCCCATATTAAAAATGTTTATTTATTAATTTAATTAACTATTACTAGTAATTTAATTTAATTGGTTACTTTTAATTATTAATTTATTCCCATATTTAAAAATGTGATAACATAAACTAAAAAATAAATTAAAAAAAAAGAAACGTAATAAATAAATAAAAAAATCCGACAAACAAAGATCAGTAACTAAAAAGATATCCGAAAATATGAAAAAATATAAGTACAAACAGAACTAATAGTCTTGGTAGTCCTGATCATGATCGAGATGCTCTACACCATCTGCATCATCGGCATGATCATCGGTACCAGGAGGCGGTGGAGGAGGCTGCTGGCCAGCTAGCAACTGGTACATCTGCTCCTGTCGTGCCAGCACCTGAGCCAAAATGGCACTCGTCCGATGGGACTCCTGCTGCGGCAGAGCGACCAGTGGCAGCACCACTACTCGACGACTCTCCGATGTGGGGGCGACAGGTCCCTTTCTTGTAGTTGCTGGCAAGGTCGCCAACACCGTATAGGCGACCCTTCTTCTTGCGGCCATGATGATGGATCCTCAGGGCTCTGAGAGGGGGAACATGATGATGTCTGAGACATCATTTGAGACATCCTCGCCTCAAACTCCTCTTGTCAAACATAAACAAATAAGTCAAATTTTTTTTGTAATAAAACCATATAAACATTATTAAAAAACTATTCATTATATTTTATAATTACCTGGGTCCGCCTCGACTGCTCATCGACGAAATCACTGGTACTCCTCCTAATATGAGTTGCACGATGAAGCTCTTGCAACTGTACCTCTCTACCCAATCGCTTCAACTGTAATTATTTAATAAAAAAACCTTAACTAAATAATAAATAATAACTAACAATAATAATAATAATAACAATAACAACAACAACAACAACAATAATAACAATAATAATAATAATAATAATAATAATATAAAACGTACAAGTCGAGCTGCGTGCTGAGCCTGACTGACCGAACCTCCGGTGTGCAAGCTCCCATCCTTCTTAGTGGCTCTATTCTTCTTCGCCTTCTCGCTTACCGCCTTGAACTCAGGGGAGTTCCAGTGCGCTTGCAGCTGCTGCCAGAGCTGATCCCCTATCTAGTGGGGCTGTCCATTGAGGCGGGCATCTCTAAGCATATCAGAGAGGCGGTGGGAGGCCTTCATATGGAAGTTCTTCTCGATCTGCTCCTCATCCTCTTCCTTCCAAAAAAACCCTCTCCTGTATGAATATAATATACTTTGAAAGATTTGAACATATGATTCCGCTCCTCCTCCTTCAACTTTCCCCAGGTGGGCCAAAACGTGTGGTAATTATCCTCAATTACTGCTGTGATAGCCGTCACAGCTGGCTTTGAGGGAAGGAACTTGAACAATAACAAGATTTCAAACAAATTAAAAAAAATATAATATATATATATGTATATATACATATAAATTATTAATAACTCGAAAAAAATGTAAATACTTACCCTTTACTAGCCGGCTTGATAGCAACTCGGCCATCATGCAGCATCTGAATATCATCAACGACCCCCTGGTCAACCTCTTGCTGCTGAACCTCCTCCTGCTCATCCTCGTCCTGCTCAACCCCGGTCTGATCTGGTGTATGGCCCGTACTATACTCATGATCGGACATATGAGTATTGGGCACCGTCTCGGGCACAAAATGGGAGGAAGAAACGCCAAGTGTCTGCTGGAACCCCAGGGAGGGGACCATGTAAATGGGAGGTAAATCGGGTGTCAGTGCAGAAGGTGCTGGATGCTATGTATGTGCCGAACGCACTGGAGGCTGTGTAGGGGTCGAACGCGCTGGAGCCTGTGTAGGCGTAGATGTATGCAGACGCTGTTTGGATGACAACGTCGCATAGCCAGCATTGTTAATCCTAATAATGTTCGGCCTCCGATAAAGAGGGGGTCGATGGCGATGCCCTTCCCTCCTCGTTTACCACCAGTGGGTGGTCTGGGGGGTCAAATCCTGGACCTCCTGATGCCATATATGTCTATAGAGCAATTCAACAATAACAGTCATGAAATATTATATTTAAACATAACAATATTAAAAATGAATTCCGTAAAAATAAACAAGTTATATGAAAATAACTGACAAATTAAAATATATTGTTAGACATTAATTTCTCTAATTGTAAAAAGTTAAACAATTTCATTTTGCCCACTCAGCTTCGGCATCGTCTTCAGATCTTGATGGTTCTACCACTTCTTCATTTAATTCCTCATCTCCATCTACATCTTCATATGTGATTGGATCGTCACGTAGTCGAGAAATGGGTTTCACTTCATTTACTATGTTGACATGAGACATCTCATCTACTTGATAAGCCACTTCTTCTTGTGGATCATCTGCTTCAATGCGACCCCTTGGTTTTATCTTTATTGCAACACACCAACCTAGTTTGTCCCTTCGAGTTGATGGATAAGGGACATAATACACTTATCTTACATGTTGTGCCATGATAAACTGATCAAACATTTGGTATCTTCTGCTCATGCATATGTCAACAGTATTATATTTTCGATCCACTCTTGTGCCTCTAATTGACGGATCAATCCAATTACAATAAAATAGCACTATTCTTTTAGTATAGTCTAAAGTATTGTACGCTAGTTAATATATATGTTGAATCACGCCGTAGAAGTCGTCTTCACCTCCATTTGTGACACCTTTTACATAAACTCCGCCGTTAACTATTTTTTCCCCTCTATTTTTGACTGGGTTTGAAATTTGTATCCGTTTATGAAAAACGTGTGTCATTCTTTTACACGTGATTTAGGACCATGAGATAAATTTCTCAAGTGTTCGATTTTAGGCGATTCTGACTCACTGTACACCTGCGTATACACATGCACAAGTGATTTATGGTTCCTTTTTTCAAACAATCTTTCGTATTTTCAAACAATAAATAGTTGAAATAGGACTAAAAATACATACCTGGTTCATAAACCACGTTGGGAAATATTCATGAATATAGACAGGAGAGTCTTGTTCGCTTGTGGGCTTAGTTAACAAGAATGCCCTGATCAAGTCATTATCTAACAAATAATCATGAGTAGTTGTGGATAAAAGAAATTGAAAGTGGTCAAAATGATACATATGTAAGATATGGTGATACTTCGGCACAGTAAGTCAACTCCTTTCCAGCATGACGACCGGGAAGGCAAAATACTGATAAGGCTAGCGGGTGTCTTTCACTTTCAATTTATATTTCATTCATATTATTTGTTGGTGTCAGCATGAAGTTCATAAAATAATGGGAATAGAAATGGATTGCCTCACGGTGTAAGTAAGTTGCACAAATAGATCCTTCAACCCTGGCCTTATTTTTCACCGACCGTTTTGAGTCACCCATAAATCTACAAAATAACAAGGTTGATGATAAAAATTGATATATTTAACCCTTCAAGTGAATATTTATTTTAAAGAATATTTTATTACATTACCTTTCGAATGGATACATCCATCTGTATTGAACCGGTCCACCAAGCCTAGCTTCATGTGCAAGAAGCACTGGGAGATGCTCCATAGAGTCAAAGAAACCTGGGGGAAATATTCTCTCCAACTTACAATGAATGATTGGTACGTTCTGTGTAACATCCCAATTTTTATGAAAATTATTTTACAATTTTCAACTACTTAAAAATAAATCATAGAGATTGATCACCTCAATGGTTCGTTAAAAGTACGAAGAACTACAAAGATTTATTGTAAACAATTTACTGTTTTAGTAATTAATTCAGGTTAAGAGACAGTGTAGATGTATACTGTTTTTAATATGAATTAATCTTGAAAAATATGAAAAATTGTTGTTTGATTAAAGAAAATTATTTTATTTGAAGAGAAATAATTTTCAGAATTTAATAGATATTTTTAAGTCACAGTTTGGATTTTCGATGTTTAGTTATTTGTTAAATTGTCTGTTTTATGTCATATTTAATATGACTTTTAATTTAAAGATTTTTCCTTGACAATTTTAATGTTTGAATAATATCTAGATGATAAGAGAAATTGAAATTAGTGATCCTCACTAATTTACAGTTTTTATTGCGCTGCGAGAATTCTATTGAGTTTTGCCGTAACTAGGCTATTGAGTGAGTTTCTAACTGAAACCTGCCCAAACATGATCCAAATTTTATAAAATTTGAGATATTAGTATTTCCCAATATTTACAATTTATTGGAATTTTTATGGAATTTTTGGGCATCAGAAAAATATAGGGTATTTTCTACGCCTAGAAACTGCCTAACGGTAGCGTTTTAGCTTGTGAATCGAGAAAACGACATTCATAGAAATACTTCTAATATTTTTAGGGACATTTTGGTTGATTAACAATTTTTGATTATAGAATAATTTATTAGATTTATTTTTAGAGTTTTTGGACCAAAAACCTAATATACGCGTAACACCGCGCACCTGATTGAGCGAGAACGCGACGAAACAAAATATCTAGATATTTTGGGCTGAGGGGAGATGCATCCAGAAGCTAGGGGGGCTGGATCAAAGCTTTAGAAGCTTCCTTGCCAGGTGTTAGATTAGGATTGGCTAAGTTGTAAATGGTAGGAAGTTAGTTTAGTTAGTTTGTAACTAGTTTGGTTAATTCCTAACTAAATGAACAACTTTTGTTCTTCCTTGTCCCCAAATTTTCGTGGCTGCCTCTCCATATTGGCATTCATCATTCTCATTTCCTCCATTGATGAAAGCTTGAAAAAAAATTCTAGAGAGAGAAAGTTAATTTAGGTGCTTAATCTTGTGATTTTGGAAGCTAAATCCTAATCCTTTCTCCTTCCTTCTTGTTCAATCATCTCCATCATTGTGGAAATTGGTGTTTAAGCTTTCAACCTTCAATCCTTGTTCTTAATCCTTGATCAACCATCATCAATCTTGTTAGTAAGTGTTCTAACTCACTTCCCTCTTCTCATTGCTGCGATGGATGAGATCTCAATGATTTTAGAGTTGTTTTGCTTAGAAAGTGTTGGATTTTGCTAGATTAGTGAGATTAGTCCTTTGATCCTTTAATTCCTTCCATGATTAAGCATGTTTAGATTTTTTAAAATTGAGAAACCCTAAGTTTTGGGGCTGGCCGAAATCAGGGGCTGTTTAAGGAATTGTTTAGGCTTGATTTTGTTGTTTGGAGTTAGTTCTTTGGTGGGTTTTAGTGGTATGTTTGAAACTAGTCATATGTGCATGCTTTACAAAGTTTTGAGAAATTAATTTGATTAAATTTGGGGTGGAAACCATTGCTCATTAATATGGTTTTGATGATGTTTTAATTTGTTTTTAAAGTGTGTTAAGTGTTTAAGAAGTTGGTTTTTGGGTTAGGACTTTAAATCTATAAGGATTTATAAGTTTAAAGCTTTGAAAAATGGGTTGAAACAAAATAAATTTGGGGCTGTTTTGGGGTTGCAAAAACAGTGGCTTATGATCAAGTTTTGAATAAGTTTTAACTTGGTTTTAATTTTATTAAAGTGGTAAACAAGTTTGGTTTTGGTAAGATGTTTGGATGTATCAAAGTTTGTGTAATTTAGAAGTAAAATGTTTGAAAAATGAAAGTTATATTTGAAGCTTAAAACCGTGGCTTTCAAAGGAAATTGGGGCATGTTCTTAAATTGTTTCTATGCCTAAAATAGTTCTAAAATTGGTTAATGATTTGATTTAGCAAAGCTTTTCAAAGAAACTTGGTTTTGGGAAAAGATTTGGGTTATGTTTCAAGAATTGTTTTGAACTTGTAATGAAATTGTTTCTAAAATTTTGTGACATGTTTTAGTGTTTTCAAAAGTGGTTCAAAGTTGGGAAAACACTATTCAAAGTGGTGAAACACTATTCCAATTGGTAAATTTTGGGTTAGGTATTTTTCTAAGTGTGTAGTGTTTGAAAAAGTTTCAAAACTTGCATAACATAGACTTGGTTCATGGCATATGACTAGGTGTGATCCAAATGGGATTAAGTGAGTAATTCTTACGCCTTTTAGGACCCTAAACCCGTGGCTGCCCTAGGGGCTTTGGACTTGAGTTTTAGTTCTAATTGATTGAAATTGCGTTGTTAAGGTTCGTGCGAGGTTCGACTTGACGATGGTTTGAATTACCTTGCTTGGATTGTTAAAGCGCCCAAGGTAAGGGAAATTTTTACATAATGAGTTTGGGCTTTTTGCCTTGTATGTTGTATGGCTTGATTGATTGATTGTGTGGTAGTACTTGTAGTATTACTATATGCTGTCTGAAATGTTGTAGCATGTTGTAGCATACTTAATTGTTATATGTTGTCTAAAATATTGTAGCATGTTCTTGGCCCTGCGTGGCATTATGATTTGTGTTGTTTTTCCTTGAATCATGTTGGATTTAATTGGAACTTGGAATTGATTTGGAATATGAGAAATATTGTTGATGCTAATGGATTCATTAATGATGCGTTGATCGACTGCTATTGGTTTGACGACTTACAACAGTAAGTCTGTTTACGATTCTATGCGATTCTATGAGCCGAGAAAGGTATCTTCTAAAATAAGTCGGCGTACAAACACGCTTTATGGGTCAGAGGGTTAGAAGTTGTTTAAGAGGTTCTTTTAAAAATAAAACATTGTAAATTTTGAAAACGGTTGAGTTAAGTAATGTGTTTGGGAATTATCCTAGCGTATTCTTTAGCACATCTAGGGTTTCAACGACCTAGAGCTAAAAAGTATTTTTAGATAAATGGGAGTGATACAGGAACTGAGATCGAGATTTTGAAAGATTAAAATATAGGGAACCTAGTGTTCCTATTGAGCATATGGGCCATGTGTCCTGTGTTGGGACTTAATGTCCTGCTTGCGAGTGCATTTTCTTGATTAAGGATTAGAACTAGTGTTCTGTATGGCGTGCCTAGTACCTCAACCTAAAAATTGAGCCTAGTGTTCCGCATTACATGCTTAGAATTTTAATCTAAGATTGAGATTAGCATTCCGTAGTTGAACACCTAGACCTGGTGTCCTGTGTTTGAACTCTAAGGGGTATTTCTCACCATCTCAGTTTACTGCGTGATGAAGAATACCGGAGCATTACTTGAGTAGTATGGGATGCTCATTCTGGTGCTCAAACTTTGAGTTCCCTCCACCTTTTTGAATGTGAAACATAGTTGATTGTCGTTCTGCATTGATTAATTAAAACATTACTCGGGCGCACCCAACGGTGAGCATGCCATATTGAAGAATTTGTTTGGATGCATACTGGCCATTGAGCATCGACACTCGGAGCGTTTGATTTGTCTTAAAGACTTCAAAAGACGAGTTGTCATTTCACTCGGAGCGTTTGATTTGTCTTAAAGACTTCAAAAGACGAGTTGTCACTGCACTGCCTAATGTATGGCAAGCCTAATGTGTGGCTATATTATTGGGATGTTGGGAAAATTCCTCGTCTACTGCTGACCTATTAAGGCTGCAGGTGTATACACAAACTTGTTCATAATGCATTGGCATGCATGGCTAACCACATTTATAATATGTGATGATTTGTTTGATGAAATTGATATTGTGATCACTTGACCATTGATCTATTGATAGAATTGACTGCTCACATGCAATTATTTGATATTGTGGTGACTTGATTGTTGATCTGTTGGTTGATTTGTTTGTTCACATGCAAATGCTTGATATACCATGATGATGCATGCGGTCTATTAAGTATGTATATATATATAAAGGCATGTTGTTGTATTATATATGTATATTGTTTGCATGCGACATAGCCTATGATAAACTCGTGGACAAAGAATTTACCCTTGCACTGTTGTTGGATTGGGCATTCTTATGAATGTCACTTCCAGATAGAGTTCGATAGCTGTAGCAGTTCCGTCTTTCCAGGAGCGTTGAAGATTGAGCCAGTGGAGAAAGATTCCTCTGAGTGCTTCGTGTTTTGACCTTGCTGAACTATTTCTCAGTAAGAGTTATAGTTGTTGGCCAGCTTAGCTTAGGGTTTTGTCGTTGTTATTTGCGTAATTACTCATTGTTTTGTAATAACTTTTTCCAAAAAACCTCGCCTCAGTGCGAAACGATTATTTATGTTTTATGTTATGTGAAGCACTGATTGTGATGCATTATACTCTGATATTTGCAAAAAACTGATTTTGCATTATTTAGAAAACTGTAGTACTGTTTATGTCTCATTTTTTAAAAGGGTTTCAAAGAGAAGAAAAAGAAGGAAAAAAAAATCATTACTCATATTTTCCATTGCGAAATACATAAGAGTACTTTTTAACTGAAAGCATACAAACATCAAATGTTTTCAGCATTAGATTGGGTTGCACAGTAGCGCTCTCGAAACGGGGTGTTACATTCTTCTCCATCTTTATAAGATCATCCTCTCTTAATGTCGCAGAACACAAATCTTTAAAAAATTCGCTGAATTCAGTAAGTGGATTTAAAACATTTGACGGCAAGGAACTAAATGCAATAGGAAGCAAACACTCTATGAATACATGACAATCATGGCTTTTCATCCCAATCATGGTTCTTTTGTTCACATCGACACATCTTGCCAAATTAGAAGAATAACCGTCTGGCATTCAAAGTTCTTTCATCCACCAACAGACTGACCTTGCTTCCTCAGCAGTTAAAGAGTAATATGCTTTAGGTTTCAGGGTTTTCCTATCCGACCGAGTCATCAAATGCAAGTCCTTTCGCCTACAGTAAAGTGGTAAGTCCAGTCTGGCCTTATCGTTGTCTTTCGTTCTTCCTCTAACGTTCATCACTATGAGAAAAACATTGTCAAAAAAGTTCTTCTCAATGTGTATAACATCAAGGTTGTGTCTCAATAAATTATCTTTCCAATATGGCAGATCCCAAAAAATACTTCTTTTAGTCCAATTATGCCATTGTCCATATCCTTCAAATCGACCCCATTCAACAAAATCTGTGATTTTTGGCAGATTCCATAACTCTGCTCCAAATTTGTTCGGATGTCAACCTTGGGAGCGGGCCATCTAATTCAACTTCCCCCTTCTTGAAGGCGTTCTTATTCTGTCTAAATGGATGATCACCTGGTAAAAACCTGCGATGTGAGTCAAACCAAGAACTCTTCCCCCCCAAATTTCAAGATAAAGGCCTTTGTATGCTCCATGCAATGGGGACATGCCATTTTACCATGAGTACCCCAACCAGACAACATGCCATATGTAGGGAAGTCGTTAATGGTCCACATAAGAGCTGCCCTCATTGTAAAGTTATGCTTTCGTGCAATATCATAAGTCAAAACGCCATTCCACAATCTTTTGAGATCATCAATGAGAGGTTGTAAGTAGATGTCAATACCATCTATTGGATTATCTGGACCTGGTATAATACAAGTCAAGAATATATAAGGCTTAGACATGCACATTTCGGGAGGAAGATTGTATGGGGTAACAATAACTGGCCAGCAAGAATAAGGTTTTGCCGTTGATTGAACATACGGGGTAAAACCATCAGAGCATAAGCCAAGTCGTACATTACGTGGATCTGCTGCAAATTCGGGATGCACACGATCAAAGTGCTTCTAAGCTTCACCATCACATGGGTGGCGCAACATACCTGAAGTACTTCTATTCTCATAGTGCCACGTCATTTTGTCTGCAGTCTGTGCTGATGCAAACATTCTCTGTAGAATAAAACATTGCCTTCACTGGAACTGGTTTTTGTCTACCCTTCCCATTATCAGCGTGTGAAACATACCTTGGCTCACCACAAAATTTGTATTCAATCAGCGCGCCATCGTTTTTACCGAATTCATTATCGTAATATAACATACACCCTCTCACACAACAATCAATCATTTTAGATTCCAACCCCAACTTGGACACTAAGCTTTTAGCCTCGTAATAACTTTTTGGTAAACCATCTCTGATAGGTGACAAGTCCAACATCATTTTCGTTACGAGATCCAAGTACACATCCGTAGCACCACAGTTGGACTTAAGAGCTAAAAGCCTCACACACATTGATAACTTAGAGTCTGCAGACCCTTCAAACAACGGCTTATTTGTTTCTAATAAGAGATTATAAAATTTTTGTCCTGTGTCATTTGGAAGTTCATATGTGTCATCATACTGTTGCTCCTCAAATAACACGTTGACCCCCAAGGCATCACAAACCATATCTTGCATTAATTCAATTTGCTCACCATATCTCGTATCTACGCAACTGCTTGAAGCACCTGTGCAATTATCGCCAACCCCTAAATCAACCCGAGGCAACTCTTCACCATGTCTAGTCCAAATCCAGTAATTAGGCCTAAATCCAACTTTCTACAAGTGATATATGACCTCACCTGGGCTCTTGATCCTTCTGCAATCGCAAATAAGGCACGAACATCTAATCCCTCC
This sequence comes from Calophaca sinica, assembly GCA_037113605.1. NCBI lineage: Eukaryota > Viridiplantae > Streptophyta > Magnoliopsida > Fabales > Fabaceae > Calophaca > Calophaca sinica. The sequence goes on along the minus strand of CM073733.1, from coordinate 70,550,220 downwards.
ATTAATTTCAAAATCTTCATGTGCCATTGCGGCTTGGACAAAGTGATCAACCCCATCGCAAAAAGATTGTTTCAAACCCCCTATCCGTGGATACAACCTATCATACATCCAACTACGACTCGAAGGGAAAAATTCCATCTTCTGTATGTCAAAAAAAAATGACAATTTCAGCAGCACGACATTCTTACAACCGCTTTCTTTCTTTAAATGGTATGGCCCTATCCCATTCGAAGAAAACTTTTTCAGAACTCGTATAATAGTCATTCCTTAATTCTCATATTTTATACTTGACAAAATTTCGGCAGCATTTCCCAAAATGACAATTTCAGCAGCACGATGTTCTTACAGCCGCTCTTTTTCTTTAAATGGTATGGCCTTATCCCATTCGAGGAAAAACTTTTTCAGAACTCGTATAATAGTCATTCCTTAATTCTCATATTTTATACTTGACAAAATTTCGGCAGCATTTCTCATTGGTCTCTGAGTACACTAAATGATCGCAGTTATGAATACCGCGATCAAGTATGCACCCAGAGAACAAAAGGAAATGAATCGAACCAAAATTTCATCAAATATAAAGATACGAGAATTAAGCAACAACTATTATATGAGTAAAGAAATTTTTTTTCCCAAACTGTCCGACTTGGACAATTAAAAGTTCAAAATACAATGAGCACGTGGTACCCTAAAAGAGTACATGCACTCAATAATATATTGAACCTTAAACGGGAAGCTAAGGCTTTTCTCCGATACTAATAACAATAATCAAACATCCACTTCATCAATAATTGACATAACAATTAGACAAACAGAATGGGGTAGCTTTTTAATAATGCTATACTTGGAGACTTTTAAATTTCTCAAGTTAGATGAGGTAAACTATTTGAATGATGATAGAAGTAGAAAATCAACTTGGTCATTTAAAGGATAGAATTAGACAAGCAGAAGTGGCAACAGAAAGAAGTACAGAGAGATGTACAAAGCAAATTGCAGCCAATGATAGAATTAGATCTATTTTTTCTGTTTCTCTACTTTCTAATTCTTCTATTTTCTATTCCATTCTAATTTCCTCTATTTCATCCATGTTTGCAGGAAAAAACAAGTTGTTTCTATTTCTTTTTTATTCTAATCTTTATTTATTTTTATTATTTTCCTTTTGTGCACTTGCTCTCATCTTCTCGGTTTTTCTGGGCATAGTTATTTAGACTGGATACTGATTAGGCTTATCACTGTTTCAACATTGAAGCATATTAGAATTTCCTTCATTTCTCCTAGCCTTTCAGAATGAGCAATTCTTTGCCTCACGATACTGGTGATTTTACTTTGCTTCCGTTGGTTGGAAGATCCTTCATACAGTTGTTGCTTGGCTTTTGTTACTTACTTTACTTTCACATTGCTAACTAATTCCTAACTAACTACATTTGAAAATCAGAACGTGATTTTGGGCTTTTGGCAGGATCAAAGAAAATGTGCTAAGATTTTTTTTGTTTGTTTTTAAATGCAATTCTATGGTGTATTAAATTGTAACCGATTGTGTTTACTTTCCATGGGAAGTTCTTACCTGTTTAAGCTTGGTTTAGGATAAGATTATTTTTCTTACTGCATTATTCTCATTTTGTGTGGAATCAATCTAACATTATGGTGAATGACTACACTAATAGATTGAGGATTAAACAAGATGGAGTAGAAAAATAAATGAGAAGACAAACGTGCTTGCAATAAATTGAGTCTTATTATTATACCTGTAGCGTCTTCAACTGTAATAGATTACAATGGATATGCTTACCCATTTTTTCCATATAGACACAGGTTCAAGTTTTGAAGTTCTTACTCTAGCCCAAAATAAGAGTTTTTTATATATTAATAGATCTGAGAAATGTATCTGTTCTATTCCATTTTTAATTTGCAGTATAATCTCATTTTGTTCAAATTTGTCATAGAATGTGGTGAATCATTATTATTGTTTTTTAAACTTTTATAGGAATTTATAGGAATCCTGCAATATTTCAAAGATGAAGCTCATGCCTAAGCAAACATGGAATTATCAACATTAATCACTTTACTAAACACTTCATACTCGGGGTGTGACACTAACCAATTCGTGATCATAACCCCTTCCTAGACTCTCAAATATAGGTAAGGAATACAAAAGTACTCACTCACGTATATTTGTTAGCCAAAACATACATCACTTCAAAATTCCCTCTGCGGAGAGAACTATGAAGGAAATCAAAGAAATATGTCGGTATGGGGGTCAACAGCTAACCTTTTTCCACCCAAAAGGAATCGACATATCGTTAGAGTGCATACCTAATTCTCAGAACAAAAGAGTGCTATGGAGAAGTAGAACGTCCACGTCCTTTGATGCCAACGGCGATCTCGGAGCAGTGTGGCGGAGCAGTGAAGCTACTGAATAAAACGAACAAAACAATGGGTAAATATATTTATGGAGATTAACTTCCAACACACAGAAACCAAACAACAAATCAAATCAAAAATTATTTCACTCCATTCTCTCATTTTCCATCAATTCAAACATAGCCTAAGCTCACAAGAGATGCAGAAAACAGTCTAAAAGTGCATCCACAAAATCATGTCATACAACTTATATATTTCAGCGAGTTAATAATCAACTTTCAATTCCTAATCATAAAAGCACTTAGTAAAAAAATTAAATTATAATCATGCATAATTTCTAATGTAAATTTCAGTCTTAATTATCAATTTAGAAATTAGTTTAGAATCAACTAGTTTAACACTACTTATATCCTACTGTTGCCACCTAATTAACTGTTATACCGAATGTCCTTCATTTTGCAGACAGACATGGATATATCCCATTTCTATTTAACAGTACAATCCATTATTTATCAGGACCAAAGCAACTAAAAAACGATCAAAGCCTTTAAAATTCCCACACAAGTCAAGCTAAACTAAATTCCAATATTCAGGTTGTAACATCCCAATTTTTATGAAAATTATTTTATAGTTTCCGACTACTTGAAAATAAATCATAGAGATTGATCACCTCAATGGTTTGTTAAAAGTACGAAGAACTACCAAGATTTATTGTAAACAATTTACTGTTTTAGCAATTAATTCAGATTAAGAGACAGTGTAGACGTATACTGTTTTTAATATGAATTAATATCGAAAAATGTGAAAGATTGTTGTTTGATTAAAGAAAATTATTTTATTGAAAGAAAAAATGATTTTCAAGATTTAATAAATATTCTTAAGTCATAGTTTGAATTTTCATGGTTTAGTTATTGTATTAACTGTCTGTTTTATGTCATATTTAATATGACTATTATTTTAAAGATTTTGTCTTGTTAATTTTATTTTTTGATTAATTTCTATATGATAAGAGAAATTAAAATTAGTGATCCTCACTAATTTACAGTTTTTATTACGCTGCGAGAATTCTATCGAATTCTGCCGTAACTAGGCTATTGTGTGTGTTTCTAACTGAAACATGCCCAAACATGATCCGAATTTTATAAAACTTGAGATCTTAGTATTTTCCAATATTTAGGATTTATTGTAATATTTCTAGGATTTTTGGGCATCAGAAAATATTTAGTGTATTTTCTATGACCAGAAACTGTCTAATCGCAACGTTTCGGTTCGCATTTCGAGAAAGCGAGAAACATGAGTACTTTTCTTATGCCGCTAGAAATATGTGTAATTTTTGGGTGTGGGGTTATAATTAGAATTATTTTTGGTAGTTTTTAATATTAAAAACCTAGTATACGCGTAACGTCGTGCACCCGGTTGAGCGAAAACGCGTCGTAGCGAAACCCTGAGATATTTTGAGCAAATGGCTGCCACACATGGACCAATGGGAGACCAGAAATGTGCTTGTAGCCTACAATTTTGAAGGAAGCATTTTGATTGGTTTAGGAGGTAATGGGTAGTTTGGTTGTTAAGTTAGTTTCTAATTATTTGGTTAGGATTCAACTTAAATGAACAATTTTATTCCCACCTTGTCCTCATTATTTTCGTGGCCTTCTCCCTTGCCCAAGATCAGAACCATTTCATTCTCCATTGTTGGAGAACTTGAGAAAAAAATTTGAAAGAGAAAGTGTTGGTTTTGAAGGATTTTGGAGTTAAAAGCTTTCACCTTTGCTTCCTTCCTTCCCAATCCTTGTTCTATCAACTCTAATCTTCTTGGTAAGGAACCTGATCCCTTTTCCTTTCTCCATGGCTGCCATGGATGAGCTTTCATTGTTCTAGAGTTGTTTCTCATGATTTTAGTTTTATTTTTGAAGGAAAGTGATGTTTAAGCTTCAATCTTCCATCCTTTCTTCTTAATCCTTGATCCATCACCTCCAAACTTCATGGTAAGCTTCATACCCATTCTTTTCTCTCTTGAGTTTCATGATATGGGTTTGGTTGGTTTTAGGAATTATTTTTGGGCAAAAGTGTTAGATTTTGCTAGATATGCATGATTAGTCTTAAAGCCCTTTGTTTTCTTCCATGATTAGCATTGTTCTTGATTTTTAAAATTTGGAAACCCTAACTTTTTGATGAGGCCGAAACCTAGGGGCTGTTCTAAGCCTTGGTATGTTTGAGTTTTGTTGTTTTAGAGTTGATTCTTGATGGGTTATACTTGCTAAGTTTGGAAACTAGCCATATATGCATATTGCAAGGTTTTTGGAAAAATGAATTTGTTGTAAAGGGGGGGCTGGAACCGTGGCCTAAGTTAGTGTTTTGAGGGATGTTCTAATTTGTTTTCAAGGGTTTTAAGTGTTGAAGAAGTGGGTTTATAGTTAAAGGAATTGAAGGTAGTGAATTTGTATGTGTGAAGCTTTGAAAAATTGTTTAAAAACAAAATAATTTGGGTTTTTTTTTGGAGCTCTCAAAACAGTAGCTTAATAGCATGATTTGGGTGAGTTTCAACTTGTTTTTAATTGTATAAAAGTGGTTGATGATTTGATTTAGCAAAACAATTCAAAGAAGCATGATTTTGGAAAAAGTTTTGGGTTATGTCTTAAGAATTGTTTTAAACTTGTAATGAATTTAATTCTAGAATTTTGTGACATGTTTTAGTACTTTGAAAAATGGTTCAAAGTTTGGAAAACACTATTCATTTGGTAAAATACTATTCCAATTGGTAAGTTTTGGGTTTTAGTATTTTCTAAGTGTGTAGCTTTTGTAAAAGTTTGAAAACTTGCATAGTTTGAACTTGTTCCATGATATGTGACTAGGTGTGAACCAAATGGGATTAAGTGAGTAGTTCTTAGGCCTTAGGAACCTTAGAGCCGTGGCTGCCCTAGGGGTATTAGGGCTTGAGTTTTGGTTTTAATTGATTGAAACTTGTGTTGTTAGGATACGCGCGAGGTACGACTTGACGATAGTTCGAATTTACCTTGCTTGGATTGTTAAAGCGCCCAAGGTAAGGAAAATTCTTACATAATGAGTTTGGGCTTTTCGCCTTGTGCGTTGTTTGTTTGATTGTTAATTGATGGTGTGGTAGTACTTGTAGTATTACTATGTGCTGTGGTGATGTTGTAGCATGAACTGTTGTGTATTGATTTAGCCCTATGTGGCAAGACTGAATTGTATTGTGTGACTTAAATCATACTTGATTGATTTAATTGGACTTGAAATTGATGATAGTATGTAGCATGTCCTTCGCCCTGCGTGGCATTATGAGTTGTATTCTTTTCCTTGAATCACCTTGGATTTCATTGGAACTTGGTATTGAATTGGATTATGAAAAATATTATTGTTGATAATGGATTAATTAACAATGCGTTGATCGACTGCTATTGGTTGACGATTTACATCAGTAAATCTGATGCGATTCCACAAGCCGAATTCTGATTTCGTAAAAAAATTGTTAAGGGCATTTTGATTTAAAAGTAAGCGTGAGGGTTTTAGTTCAACTAGCGAAAGCTTGCAAGGAAATTTCAATGGGATAATAGTAGAGAAAAGAACTTGAAATAAATAGTACAATTTGCGAAAACGGTTGAGTTAAATGATGCGCTTGGAAAAATTCTGGCTAGGAAAGACTTGGTAATTAAGAGTGTTCGCACCACCTCTCTTCCCTGGGAATTCTTCCAGTGTGTTATTTAGCACAACTAGGGTTTCAACGACCTAGAACTAAAAAGCATTTTCAGATACATAGGAGTGATACAAGAACTGAGAAAGAGATTTCAAAGAGCGAGTTTTTGAAAGAATAAAACATAGGGAGCCTAGTGTTCCTATTGAGCATATGGGCCATGTGTCCTGTGCTGGGATTTGATGTTCTGCTTGCGTGCGCACTTTCTTGATTAAGGATTGGACCTAGTGTTCCGTATGGCGTGCCTAGTATCTTAACCTAAAAGTTGAGCCTAGTGTTCCGCATTACGTGCCTAGAGTTCTGATCTAACATTGGGACCAGCGTTCCGCAATTGAACACTCGGACTTTGTGTCCTATGTTGAACTCTTAGTTAATTGAGATTTGGAAACCCACTAAGTTGAGTGAGTGAGGGTTCGTCGATCCGCATTGATTTATTAAAACATTACTCAGGCACTCACTACGGTGAGCACGCCACATTGTAGAATTTGTTTGGATATCACTTGGGCGTTCACTACGGTGACCATGCCATATTCTAGAATTTGTTGGATATCACTTGGGCGTTCACTACGGTGAGCATGCCATATTGTAAATTTTGTTGGATATCACTCGGGTGTTCACTACGGTGAACATGCCATATTGTTGAATTTGTTTGGATGCGTACTAACCATTGAGCATCGACACTCGGAGCGTTTGATTAGTCTTAAAGACTTCGAAAGACGAGTTGTCATGTCACTCGTAGCGTTTGATTGGTCGTACAGACTTCAAAAGGCGAGTTGACACTGCATTGCCTAAGTAGAGGCACGCTAAAGTAGTGGCCAGCCAAAGTAGTGGCAAGCCTAAGCAGAGGCTATTTTGTTCGGACGTTGGGAAAGTAGTCCCCGTCATACTGCTGAGCTATTAAGGCTGCAGGTGTATACACAACTTGCCATACTGCATTGACATGCATAGCTAACCACATTTATGATATGTGATGAATTTGATGTTGTGATGACTTGATCACTGGTCTGCTGGTAGATTTGCCTGCTCACATTCAATAGTTTAATATTGTAGAGACTTGATTGTTGATCTGTTGGTTGTTTTGTTTGCCCACATGCATACTTGATATATCATGATGATGCGTGCGGTCTATTAAGTATGTATATGTATATACAAGCATGTTGTTGTATTATATATAAATATATTGTTACGTGCGACATAGCCTATGATAAACTCGTGGACAAAGAATTTACCCTTGCACTGTTGTTGGATTGGATGTCCTTATGGATGCCACTTCCAGATGGAGTTCGGTAGCTGTTGCAGCTTCGTCTTTCAGGAGTATTGAAGATTAAGCCAATGGAGGAAGATTTCTCTGAGTACATCATGTTTGATCTTGCTGAACTATTTCTCAGTAAGAGTTGTAGTTATCGGCCAGCTTAGCTTAGGGTAATGCCGTTGTGATTTGTGTAATTACTCTTTTCAGAAAACCTCGCCTTAGTGCGAAATGATTATGTTATGTGAAGTATTATTTTGTGATGCATTATACTCTGATAATTACAAAAGTCTGAATTGGCATCATTTAGAAAACTGTAGTACTCTATGTCTCATTTTGAAAAGGGTTTCAAAGGAAAGAAAATGAAAAAAAAAATTTACTCCTATTTTTCCATTGCGAAATACATAAGAGTACTCTTTAACTGAAAGCATACAAGCATTAAATGTTTTCAGCATTAGATTGGGTTGCACTGTAGCGCTCCGAAAACGGGGTGTTACACAGGTCAATGAAGATTATTTGAAGCTATGAATTTAGTATCAATAACCAGTTACCACAACACAAAAAGGACCAAAGCAAACAAAAAAGGACCAAAGCACAAAAATTGCATATACTTGAAATGTGTGATGTAGCGAAAACGAGATGGAGTTGTGTCTGTGTGACGGAGAACGAGACGGAGGCGGAGCCGTGTGGCAGCCCGGAGTTGTGTGACGGTCTCAGAGATGTGTGGCGGAGCTGTGTCACTACAGGTAATGACAAACACAAGATTAAACTCAAAGAACTACAGAAGAACAATCAAAACAACTAGAAATAGAAAAGAAAAATCATTACCCAAACGGAGCAGTGCTGGCGAGGCTGTAAATCGAAGACGGGGCTAAGAACTGGGCGCTTACTAAAGCTCAGACTGTGCAGAGAAGATTGAAAAACCAAATTAAACTCATAACTACAGAAGAACAATAAGGGTTGACATGCAAAATAGGAGCAGCTTGTACAATAATAGGAGCAGCTTGTACAAAGTATGAAAAGCTGAAAAAGCTTAATTAATATAAGTTGGAGAAATTAGATGCCATTTTTTAAAAAAAATTACTAATTATGGAGAGTAATTTTAAGTTATTCATAAAACAGTTGGTATTTAAAAACTCATAAAGATTACAGATTACTAAATTGATTGCTCTACAAATTGTTGAAGAGTAAAACCAAGATGAAAAAGAAAGCATGTTAATAATTTAAGTTAATCAAATAGGTAAAAGCAAACAGAGGAGAACATGTTTCTATCAAGGTAATGACTTAAATTAGCTAATACTTCAATAAATTAAATGCCATAATTAATTTGAAATAACCCAACATGTCCTTGGCCTTTTGTACTGAATCTAAGAAAATTGTGTGAGAAAATGCAAAGCATCTGATAACTAATGCCATGCAAGCTGCAATAAACCAGCACTAATAAACCAACATCTCTGCACATGGAGATAGGGAGATCAATATCATGGCTCATCATTATAACCACATAATTGTTTACAGTTATTAATAAACTAACACCTCTTGATTTGATTCTGATATAGAAACTAATGCCTAAAATTAAAAATCAAATTGAATTAGAAAGCATAAAAATTCAAAATAGCATGTCCTCAATAAACTGAGTAATCTTTCACTGCATTGCAGGTATTGAACTAATATCCCAATCTGTTCAAGCATCATTCATAATAATTGCAAGGCTTGTGGGTTGATAAAAAAAAATATGAAATACAGCTATGATAACTACTAAGATAAGAAACAACCACGGTAACGGTTCAAAATTTTAGGGAAAAAAGGAACAAAATAAATGAAATTAATAAGAAAGGGATAAAAGTGGGAAGAAAGAAGGAGACCTTTCCTGCCTAGCAGTGTCCCAAATCTGAGCCTTGATGACTTTGCAATCAATACTCAAATGGTGGACTTGGACTCCAAATTGAACTCGTTTATGGTGAACCTGGATAGCAAGTTGGACTTGCCCACACTGGAATCGCCAATCAGAACCAGCTTGAATAGGTATCAATGACTAAGAAGATGCAAGTACAAACACAATGACAATGAAAATAGCCTATGTTTTGCATGAATAGCGAGAACATAATAAAATATGCAGCTACCAATTTTATGGTGCAACTCTATACACCAACATAATGCATCTCCACATAAACATGTTTAAATCTCACATTAACACAAGCAAGTGTTAACAATAAAAAAAAAGGCACTGAAAAGGAAGAGTCCAGCAATAATAAGAAAATGATGGAAACAAAGAGGGTACAGAATAACAGAGTAACTCAATACTACTAGCTAAACATAAATACAACGAAATTAAATGAAAAATGTGGCAGTAACTAGACTTAAATGGCAAAATCTTATGCTGCAATCCTTTTAAAGTTATCTTTCAGTGGCAAAATTAACAAATAAGACCTACAATATTTGCTAATAAGAAATAACAACAATTTCACTTGATCAACGAACACATCATATATCATACTAAGTCATTGGGAATCAGTCACAATATTTGAGTGGAAATATAGATCCAAACTATGTACAAGCTTAACGAGCAAAAGGCCAAGCTGTTTCATATTCATAAAAGACAAAACATATGTAATACCTTCTTTAAAGTGCGTCAAACTTCAGAAAAATCACCAGGGGAAATTCTTTTGGTTGATGCAAGCTTTGTTAGCTCAGCAACAACCTCCTTCCGTTCAAGCCATTTGGTAGCTTTCTAAAGATTAATAGGATTTAAAGGGGGGAAGCCTTCGTGATCTGGAGAGGAGAGCCTCAGAGGTGAGATTTCCAAATTAGGATTTTAGAGGAAAATTAGGGGAAAATTAAACTAGGGAAACAGAGAGAAAGAGTTGACCGGTGAGACTCACCAACTGGCAGGCCGCGTCGGAAGGTGTGGCGATGTGTTGGTGAAGGTATGGCAGGGTGGTGACGTCCAAGTGTGGTGCACCACTGCTCGGTTGGACTCACGCAGAGCAAAACAAAAGTTTGGCAACAGCTTTCCTGTGCAGAGGCGGGAGAGACGATGCAAGGGGTGGTGGGGAGTCTCCAGCGAAGAAGAAAGGGAAGAAAGGGAGTCGGAGAAGAAGAAAGGGAATAAAGAAGAGAAGAGAAGAAGAAGAAAGGCAAACTTAGGGGGAAGGGTCGGGTTCTGCAACTAAACGTTGCATACCGACGACCATTCAAATCATACTGACGGGTTAAAGCCGTCGGTCTCTAAAACACGCATTTTCGACGGTTATTTTTAAATATCGATGATCATAGCCGTCAGTACATTCTGACCGTTGTCATCTCACCCTTACCAACGGCTAAAAGCCGTCGAAAATGGAACGTAGTTATCAACGGGCTTAACCGTCGGTATTTGAAAACAAGAAGGGAATCCAAAAGGTGGGAACATTACCGACAGATTTGACTTACCGATGGCTTATCGGAAAAGCCGGTTTTTTAGCGACGGGCAAAGGCCGTCGGTAGTAGGCCGTCGGTATTTTTGCGTTTTCTTGTAGTGCAAACTTAGTTTTCCAAAGGTGATAAAATGAAGGACAAGTGAACTAATATAGGCCAAAGGGGGGTGCCTAAGTCGCGGCAAACACAAGGATGGAGAGGGAAGAATTCTTGCTTCAACAACTTTCTTCACACAAGTATAGCATAACATGCCTTAAGCCTTACTTACACCATACCACTCTAAACCCCTCCAACCACTCCCATCTAATCACACTTTGACCAAAATTAACAAGCTTGCCCTCCAAGTTTCCCTTAGGTGGCGCCTATGGGGTCTCTGGCCCCAAGGTTCTCGCGTTCGATCGTTCGCGTTATCGATTTCTCGCTCGGCGATAAATCGCGTAGAATTTTTAATTAACGCGTGCTATAAAATATTCATGTATAATAATTTCAGCAAAAAATTATAAACATACTTACAATCACTTCATAAACAATATAAAACCCTTACATTTAGATTTTCATCGAAATCGGAGTTCGTTACAAATTTTCTCACGGGTAAAATTTACCCGGCGGCTCAAAATCCGCGAAACTTCGTTAGAATTTTTTGACGAGATTTGAACCATGAATTAATATTAATTATTAATTCTCAAATATAATTTTATCTTGTTGAAATTCAATCACTTTATTAATAAACAAAAATATGCGCATTAATTGCGTAATACAACAAAATTACAATACAGTAACGTTAAATAAACTATAGCAAAACTACAGATGTTACATCTTCGTGACTTATCGATTGGATTTTCCATCCCCGATTGTGGCGTCCTCACCACGACTCCCGATTCAGTCTTGACGGCTCTGAGGATAGTATCAAAAAGCTCTCGCCAAAAACGGCTAACAAAGCCCGATACCTATCGCTAACTATTGTCTTTGGCATACCATGTAGGCGATAAATTTCTGAAATAAAGATGGGAGCAATGGTAGCAGAAGAAAACTAGGAAGGCGGAGCTAAGAAATGGGTGTATTTGGTCAAGCAGACCCAGATAACACTTGTTGTGTCAAGGTGGTATGTTCGTAATTAAATCCATAGATATGTCTTCCTATACTTGATGTGGAATGGGCAATGGTTGTAAAATTCCCATAGTTTTCTAAGTGGTGCATTTGTTTTGTTGACCTGTGGCTAGGAAATAGCTGCAGAGATACGAGTCAGTGTGCCCTTGACCCCCGAATGGCCCCTATGTGGTTTGGTATGGTGCTCTGCAAGCAAGGCAGGCCGCAGGCTCGATTCCGTAGGTACGAAGTTACGACCCTTACAATAGAGTAGACCTTGCTGAATTGAGAATCGAGAGTTGTTACTGTCTTATTGTGTGAATTTGGTTATCAAGGCTTGTCCAGTGGAATTGGAAGCATAAAATTAATGAAGCTTATCCAAAATGAAAGGATGGCTGGAAGATATTGCTATGAACATGGCTTCAAAAGGTTTAGCAATGCGAGAAAAATCATCGGCTACGACGTTACTCTTTCCCGAGGTATAGATGATTTCATAATCGAATACAAGGAGTTTCGTAAGCTACTCCTATTGCGCAGGAGTTTGAATAGTTTAAGACAATATACCTTGTAGACTCTTCTGGTCGGTGTAAATTCAAAAATGGCAGCCAAGCAGATATGGCGTCATTTTTGTACTGCAGAAGTGATGGCGAGCATATCTCTTTTGAAGGCAGAGGCAACTTGCATAATTGGGCATTATTTTTTACTAAAGAAGGCAAGTGGATGTAATTGTTGAGAGAGCACAACACCTATAGCAATACCTAATGCGTCTGTTGTGGAGTTCATTGCAAAGTTGGGAAGACCCAGGACTGGTAAGGAATTCATTGCATCTTTAACTGATTGAAAAGCCGCGAGTGCTGATGCTAACCATTGAAAGATGTTGTGGCGCAACATATCAGTTAAAAGCGCTGCTATGGAAGCGTAATTCTTCACAAAGCATCGTCCACTCAAGGAGGAGATTGACTGAGGCTGCAGTCAATTTAGAATGGCAATGAATTTTTTTGAGTTTGTTGTAACCCCATGCTTGTTGATTAAATGGCCCAAGTAAGCTACTTGCTCTACACCAAATTCGTATACTAGTGTTGGGTGAATAATTTCTGAACTTGAGATAAGTGATCTAGGTGTGTTTCCCAATCCGATCTATAAACAAGAATGTCATCAAAAAACATAAGTAAAAATTTGAGAAGATGAGACCGAAAAATCTTATTTATAGTGGATTGAAAGGTTGTCGGAACATTGGAGAAGCCGAACGACCTAACAAGAAATTTTATGTGGCCATCCACAATATGGAATGATGTTTTGATTGCATTTGCGGGTGAAAGCATAATTTGATGATAGCCTAAGCGCAAATCCAAATTTGAGAAAACAGACCGTCACAGCATTGAGGGCGCAGTAGTTAACACAAAAGCGCCAAAAACCATCCTTCTTCCGGACCAAAAGAACAGGTGAGGAAAAAGGGTTGTGCTGGGTCGGATGATCCCTTCTTGGAGCATTTCCAGGATTATTTTAGTCATCACTTCCTTTTAACAGTGAGGGTATCGATAGGGTTTGATTTTGACTGCATTGGAGCCGGGTAACAAGTGTATTTGGTGGTCTTAAGCCCTATAAGGAAGTAAACCTTTGGGAACATCAAATACAATAGCATATTGTGTTATGAGTTTTCGCCAAGGAAGGTTCCAATGAAGAGGTATCTATGGTGGAATTAGTGGGGAGCTCATTGTCGGAATTCAGAGATTCCATGGCAGTTGTAATGACAGTATGTACAGAATCGATGGAATGAGTGAATAAGTATCTATAAAATTGAGTGTAAGAAGCCTGGGATGGTGTGGTTGTGGTATTTCCAGTAAGTGTAATTGGGCGGCTTTTATAGAAAAATTGAATACAAGGAATGTTGTAGTCAGAAAAAAATGGCCCTAAGGTTTGTAACCACTACACTCCAAGGACGAGATCAACACCATGTATGGGTAATATGAAAAAAGGAATGTGAAAAATTTGACCCGAAAGTGTAACTGGGACATCAGGAAACTGCCTGTGCATTGAATTGAAGTTTTGTTTTCCACGACCATTGAAAATGGAGTGATTGGCACAACGACAAGACCAAGAAATTCTGCAATACATGGTTGCAAAATATTATAAGAGCTCCCTGAATCAACAAGGACAGTGACATCTAGCTCTTGAATGCGTCCATACACTCTAAAGGTCCATGGAGATGGAGGACCATCCAATGCTGCTTGAGAAAGATGAAAATGTTCGCAATCAAGAGGTGATTCGGTAGTAGTCAGTGAGGAATCATGGTCTGGTCCAATATCACTGATAGGCCCTGTATAAAAAATTAGGTTCTCAGGATCACCAGTGGGAACTTCTTCAGTCATGAGTAGCCGAAACAATTTCTTTTGACAACGATGCTCAGGAACAAATTTATCATCGTAGTTGAAATAGAGTGCTTTGGCTCAGTGCTCGTACATCACAATCGAAGATAAACAGTGGATAGGTAATGTTGTTAGTGATGGGGCTGCATGCAACACTGATGGAGCAGCCACAGCTAGTGCAGGAAACCCAAAAACACGGGGAACATGCAAGAGAGGTGATTTGGTATCCAATATTTTTGCTTCTAACAGCTTAGCCATGCCAATAGCTTGATCCATGGTTTGAGGTCTTAAAACTGCCAAGTCCCTCAGAATATCATCACGTAGACCCGATATAAAACAATTGAGAAGGGAACCATTGGACATCCTCATCACATGACTTGACATGTTTCGAATTGAAGCTGAAAGTCTATCATGCTGCCGGTCTGTTGTAATTTGAACAATGTGGCCTGATGGTTGGTGTATAGGGTGGACTAAATCGTAGTTCCAAGGCACGAGTGAAAACTTCCCAGGTGGTAAGTTGTTGAGTTGAATGCAACCATTTGAACCATCCTAAAGCATTCCCTTGCATGAAGAAGGATACTAGAGAAAGACGCTGATAAGGAGGGGTTTGGGTGAGCTCAAAATACTGCTCTGCTTGAAAAATCCAGTCGACGGGGTTGGTTCCATCGAAGTGTGAAAGAAAAAAATATTGGTGGTTTCGGGTTGGTATAAGGATTTTGTTGCAAGGTAGTATGTGCTCGCTAGATAGTCAAGGGAGTAGAGGTAGTAAGTTGGTCTTTGAGGGTCGTAAATTCAGAATAAATTGTAGAACGTTGTTTCTCAAATTATGTGTTCATATGGGTACATTGTTTTCAAAGTTGATATGCAGATCACACATTTGGGCCAGGCATTGTTGGAATAAGTCCTTTCCAGAACCAGTACCTTTATTAGTTTTAGGAGGCATGGAGTAATGGAATGAAAGCACCAATTGATAGGAGGGAAATAGAACCCAATTCGAGACGGACTGGTCTCCAGAAATTTGAAGGAGAAATTGGAATTAGAAGAAGGATTTTGTAATATCCTCACCTTAAGGGCCTTCACCTTAAGGGCTTTTTGTCATATTTGAGTTATTAGTAATTTGTGTGGTTGAGTGATGTGTTTATGTTTTAGATTATGTGCGAATTTCTATTTATTTGATTATATGCATAATTTTTATTTTCATTTATGGGAAGGATTTACAGAGGGAATATTGTATTATTGCATTAGATTAATTTGAAAGACCACTATTGATCCCCTTAAAAAAAATTGAAAGAAACTTAGAATTTAATTACATGATCACTCTCAATTAAGTATTGTCCTACAATTAGATGACTTAATCCCACCTAGCGCCACCATAAGAACCATGCTCCAACACCATCATAATACAACCCCTTGACCAATCAAAATTCATGCAATTAAGAAATCATTGCATTATCCTTCCTCTCCCCCTCTAATTTGGCCACAATCTACAAGGACAATGGGGAGAGATTTCTTTTACTCTTCAATATTCATTCAACATCCAAAAGCCCTCACCTCTTCCATGCAGTTCGTTTTCTCGCATATCTACAGGGAGGGGAATGCTTGTGCGGATAAGCTGGCCAAATTCGGGGCCTCTCAGATGGACTTAATTTGGAGGAATAACATCCCTACTTTTATTGCTATTGAGTTTTTTAATAATAGGTTTGGCTTCTCTGCCTATAGATTTGCTTAGTTATTTGTTTGGTTCTTTTACCCTTGTGTTTGGGGTTACTTTTGTTGCTTTCTCTTTCTTTGCATGGGTTTTGGTGTAGCCCCCCATGTTTTCTCTGTATTCTGTTTGCCATTTTTTGCTATAATAACAGGGAGGAGCACTCTTTTTCCTTCTAGATGTTTTTTCCCTAAGAAGGGTTTTGCATCAGAAGATTTTAACGAGGCTCCTTTCCTTCATTTACAAAAAAAAAAAAATTTCAACATCCAAAAGCCAAAGGACATCACCCTCACAACCTTTTTCATCATCTTCAAGCCTCAAACACTACTCTCAACTTTTCCTACCAAGTACTTTAGTTATAGCCAAATCTCTTCCCATTAAGCCAAGAAAATCAAACACAAGCCCCATATGTTGCTCACAACATTCGGCCAAGAGGGGGAAAGGGTTGGAGTGTCAAACCTTGAAATTGGAAGATTAAAGTTCAGCTAGGAATAGGAGACAACAAGACCAAGGGCAACCATTTGAGAGAAGAGAAGATTTTGAAGGAGACAGGTGAAACGGACACAGGGGTTCGGTTAGAAGGAAAAGGGCACCGACTTAACTTTCTTCTTCTTGCTTCAAAAATGTGAGTTCTTGCCTTTGTATTGCTTGGGTGACCATTGTGACACCAGTATTTTTTTTACCACTAGTTTTATTGTATGTTCCACTGTGAGACGTAATTACACGTATTTTTTTTAGCACTAATTTTGTCTTATGTTTTTGTCTAACCAAGAATTTGAAAATTTTACTCCCTAATTCCTATTGAAAGACGCTGGACAGCAGCCCTTTAGCATCCACCTCCAATTTCTTCTTACATGTGTGCGTCTGTGGAGTATATTTGAGTGAGAGCTTTAGAGAGAAGTTAGAAGAAACTCTGCCAAAAAAAATAAAAATAAATTATATCCTTCTTCCTCTCTTTGTCACGCTGGACAGCAGCCTTGAAGGGGTAAGAATTCTCCTCTAATCTTGTTTTCTCTTACATTATGCGTGGGATACATAGTTATGCATTTTCTCCTTTCAAAACAAAAATTAATACCCCTCATTTTTACCAAGCTTTTTGCATTCTTCTCCAAGTTTCTTTTCCTTCATTTTCCCTCTTTGATAAGTGTTTATGAGCTCATTCAAGAAATGGGGAAAGCCTCCATTTTCTACTCTTTCTTGTTGAAGAGGTGATGGATTCAAAAACCACAAAAAAGAAGGATTTATTTCATCATTTAAGTGTTAATGACGTTGAATAGTTTGTTTTCAAAAAAAAATGTAGTATATATCATTCTTTCGTTCTGTTTCCTTTCTTTTGATGACATGAGACACAAGGGTCTCTTCTCCTTTTCTTTCAAAATATTTTGGGCTATGAACAATGTGTGAGCCTTATTTGTTGGTGTGGATCTACTTGATGAAATGATCACAAACCAAGCTCTAAGTTGAACAAGTCATCCATGGTGTTGTTAAAGAGAACTTGAAAAAATAATAATAATAATAGTAATTTTCTACCCCTTGCTTTTGTTATGTTGGCCGAGGCACACACCCTTTTTTTAACTTGATGTTCATCTTTCTACTTATTGAAAATTCTTACTTTGATGTTCATTAAGTTGTGGTTTTGAACCTTGTTGTAATATGGGCTTTAAAGATGGTTTTGTGATTCTAGTGTTTTATGTTTAAAAAAAAAACAAAAAGAAGAGATTAGACTTTCCTAATCATTATTATGTTTTGTCTTAACCACTAATAAACACCAATACATAAGCACAAAATTAATGGAATGGCATAAGTTTAGCCATTGTCCTAGTGTTGGGTTGTTCCACACAAAGACGGAAACACTGAGTTAATGTTCCATTAATGGGTTATGTGAGGTATTGGTTGAAGGCTTAACATTTCTTGAAATGATTTAAGAAAAGTATTTATGTTTTAGTTACTTGATTTTTGTTTAAATCACATAGGCTTTGGGAAGTGAACTAAGAATATTACTTAGTGATCCTATGGTGTTGTATTTTATTAAAAATAAGCTTTTAAAAGGGTTGAATGAAAAGAATTATTTTCCTCTAACTATTGCCCTAGGCCGATGGTTAGTGTGGGTTTTAAAGCCCTAAATTTGTGTTCTGAGTATGTCTTATGTTGGTTGAAGGTGTTTAAGTACTAGTGGACTTAGAGTTAGGAGCTTTAGCTTGGAAGAAAAGCGCCTAAGGTAAGGGAAATCTTTATATAATGAGTTTTAGCTTTCCATGTATGTTTGTGGTGTGTTTGATTGATTTGCTTGAGTAATGTTTGGTAATATTTGTTTAGTATTACTATGTGACGATGCATTGAGTGGCCTCTGTTGGTATTTATCTTTGTCTTGTGTGTATTTTAATTGATTGCAATATGATTGATTGTATGTGTAAATGTATGCAAATTTATAAGTTTCCGATTATAAAATAGAATAACCAAGACCATAAATGGATTAATGATATATACGTGATATATCCAATGCGATTCCAAGAACCGATGAAATCCTTCAAAAATAAATTAATGAACTTTTCTTAAAATGAAACGAGGGGCGATCACTAAGTAAGTTTAAGATAGGAGCGATAAAGAGTAAAAGTATCCTTCCAAGTGAGTAAATCAAGTGACTAGGAGATGAGTTTTTGAAACCCTAAACTGATTAAAGGATTTAATCGCTGTTTCAAAAGGGATGGGCAAAATCTCACGACATAAAGAATTTTCATATGCGTTTTTATCTAAAGGGTTCCAATGACCATTTTCCTAAACCAAACCAAGTCTTGTGGGACGGGTGGTCTTAATTAGAGTCTTCACAAGAAACAAGAGCTTCCAAAAGATTTTTCATTAGAGTCCAGAGATATTAGTGGGATTCGTAAAAAATTTAGTTTTCGGACACTCCTAGCGAGTGAACCCTGCACGAGACTTGATTTATGCATACTAACCATTGAGCATCGATGCTTGGCCTAAGCGACTAGATTAGGAAACCAGAGCCAAGTACACATACGATTCGCCAAATACGTTAGGATAGCTTCGGTGCAACATTAGATCCTTGTTTTAAGACTAATGTTGTTACCTAGATCTGAGAGATGGAATCAAGGCTAGGTTCTGAGCGATGGAACCTATGCCAGCCCCATTGGCATGGGTGCACTCCTCGTGCGCGCAATGATTTTCATATGCACTAAGCATAACATATTAATGCATCTGTATGTTAATTTGATCTGATTTGATTTACTAAATTGATGGTATCTTAGTATGATTGAGCATTTCACATGTTTTGTTGTTGATTCTGCCATGAGGTATGTGCCTGATAAATATACGATTATTATACTGCATGCTTGTTGTATATTATGGTATTAAGTGAGTCGCATGGTTAGCTTATAATGAACTCGTGGACAAAATATTTACCCTTGCTACTTGTTTGTTTCCTATCCTGTTGCGGTACTTCTGATGTCGACTCTAGATGGAGAGAGGGAGGCGAATGTCCCACTCGGGGATGACGAGGCTTGAGTTCCCGGACGGGAATGACAACTACAGCTAGGATATAGACCCCGAGACCCAGTGAGTCATATACACCGGGGAGGTCATTAGGACCAATTGTGATGATAACAATCGCCCCCAGAGTACTACCACCTGTGTGACCACCATGCACTTCATGTTGCCGTTCACCTGCATTTGGAGAGCACCGAGAACTTACCCAGAGACGACACCGACGGAGTCGAGCGACCCATCTGAGGCACCAGATGAGAGTTCGCCCATGGGGATACACCGGCGTTTCTATGGATCTTGCCTGAGACAGACCTTACAAAAGAGAGCGATTCCTCGATCTTCTGTTGGCACTTCCTCGTCTGCTATGGCATCTGTGCCTGTGGAGCCCATTCCCGTCTATGAGGACCCGATACCTGTTGAGGTCCTTATACCCGAGGCGATACCTATGTCTGTGCTGGAAGTCTCTGCTCTACCTCCAGGGTTTCTTACTCCTTTGACTCACGCACCTTCTCCTGTGTCTATTCCTCTAGGGAAGGCTAAAGAGGAGAGCTCGTACAGAGTTAGGCAGGTGTGGAAGGCTTACAAGATTCTCAATCTAGATAGTGAGGTTGAGGAGGTTTCCCCTATGACTCCTGTAGTCTTGGTTTTGTTGGGGGGGCCTCCAACAAACGCCAGAAGTTGTGACCAGCTGTGAGGTGTTTTTCTTTTGTAGAGGTCGATTCTCGCGGGACATGATGATGACCTCTGATAGTCTTTTTGGAGTAATCTATTATGGTAGTGTGATACGGGGTGTATCTGACTATTGAGTCAATTTTTGTCTGCAGTTGTACTACATTTTCAGATGTATTTCCTTCTAGTTGTATTTGCATTTCAAAACTTGTACTCGCCTTCGTGTGAAACTTATGTATGCATTGATGTCAGTTTTAGTTTTGAGTTGTTGCATTTATTTTTCGCACTCATATTTCGAAAAGGTTTAAAAAAGAAAAAGAAGAAAAAAATCACTCTTATTTATAATGGAATTGAGAAGAGATTTCTTTTACCGAAAGCAAGACTAGCATAAAAAGGTTAAAGCATTTAGCTTGGGATTAGATCTGTGACGCTTCGAAAATCGGGGTGTTACATTGTGGCATCAGAGTTGGTTGAGTCTTTCGAGATTTTCTTGGGTTAGGTTTGTTTTGTTTGAGTTGTGTGAACTCTGCGTGTGATTGTTTGATTTGTTTCCTAGTTGAAAAAAAATGTGTGAAATTGATTAATTGTTCTCTATGTGGGAACCCTTGTTTGCGACATTCTTGGATGATCGGCTTTCGTCAGTGGGCCCTGGATGATCGGTGTTCATCGACGATATTCTCATCTATTCGAAGGATCCTGAAGAGCACGAGGAACATCTACGCCAAGTTTTGCAAATTTTACGAGAAAAGGAGTTGTAAGCCAACAAGTCTAAATGTGAGTTTTGGCTCGAATAAGTGAAATTCTTAGGTCACGTAATCTCGAGTGAACGCATTGATGTTGATCCTGCCAAAGTTGAGACTGTTCTTGCTTGGGAACAACCGAAGACCGAGACGGAAATTCAAAGTTTTGTTGGATTAGCTAGCTACTATCGACGATCCATTGAAGGTTTTGCGAAGATTGTAACGCCATTAACACCATTGACGAGGAAAGACCAACCTTTTGCATGGACGGAGAAGTGCGAAGAAAGCTTTCAATTAATGAAAGAACGTTTGACTACGTCACCAGTACTTGTCCTACCACAACCTGAAGAGCCGTATGAAGTTTACTGTGACGCTTCACATCAAGGCTTAGGATGCGTGCTGATGCAACATAGGAAAGTTGTGGCTTATGCTTCGCGACAATTGAAGACGCACGAGATAAACTACCTTACTCACGATCTGGAGCTAGCTGTTGCGGTTTTTGCCTTGAAGATTTGGCGACATTATCTCTACAGATGTTTGTTCAACGTTTTTAGTGATCACAAGAGCATGAAGTATCAGTTCGATCAAAAGGAGCTCAACATGAGGCAAAGACGCTGGATTGAATCCCTCAAGGATTACGATTTCACTATGCAATACCACCCTAGAAAGGCGACCGTCGTGGCTGACGCACAGCGTAGAAAAAGCATTCACACTGCTGGGCTTGTGGTGAAGGAACTGAAACTGTTAGAAGCGTTTCGCGATTTGAATTTGAATATGGAACTTTCTCTGGGGAAGATCAGTTTTGGGATGATCATGATAGCTAGTGGATTGATGGATGATATTTGTGAACAACAAACTATTGATGAGCTCCTATAAGAGAAGATAGAACTGCTCGCACTTGGAAAAGTTACTGAGTTTAGTATTGGGCCGAACGACATTCTGAGATGCAGAGGACGAATCTGTGTTCCTGACAACACTAAGATGAGGATGATGATATTTGACGAAGCACACAAGAGCAAACTAAGCATTCACCCATGAGCAACCAAGATGTATCAAGACTCGAAGCAAAAGTTTTGGTGGCCTGGAATGAAGAAACAAGTGGCTGAGTATGTAGCATCGTGTCAGACTTGTCAGAAAGCGAAAGTGGAACATCAGAGACCGGCTGGAATGATTCAATCATTGGATGTACCAGAATGGAAGTGGGATAGCATATCCATGGATTTTGGAGTAGCACTGCCAAGAACCCAAAAGAAGCACGATTCGATTTAGGTGATCGTGGACCATTTGACTAAGTCTGCACATTTCTTGCATGTGAGGACAAATTACAATGTGGAGAAGTTGACAGAACTTTACATCGCATAGATTGTTCGACTGCATGGAGTACCATCGAGCATTGTTTCGGATCGAGACACGAAGTTCACATCGTGTTTTTGGCAAGGTTTGCAAGAAGCATTGGGGACAAAGCTGAGACTAAGTTCCGCTTACCACCCACAGACAGATGGACAGACTAAACAGACAATTCAGTCATTAGAAGATCTTCTGAGAGCATGTGTGCTGGACAATCGAGGAAGCTGGGATGATCTGCTACCATTGTTCAAGTTCACCAACAACAACAGTTTCCATTCGACATAGGAATGGCACCCAACAAAGCTTTGTATTGGAGGAAGTGTCAAACACCGTTGTGTTGGTATCAAGATGGCGAGAGCATAATCATTGGACCTGAGCTTGTTCAACAAACAACAGAGAAGGTGAAGCAGATTCAAGAGAAGATGAGGACTACTCCGAGTCGACAAAAGTGTTATGCTGACAAAAGGAGGCGAGATCTTGAATTCCTTGAAGGTGACTACGTTTTTCTTAGAGTCACACCCACTACAGGAGTAAGTCGGGCTATCAAGTCCAGAAAACTCACGCCAAACTTTATTGGTCCCTACTAGATTATTCGTTGGATAGGCCCTGTGGCATATCAAATTGCCCTATCGCCGTTCCTTTCCAACATTCACAATATATTTCATGTCTCACCATTGCGAAAGTATACCCTAGATCCGTCTCACGTTATCTAGCCTGACGTGATACAACTGAAGGAGAACCTATCCTTTGAAGTTCCTCCTGTAAGAATCGAAGATAGGAATGTCAAACAACTTAGGGGCAAGCAAATTCCCTTAGTCAAGGTCATCTAGAATCAAGCTCCAGGCGACGGTACGTGGGAGTTAGAAGATAAGATGAAAGCGTAGTATCCAGAGTTATTTCCAAGTACATAATTTCGAGGACGAAATAATTTTAAGGGGGTTGGTAATGTGACACCCGTAATTTTTTTTACCACTAGTTTTGCTATATGTTTCACTGTGAGACGTAACTACACGTATTTTGTGTTGTTAATCAAGTGACTAAATTTAACAAAACTAAAAATCACATTTGGGACTTAATATATTTTATCACATTTAAATTTTCAGTCCAAAATTCCACCGTTTTCAGACGCGTTTTGGACTAATCGGGTAAGGTTTTACTCGATAGAAAACTGATGTTTGGCCCGAATATTATAATATTTGAGAATATTGTGCCTTAAATTAATCTTGATGATATAGAATTTATTTGGTAAATTTTTGACGACGAAATATATCGCTATATCTTTCAACACGTGTTAGTGCGATTTACGGCGGGAAACCGAACACGCGATAGAACCGTATTTCAGACCGAGCGAGATATTAGGGATTTTTGGAAGACTAAATTGTACTAGGGGAGGGACTCATAATTATTTAGGATTATTGTGCCATAGAAGGGTCACTTTGATAAATTTCCCCTTTGGTGCTTAATGACTACAGATTTTACGAGAAAAGGAGTTGTACGCCAACCTGTCTAAATGTGAGTTTTGGCTCGCAGGAGTGAAAATCTCAGGTCATGGAATCTCAAGTGAAGGCATTATTGTTTATCCTGCCAAAGTTGAGACTGTTCTTGTTTGGGAACAACCGAAGACAGCGACAGAAATTCGAAGTTTTGTTGGATTAGCTGGCTACTACCGACGACTCATCAAAGGTTTTGCGAAGATCGTAGCGCCATTAACGCATTTGACGAGGAAAGACCAACCTTTTGCGTAGACGGAGAAGTGCGAAGAAAGCTTTCAACTAATGAAAGAACGTTTGACTACGTCACCAGTATTAGTCCTACCTCAACCTGAAGAGCCATATGAAGTTTACTGTGATGCTTCTCATCAAGGCTTTGGATGCGTGCTGATGCAACATAGGAAAATTGTGGCTTATGCTTCGCGACAATTGAAGATGCACGAGAATAACTACCCTGCTCACAATCTGGAGCTTGCTGCTGTGGTTTTTGCCATGAAGATCTGGCGACATTATCTCTACGGATGTACGTTCAACGTTTTTAGTGATCACAAGAGCCTGAAGTATCCGTTCAGTCAAAAGGAGCTCAACATGAGGCAGAGACGCTGGATTGAATTCCTCAAGGATTACGATTTCACTATGCAATACTACCCTAGAAAGGCAAACGTCATGGCTGACGCACTAAGTAGAAAAAGCATTCACACTGCTGGGCGCATGGGGAAGGAACTGAAACTGTTAGAAGCGTTTCGCGACTTGAATTTGAATATGGAGCTTTCTCCGCGGAAGATAAGTTTTGGGATGATCATGTTAGCTAGTGGATTGATGGATGATATTTGTGATCAACAAACTACTGATGAGCTCCTACAAGAGAAGAGAGAATTGCTCGCACTTGGAAAAGTTACTGAGTTTAGTATTGGGCCGGACGACATTCTAAGATGCAAAAGACGAATCTGTGTTCCTGACAACACTAAGATGAGGAAGATGATACTTGACGAAGCACACAAGAGCAAGCTAAGCATTCACCCAGGAGCAACCAAGATGTATCAAGCCCTGAAGCAAAAGTTTTGGTGGCCTGGAATGAAGAAACAGGTGGCTGAGTATGTAGCATCGTGTCTGACTTGTCAGAAAGCAAAGATGGAACATCAGAGACTAGCTGGAATGGTTTAATCATTGGATGTACCAGAATGGAAGTGGGATAGCATATCCATGGATTTCTTTGTAGCACAGCCAAGAACCCAAAAGAAGCACAATTCGAATTAGGTGATCGTGGACCGTTTGACCATGTCTGCACATTTTTTGCCTGTGAGGACAAATTACAATGTAGAAAAGCTGACAGAACATTACATCGCTGAAATTGTTCGACTGCATGGAGTACCATCGAGCATTGTTTCAGATCGGGACCCGAAGTTCACATCGTATTTTTGGCAAGGTTTGCAAGACGTCGGGGATAAAGCTGAGACTAAGTTCTGCTTACCACACACAAACAGATGGACAGACTGAACGGACAATTCAGTCATTAGAAGATCTTCTGAAAGCATGCGTGCTGGACAATCGAGGAAGCTGAGATGATCTGCTACCATTGATCGAGTTCACCTACAACAACAATTTCCATTCGAGCAAAAGAATGGCACCCTACGAAGTTTTGTACGTGCGAAAGTGTCAAACACCGTTGTGTTGGCATCAAGATGGCGAAAGCATAATCATTGGACCTGAGCTTGTTCAACAAACAGTAGAGAAGGTGAAGCAGATTCACAAGAAGCTGAGGACTACTCCGAGTCGACAAAAGAGTTATGCTGACAAGAGGAGGCGAGTTCTTGAATTCCTTGAAGGTGACCACGTCTTTCTTAGAGTCACACCAACTATTGGAGTATGTTGGGCTAT
This sequence comes from Calophaca sinica, assembly GCA_037113605.1. Taxonomy (NCBI): domain Eukaryota; kingdom Viridiplantae; phylum Streptophyta; class Magnoliopsida; order Fabales; family Fabaceae; genus Calophaca; species Calophaca sinica. The sequence continues at coordinate 70,524,711 of CM073733.1, read as the reverse complement.
CAAGCCCCAAAAACTCACTCCAAAGTTTATTGGTCCTTACCAGATTATTCGTCGGATAGGCCCTGTCGCGTATCAAATTGCTCTACTGTCGTTCGTTTCCAACATTCACAATGAATTCCATGTCTCACAATTGCGAAAGTATACCTCAGTTCCATCTCACGTTATCGAGGCTGACGTGATACAACTGAAGTTGAACCTATCCTTTGAAGTCCCTCTTGTGAGAATCGAAGATCAGAAATTCAAACAACTTAGGGGCAAGCAAATTCCCTTAGTCAAGGTCATCTGGAATCAAGCACCAGGCGACACTGCGTGGGAGTTAGAAGATAAGATGAAAGCGCAGTATCCAGAGTTATTTTCAAGTACGTAATTTCGAGGATGAAATAATTTTACGGGGGATGGTAATGTGACATTCGTATTTTTATTCCCACTAGTTTTACTGTATGCTTCACTGTGAGACGTAATTACACGTATTTTTGTGCTGTTAATCAAGTGACTGAATTTAACAAAACTTAAAATCACATTTGGGACTTAATATATTTTATTAAGTCACATTTAAATTTTCAGTCCAAAATTCCACCGTTTTCGTACGCGTTTTGGACTAACCGGGTAAGGTTTTATCTGATAGAAAACTGAAGTTTAGCCCAAATATTATAATATTTGGGAATATTGTGCCTTAAATTATTCTTGATGATATAGAATTTATTTGGTAAATTTTTGAAGACGAAATATATCGCTATATCTTTCAACACGTGTTAGTGCGGTTTACAGCAGGAAACCGAACACGCGACAAAACCGTATTTCAGACCGAGCGAGACATTAGGGATTTTTGGGAGACTAAATTGTACTAGGAGATGGACTCATAATTATTTAGGATTATTGTGCCATAGAAGGGTCACTTTCAAAAATTTCCCCTTTGGTGCTTAATGACTACAAATTTTACGAGAAAAGGAGTTGTACACCAACCTATCTAAATGTGAGTTTTGGCTCAAAGAAGGGAAAATCTCAGGCTACGGAATCTCGAGTGAAGCCATTGCTGTTGATCTTGCCAAAGTTGAGACTGTTCTTGCTTGGGAACAACCGAAGACCGCGACAAAAATTCAAAGTTTAGTTGGATTAGCTGGCTACTACCGACGATTCATCGAATGTTTTGTGAAGATCGTAGCGCCATTAACGCAATTGACGAGGAAAGACCAACCTTTTGCATGGACGGGGAAGTGCATAGAAAGCTTTCAACTACATCATCAGTACTAGTCCTACCTCACCCTGAAGAGCCGTACGAAGTTTACTGCGACGCTTCTCATCAAGGCTTAGGATGCGTGCTGATGCAACATAGGAAAGTTGTGGCTTATGCTTCGCGACAGTTGAAGACGCACGAGAGGAACTACCCTACTCACAATATGAAGCTAACTATTGTGGTTTTTGCCATGAAGATTTGGCGACATTATCTCTACGGATGTACGTTCAACGTTTTTAGTGATCATAAGAGCCTGAAGTATCTATTCGATCAAAAGGAGCTCAACACGAGGCAGAGACACTGGATTGAATTCCTCAAGGATTACGACTTCACTATGCAATACCACCCTGGAAAAGCGAACGTCGTGGCTGACGCACTGAGTAGAAAAAGCATTCACACTATTGGGCTCATGGCGAAGGAACTGAAACTGTTAGAAGCATTTCAATTTTTGAATTTGAATATGGAGCTTTCTTCGGGGAAGATAAGTTTCGGGATGATCACGATAGCTAGTGGATTAATGGATGATATTTGTGAACAGCAAACTACTGATGAGCTCTTGCAAGAGAAGAGAGAATTGCTCGCACTTGGAAAAGTTACTGAGTTTAGTATTGGGCCGGACGACATACTGAGATGCAAAGGACGAATCTGTGTTCCTGACAACACTAAGATGAGGAAGATGATACTTGACGAAGCACACAAGAGCAAGCTAAGCATTCACCCAGGAGCAACCAAGATGTATCAAGCCCTGAAACAAAAGTTTTGGTGGCCCAGAATGAAGAAACAAGTGGCTGAGTATGTAGCATCGTGTCTGACTGGTCAGAAAGCAACGGTTGAGCATTAGAGATCGGCTGGAATGGTTCAATCATTGGATGTACCGGAATGGAAGTGGGATAGCATATCCATGGATTTCGTTGTAGCACTGCCAATAACCCAAAAGAAGCACGATTCTATTTGGGTGATCGTGGACCGTTTGACCAAGTCTGCACATTTCTTGCCTGTGAGGACAAATTACAATGTGGAAAAGCTGACAGAACTTTACATCGCAGAAATTGTTCGACTGCATGGAGTACCATTGAGCATTGTTTTGGATCGAGACCCAAAGTTCACATCGCATTTTTGGCAAGGTTTGCAAAAAGCGCTGGGGATAAAGCAGAGACTAAGTTTTGCTTACCACCCACAGACAGATGGATAGACTGAACGGACAATTCAGTCCTTAGAAGATCTTCTGAGAGCATGCGTGCTGGACAATCGAGGAATTTAGGATGATCTGCTACCATTGATCGAGTTCACCTACAACAACAGTTTTCATTCGAGCATAGGAATAGCTCCCTACGAAGCTTTGTACGGGCGGAAGTGTCAAACACCGTTGTGTTGGTATCAAGATGCGTACGGAGCTTGTTCAACAAACAATAGAGAAGGTGAAGTAGATTCGCGAGAAGATGAGGACTACTCCGAGTCGACAAAAGAGTTATGCTGATAAGAGGAAGCGAGATCTTGAATTCCTTGAAGGTGACCACGTTTTTCTTAGAGTCACACCCACTACTGGAGTAAGTCGGGCTATCAAGGCCAGAAAATTCACTCCAAAGTTTATTGGTCCCTACCAGATTATTCGTCGGATAGGCCCTATGGCGTATCAAATTGCTTTACTGTCGTTCCTTTCCAACATTCACAATGTATTTCATGTCTTACAATTGCGAAAGTATACCCCAGATATGTCTCACGTCATCGAGCCTGACATGATACAATTGAAGGAGAACCTATCCTTTGAAGTCCCTCTATAAGAATCGAAGATCGGAAAGTCAAAACAACTAAGGGGCAAACAAATTCCCTTAGTCAAGGTCATCTGGAATCAAACATCAGGCGACGCTATGTGGGAGTTATAAGATAAGATGAAAGCACAGTATCCAGAGTTATTTCCAAGTACATAATTTCGAGGACGAAATAATTTTAAGGGGGGTACTGTGACACCCGTATTTTTTTTACCACTAGTTTTATTGTATGTTTCACTGTGAGACGTAATTACACCTATTTTTGTACTGTTAATCAAGTGAGTGAATTTAACAAAACTAAAAATCACATTTGGGATTTAATATATTTTATTAAGTCACATTTAAATTTTCTATCCAAAATTCCACCGTTTTCGGACGCGTTTAATAAATATAATATTTGGGATTATAGTGCCTTAAATTATTCTTGATGATATAGAATTTATTTAGTAAATTTTTGACGACAAAATATATCGCTATATCTTTCTACACGTTAGTGCGGTTTACTGCGGGAAACCGAACACGCGACAGAACCATATTTCAGATCGAACGAGACATTAGGGATTTTTGGGAGACTAAATTGTACTAGGAGAGGGACTCATAATTATTTAGGATTATTGTGCCATAGAAGGGTCACTTTCATAAATTTCCCCTTTGGTGCTTAATGACGACTTTAAGCTTTTGCCTAGGAAAAGACATAAAGCACCTTCCCTAATTTTCCTAGCTAATTTCGCAGCCTACCAGCCTAATTGCACGGCCACTTTGTCTCATTATTTTGTCTTAAGTGGATTCTGTAAGCTTTTGGGGACTTGTTGTAGGATTAGTCAATTTCAAGAGGTATTACCTAGCACTAGTTTTGTCTTATGTTTTTGTCTAACGAAGAATTTGAAAATTTTACTCTCCTAATTCCTATTGAAAGACGCGAAAGCAGCCCTTTAGCATCCACCTCCAATTTCTTCTTACATGTGTGCGTGTGTGGAGTATATTTGAGTGAGAGCTTTAGGGAGAAGTTAGAAGAAACTCTGCAAAAAAAAAATAAAAATAAATTATATCCTTCTTCCTCTCTTTGTCACGCTGGACAGCAGCCTTGAAGGGGTAAGAATTCTCCTCTAATCTTGTTTTCTCTTACATTATGCGTGGGATACATAGTTATGCATTGTCTTCTTTCAAAACAAAAATTAATACCCCTCATTTTCGCCAAGCTTCTTGCATTCTTCTCCAAGTTTCTTTTCCTTCATTTTCCCTCTTTGATAAGTGTTTATGAGCTCATTCAAGAAATGGGGAAAGCCTCCACTTTCCACTCTTTTTTGTTGAAGAGGTGATGGGACTCAAAAACCACAAAAAGGAAGGATTTATTTCATCATTTAAGTGTTAATGATGTTGAATAGTTTGTTTTCAAAAAAAAAATGTAGTATCATTCTTTCTTTCTATTTCCTTTCTTTTGAAGACAAGAGACACAAGGGTGTCTTCTCCTTTTCTTTCAAAATATTTTCGGCTATGAACAATGTGTGTGCAACGACCCGTTTCCAGACCGCTACTAAACTAGAACCAACCATATATGCGACGCACTTTTAAAATAGTACCCTTGTGTCCTTTGAAAAATGCGGTCTATATTGTTTTTTTAAAAAAAACAACTACATCCTCAAGTACACACAGAGTTATCACAGCGTTTAGAAACATGGTGCAATCTAAGACACAAGGCGCATGCACTGAAAATACATACACATATATATAAGCAAGTAGTCATAAGCAGTGCTTACAAAATAGAAAGTGCATAAATATGTACAAAAGAATACACCTAAAGTATGAAGACCCTGACAAGAGTAGTCATACTTCTGAGGTACTCTCGGCAGTTACCCATGCAGAGGGCTGCTCCAAAAGATAAACCTCAAGACCCATACTGACAACCACCGCAAAAGTGCTGAAGATCAGACAGACTGGTCACCACCAAAACTATACACAAAATAAACAGACGTCACCAACTACACAACTACACATCTCTATCATGGTTCTCTGACGGGTTCTCCTCTATCAGATCGTCCGCATCCTCGTCAGTCCACCTACGTGAAAAGTCTCTAACACGCCTCCTGTATATACATCTCGGCCGGAAGTGGGGCTGAACTCCAAGCTAAGGGAATTCCCATGTTCGGGAAGTCAAAGGTCACCTCCGACGGGCAAGGGTCAACTTCTTAAAATAAAAGAGATAAATACAAATACAACAACATATTCAACACAGATGAATCAGCAGGTCATTGGCATTACAAAATAATTCAACAAGAATGCACTGACACCCTATTGACACCACTATATGCCAGTGTTTATGAATTCCAAAATTCCCCACACAGTGGTTAATCGCTTGGTATACCCCAACCCGATAATGTTCCACAAGACACTGAACTCCCACGTGATATACCTCACCCCAGGATATTTAGGTCTAGGGCTAATGACGACACTGAACTCCCATGCGATATACCTTACCCCGGGATATTCAAGATGAAGTTACCCTATACACAACAATGAACTACACCCCTAAACTCCGGTCGTAGCCTTGGGCTTTTCCACTACCCTAGGATATTCAGGTTGAGCTCAAAAACGACACAATAATGCTTCCACAATCCCAATGAATATATCACCCCATATGACAATTCAATCAAGCATAATCAAATAATTATTCAACATTCACATCAAATAAATATTCGACTAGCCATAACACCACACAATTCAGTTCAAGCCAACAATACATTTTAATACAATAAAACTACATCACAATCAATCATCAACATCAATAACACAGTTCATCCCTTTGTAACTCAGTCGAGCTAGCAAAGAGGTAATCAAATAAGTGTGGGGGGTTGGGGGCAGTCGCCAACCACTTGCAGATAAACCCACTAATTAATCATATATAAAGCTCAAACGATAAAATCAAGGGGGTACGAGACCCTCACTTCGAACCCTGAGGTTCTCAGACTTTCTTGATATACAAAATAAATGTTAAAACCTAAACTTGACTAGAAGTAGCCCTTACCGAAGGTTGCTAAGTCGCGTGTCAATGAACGTCTCGATCTCACGCCGCACGAACTCGGATGTTACAAATCCTAACGTCACCAAATAAATTTAGCACAAACCTAGGCATAAACTTACTCCAATACCTTAGGCTCTCAAAATCCCAGAAATCTCTTAATTAACCAAATCATTTTCACTTAAATACTAAATTTTGAAATACATATATATATATATATTTAAAAGCATCACATATACTTGAAAATTAGCAATAATTAAAAGAATAAAGTTTTAAACATAAGACTCTTTTTAAACGAATACACTAAGTTGGAAAACAAAGTTTAATACTTCTCATTATAACTTGAATTAAGACTCCACTTGGCCATTGGATCACAAGGAATCCTTTTGCCTTAAGTGTTTCATTGTCTTTAAAATTAAATAAGTCCTTAATTAAATCAAACTACTAACCAAAACTTGTTCAACAATTCTTAACCACATCAATTGTAAAACACACTTAATACAAGGCAAAACATAACAATTAATTAGGAGTAAGGTTTTCAAAACTAAGAATCATTCATTTTTCAAACTTAGAACATAAAACGTCATTATTTTTCTTGAAAGCTTAAAGCAAGAAATAACCTTAATTAACAACTTCTTTTCTCAAGTACTAACTCAAGGCTCCACTTGGTTTATTGGGTCTCAAGAACCCAACTTACCTAATGTGTTTCATAGCCTTAAAATCTCAAAACAATTCCAATTCAATCAAACCTTTTTCCTAAATATTCCAAAGCCTAGAAACATATCAATACCACCATTATGAACAAGTTTGCAAAATAATTTTCCATCCATACACCCCATAGGGTTCTCGGCCACCACCCATTTTTCTAGAAGAAATTGAAAGACTTCCAAAACAATTTGTCAATACCATTTCATATGAAATTATTTCACAAAACTACAAGCTATTACACAAGAGAAAATCTAAACAAAACCCAAAACCATTTTCAAGTCCCTTAAGAACAAGGGTTTTCCACAAAAATTCACTAACTCTTTTAATTTAACAATTTCAACAAAGCCAATAACATTTATACTAACTAAAAGGCAATAATCATCAACCAATTAATTAATTCACAAATCAATCATCCCTAAACCCTCTTTCAAAAATGGTTTTTAATCAACAAAAACAATTCCACAATGTGCTAGTTCCAAACCCATCACCCAATACACAACAACAACAACACATAAGCTCAATTAACCCACTAATTTCTTGATTCACTCAAGATCACACCCAATCCCTCTTTTTCACCCTTAGGGTTTCAAGGACTAGAGATTGGAATGCTCATCTCCATCATGGTTCACAATCAAGCATTAAATAGACACAAAACAAGACATAATAACAAGAAATGAAAGTGAGGAACTACCACCTTTCCCTCCTATAAGCTCGCGGCCAAAGGGGCTGTTTTGGAGGAGAGGATGATGCTCTCTAATTTCGTGAATGGGAAAGGAGATGATGATGGAGAGTAGCAGAAGTTTGTAGCAAGAAAAATGGAGAAAGATGAAGTGGTTCAAGAATGGAGAAGCATGGAAGCCATGGTTGTGCTCTCAAGATCTCTCTCTCAAGAATGGAGAAGAAGAAATGAAGTGAGGTAGAGAGAGGGAGGGGGTTCGGCTGGAGTTTCAATTAAAGGAGTGGGGTTATTATTTTTTGTATATAAAACAATTACTAATACCTCACTTTAAAACCAACTAAATAAATGTTGTGAGTGAACAATTGAGAGTAGGAGTAAAATGGGGGGTGGGTCACGCTGGTCTACAAGGAAAAAGGGGAGAGAGAAAAAAATTAATTAAACAAGTTTAATACTTGGTCAAGAGTGAATTAGGAAAAAGCATCAAATTATAAACCACCAAAAGTGTGACACCTAAACTCCATAAAGCAAGATTCTATTCCCATCAACAAGTCTAACTATCTAATCTTTCTTCTCTTATGATTACCCTCTAATCCTGGAGTCTTAAGAGTACTAAAAACACGGCGTCAAGTAATCGCGTTACCGATTAATTCTTTCACCGATTAATTCGCGAGAATTAATTTACCGAGAAATTAATTCACCGCGTGATAAAATATTATCATAAATAATAAAAACAATCTAAGACACTCAAAAATAATCACAACAAGTCACGATTCGATTTTCATCGAAATCGGGATTCGTTTAAAATTTTATTTGCGTCAAAACTGCCCGGTGATTCGAAATGCGACGAAACTTCGTTAGAATTTTTTGACGATATTTGAACCATGAATTGATATAAAATATTAATTCTCAAATTGAATGATCATGATTTAATTAAATCACTTGCTTATCAAACAAGAACTGCTTATTATAGCATAAATACGGCAAATATACTATAATAACGGTAAATAACGCTTCGGGGAAATACGAATGTTACAATACTCCCCCTCTAAAAATAGTTTCATCCTCGAAACTACAAGATAGGTACGAGCTAAGAAAACAAGACTGGGTACTACTCTCACATCTTCTCTTCTAGCTAGCAAGTTGCATCAACTGTCTTCTGGTCCCAAACTAATTTGACAAGTTGAATCTATTTGTTCCTCAGTTGCTTGGCCTTCCTGTCGACAATCTTTGCAGAGAATACTTCGAAATATAAGCCATCTCTCAGCTAAATCACGTCAGGTTCAATAATGTGAGATGAGTCAGGAACATATTTTCGCAACCGCGAGACGTGAAAGTTGTCGTGAATATCAGACAAGGAAGGTGATAAAGCTATCTGATATGCAAATGGACCTATATGACGAAGAATTTATAGGGTCCAATTAATTTAGGAATGAGTTTTTGGATTTGATCGCTCGACCAACTCCAATTATAGGTATGACTAAAAAGAATACACGCTATCCTTATGCAAATTCTAACGGTTGGCGACCCTGGTTGCATAACTCTTCTGTCAACTCTGAGATGCTTTCATCCTTGCTCTAATCTGTTGTACCTTCTCATTAGTATGTTGAATCAAATCTGGTCCCATAATAGAGCTTTCATCGTCTTTATGTCAACAAAAGGCGTCTGACGCTCGTGTCTATACAATGCTTCACATAATGTCATGCCAATGCTCGCACTAGAAAGTTGGCGTAACGTTGCTTCTCTCGTACAATCTGCAGTACTGGTCGTAGATGCCCTTCACGTTCTCCTCTACCTCATGAGTAGATTATGATATCGTCCGTAAATACCATCGCAAACTAGTACATTCTTCAACTCGGTCACTTGACAACTTCTAAACTAGCAAGGGAATATAAAGTCCTGAGCTCGCTCCTTCAAGAAACTTCGATGGAATTAATAGAAAGGGTATTTGAAAACTTCAAGATCAATAAAACTACGATTTTTGGGCACAATCCAAAAGAATATGGTGGTACGAAAACTAATCCATCCCAAGAATAACGTCAAGACTTTTAAAAGGCAAGCAAATCAAATTAATAAGAACTTTCTACACTGAACAATCACCACACAACGAAGTCATATAGTGTTGGAAACTAAAGTCTTAGCAGTTGGAGTAGCCACTGCTAAGTTGAAAGATAAAACAGTCACAGACAATTTCAATCAGCTCACATCATCCAAAGAAATAAAAGAGTGTGCAGCATTAGAATCGAAGAATATGAGTAGAGAGTACCCTCAGTTCCGTAATTCCCCTGGGTCAGATCATCTGATTGCTCTGCTTCTTTGCCGCCCATACAAAAGACTCTGCCCTTGGTAGCCAGATGCTTCCTCTTCGTCTTTGCTGCGTTCACACTCAGTCCCGCTTTCGGAGCTTTGCAGTCCTTGACAAGGTGCCCTGGCTTGTTGCAGTTGAAACACAACACCTCTCTTCTATGACATTTGTTGGCAAAATGCCCCATCTTTCCACAACAAAAGCAGATTAGATCTTCACGGTCTCGATCTCCACCACCTGAATTCTGGGTCATAGGGTGATGCTATCCCTGGTTATTCTCCTGAGGTCTATTGTAAGGTTTCCCCTGCTATTTCCCTTTCTGACCATTCCCCTGGCCTTGATTCTGCGACCTGATAGGCCCACCTGAACCATTCTTTCTCTTGACATTCCTCATGACTTCCACCTTGATGCATCTATCAACCAACTCTTGGAAGTTCCGAATCCTCAGCGACACCACAGACTTCTAGATGTCGAACCTCAATCCCCGCTAAAATCTATCGCTTAACCAATTCTGATCTGCCCGGTCACGAAATGGACTGAAGTACCTCGAAAGCAACTCGAACTTGGCGGCATACTCCGATACCGTCATGTTTCCCTGATGCAGACGAAGGAATTCTTGCTCTTTCTCCATCCGCTCTGGAAAGTACTTCTCCAAAAATCTCCTATGGAAGATCTCCCAACTAATCTCCTGACGTTCAGCCGTCAACATCTGTTTGATTCCCTTCCACCAGTACTCAGCATCTCCCAACAATAAGTAAGACGCATAATTCACCTTAACGTTCTCGGGACAGTGGAGCGCTTCAAAAATCTTCTCTATCTCCTGTAGCCACAGATCTGCCTTGTCCGGATCCGGTTCACCAAAGAACTTCGGTGGATTATGCTTGCGAAAATCAGCCAGTCCTCTAGCCTCCGCATTCCTCTTGGCCCTCTGTTGTTGCTGTAGATTATGTTGGTTCATGGCCGTAGTCTATTGAGCCAATGCAGCAGATTGTTAAGTCGCAGCAGCAGATTGTTGTGCCATAGCCGCCGCCATCTCGGTCATTGCTTGAATTGCCCGATCCATGTTGGAGTTATCAGATCCAAACGTACGGTCTCTGCGAGGTGGCATTAGATTCCCTCAAGGTCCAAAAACCTGTTAGAACCTTATAATCAAGTGATGTGTTAACACACATTGCTTCCATTAAGAAACAATTCAAACAATTCCAAGCAAAGCTACTTCACTTATCAAACAACAACAACATTAACATAACTAGCTACCCAACAAAACAAAATTCGACACTGTAACCAGCTTAGCTACCCAACACACAGTCCGGTTAGAGCCAAACCGCTCTGATACCACTATTGTAACGACCCGTTTTCGGACCGCTACTAAACTAGAACCAACCCGATATGTGACGCACTTTAAAAATAATACTCTTGTGTCCTTTGGAAAATGCGGTCTACATTTAAAAAGAAAAACAACTACATCTGCAAGCACACACAGAGTTGTCACAGCGTTTAGAAACATGGTGCAATCTAAAACACAAGGCGCATGCACAGAAAATACATACACATATATATAAGCAAGTAGTCATAAGAAGTGCTTACAAAATAGAAAGTGCATAAACATGTACAAAAGAATACACCTAAAGTATGAAGACCCTGACAAGAGTAGTCATACTTCTGAGGTACTCCCGGCAGTTACCCATGTAGGGGGCTACTCCAAAAGATAAACCTCAAGACCCATACTGACAACTACTACAAAAGAGCTGAAGATTAGACAGACTGGTCAACACCAAAACTATACACAAAATAAACAGACGTCACCAACTACACAACTACACATCTCTATCATGGTTCTCTGACGGGTTCTCCTCTATCAGATCATCCGCATCCTCGTCAGTCCACCTACGCGAAAAGTCTCTAACACGCCTCCTGTATATACATCTCGGCTGGAAGTGGGGCTGAACTCCAAGATAAGGGAATTCCCATGTTCGGGAAGTCAAAGACCACCTCCGACGATGTCGTCATTGCCGAAATCTCCACCACGTCCGTCATCGTCTGGGTTACCATCATCAATTAAAGGAACCACGGGCAACGGTCAACTTCTAAAAATAAAAGAGATAGATACAAATACAACAACATATTCAACACAGATGAATCAACAGGTCATTGGTATTACAAAATAATTCAACAAGAATGCACCGACTCCCTATTGACACAACTATATGCCAGTGTTTATGAATTCCAGAATTCCCCACGCAGTGGTCAATCGCATGGTGTACCCCAACCCGATAATGTTCAATAAGACACTGAACTCCTACGTGATATACCTCACCCCAGGATATTCAGGTCTAGGGCTAACGACGACACTGAACTCCCGCGCGATATACCTCACCCCAGGATATTCAAGATGAAGTTGCCCTATACACAACAATGAACTACACCCCTGAACTCCGGCCGTAGCCATGGGTTTTTCCACTACCCTAGGATATTCAGGTCGAGTTCAAAAAATGACACAACAATGCTTCCACAATCCTAATGAATATATCACCCCATATGACAATTCAATCAAGCATAATCAAATAATTATTCAACATTCACATCAAATAAATATTCGACTAGCCATAACACTACACAATTCAGTTCAAGCCAACAATACATTTCAATACAATAAAACCATATCACAATCAATCATTAACATCAATAACACAGTTTATCCCTTTACAACTCAGTGGAGCTAGCAAAGAGGTAATCAAACAAGTGTGGGGTGTTGGGGGCTGTCGCCAACCACTTGTAGATAAACCCACTAATTAATCATATATAATGCTCAAACGATAAAATCAAGGGGGTAGAGACCCTCACTTCGAACCCTGAGGTTCTCAGACTTCCTTGATATACAAAATAAATGTTAAAACCTAAACTTGACTAGAAATAGCCCTTACCGAAGGTTGCTAAGTCGCGTGTCAATGAACGTCTCGATCTCACGCCGCACGAACTCGGATGTTACAAATCCTAACGTCACCAAATAAATTTAGCACAAACCTAGGCATAAACTAACTCTAATACCTTAAGCTCTCAAAACCCCAGAAATCTCTTAATTAACCAAATCACTTTCACTAAATACTAAATTTTGAAATACACACACACACACACACACACACACACACACACATATATATATATATATATATATATTTTAAAAGCATCACATATACTTGAAAATTAGCAATAATTAAAAGAACAAAGTTTTAAACATAAGACTCTTTTTAAACGAATACACTAAGTTGGAAAACAAAGTTTAATACTTCTCATTATAACTTGAATTGAGACTCCACTTGGCCATTGGATCACAAGGAATCCTTTTGCCTTAAGTGTTTCATTGTCTTTAAAATTAAATAACTCCTTAATTAAATCAAACTACTAACCAAAACTTGTTCAACAATTCTTAACCACATCAATTGTAAAATACACTTAATACAAGGAAAAACATAACAATTAATTAGGAGTAAGGTTTTCAAAACTAAGACTCATTCATTTTTCAAACATAGAACATAAAACGTCATTATTTTTCTTGAAAGCTTAAAGCAAGAAACAACCTTAATTAACCACTTCTTTTCTCAAGTACTAACTCAAGGCTCCACTTGGTTTATTGGGTCTCAAGAACCCAACTTACCTAATGTGTTTCATAGCCTTAAAATCTCAAAACAATTCCAATTCAATCAAACCTTTTTCCTAAATATTCCAAAGCCTAGAAACATATCAATACCACCATTATGAACAAGTTTGCAAAATAATTTTCCATCCATACACCCCATAGGGCTCTCGGCCACCATCCATTTTTCTAGAAGAAATTGAAAGACTTCCAAAACAATTTGACAATACCATTTCATATGAAATTACCTTCACAAAACAACAAGTTATTACACAAGAGAAAATCTAAACAAAACCCAAAACCATTTTCAAGTCCCTTAAGTACAAGGGTTTTCCACAAAAATTCACTAACTCTTTTAATTTAACAATTTCAACAAACCCAATAACATTTATACTAACTAAAAGGCAATAATCATCAACCAGTTAATTAATTCACAAATCAATCATCCCTAAACCCTCTTTCAAAAATGGTTTTAATCAACAAAAACAATTCCACAATGTGCTAGTTCCAAACCCATCACCCAATACACAACAACAACAACAACACATAAGCTCAATTAACCCACTAATTTCTTGATTCACTCAAGATCACACCCAATCCCTCTTTTTCACCCTTAGGGTTTCAAGGACTAGAGATTGGAATGCTCATCTCCATCATGGTTCACAATCAAGCATTAAATAGACACAAAACAAGACATAATAACAAGAAATGAAAGTGAGGAACTACCACCTTTCCCTCCTATAAGCTCGCGGCCAAAGGGGCTGTTTTGGAGGAGAAGATGATGCTCTCTAATTGCTTGAATGGGAAAGGAGATGATGATGGAGAGTAGAAGAAGTTTGTAGCAAGAAAAATGGAGAAAGATGAAGTGGTTCAAGAATGGAGAAGCATGGAAGCCATGGTTGTGCTCTCAAGCTCTCTCTCTCAAGAATGGAGAAGAAGAAATGAAGTGGGGTAGAGAGAGGGAGGGGGTTCGGCTGTGGAGCTTCAATTAAAGGGGTGGGGTTATTATTTTTTTGTATATAAAACAATTACTAATACCTCACTTTAAAACCAACTAAATAAATGTTGTGAGTGAACAATTGAGAGTAGGAGTAAAATGGGGGGTGGGTCACGCTGGTCTACAAGGAAAAAGGGGAGAGAAAAAAAAATTTAATTAAACAAGTTTAATACTTGGTCAAGAATGAATTAGGAAAAAGAACCAAATAATAAACCACCAAAAGTGTGACACCTAAACTCCATAAAGCAAGATTCTATTCCCATCAACAAGTCTAACCATCTAATCTTTATTCTCTCATGATTACCCTCTAATACTAGAGTCTTAAGAGTACTAAAAATACGGCGTCGAGTAATCGCGTTACCGATTAGTTCTTTCACCGATTAATTCGCGAGAATTAATTTACCAAAAAATTAATTCACCGCGTGATAAAATATTATCATAAATAATAAAAACAATCTAAAGCACTCAAAAATAATCACAACAAGTCACGATTCCATTTTCATCGAAATCGGGATTCGCTTAAAATTTTATTTGCGTCAAAACTGCCCGGTGATTCGAAACGCGACAAAACTTCGTTAAAATTTTTCGACGATATTCGAACCATGAATTAATATAAAATATTAATTCTCAAGTTCAATTTGATCTTGATTTAATTCAATCACTTACTTATCAAACAAGAACTGCTTATTATAGCATAAATACGACAAATATACTATAATAACGGTAAATAACGCATCACGGAAATACGAATGTTACAGTGTGAGCCTTGTTTGTTGGTGTGGATGTACTGATGAAAATATCACAAACCAAGCTGTAAGTTGAACAAGTCATCCATGGTGTTGTTAAAGAGAACTTAATAATAATAATAATAATAATTTTCTCCCCCTTGCTTTTGTTATGATGGCCGAGGCACACACCCTTTTTTTAACTTGATGTTCATCTTTCTACTTATTGAAAATGCTTACTTTGATGTTCATTAAGTTGTGGTTTTAAACCGTGTTGTAATATGGGCTTTAAAGATGGTTTTGTGATTATAGTGTTTTATGTTTAAAAAAAAGGAGATTAGACTTTCTTAATCATTATTATGTTTTGTCTCAACCACTAACAAACACAAATACATAAGCACCAAATTAATAGAATGGCATAAGTTTAGCCATTGTCCTAGTGATGGGTTGTTCCACCCAAAGAGGGAAACACTAAGTTAATGTACCATTAATGGGTTGAGTGGTGCTAACCACACCCCCTAGTTTGCTAACTACACCCCTTGACACATTATAATTTTTGAAAATACTAAAAATACCCTTAACTTATATTTAACTCTTAGCCTATTTTTTGGGGAAGGGGATATACGTGATTTGAGATCACGTACCTTTACGTGATTTTAATTCACGTAGGTAAAAACTAATTTTTTGGTTGTTATGTGATCTCAAATCACGTACCCTTACGTGATCTCAATTCACGTACGTGAAAACCAACTTTTTTTGGTGCTACGTGATTTTAATTCACATATGTAAAAACCAATTTTTTTGGTCCTATATGATCTCAAAATCACGTAAGTAAAAACCCAATTTTTTGGGTGCTACGTGATCTCAAATCATGTGCCCTTACGTGTTTTTAATTCACGTACATAAAAACCAATTTTTTAG
This sequence comes from Calophaca sinica, assembly GCA_037113605.1. Taxonomy (NCBI): domain Eukaryota; kingdom Viridiplantae; phylum Streptophyta; class Magnoliopsida; order Fabales; family Fabaceae; genus Calophaca; species Calophaca sinica. The sequence continues at coordinate 70,508,726 of CM073733.1, read as the reverse complement.
TGTTACGTGATCTCAAATCACGCAAGTAAAAACTAACCTTTAGGTGATACGTGATCTCAAATCACGTAAGGGTACGTGATTTTGACTCACGCAATGGTACGTGAAATGAGTTCACGTATACCATCTTCAATTTGCCTCATTTCATGTATATTTGCCTGCTGTGCGCCTAGGCCTCCCTCTCATTTTTCAACCTTAATGCACGGTTGTTATTGGAACCTTTGGTGGCGCAAACCACAAATTGATTTCCTCTGTGACGAAAGGGAATCAAACGGGATTGTTCGGTGTTGAAGAGAGGAAGGGACGAACGATTATGAGAGTGTGAATAGAAAAAACACGTAGCAAAATACCACTATTTCCAAAAAACAGAGTAGTACCTTCCCTTCCCTTTCCAAAGGAAAACAAGGGGTATTTTGGAAAGGGGTGTGAGAGCTGTGAGAGTGTTTTCTGTTTTGGTGTATATTGAAAATTAGAAATAGGTTTAGGGGTATTTTGGTCAATTTGCGTGTTTTAATTCTGACAGGGGTGTGGTTAGCAAACTACGGGATGTGGCTAGCGAGAGCCTAATGGGTTATGTGAGGTATTGGTGGAAGGCTTAACATTTCTTGAAATGATTTAAGAAAAGTGTTTATGTTTTGGTTACTTGATTTTTGTTTAAATCACATAGGCTTTGGGAAGTGAACTAAGAATGTTATTTAGTGATCCTATAGTGTTGTATTTTATTAAAAATAAGCTTTTAAAATTATTGAATGAAAAGAATTATTTTCCTCTAACTATTGCCCTAAGCCGAGGGTTAGTGTGGGTTTTAAAGCCCTAAATTTGTGTTTTGAGTATGTTTTATGTTGGTTGAAGGTGTTTAAGTACTAGTGGACTTAGAGTTAGGAGCTTTAGCTTGGAAGAAAAGTGCCTAAGGTAAGGGAAATCTTTATATAATGAGTTTTAGCTTTCCATGTATGTTTGTGGTGTGTTTGATTGATTTGCTTGAGTAATGTTTGGTAATATTTGGTTAGCATTACTATGTGACGATGTATTGAGTGGCCTCTGTTGGTATTAATCTTTGTCTTGTGTGGATTTTAATTGATTGCAATATGATTGATTGTATGTGTAAATGTATGCAAATTTATAAGTTTTCGATTATAAAAGAGAATAACCGAGACCATAAATGGATTAATGATATATATGTGATATATCCAGTGTGATTCCATGAACCGATGAAATCCTTCGAAAATAAATTAATGAACTTTTCTTAAAATGAAACGAGGGGCGATCACTAAGTAAGTTTAAGATAGGAGCGATAAAGAGTAAAAGTATCCTTCCAAGTGAGTAAATCAAGTAACTTGGAAATGAGTTTTCGAAACACTAAACTGATTAAAGGATTTAATCACTGTTTCAAAAGGGATGGCAAAATCTCACGACATAAAGAATTTTCACAAGCGTTTTTATCTAAAGGGTTCCAATGGCCATTTTTCTAAACTAAACCAAGTCTAGTGGGACGGGTGGTCTTAATTAGAGTCTTCACAAGAAACAAGAGCTTCCAAAAGAGTTTTTGTTAGAGTCGAGAGATATCAGTGGGATTCGCAAAAAGATTTAGTTTTCAGACACTCCAAGCGAGTGAACCGTACGTGAGACTTGATTGATGCATACTAACCATTGAGCATCGATGCTTGGCCTGAGCGAATATATTTGGAAATGATGACCTCCTTGTTGTAGAAATTGGCCATTTACTTGATTTTCAATATAGAATCTGGTTGTGACTTATGTTTTTGTATTTTTGAGTAAGTGAAGAAGATGGATGAATGGGGGCAGGGGCACCACCTTAGTCTAATCCAAGACAAGGATAAGCCTATGAGTGTGAGGATCACCACAAGAAGAGAGTTTCTTGATAAGATCGAATGAGCTGGTCCAATCCAGAACCAAAGAGTATGAACTCAATTACACAAGTATAACTTTTTTTGCTGAAATCTTTGTTGCAATTTTATTGAGACTTGCACTCCCTATATGTAATGAGGGATGCTCTTGTAGTTACAAAAAAAATAAGACATAGTCTTTGCCATTCTAGGGTTACAAGGAATCATAGGCTAACATAACTAGTGTAATAAAAGGAAATTACAAACAAAATATTTGTTGTTGTCTCATAGTCTAAGTGGCGCCAATGAAAGGTAAGGAGACAACTTCACATTTGTTGATTGCTCTTCATGACTAGGAAGGTTTCACAACCACACATTGAATGCAATTAAATGGGTGGCTGTTACGCTTTTATTGTGCTGTTGGAGCATTTATCTCTTTGTCTTGTGTAACTCCTTTTTGCCTTGATTGCTTTGAATTTCTTTGTCTTTCTTTGGCAGGAAGATTACTGACTCATTCAAACTACACAAAGAGTTGTTGAGAGGTGTGGGACCCCCTACTCTTTGCGCCACACAGCCACTTGAAGTGGATTAAACACACAAAAAGAAATTAAATAACTTAGTGCCTTGGTCCCAAATAAATCAATTGGTCATTTGCACTTTTATTCAATTAAAATAAAATAACTTGGCTGCCTTTGTTATGCAAGTTGCGCCTCCTCCATGGCTTGTATGACAAGCATGGTTTTTGGTGCAATTACATCTTTGCCTTTGTTTGCCATTGTCTTAATCATGAATTGGACTAAGATTTCTTAGACCCTCCTTGACATTGCCCTAGTCATTGGTCCTCCTAAGCTTTGAATGGCTTCTTGGTGCTCCTTGTCCTCATCATTCCCTCCCTCTTGAGGAGAATTCGACCTCGAATTGAAGTCTTCATCACCTACATCAAAAGGAGACAAGTCAGCAGCGTTGAAAGGGGCACTAACACCATACTCACCTGGAATGTCAACTTTATAAGCATTATCATTAACTTTGGCAATCACTTGAAAAGGGCCATCACCCCTAGGCATTAACTTAGATTTCCTTTGTGAAGGAAACCTTTCTTTCCTTATATGGATCCAAACCCAATCTCCGGGTTCAAAAGTAACCCGTTTGCGCCCTTTATTGGCACCTTTGGCATAACTTTCATTTTTTTTTTCAATTTGCAATTTAATTTTCTCATGCAAACTTTTCACAAATTCAGCTTCTGCTTTGCCATCTTTATGCTTCAATAGAGATGTGTTAGGTAATGGTAATAGATCAAGAGGAGTTAAGGGATTATAACCATACACAATCTCAAATGGGGAATGATTTGTGGTACTATGGACAACCCTATTATAAGCAAATTCCACATGTGGCAGCCATGTTTCCGACATTTTCAAATTCCTTGAGAGCACAACCCTTAGAAGAGTAGAGAGAGTTCTGTTTACTACCTCAGTTTGCCCATCAGTTTGGAGATGACAAGTTGTAGAGAATAGTAACTTAGTGCCCACCTTACCTCACAAAGTTCTCCAGAAGTGGCTTAGAAATTTAGTGTCACAATCAGACACTATACTTTTTGGTAGGCCATGTAGGCATACCACTTCCTTGAAAAACAAATCAGCAATGTGGCAAGCATCATCCACCTTTTTGCATGGAATGAAATGTGCCATCTTTGAGAACCTGTCCACAACAACAAAAATAGAATCTTTCCTGTTCTTTGTTCTAGGTAACCCTAAGACAAAGTCCATGGAAAGGTCAATCCAGGGATATTCAGGAACAGGCAATGAAGTATATAAACCATGGGGCATAACTTTAGATTTGGCCTTTTTACAAACAATACATCTTCCACAATATTTTTGCACATCAATTTTCATGTGAGGCCAATAGAAATGTTCTTGCAAAAATTCCAAAGTTTTAGGAACACCAAAATGTCCCATTAAGCCCCCCTCATGCGCCTCTTTGACTAAGAGTTCTCTAATGGATCCTTTTGGCACACACAACCTTTTTTCCTTAAATAAAAAATTACTGTGCCTAAAAAATCCATTATGGGCAGCATGCACACATTCAGCATATTTAACAGAAAAATCAAGATCATGCTCATACAAATCCTTAATGTGCTCAAGACCAAAAATTTTAGTTTCAAGGGTAGAGAGTAATGCGTACCTTCTTGATAATGCATCAGCCACAACATTGGCTTTACCCTTCTTATGCTTAATCACATACGAAAATTGCTCCAAAAATTCAACCCATTTAGCATGCCTCTTGTTCCACTTACCTTGTCCTTTTAAATACTTCAAGGACGTATGATCACTATGAATGACAAATTCTTTTGGCAGCAAGTTATGTTGCTACGTTTGCAATGCCCTTACTAAGGCATACAATTCCTTATCATAAGTTGAGTAATTTAGGGCAGCCCCTTTTAATTTCTCACTAAAATAAGCAATTGGATGACCTTTTTGCATCAAAACAGCCCCAATTCCAACATTGGAAGCATCACACTCAATTTCAAAAGATTTTGAAAAATTAGGCAATGCTAGAATTGGTGCTTGGGTGAGCTTTTCTTGAAGAATAGAAAAAGCTTGTTTTTGTTTCTCGCCCCATTTAAAACCAATTTCTTTTTTAACAATTTCATTAAGAGGTGCAGCTATAGTACTAAAATCCTTAACAAACCTCCTATAGAAACTTGCTAAACCATGAAAACTTCTTACCTCACTCACGTTTTTAGGTGCTGGCCACTCTTTGATTGCCTTCACCTTTGCTTCATCCACATGTACTCCTTGAGAGCTTATGACAAAACCTAAAAAAATAACTTGATCCGTGCAAAATACACATTTTTCCAAGTTTCCATAGAAGTTTTCTTTTCTTAACACATTTAAAACTGCCCTTAGATGAATGCAATGGTCCTCTAAATCTTTGCTATATATCAAGATATCATCAAAATATACAACAACAAATTTATCCAAAAATTCCCTCAAAACATGGTTCATTAATCTCATGAAAGTGCTAGGTGCATTAGTTAACCCAAAAGGCATAACTAACCACTTATATAAGCCATATTTAGTTTTGAAAGCAGTTTTCCATTCATCCCCTTCCCTTATTCTAATTTGATGGTATCCACTTTTCAAATCAATTTTGGAAAACAAGCATGCACCAAACAATTCATCAAGGAAGTCATCTAACCTAGGTATTGGATGCCTATACTTAACAGTAATATTATTAACAGCCCTACAATCAGTGCACATTCTCCAACTACCATCTTTCTTAGGGACTAAAATAACAAGGACAACACATGGACTTAAACTTTCTCTTACCCAACCTTTACTTACCAATTCAGCCACTTGCTTTTGTATCTCTTGCATTTGTTGTGGGTTTCTCCGGTAGGCTGGCCTATTAGGCAAAGTGGCGCCTGGGATGAGGTCAATGTGGTGCTCAATCCGTCTCAAAGGTGGCAGCCCACTTGGTACCTCCTTAGGAAACAAATCCTCAAACTCCTGCAAAAGAAAATTTATGCAATTTGGCAATTCTTGAGTGTTAGGTAAATTTTCCAGCAAGGCCACCCCTAAAGAGCAAATATAGGGGCTTATTTGAAAAAATAGCTTTTTTAACCTCCCCTTTTGTCGCCATCAAATTTTCTTTCTTTTTTTCATCAATCTTTTTTTTGTCACTCTTTTTTCTCTCTTTTTCTTTGGCGATCTTTTCTTTTTCTTCTTTTTCTTTTTCTTTTTCTTTTTCACATTTTTCTCTCAATTTTTTTTTTGATCATCTCTCACCTCACTTAGGCTCAAAGGAGCCAATACAATTCGTTTTCCATGATGAACAAAAAAATACTTGTTGGTATGCCCTTCATGGCTTGCCTTTTTGTCAAATTGCCAAGGCCTTTCCAACAAGACATGGCTGGCCTCCATAGGAACTACATCACAAACAACCACATCTTCATATTTTCCAATTGAAAAAGAAATTTCTACTTGTTCATCAACAATCATCTCAACATCATTAACAAGCCATTGAAGCTTATATGGCTTGGGATGTGGTTGAGTTTCTAGTTAGAGTTTGGAAACTAACCTTGTGCTAGCAACATTTGTACAACTCCCACCATCAATAAGAAGGGAACATACCTTGCCTTGTATGAGGCACCTTAAGTGAAATATGTTCTCCCTTTGAGTTGCATCTTCCTCCTTTACCACGGCTTCCAACAACCTTTTCATCATAAGTAACTCTCCGCTAGGTATTTGGGCCTTCTCCTCATCACAATCCTCTTCATACTCTTCAGCCCCTTCATCTTCCTCCTCAACCTCCTCTACAATCATAATTCTCTTGGTAGGACATTGAGATGCAATGTATCCTAAGCCTTGGCACTTGAAACACTTAACAACCCGGTTAGTTGAAACAACTTGAGAAGGATTAGTTGTAGTGTTTTTACCTTTTGTGTCAGCCACGGCTTCTTTGGATGATGAAGTACCTTCGTTCTTTATATTGCTCTTCCAATTTTGAGGATTGGAAGTGGTAGTGCTTCTTCTTATTTGGCCCTTCCTCTTGAGTTGTTGTTCTACCTTTGTGGCTTGATGTACCAAATCGTCTAATTGAACATAGTGTTGCAGTTCCACTATGTCACTTATATCACGATTTAGGCCATGCAAGAATCTGGCCATGGTTGCTTCATCATCTTCCTCCACATTTGCTCTAATTTTTGCCACCTCCATCTCCTTGTAGTACTCATCAACACTTTTGTTGCCTTGGGTGAGTCGCTGTAATTTGTTGTGCAACTCTCTGTTGCAGTAAGATGGGATGAATCTCCTTCTCATGAGCCTTTTCATCTCCTCCCATGTGGCAATGACTGGCTCATTGTGCCTTCTCCTCTCCTTTGCCAATTGGTCCCACCATACTAAGGCGTAATCTGTAAATTCAATAGAAGCAACCTGCACCTTTTGAAGATCAGTGTAATTGTTACAGGAAAAAATTTGTTCAATTTTAGTTTCCCATTCCAAATACGTCTCCGGGTCATTTTTCCCAACAAATTGTGGTACTTTTATTTTTATACCACCTAACCTATCTTCTCTAGGTTCATCACGTCTCCTTTTCCTCCGACCCTCCTCATCACTGCTATTTTGTCTGTTTTCTAGTTGGTCAATTCTTTCATTTATACCTTCCACTTCCTCTTTCAAAAGTTCTCTCATTTTTGCCGTGAGGGCATCTAGTAGTAATCGATTTTGAGGATCCATAACTCTGTCAGTTCTTTAGAGAAACCAGCAAATGATCAATACAAGAAACCAATTCAAATAATAATCCACACACACAACAGCTTGGAATTGAACACAAAGTTTGTGAAACTAGAACAAGAAAGAACTCACTCAAAAGAAAGAAATAAAATTCAGAGTATAGCAGCAAGGAAGAAACACAACCAGAATTCAAGATATATATATATATATATATATATATATATATACATATATATATTGTTATGTCTTTTGCCAATGTTATTTCTTATCAATCCTTGGCCTCCCATTGGTCTAAACAATCTTATCAATCTCAGTTTTCTGAAAATCAATCTATTAAGTCTTCAAATTTTGAAGATCAATTTATCAATCAACAACCTTTCAGGTTTCCTGATAATAGCCTTGAGATGGCCAGATCCATCTTCAAGAAGGACTTGCAGCTTCTTAGAAAGTCTAAGAAAACACAAGAGGACAGTTTTTATGAACGTGTCTGTTCTGCTATTCAATCTTCTCATAAAGAGATAGCCAAAAAAGACTCTTAAGACTAATAAGTCATTAGTCGACAAAACCAGGTCTCATCGATCTGATAAGAGTCTTAATCAATCCAAGACTAAAGATTCTTTAGTCGAAAAAGATATCTCCAGATCCCATACATCTGAGAATCTCAAAGATATCTCTCGTCTTAAGGAGAAACTTTTAGTCTCTGAAGATAAGACTGGATCTATACCTAGATCTAGATCTAAATCTGTTCACATGAGTGAAGAGATTCATTCTGTGAATCCTCAACCTAAATTAGGTAGTGAAACCATTAGGATTAATTCTGATAGTCTTGTTAAGACTAGCCAGTTAGAATCCTCCAGTTTACCTACTAATACTTTGCAATCTGAAGAACATATAGAAGAACTCTTAGAACTAGTCTTAATTCCCCAGGAACCTTCTATAGTTAAGACTCCAGTAGAAGCCTTAATAGGTTCTCAAGAGTTTTTAGTTTCTTCAACCAATTTTCGATTAGACAAAAACCCTAAGGATGTTCCCATAGAACTCCCTAGCGCCATTCAATTAGCATTACCTCCCTCTCCAACTCAGGATGATAGGTTATGTATCAATTGTCATGATTTTATCCCTATTAGGATAGAATCCAATTTTCAAAACATCAGTATGCTAGGTCAACCTTGGATAGGTCATCTTTGGTCCGATGCTAGTCAAATACCTCTTATCAATCTTAGGCTTGATCCTCTAGATCCTCTTTCGGTGGAAATAGAAGCCAACCTTAAGTTTGTTAACAAATCTAATCAATTAGGTTTAACCTGTGCTAGAAAGCCCAGACCCAAACCTAAGTCAAAATACAATTGCTACCCTCCTAGGCCCAAACCTCAGTATAGGAAGAAAGGTATTTCTGACCTTGAGGCCCAGTCCGTTAAGGAGAATAGTAATCAATCCAAGCCAAATAGTATCTGTCTAGATTGTGGAAAGTCTAATCACAAGACCAGGTACTGTTGGTTAGCCAAGAAAAACCTCAAACAATCTGTGATTAAGATTGATAATCTTATTCTTGAAAATTTTTGGGAAAAGGAATGTTTTTCTGAAAACCCTAATTTTCAACACAGTCAAAAGGTTTTTAGCCAAATTAGCCAAAATCAGGATTCGGATGAATCTTTCAATCAAATCAATTTTTTAGAACAAGAATCTGAGAATACCAATTTAATTGATATTCAAAATCTTCGTTCTAAAGTCAAAACTTTAAAATCTGAATTAGAGGTTTTAAAGCAATCATCCAATCTGCAGAATGATCATAGTTCTTCTGAAAATTAACAATATTAATAAGATTCAAAAGTTCTATATCAATATCAAGATAATCATAAGTGATTTTATTCTTGAAACACCGGCTCTTTTTGATACTGGTGCTGATTCAAATTGTATTTTGGAAGGGTTAATTCCTACCAAATACTTTGAGAACAGCTCAGTACAGCCAGTGGCTCCAAGCTTAAGATTAATTATAAATTATCTTCTGCTTCAATTGCCAATCAAACCCTTAGGATTGATACGTCTTTCTTATTGAGTAAAAATTTAAAGAGTAAAGTAATTCTTGGTACTCCATTTATCAGATTACTTTTCCCTTTTCAAACTACTGATGATGGTATTATTACTCAACATCTGGGTAAGCCAATTGTTTTCAAATTTTTGAAAAAACCCATCACCACAATTATCAATCCAATCTCTTTCAAAAAGAATCAAATAGATTTTCTTAAAGAAGAAATTTCTTTTAAATCTATTGGTTATCAATTACAACAATCTGATGTTCATGGAAAGATTAATAATCTTTTGAACCAGATTCATAATTTAATCAATTATGAGCAGTTAAGCTATGGACAGCTTATTGCCATAATCCAAAGAGTTGCACTCAAGATTTGTCGGGACGACAAAGTGCAACAGCAATTTCCAAAGAGAAGGCCCAAGCCCGTAAGGAGTTAGAACCTTCTGTGAACAATTTGGGTTGCCCTGTGCTAAGAAGCCCAGTAGCAAGCCCAAAGCCAAACATGGTCCTCCCAGACCTCAATTCTACAATCGGAGCTTTAGGAAACCTAAACCTAAGCCCAAAACCCAACCGGATAATGAGAATAGGGAATCTCATCAATCCAAAGCCAAAATTGTCTGCTACAAGTGTGGAAAACCAGGCCACATTAGTAGATACTGTAGGCTAGGGCAACGGATTAAGGCCCTTAACCTCAGTCAAGACATTGAGGACAAAATTAACAGTTTGATAATTGAGATCTCTCAATCTGAGGATTCTTCTGATTATGAAGACTCCCATCAATCCTTCAATCATGATTAGGACGATGATCTTACAGAATCATCTAGCCAGATCAATGTTCTCACTAAGGAGCAGGAGCTTCTTTTTGATATCATTGAATCCATTCCTGACCATCAAGACAAGGTCAAGTACCTTGAGAAACTTAGGACTACCTTCATGGCCAAAACCCCCAGGAACCCTTTAGTTTTAAAACAAATTCAAAATCAACATCAAATGATGTTTGAAAACTGGTTAGAAGATAAGCCAACTTTTGAATCAGGTCAATCGGAAGCTTCGTCTTCCAAAACTATTTCTATAGAAGCTGATGCTTCTATTCAAACAAACAAGGTTGACAATTTTATTGGCTTAACCAACCTTGTCAAAATAAAAATGTTTTTTATAAACATCAAACTGGTTATTAAGGATTTTACCCTTGATACCACAACACTCTTTGACACAGGTGCTGATTTCAATTGTATCTTAGATGGGTTAATTCCCACTAAGTATCTTGAATTTACTTCAGAACGGTTAAGCACTGCTAATGGTTCTGAATTAAAAGTCAAATATAAGGTTTCCTCTGCAATCGTTCAAAACCAGGATTTTAAGGTCGAAACCACCTTCCTACTGGTAAACAATTTAAAGAACGGAGTGATTTTAGGAACTCCGTTCATAAAATTACTTTCTCCTTTAACAATCACTAATGAAGGTATTATTACCCAACATGAGAATCAATCGGTGATTTTCAAATTTTTGGAAATACCAAATTTCACAAATTGTGCAATCTGTTATACTAACCCTATAAGAAAGAATTCAGTTTCTGTTTTGTAGGGTCAAGATTCAATCATGGAGTTTGAACATTTTCAACTCCCAATTCATCATCGAAGGAAATTTATTCCCTTGTCAGGTATAAACCTCGATGAAACTCAACAATGTCTGATGGATAATCTTTGGATATCCTCTGACTTAAAAGATAGACTCAATTGCATGAATGCTCTTGCAGTTTATTTTTCATCAATGAATTTTCATTTTCAAAATCAAAAGGGATCAAAATGTTTTCCTGATCCGCGATTTAAAAATGAATTTCAATCTTCCAAACTCAAGGATAAGATCATTGATCTTCCTGAGGGAAATAAAGCCAATTTCAAAGGTCAGGATGAGTGTGAGAGTTCCGAGAGAATTCAAACACAAACCTACAATCAAACACTGTCCTTGAAAGATGAGTGTTTAACTAAAGCCAATCATGAAGATATGAAGAAGAAGTTTGTTCTGCAGACCTCTTTAATTATCGAACAATTAACTAATCATATGGATTTTGGAATTAATTACTTAATTCAAAGAAAACTATATGATTCAATCTTTCAATCTTATGTTCGTGCTCAGGAATGCCTCTGGGAAATTTCTGTAGGGAACATTCAAGCTCAAGGAATTCATACTTGTCAGCCCATGGCTTACTTCAGTTTTCCTTTCAATCATCCAGAAGACGGTGAAGACATTCAACATCCTTTTACTGGAATTTTGAAGGCTAGAATAAGTCTTCCATTTTATAAGCCAATTCAATTCAAAGAAAAAGAATATACTATCTGGACATGGCTTGAACTGGGTATGTTAGATTCTTTTTGGACTAATGACTCTTCTGAATTAGTTTTTGGTCCGCAAAAATTATATCTGCTTGCAGCAGCAATCATCTCAAGAAAGGGAAGAGTTACTTTCAGAGTAAAGTCATCTCTGCCAACCAGCAATAGGTTATATGTGGTTCCTGCAAGACACCACTTTATAGCTAGTACTGCTGTGTTCAATCCCTTTATCAACTGGCCAGTTCAATCAAAGGAGTTCATCAAATCTTTCTGGTTAAGACATGAGCTTATCAGACAGGAATTCCTTCCTCCAACTGGGTGGTTCAATCTCAAAAAGGTAGGAGAAACATCTACCTACAATCTTTGGGCAGTTCCAGGGTGTCTTCAGACAAAGATATCAATGCCCTTTTTCAACAATTACTCTTCAATGTTTGAAGAACTCAACAGTGAAGATCAATCTGAAGGAGTCTCATAGAAAGATGTCGACCTTGACGACGTCGAGCTCCACAATTTAGAGAACAGGATGGAACCCTAAGATTCCCTTCTTTTCTCTGCAATCTACGCCAAGTGCTCCAAACAGGAAAAGCAAAAGGCATCTGCAACTGCCACTGACATCCTGTCCAGCACTCAATTGGTCTGTTGGCCACAAACAATTATTTCGAATAGTTTAATTTCTCAATCTATATAAGCGGTGTTTAGGTTCAGTGTTGGACACCTTGGCTTCGGCCAAAACACTTTGCTTAGCTTCTCCGCTTCAAAGTTTAGAGAGAGTTCAGAGAGAGGTTTCCCTCTTCCCTCCTCCCTCAGCTATGTTTTTGCTTTCTGTAATTTAAATTTTAATAAATAAAAGCATGTCCGATTCTGCTTTTACTTTCTGTTGTTAATACCGCCTTCATGGCAGGTGCTTTATTTTGATTTACATTTGCATCTCATGTTTTAATTTCTGTTTTTACTCTTTTCTTTTGTTCTTTAAGTTCATACTTCTGGATTAAGTCCCAGGAACTTATGTTATGCTGAGTCTGTCTTGGCCCTACTTTCCATTTCTTTAAAGATCCGCTCTTAAGTCTGCTTCCGACCCCCTCTTGGTATCAGAGCCTGATGGGGAAGTAGGAGAGTGTTATTAAACTTGAACTGTTTTTATGCATCTAACATACTTTCTATGTTTAATCATTCTAAAGTGCGGTGGGAAGATGTTATTCTGGCATTAGAATACTTCGTTACTCTTCTAATTAACTATCTATGATTAACCATGAAAGAGTTCATCACTGTAGCTATTTATGTTCAATATATCAGGTTATTATTATTATTAAATTTTAGTCTCTTGTTAGGTAGTATGGATCTGATTCAAGTGTGATTGCGTGCCTTTGCAAGACTGGAACGTTTTGTTGCTTCTAAAAAGTCTTTATTTATTACTTTTGGAAAATAAATAAAATATTATGTTAAGGTCTTGATGCATCATTTCAACTTTTGACTTATTCGACCTATATTTGAAAGCTTGCTCATCACTACGAATCTTTTAATCTGGAATCATTACATCTTACTTTAGTCCCATCAGTATGATGAAGGAGTAATAGGAAGAGCATTAAGTCCCGACGGATGTGGCAGTAAGTCTCAGGATGATTACTCTGACAAAATACTTTTGGAACGCCTTTTGATGTAATGAAAGGCCAACTTTAATCACATGGGTTTGCTTTTGAATACCTGACAGGTTGGATACGTTTAAATTTTGTTAAGATGTAACCTTGACTAATATATATTTATTGACCACTTTTTAAATTCAAAGAATTTCTATCTCTTCAAAAGTTTTTAATACAGTTGCAAGGTTGAGGTAATCATACTTAATGGATTTATATTCAACTAACTCGATTGATCTTTTGTTTTTTATAAAAACCAATCTGATATAGTAGCATTTGTAGCTTATGTCTGAACATGTTATCTGGTTATTTCATATTATAGTCGTTTAGTCTATAACTAATTATTCTTCCTTAATAACCATTGTCCCTCTATATCAAATAAGTATGATTAAATCCTGTTAAAGTATTTTAGTGTATAATTTGGTAGTTCTTGTTTAATATCCTATTGTCCTAACAAACCAGGTGATGGCGATGGTACTTATGGGTTAGGAAGACTTGTTTTATTCTGAGTTTTCATTTTCTGTTATCATGTTTAGATCTCTTTCCTCCCGTTTTTCTCCTAACAAGTCTTCTTCCTCCTCTTCGTCCTCCTCTCTTTCTAATCAAAATGATTTTTTAAACTTTTCCAAAAAAGTCTTCAAAGATGAGATCCGCTTTGAAGATCTCAATCAACATCTTGATAACTGGGATATTCCCAAAATCAAAGATGAAGACCTTTACAAATCTAGTAAAGACTTCAAACTAAAAAGCCTTTGGCAAAATCAATCTGACTTCGTCATTAGAACCGTCGAAGAAAAATACAAAATCCAAACTGAAGACGAAGAAATCTATCTTCTCTCTGAAAAAACTATGAAAAACCACAAAGCAAGGGGATATAGTTATCTTCATATTGGTAGCGTCCAGATCGGTATGAAACCCCTAACAAAAGAATCCCTTGACACGGCAGTTCTTTTTTGCCTAAGAGACAAAAGACATAACCAATTTGAAGCATCTCTTCTTGGAACTGTTGAGTCTAGTCTGTGTCGTGGACCAATCTTTTTCAATTGTTTTCCTGACCTTACCGTCAGTCTTAATGACAAAAATATTCTTGATGTCTTGTTCTTGAACATTAAGATACATGGGTATGATATGAAGGAAGGATCTATACCCATTGCTCTTATTTACAGAATTCAGTATAAAGTTATGAATTCTATAATTTCCAATTTCCTCAAAACCAATTGTGAAAAACGTGGAGAAACTACTTTGTTTCTTACAGACAATTCCAAAGCTAATGTTGCTGTCCCCAAAACCATTCAGTGGAACGAAGTTACTCTCCCTGAAAAATGGACTTTGGAAAAGGCCACCCCAGCTACTCCCAAAATCACACCCAATTTCCAAAGTATCTTACAACATCCAACGGGTCATGTTGATTTAGTTTTTGATAGAAGAAGCAGTTTTTCTCTATCTAGGTCTATTAGATCTAATGATGATTTTCAATCTGCCTTTTCTAGGAGATCCTTTTCGACCTCCAGATCAATTCCTAGATCCATTACTAGGTCCGAACCTGACCTCTCCCATGATGGTTCTACAATTCATTTACAGGGATTTGAAGCAACAACCCCTGTTAAAAATGCTTATCAAAGGGATGAAGATGCCCAAACTATCCCATCCCCTACTTACTCTTCTCTCAACCCAGCGTATGAGATAAATACAATCTCCAAATTAGCCCATGACTTTGTTCCGGACAGAAATCTTATTCAAAAAGAATTCTTTTCTAAGGAATGGGAACCACACAGGAAATGGTTCTTTGAAAATATTCGCGGAATCAAACGTCAACAAATGCAAGATAAGTTTTATGAATTTCTTGAAAAAATTCAATACAATCTTCCATTCTTTTATTGGTTCAATGGTATTGCCATTAAAAATAATATGGATTATCCTTTCAAAGATCTTTCCTTAAATCAAAAATCCCTTGAGGTTATCAAAAGATGGCACCTTGGTGACGGTCAAGAAGTTCAATCTGAACTACCTCCCAAAACCTCCTTTACTCTCACCAGTAAGGATTCTCCCACAACTGTCATTGCTGCCCCTTTCAATTCTAGATCTGAAACTGATCCAATTTCTCCTAAGGATATTAAAACCCTTATGGAACAATCCAATTACACCAATCGCTATCTTCAAACCCTAGGAGATAAGGTCCTTGAGCAAAATGCTCCTCCTTTGGTTAATGATATGCCTGTTCAAATTGAAAAACCTTTGTTTAAACCTTACCAAATTTCTAACAATGGCAAAAAGGCTCTCCGACTTTCTGGACCTAAGGCCCAAATCAAAAGAGAAGTTGAGGATGTTCACGCTGAATTCCTCACAAAAATTAACAAACAAATCGAACTTTGCAAGGCCATCCCTGATTCCCCTGAGTTGGAAACTCCCATACCTCACAGGAATCCCAAGAATAAAAATACTATCAATGTTATTGGCCAGTCCTCTTCCTCCTCCATTTGTCCCTCTGAAGAAGATTCTGACATTAACATCAATCCTGTTATTACGGGTCCCAATTGGAAAAATCCTACCAAACTTTATTATCCTAGAGCTACTGCTCCAGATCTTCTTTTAGAAGAAAAGGATTCTGGTTCCAATTTTAAAAGCTTTAGTGCTAACAACGTCTATGAATGGAACATAGATGGAGAAAATGAGTATGTTATTACCAAAATACCCCAAAATATGACTATGGTTGCCACTGCCTATGAAACTACTAACGATTTTCCGGAATCTATGATTATGGAGATTCTTGTTGCAGGATTCTGTGGCCAGCTCAAAGGATGGTGGGATAATTACCTATCAGATCAACAAAGATACTCAATTCTTAGTGCCATTAAGACTGAACCTAATGGTACCCCCATTGTTGAAAACGGTGTTACTTTACCTGATGCCGTCAATACTTTAATTTTTACCATAGCCCAACATTTCATAGGAGATCCCTCTGTTATCAAGGATAGATCTGTGAGCTATTAGCCAATCTTAGGTGTAAAACCTTAGGTGACTTTAGGTGGTATAAAGATACTTTCCTAACTAGGGTTTATACCAGAGAAGACAGTTAGCAAGCATTCTGGAAAGAAAAATTCTTAGCTGGTCTTCCCAAATCTCTAGGTGATAAGGTTAGAGACAAACTTAGAAGCCAAAACCCCAAATCTCCAATTTGTTATGATCATTCAAAGGGTTGCCCTCAAAATTTGTCAAGATGACAGAATACAACAACAATTAGCAAAAGAGAAAGCCCAGACTTGTAAGGAGTTAGGAACCTTTTGCGAGCAGTTTGGTCTTCCTTGTAGTAAGAAGCCTAAAACCAAACCCAAACCAAAGTCCGGACCACCGCGGCCCCAATACTATAAGAACAATCGTTCTAAACCAAAACCTCCTGTGGAGAAAATTGAACCCCATGATAAAACCAAAATTATCTGCTATAAGTGTGGCAAGCCTGGCCATATTAGTAAATATTGTAGGATCAGCAAAAATATTAGCTCTCTTGTCCTACATAAGGATATCAGAGACAAGATCAATAGTCTTTTGAATGATTCATCCAGTGATGATGACTCTGATTATTCTTCTGAAAACCAAAATCAAATCCAAAATGATGATTTTCCAGAATCATCAGTCAACGTTTTGACCAAAGACAAAGATCTTCTCTTTGAAGTTATTAATGCCATTTCTGATCCTCAAGAAAGAGCCAAATATCTTGAAAAACTCAAAACTACTCTGGTTACCAAGCCTCCTAAAAATCCCTTAGTAACCAACAAATTCAGCCTCAAAGATACTCTTAGAAGACTCGAGAATAGTGATAACATGCTTGTCACTATCCCTGATTTACAATCTGAAATCAACTTCCTTAAAACAAAACTTTATGATTTGAAGCAAAATTTCCAAAATCTCCAAGAACAATTAGATTGCCAAAACAGCAAAACCCAAGACCTTGGCATCCCTTCTTCTTCTAAAAATGATCTCCTTGATCTTGAGTTTCTTGGGTATACCAAATTTATTGATAAATTTTATATCAATATCAAAATTATTATCAAAGATTTTATTCTTGAAACTATGGCTCTTTTTGATACTGGAGCTGATTCAAATTGCATTTTGGAAGAACTTATCCCTCCAGAATATTTTGAAAAAACAACAGAAAGGCTTAGCACAGCTAGTGGTTCTGTTCTGAAAATCAATTCCAAAATATCTTCAGCTATTATTGAAAACCAAAACTTGAGGGTTAACACCTCTTTCCTTTTGGTAAAAAATTTAAAAAACAAAGTCATCTTGGGAACCCCTTTTATCAAATTACTTTTTCTTTTCAAATTACTGATGAAGGTATTATTACCCAATACCAGGATCAATCGATTATTTTCAAATTTTTGAAAATACCAATCTTACCAAATATTTCTATTAACCCTGTTAACCATTGTGATCCTCTCAAAGAAGATCAAGATTCTGATTTGCAGGTATCAATTATGGAATTTAATAATATTAAACTTCCAATGTTCTCTGAGAAGCAGTTCTATCCACTGCCAAAAACTGAGTTAGACCAAACTCAGCAATGTCTTATTGATAATCTTTGGTTATCAACAGACTTAAAAGAAAAGCTCAATTGCATAAATGCTCTTGCAGCTTATTTTACAAAATTAAATTTGGATTTCCAAAAAACAAAATTGTTTTATGAAATTAAATTTCATAAGCTCAAACTCAAGGATAAGATCACCGATCTACCTGAGGAAAATAAAGCCAATTTCAAAGGTAAGGATGAGTGTGAGAGTTCCGAGAGAATTCAAAAACAAACCTACAATCAAACACTATCCCTGAGGTTATCAAAAGATGGCACCTTGGTGACGGTCAAATATGTATCTTTAGCAGATCAATCTTTCGCAATATTTTTTTTTAAGAAATCAGAACTCAAAGATAAGAGTAGAGAAACCTGGGATTCTTTTGAATCAAGGTCGAAACCTTGCCCTGATTACCAAATGATGACCTCTTTGTTGTAAAAATTGGCCATTTACTTGATTTTCAATATAGAATCTGGTTATGACTTATGTTTTTGTATTTTTGAGTAAGTGAAGAAGATGGATGAATAGGGGCAGGGGTGCCACCTTAGTCTAATCCAAGACAAGGATAAGCCTATGAATGTGAGGATCACCACAAGAAGAGAGTTTCTTGATAAGATCGAATAAGCTGGTCCAATCCAGAACCAAAGAGTATGAACTCAATTACACAAGTGTAACTTTTTTTGCTGAAATCTTTGTTGCAATTTTATTGAGACTTGCACTCCCTATATGTAATGAGGGATGCTCTTGCAGTTACAAAAAAAAAAAAAGACAAAGTCTTTGCCATTCTAGGGTTACAAGGAATCCTAGGCTAACATAACTAGTGTAATAAAAGAAAATTACAAACAAAATATTTGTTGTTGTCTCATAGTCTAAGTGGCGCAAATGAAAGGTAAGGAGGCAGCTCCACATTTGTTGATTGCTCTTCATGACTAGGAAGGTTTCACAACCACACATTGAATGCAATTAAATGGGTGGCTGTTACGCTTTTATTGTGCTGTTGGAGCATTTATCTCTTTGTCTTGTGTAACTCCTCTTCGCCTTGATTGCTCTGAATTTCTTTGTCTTTCTTTGGCAGCAAGATTATTGACTCATTCAAACTACACAAAGAGTTGTTGAGAGGTGTGGGACCCCCTACTCTTTGCGCCACACAGCCACTTGAAGTGGATTAAACGCACAAAAAGAAATTAAATAACTTAGTGCCTTGGTCCCAAATAAATCAATTGGTCATTTGCACTTTTATTCAATTAAAATAAAATAACTTGGCTGCCTTTGTTATGCAAGTTGTGCCTCCTCCATGGCTTGTATGACAAGCATGGTTTTTGGTGCAATTACATCTTTGCCTTTGTTTGCCATTGTCTTAGTCATGAATTGGACTAAGCTTTCTTGGACCCTCCTTGACATTGCCCTAGTCATTGATCCTCCTATGCTTTGAATGGCTTCTTGGTGCTTCTTGTCCTCATCAGGAATCCAGAGCCAAGTACTCGTATGATCCGCCCAATACATTGGGATAGCTTTGGTGCAACATTAGATCCTTGTTTTAAGACTGAAGTTGTTACCTAGATTCTGAGAGATGGAATCAAGGCTAAGTTTTGAGCGATGCCTATGCCAGCCCTATTGGCATGGGTGCACTCCTCGCGCGCGCAATGATTTTCATATGCACTAAGCATAACATACTAACGCATCTGTATGTTAATCTGAACTGATTTGATTTACTAAATTGATGGTAACTTAGTATACGATTATTATACTACATGCTTGTTGTATATTATTGCATTAAGTGAGTCGCATGTTTGTTTCTTCAAAATAGGTCTAATAAAAATTCTATTTTGAATATAACAAGCTGTGTTTACTGCTTCTGCCCAAAAATGTTTTGCAATGTTAGCCTCATTGATCATGGTCCTGGCCATTTCTTGGAGGGACCTATTCTTCCTTTCTACAACACCATTTTGTTGAGGTGTTCTAGGAGAGGAGAAATTGTGGGAGATGCCATTATCATCACAAAATTTTTGAAAGCTTTCATTTTCAAATTCTCCCCCATGATCACTTGAAATAGAAGAAATACAAATTCCTTTTTCATTTTGAACTGTTTTACAGAATACCGTAAATACCTTGTATGACTCATCTTTGTGAGCAAGGAATCTAACCCATGTCGATCTAGTAAAATCATCAACAATGACTAATACAAATTTCTTTCCAGTTAACCTTGTTGGACCAAAAAGATCAAGATGCAAAAGCTCAAGTGGTCTAGAGGTTGAAACAACATTTTTTGAATGAAAAGAAGTTTTAACTTGTTTTCCTCTTTGACATGCCTCACAGAGAGCATCGGATTGATACTTAAGATTTGGTAAGCCTCTGACAAGACTGTGCTTGTTTAATTTTGAGATTAATCTCAAATTGGCATGACCCAATCTCTTGTGCCAAATCCATTATTCTTCGTCAACAAACATGAGACACTTGACATCTTGTTTTGCAAGTCCAGAGAGATCAATTTTGTAAATATTTTGTTTCCTCTTAGCAGTAAAGAAAATAGAGCTGTCTTTCTTGCTTTTTACTAGACATTCAGTTCTTTAAAGATGACTTCATAACCATTGTCACATAATTGACTTATGCTCAATAAGTTATGTTTAAGTCCTTCAACATACAGTACATTATCATTAGAGGAAAGAGAGCCTTTACCAATGCGACCAATTCCAACTATTTTACCTTTCTGATTTCCTCCGAAACCAACGAATCCAGCTTCTTTAGGCCTTAGTTCTTTAAACATATGCTTTTCTCCCGTCATGTGACGCGAGCATCCACTGTCTAAGTACCAAGATAGGTGTGTTGACTTTGTTGCTAAGCATGTCTGCAATATAGACTATTTTATCTTTAGGTACCCATATCTTTTTGGGTCCTTTCTTGTTAGTTCTTGAAGGAAGCTTATCCTTCACAGTTTTAAAAACAGTACATGCACTTTTCAAATGACCAGGTTTATTGCAGTATGTACAATGCAAGCATTTACTATGATTATTGGATTTATCGATCTTTGAATCATTTTCTAAAAGAGGTTCATCTGATATATAACCAAGACCATGAGTTGTCGTTTTACTGACGCCCCAAATCATTGAAGCTTGCTTGCTTTGAGTTATACTCTCTGCAAGAAACTTTTGAAATGCATATTCATAATCATTTGATTTGCATTTAGGATTGCCTGTAACTTTAGAGCTTTCGACAGAGCTCTCGACCGGTTGCTTGTTAGCGACCGACGGTTATCCATCAGATGCTGATTTTCAGTTTTCAGCCTCTGGTTCTCTTTATTGAGTACAGATTTTTCTTTGTTTAAAGCTTGAAAGTCTTGTGATGATTTTGAAAATTTCTTTTTCAAATTCTTATACTCAACAGAGAGAGTGGCAGAGTCCTTAAGAAGATCATCGAATGCAAGTTGAAGTTCAGAGTAGAAATCATATACTATTACCTCTTCAACTTGTTCTTCTGACTCAAGGTCAGTGTCTGCCATGAGAGCGAGATTTGCTTCTACTTCATTATCTTCCTCAGATGAGGATAAGTCTAGATCTTCCCATGTAGCCATGAGGCCCTTCTTCTTTTTCTTGAAAGAACTTCTTGTGTGCTTCTCCTTAAGATTAGGACATTCAGACTTGAAATGTCCAGGCTTTTTACATTCATAGCAAATGACTTGAGCTTTGTCCTTGTCCTTACTTTCCTTCTTGTCCTTAGTATCTTTCTTCTGAAACTTCCTCCTGAAGTTTCTCTTCTTCCACATTCTTTGTATCTTCTTGGATATAAATGTAACGACCCGTTTCCGGACCGCTACCGAGCTCAATATACCGAGCTCGAGTTACCGAGCTCAACACACCAAGCTCAACATAAACCTATATGAGATGTGTTTTAAAAACAAAACTCTTGTGCCTTTTAAAAATACGATATATATTTTTTTATAAAACCAACTGGTCACATCGAGTAATTCTGACTTTTCCAAAACATGGTGCAACTAAGACACAAGACTTAAATTTAATAAACATACATGCATAACATACATATATATATCATCCGAAATAATAATGTATACAAAATACAGAGAGCAAATGTGCAAAGAAAATACACCCATGTAATGCAGCGACTTGAAAAGAGCAATCATACCCTGGGGTACTTCTCCGCAGACTCACGTTGTGCTCCAAAAGTAAGACCACCAACACCTCAGAAAGCAACAAAACAACATCGCCAAACTGTCACGACCTCGAACACAAAAGAAAACTAAGTACAAATTCCTCAAAAACAAACATCCAACAAACAACAATCACGGCGATGTGAGGTCGCCACTCGGGTCTCGCCGAGCTCCTCCTCGTGCATCGCTTCATCGCCGAGTTACCTCGCTCGACATCGCCTGGGTAGTCATGGATTGAAGGCACCACGGGAAAGGGTCAACTTTCTCGACAATTCAAGATAAGCTCGACATAAATGATATAAGCAAACAACAATAATATATCTCAATCACCACACGTGACTCGACCATCTCACTCTAGACTCGACACAACTCTTATTCCGGAATATCGTCAGCAGGTCCATCCCCAAACTGACCGAATAGGTAACGCAGTCCAACTCAAATCGATACCATGCATTAATCAAGGGTCCAACTCCCAAATCGATAATGCGGCGCTACCAATCCACCATAAACAAAAGTGGACCTAGCACCTCGATTATGGGTCCGGCCAAAAACGCCATACGACTCCCTAGCTCTCTCACTGATGATTAGCTCGCATGTCAAAGAGTAACACAACTTACTTGATCACATATCAAATAAAGAGAGCGCTAACATGGAGAAACGCAATCTGACAATTACAATAAAACATTCTCGCATGAAGAAACGCACCGGCAAATAATACACCATTCACAACATATATTCAATCACATATCAAATACATGCAAAACTCAATCATATTACAACATTCCAATCTCGACACCAATCAAGGAGTCCATACATAAATATAACAATAAAATAAAGTCTTAAAGATATCTAGAAGTTGCCCTTACCGAACTCCGTTAATGCCGCCGACAACGACTTCGACACAAATTGTCTTCAAATGAGCTCGACAACGACTTCTCTTACTCGATCCCGACATTCGCCGTCTTCAACGAGCTCGACAGCGATCTTGACACGCATCGCCCTCAATCGACTTTCGACACGCACGCTTTCTCGCGACCGACACGCAGCAGCTTCGATCCGATCCCATCGCTTCCACGCCCTTGGATTCGTATTACACCTTGATCTCGAAATCACTCGATCTCGGGAATCGGACTTCCTAAAACAAACATAACTCGATCGATCCATGGGTTCCAATACATCTAGCTCTCATCCCAAACTTAACTACAACCCTTAAAATATAATACTCAAGAATCAATATATTTTTCCTCTAACACAGTTAGGGATTTTGATCAAAAGTTCATGAAAAAGTTATCTGATGCTTCAACAGATAGATCGACAACAACATCAACCAGAAGCAACAAACGAAAAACAAGAAATCGAAACAAGCGAAAATGGGGTTTCGAGCGCTGCCGATTGCAGAAATCAGAGAAAGAAATTTGTTTTACAAGCCCAATTAATCGGTTAGAAAGATAGGTAATATTGTGAAGAAGAAAACCATCAATTTGACATGATTTGGAAGCATAAAACTGGCTAAAAATGGAAGAAGAAATAGCGCTAAACAAAGAGTACGTATGAAAAAGAAAATCATTTCTTCATACTCGATAATGGTGATCGAAAGCAAAGTAGATATGTCGGTAAGAAGATGATGATGAACAAGATTGATGAAGAAAGCTTAGGCAGACCGATGGAACTCACGGTTTGGCCGTCGATGGAAGTTTTTGAAGAAAACAACTAAACACGAGCGTAAGGAAGGAAGAAGAAAGAAAGAAGAAGAGAAAGAATGAGTGTTCGAGGAAAACCGATCGTGAATACTGAAGCGGCATAATCGTGAATCCACTATAAGATGCCAATCCCATCAATCATCTACCCGCTTAATCGCTCCTCCTCATAATTACTCTCTACTCCGTCGGTCCAGCGGTCTAGACGTATGACGAGAACGGCCAAGCCGACAATATAATTATTACAAACAATATAATAATAGCGTACTGAATAACGCTCAAAGAACACGAGGTGTCATCTCGACACGATGTCGACAAGGGTGCTCGTGCAAGCCAGACAAGGCTCTAACACGAGTCGTGAACACGCCTCCTCGGCTCAGACGCGATTTCATCAACTCGACACCGACCTCCTCACGGCAGCTAGTGCATCGGTCTCATCACTTCGACAAATGATCTCTGCGAAACGATCTTGGCATCGGATCTCGGACACAAGGTCTTGGTCGAGGTCTCGATGACGTCGATCCTAATACGATGTCGATCTCGCCTCGGTGTTACAATCTCTCCTCTAAAAAATTTCGTCCTCGAATTGCAAATAAGATTCTTACTCGTAAAAGTTCAGAATCGAGTCTTCATCTTCTCCTCCAGCTCCCAAGTCGCATCTCCCGCCTTCCGATCCCACACAACCTTGTGACAAGTCGGATCTCTTTGTTCCGCAATCGTTGTTTTCTCCGATCAACGCATCCTCGCCGGTAACGCTCAAAAGATAGGTCGCCCTTCGCTTGAATCACATCCGGTTCGATGACATGAGGAGAGGCCTAAACATACTTCCGCAATTGTGAGGCGTGGAAGACGCCGTGGATGTTCGATAAGAATGGTGGTAAGGCAATCCGATATGCCCTTTGGACCAATACGACGTAAGAACTGGTAAGGTCCAATGAATTTGGGGTAAGTTTCTTGATTTGATCGCTCGACCAACTCCAGAAGGTGGGGTGACTCAAGAAATACATGTTCTCTCCTCAAACTCGAGTGGTCGACGTCAGTTGGTCCGCATAACTCTTGCGACTTTGAGATGTTCGTGATCCGATCTCTGATCAAACGGATCTTCCTGTTCCGCTGGATCATATCCGGTCCTACGATAGTTCGCTCGCCTGGTACCAACAAAGAGGGCGTCGACATTTCCGCCCATACGCTCTTCAAAGGTGCCATTCCAATACTCGTGATGGAAACTGTTATTGTAGGTGAACTCCACCAATGGTAAGACGCCGTCCCAACTTCCTGATCTAACGTACAAGCTCGCGAACAAATCTTTGCGATTGGATCGTTTCTCTCGGCCGACCGTGGCTACCGTGGATGATATGTCGAGCTAAGCTCGAGCTCTGGTTCCCATCGCTTCCTGCAATTCCCTCCAAAATGAGACGTGAACTTCGGATCTCGGTCCGACACGATCGAAGAGGGTATTCCATGAAGTCGTACTATCTCCTCGTAGATCTCGGCCGACTTTCCACGCTTGTATGTCGATCTCACCGGGCAAGAATGAGCAGACGGTCAATCGGCCGACGATCACCCAAATCGAATCATTCTTCTTCAAGCGTCTTCGCAAACCTACAACGAAATCCATGGAAATACTGTCCCATTTCCATACCGCACGTGCGTTTATCAGAGCATTCCCGCAGTCTGGTGCTCCACCTTCGCTTCGACACGCCAAACACGAGCTACGACTCGGCCACTTGCTTCTTCATTCCGGACCACCAAAAATGCTTCTTCAAGTCTTGATACATCTTCGTAACTCCGGGATGAATACTAAAGCGTTTTATGCGCGCCTGGTCGAATCAACTTTCACCTGATATCGCTAGTAATGCACACTCCTGGCCATTGCACCTCAAGATGCCCGTCCTCCGACCAAATTTCGTCGCCTTGCGCTTATCAACTGAATCTTCTTTTGCGCATTAAGTCATGAACTGGCGGTCTCTGATCTCGCCCAACAATTTGTTAGAGATGGTAAGCATACAAATCTCGGCTTCCGGTTGAAACTTCGACACTCAACTTCAAATCTCGGAACTTCTCGAGCATCTTCAACTCTTGATCATTATCGCCGAGGTTAAACGCTCTTCCTACTCAACGCATCCGCTACTACGTTAGCCTTACCGATGGTATTCCAACGTAAAGTCGTAGTCCTCGAGAAATTCGCCCATCTACGCTGACGCATGTTGAGTTCTTCTGGTCGACAGTACTTCAAGCTCTTGTGATCGGAAAACAGGCGAAGAGTGCTCCCGTGAAAGTGTGTCTCCATATCTTCAGCAAGAAAACCATCTGCCACCCAAGTCGGGAGTAGGGTAGTTCCTCTCGTGAATCTTGCCGCCTTTGAAGCATACGCGACCACTCCGATGTTGCATCAAGACGCATCCCAATCCCCTGGTGTGACGATCACAATACACCTCGAGCGCTCTTCAAGTCGAGGCAAAATCGACAGCAGCGCCGCCAAAAGCTCCTTCCGCTGAACTGCTCACACTCCTCGTCCAAGCAAAAGGTTGATCCTTCCTGCCGGTGCAAGAGGCGCGACAATCTTGAAACCTTCAATGAATCTTCGGTAATATCCCGCGTTTATTAAAACTCTGATCTCGGTAATCGCCTTTAGGTCGTTTGTTCCCACGCTAGCAATACTTCAATCTTAGTTGGATCCACATATCCCTTCTTTGGAAATCACGTGACCAAGAAAATTCACCTCTTCAAGCCAAAATTCACACTTCGACAGGTTGGCATAGAGTTGCTTATCTCGTAATATCTGCAAAGACTCGACATAAGTGTTCTGCGGTTCTTCTCGGTTCCTCGAGTAGATCAATATGTCGCCGATGAACACTACAACGAACTGATCCAAAAAGCGAATGGAAAATCTGTTCATGTAGTCCATAAACACACCGCGATGGCTTACTCCAAACGGCATCACCAAGTACTGGCGACCGGATCTAGTCCTCTGAAAGTTTGGCGACATCTTCCTCCTTCACGCCGAACCGATGGTAGCCTTCGACTTCAAGTCTATCTTGAAAAAGATCGCCAGCTCCACGAAGTTGATCCATCAAGTCGCCAATACGCGGGTAACGGATAACCGCGGTTCTTCACAGAACCTTGTTGAAGTTCGCGATAATCTACGCACGCCTTGATCATCGCTCCATCCTTCTTCTTAACTAACACCGAGCTCCCCACGGTTGACACGGCTTCGGCCATATGAATTGCCTTCACTCCAGTGTTCGATCCGGGACTTCAGTTCTTTCATCTCGGCAGGAGACATCCCCAGATGGCGCTTTGAAATCTGGCCTGTTCTCGGAATCAGTCGATGGAGAACCTCGACCTTCGCATCGGTGGTAACCCTGCACGCCTTCGAAAACGCGTCCTCAAAGTCACACACCACCGAACATTCTTCACGCCGACCACTGGAAAACTTCCGAACTAGCCAGATACATGTATTCCCTAGTTCCTTCTTTTCAAAGAAACTCCAATACGCTCAAGAAAGATAATCGAGACCTGCTGTCTGGAAAATTACGCTTTACGGCACACCCAAAAAAGACATGGTGGTATGACAACGATCCATCCCGAGGATAACATCTAAGCCCCCAAGAGGCAAACAAACCAAATTGACCACAAACTTTCTACTCAATAATCACTACACAATTAAGACATGCGTTGTTTGTGACTAAGGTTTTAGCAATTGGGTTGTAACTACTAATTTAAATCTGGTAAGCACACAATAAGTTCAAATGGTTCACACAATCGTAAGAAATAAAGGAATGGGTTGCACTAATCAAAGAGAACGGATAAGGATTTACCTCGATCTCACATTCACCTTGGATAAGATCTTCAGCTCGCTCGGCCTTCGCCACTCATGCAGAAAACTCGCCTTTAGCCACTTGACGCTTCCTTTGGCTTTTGCCGCAAGCATAGTCGGTTCAACTTTAGGTGTAGGACAATCCTTGGCAAAATGCCCTCGCTTTTGCCAGAGCACACCTTCCTCCTTGAAAGTACGCTTATTGGCGTAATGTCCCGCTTTCTTTCCACAACGAAACAAGTCACTCGACATCGGGTCTGCCCTCCGCTTCTGCATTACTGGGTCATGGACGATATTGTCCCTGTTGTCGCCTCCGAGGTGGTGCACGGCTTGCGTGCTTGTTTCTTCGCAGGCAAATCTCGCCCGCACTGGGGTCTCAGCGGTCCGCTTCTACGCCTTCTTCGTGGCTCACTCCTTCTACCTCGACACATCGATCAATCGGCCTTGAGGTTTTGATCCTCAACGACACTACCGACTTCAGATGTCGAATCTCAATCCCCGCTGGAATCTCTCACTTAACCATCTCTCGTCAACTCGATCACGAAATGGATCAAATACCTCGCTAACGATCAACTTGGCCGCATACTCTGGACAACTGCTGAGTTGCCGCTTCCGCAGCTTGAAGAAATTCTCGCCTCCCCTTCTCGCGGCAAGATCCGGAAGTACTTGTCCAAGAACCTTTCGATAAAAGCTCCCTGTGTCATCTCGCGATGTTCATAAAATGTTTGCTTCACTCCTCCACCAATACTCCGCTCTCTAGCGGTAAGTAGGTGGCATAGTCGACCTTCACGTTGTCCCGCAATGGAAGTTGCCTCAAGATCTTCTCGATCTCTTGCATCCAAAGATCAGCCTTTATCCTGATTTGGCTCACTGTGAGAACTTCTGGTGGATCATGCTTCAAGTCCGCTAATCCTCTCGCCAAAGATTTCGCTCGCTTCGTTGTTGCCGCCGCAAGTTCTGCCGAAAGTTAACGCCATTCTGTTGAGCCATCGCGTTAGCCTGTTGAGTTGCACCGATCGCTGAGGAGCCATGGCTGCCGCCATCCTGGCCATAGCTTGAATAGCCTGCTCCATGTCGACGTTCCTGGCTGCAGATGTCGATTCTACGAGGTGGCATTAGATTCCACAAAGTTCAAAACCTCGCAATCTCACAACAAGGATGTGTTAAAACACACCGCTTCAATCAAGAAACAGTTCAAACAATATTTCAAGCAATAAGGTTTCACTTAATCAAACAAAGAATCAACATAATACAACTAGGTACCCAACACACATAACCCGACACGATGACGGTCAAATCTCCTATGCACACTTCACGAACCGAATCAAGCCTGATACTAACAATGTAACGACTGCTTCGGGACCGCCATCGAGCTCGATATACCGAGCTCGAGTTCACCGAGCTCAACACACCAAGCTCAACATAAACCTATATGAGATGTGTTTTAAAAAACAAAACTCTTGTGCCTTTTAAAAATACGATATTTTTTTTTATAAAACCAACTCGTGCACATCGAGTAATTCTTTCAAACATGGTGCAACTAAGACACAAGACTTAAATTCTAATAAAACATACATGCATAACATACATATATATATCACTCGAAATAATAATGTATACAAAATACAGAGTAGCAAATGTGCAAAGAAAATACACCTAAGGTAATTGACTTCAAAAGAGCAATCATACCCTGGGGGTACTTTCCGGCAGACTCACGCAGGGCTCGCTCCAAAAGTAAGACCACCACCCTACCTCAGAACAAAACAACATCGCCAAATCGGGTCACGACCTCGAACACAAAAGAAAACGAAGTACGGTCCTCAAAAAACAAACATCCAACAAACAACAATCACGACAGATAGAGGTCGTCACTGGGTCCTCGTCGAGCTCCTCCTCGGCATCGCTTCATCGCCGAGTTACTGCGCCCTCGACATCGCCTGGGTAACCGTCATGGATTGAAGGCACCACGAGGCGGTCAACTTCCGACAATTCAAGATAAGCTCGACATAAATGATATAAGCAAACAGCAATAAATATATCTCAATCACCACACGTGACTCGACCATCTCACTCTAGACTCGACACAACCTTATTCCGGAATATCGCCAGCAGGTCCATCCCCAAACTGACGTAATAGGTAACCGGCAGGTCCAACCCCAACCCGATACCATGCATTAATCAGCCAGGTCCAACCCCAACCCGATAATGCACGCGACGCTAGCCAATCCACCATAAACAAAAAGGGGACCTAGCACCCTCGATTATCCGGGTCGGCTCAAAACGCCATACGACTCCCTAGCTCTCTCACTGATGATTAGCTCACGATGTCAAAGAGTAACACAACTTACTTTGATCACATATCAAATAAAGAGAGCATGCTTAACATGGAGAACTGTAATTCGACAATTAAGCACACAAAACATTCTCGCATGAAGAAACGCACTGACAAAGAATACATTCTACAACATATATTCAATCACATATCAAATACATGCAAAACTCAATCATATTACAACATTCCAATCTCGACACCAATCCAGGAGTCCATACATAAATATAACAATAAAAATAAAGTCTTAAAGATAACTAGAAGTTGCTCACCGAACTCCGTTAATGCCGCCGACAACGATTTCGACCACCGTCTTCAAATGAGCTCGACAACGACTTCTCTTACTCGATCTCGACACTACTGCCTTCAACGAGCTCGACAAACGACTTCGACACGCATCGGCCCTCAATCGACTCGACACGCACGCTTCTCGATCGACCTCGATACGCACGCTTCTCGATCCGGGATCCCACCGCTTCCACGGCCCTGATTCGCTTCCGCACACCTTGATTCGGAAATCACTCGATCTCGAATCGGACTTCCTAAAACAAACATAACTCGATCGATCCATGGGTTCCAATACATCTAGCTCTCATCCCAAACTTAACCACAACCCGTAAAAATATAATACTCAAGAATCAATATATTTTTCCTCTAACACAAAGTTAGGGATTTCATCAAAAGTTCATGAAAAAGCATCCTGATGCTTCAACAGATAGATCGACAACAACATCAACCGTAAGCAACAAACGAAAAACAAGAAATCGAAACAAACCGAAAATGGGGTTTTCGGGCACCAGAATGCGAGTAAATCGAGAGAAAGAAATTTGTTTACAAGCCCAATTAATCGTAAGTTAGAAAGATAGGTAATATTGTGAAGAAGAAAACCCATCAATTTGACATGATTTGGAAGCATAAAATCAAGCTAAAAATGGAAGAAGAAATAGCTAAACAAAGAGTAGTACGATGAAAAGAAAATCTGTTTCTTCATACTTCAATGGTGATCGAGCAAAGTAGATATGTCGAGAAGATGATGATGAACAAGATTGATGAAGAAAGCTTGTGCAGAATCTCGATGGAACTCACGGTTTCATTGGTCGAAGTTTTTGAAGAAAACAACTAAACACAGAGCGTACGGAAGGAAGAAGAAAGAAAGAAGAAAAGAGAAAGAATGAAGAGTCGAGGAAAACCGATCGTGAATACAAAATTTGAAGGGCATAATCGTAACTCCAGCTATAAGATGCCAATCCCATCAATCATCTACCCGCTTAATCGCTCCTCTCATAATTACTCTCTACTGGCTGGTCAACGGTCTAGACATGCGACGAGCGGTCAAGCTTAATATAATTATTACAAACAATATAATAATAAATACCGAATAACGCTCGAAAGAATACGAGGTGTCATCTCGACACGATGTCGACAAGCGGTGCTCGTGCAAGCGACAAGGCTCTAACACGCAGTTCGTGAACATGGCACTCCTCGGCTCTGTGCAGACGCGACTTTCATCAACTCGACACCCGACCTCCTCAAATTAGCAGTGCACGCGTGGTCTCATCACCGACAAATGATCTCGGCAAACGATCTTGGCACGGGATCTCGACACAAGGTCTTGGTCGAGGTCTCGATACGTCGTCCTAATACGATGTCGATCTCGTCCTCAGGTGTTACAATAAACGCGAGCTCATCTTCTGATGTGTCAACATCTCCTTCTGAAGCTTCATCTTCTGATTCTTCTTCTTCAGCCTAAAGGGCTTTGGAAGAACTAGCTTTATGTTGAGCGACTTTCAAAGCAATAGACTTGCCTTTTTTGACAGATTCATCTTCGTTTAGCTCAAGTTCATGAGCTTTCAACGAACTCATAAGATCTTTAAGTCGTAGGACATTTAGATCTTTTGCTTCTTGAATAGCAGTGACCTTGGGTCTCCACTGCTTAGTCAAGCTTCTTAAGATCTTTCTAACATGGTCAGGTCTCCACTGCTTAGCCTGTAACCCATGAACAAGTGTTTGGAATCTTCCAAACATAGTTTCAATACTTTCACCATCTTCCATTTTGAACAACTCGTATTGGCGAACCAACATGCTAGCTTTGGTTTCTCTTACTTGGGCAGAGCCTTCGTAAGATAAAACAGTGAGTCCCAGATTTCTTTGGCAGTATCAAATTTGCCGCATTTATCATATTCTTTTTCTGTCATAGCACAGATAAGAATGAATCTAGCTTTTTGATTGATTTGATATCTCTTTTTCTGCTCATCATTCCAATCTTCTCTGGCTATAGAAACACCACGAGGATTAGTGGGAGGAATGTAACCACTTTGAACTATATCCCACAACTCAAGTTGTTGTGTCTCAAAGAAATCTTTTATCTTATCTTTCCAGTAATCAAATTTTTCTCCATCGAATAAAGGAGGACGGTTCATATGACCACCTTCAGTAGACATGTTCACAGTATAGGATTTTTTTCTCTTAACACTGTTAAGTGCTCAACCAAGAAGCTGAGCTCTGGTACTAACTGAACGTAAACACAAGAAGGGGGGTTGAATTGTGTTAAAAACTTTTCGCAGACTTTACGTAAAAAACACTTCAACACAGATTTTTTTAAAATTGTTTGTATATCGGATGCAGAGAAATTAACCGGACGCAGAAAATAAACCGCTTATGAAAACTTGTTTTACTAAGCAAGGTAAAAATAAATGTAAAGCAGTAAAGGAAGAGACACAAAGATTTATACTAGTTCACCACCAACTGGTAGCTACGTCTAGTCCCTTCGTTCCTGAAGGATTTTTCACTATAATCAACTGATTACAATTTTCCTCAAGAGTATTCTACTGTCACAAACTTGACAATACTCTCAACTTCTCAAAACGACTCAGTGCAGTCGAGCCTTTGAGGAACAAAGCCTTAACTAGGCCAAATACAGTTTACAAATGAGATTATACTTTTGATTACAATCAAAATATCTCTCACAGAGAGGATGAAAAGATTAAGCTCAAAAACAGAATAGCTTTCTAAAAGAAAGTATAAGACGCTGAGTTCAGTTCTTTGTAGACCAGAAACTTGGCACGAAACTTGATTGCTCACTTGAGTAATGTTGCTTTCAGAATAAAGTTTCTTCACAGTTTTTGGCTAACTTCTTCAATGAATACCTGGGGGTATTTATAGGAGTCTTCAAGGGTATTACCGTTGCAGTAAAAAATAGCTCCTTTCTATTGAGTGAGGTAATTTGAAATGTAGTCCTTTCCTTCCTTTCCAGAGAATATCAGAATAGTACACATTACCGTTTTCGTACTATCTGCTATTTGCAATTGCTTTGTACGATTTTTTGTCTTATGCTAAATGTGTCATCTTTGCTTCCTCGTACATCAAAATGAGCGCATAAAATCAAATTCGAATTCTGTTCCAGAACAGTCTGAGGCTAAGAGCAAAAACGTGATCATCACGTGCTTCATTAAAGAGATCAGACGCTCGCTCAGAACAGAGGACGGACGCTCGCAGCAATTGAGTATTCCACGTGTCAAAGAGTAATAATCTCGGACGCTTGCTGTTAGCAAGACGCTGGAGTGAATTCGGATGCTGACACTAGTGGATTGTATTCAATACTTTTGTAAATATCTTCTTCTTCCTTGAATGTTTTGTACATATATATGAAGTTTTGATACCTGTACACTCAAAGATATGTTAGACGATAAATTGTTCTCTTGAAAAATACTTTGTTATCATCAAAATCAATGAGGGTCGAAACTTCTCAATCGTTTAGGTTCCAACAGAAGGCTTATGAGATTCTCAATCTAGATAGTGAGGATGAGGAGGAGGTTTCCCCTATGACTCCTGTAGTCCTGGTTTTGTTGGGGAGCTCTCCAACAAATGCCTGAATTTGTGACCAGCTATGAGGTGTCTTTCTTTTGTAGATGTCGGTTCTCGTGGCACATGCAGATGACCTCTAATAATCTTTTTCGAGTAATCTACTATAGGAGTGTGATACCAGGTGTATCTGACTATTGAGTCTACTTTTGTCTATAGTTGTACTTCATTTTCAGATGTATTTCCTTCCAGTTGTATTTGCATTTCAAAACTTGTACTCGCCTTCGTTCGAAACTTATGTATGCATTGATGTCAGTTTGAGTTGTTGCATTTATTTTTCGCACTCATGTTTCGAAAAGGTTTAAAAAGAAAAAGAAGAAAAAAAAGCACTCGTATTTATAATGGAATTCAGAAGAGATTTCTTTTACCGAAAGCAAGACTAGCATTAAAAGGTTTAAGCATTTAGCTTGGGATTAGATTTGTGACGCTTCGAAAATCGGGGTGCTACAACCATAAATCCCAAGGTTTTGTTGTATTGTTTGTGTGGAGTTTAGAGTGCCTTAAAATCATGTTGGAGATCATTGGAAGTCATAAAATGAGTTTTCAACAGGTGTGAATCGAATCATGGGTCTCTGGAATCGATTCATGATGTGCCTTGGAGCCTTGGAGAAGTTTTGGACTTTCTGTGAATCGAAGTGAAGGAGTGTGAATCGATTCACTGACTTAGGATCACAAAACGCGTAAGATTTGTACGTGTGAATCGATTCACACTTACTGGTGAATCGATTCACCACTACTGTTTTTAAACCAGAACGTGTTTTTCATTCAGGTACGACGTGCAGTCTTTCTAGGGTTGTGAGCAGCCATTCTTGAGCGTCTTTGTGAGGTCTTTTGGGGCTGGAAACACATTGAAACACCTTGGGGTCTTAGGAAATCATAGAGGGAGGATTGAAGGCTTTCTCTATTATTGTTCTTGAGAGTTTTTCATAGAGGAAAAGAGAGTGGGATTGGGAACTCTTGGGTTTGTTCTTCTTGGACATTGTAAAGGGGTTCAAAGCAATTGTAATCTCTTGTAAAGACTCTTTGATAGTGAAACGGAGGGCTGCTCTCTCCCGCAGACGTAGGTCATCTTCTTTGGGGCCGAACTGCGTAACCAAATAGCGGTGTTATTCTTCCTACTCTCTACTCCTTGTTTGATTGACTTTATTGCATTGTTTTTGGTTGCTATCATATTAGTATTGGTTGCCTTTGATATTTGTTCATTTATTCTTGTTAGTAACTCAACAAGTGGCGCCGTCTGTGGGAAGAACAAATAATTCAATTGTGCACCATGGGTACTAAATGGGACATCGAGAAGTTTTCTGGTAATAACGACTTCGGTCTATGGAAGGTGAAGATGGAAGCAATCCTTATTCAACAGAAGTGCTTTGAAGCCTTGAAGGGTGAGGCAAGAATGCCGGCCACCCTGTCTCAAACGGAGAAGAAGGAGATGATAGATAAGGCAAGAAGTGCCATTATCTTGTGCCTTGGCGATAAGGCATTGAGAGAAGTTGCAAGAGAGAAGACCGCGGCGGAGATGTGGGCAAAGTTAGAATCGTTGTACATGACCAAGTCATTGGCCCACAGGTTATGTCTGAAACAACATCTCTACTCATTCAAGATGGTAGAGACCAAACCTATTGTGGAGCAACTAGTAGAATTCAACAAAATTATTGATGACCTGCAGAACATTGATGTGAAGCTCGATGACGACGATAAGGCTCTGCTCTTATTGAATTCGCTGCCTAGATCCTTCGAACACTTTAAGGATGCACTCCTCTATGGCAAGGAGTCCACTATTACTTTGGAGGAGGTCCAACAATCCATTAGGACCAAGGAGCTAACCAAGCTCCAAGACTTGAAAGTGGGTGATAGTGGTGAAGGCTTAAGTGTGTCAAGGGGAAGAAGTGAGAGTAGAGGAAACAACCACAAAGGGAAGAATCTTCTACTATAAAACTATGTGGCAAACACACGTGTCAGCTCTACATTTACATTCACAATAAGACAAAAATTTCCTTTTCCAAATGTTATCAATTTTTACCTCCAAAACGTGGGCAGAAAATTAGCTACAATAAAATAGGCAAAAGGCTATCAACAGTGACCTGCGCGGCGCTGCTCTGAGATGATTAGACAAAACAGGTCAATCAAAATCTTTTGCCAAAATCCAGTTTTTCTCTCCTTCATTTTCACCTATATCTTTCTTTCAGCTGAAGAGAGTATTCCATTTCATACAACACTGCTCCCACGCTGGTAAGGAACCAACCAGAGAACCAGCGACTTTCATGTTCTTCAACTTCAATCTCCTCTTATTTTCTTCTATGTATCTCTGGTTTTTCTGATACATTTTATGATGAGACACTAACCTCGCAATCTCTTCATTTATTTCAGTTTCCATATCATGTTTCCGATTAAGCAAGGTAAAGAATACGATTTTTGAGTCGTGATGCATTTTGCTTTGTTCCACTTCAGTTTTTTAGATTTTAGTGTTCACTTACCATCCAACCATTCTTTTATTTGATTTCAGGGTTCCTGTCCTGTTTGAAGTTGAACAAGGTAAAGAATCTGTTTTGCTAACCATTTTCATTTTGCTTTCTTTTACTCAAGTTTTTATTTTTTATTCCTTCATCTGTCTAATGCATACTCTTATTTTAACTTCCTATACGCGTATTGATTTTTTTTTCCGTATTTGTTTTTCCTCTTTTCCTCATGATTGGTATTTCTTTGAAATGCATTTGCTCTTACGTGGGTTTGGTTTTTTCAGTTTTGTTTTCCAGTATTGTTTTTTTGCTTAATGGTTGATTATGTTTTTGTTGTTTCCTGCCGTTTTGTATTTCCATTGTTGCATGTTCTTGCTTTTACTTAGGTTTTGCATTGCTTTGAAGTGCATTTCTCTTAATAAGCTTTACTGTTTTGTTCTGTTTCTAAATAATTCATTTTGCTTTTCATGTGTTCTTCATTTTTCTTACATATTTAATTTTTACAGATTCATGGCGCGTCAGTTCAGCATGATCGGTGATATCAAAACAATGAAACAGGCATTAAGAATTGCGGTCAGAATAACACGACTTTGGTATATTGATAATCCACCTTATGCTCCGGGCCTGGAAATGATATTAATGGATTCAAAGGTATTTTCATCATATTCTTTATGATAGATTGCTTATAAGTATTTTATACGTATCATATCATTAATATCATTTTTATTTTTATTTGGAGTTAATAGGGAGACAAGATTCATGCTTCGATCAGAGAGAAAAATTTATTAAGTAAATGGAAGGGCATATTGAAAGAGGATGATTGTTATGAAATGCAAAATTTCATTGTCCAGCGTGCTGATGGACACTATAGGAGCACTGCTCATGCATTCAAACTCAGCTTTAGCACTGGAACAATTGGCAAAAAGATTGAATGTTCTGAAATTCCTCCAAACATATATCATTTTACATCATTTGATGACATTGTTTCAGGAAAGGCCTCTACAGATGTGTTAATAGGTACAATACAGTTTGCACAGTTAGTAGCCACATTAAAATAACATGGTGGATTCGATTTTTCATTGTTCTATTTTACAATCAACTAACATCCCCGACTTTTTTATTGAAATTGCATAGAGGTAATTGCACAATTTACAGACCTTACCAAGCACTATGCTGATGTTGAATGACAGAAGGCTGTCATCTCTTTGGCAGATCAATCGTAAGTAAACAAACCTTGCTGTACTATTTTCATTAATACTGTCAAGCTTCATTTCAAACCCAAAGTCCAATGTTGTACATAATCCTTTGTCATAATGTTGTAGTGGCAAAATACTGAAGGGTACTTTGTGGGAAGGATATGCTTCCAAATTGGTTAATTACATTAACAACAACAAGGGTGTTCCAATTATTATCATCCTTACACTTGCAAAGATCCACGAAGCAACAGGTTATGACATTGTACTCTATAATATGTTTACTATATATATGTTTTATGTTTTTAAAACTCATTTTGTTACTCTCGTGCCATTCTGTAATTAGATAACTATCCAGTTTCAATTTCAAACAGCAAGTGGAGTTCAATACTTCTTATTAATGAAGATATCAAGGAGATTAATGACTATAAAGCTAGGTATTTTTATATAGTTATGGATCAACCTCTGAATGATACTATTCAACAATTGATTGATAAATTTGTAAAATAAACTCCTTCAATATTTTTCCCAGTTTGAGCTCAATTGAGGTATATGAATCAGGAAGTCAAATGTTGAGTCAAGTATCTGGATCCTCTCAGTTTTCTCAGTTTACTACCATGGACAAATTCTTCTACAAAGCAGATGTGATGAATTTAGCTGATATGTGCGGCCTTCGACAGGTAATATTATACATTTGAGCTCACATCTAAGTATGAACTGAGTTTTAAGATGGAGGACAATTAATATTGCAACTTAAACTGTACAAATGATATTTAGGACACTCAATGTTGTACTGTTGCTACAATTGACAATGTATTGGCTGGATATGGCTGGAGCTATGATCATTGTATGAAATGCAACAAGGCTACTCCCAATTGTGGATGTGGAGATCAAAATACAAGAATAGAAATAAGGTTGTTCATTTTGCTATTACTATTATTATAAACATATCCTTAAATTTAATGTTGCTAAACACTTACCTGTGTATTATTTGTGAAATATTATCATTGTGTTAACAGGTTTAGACTAGAGGTGATGGTATCCAGTGGAGGTGATAGTACCAAATTTGTACCGTGGGACAATGATTGCAAGGACCTACTAAACATTTCTGCAGCCGAGCTAAGGAAACAATTGATAGCAGTATGTATCTTTGCAGCATGCTTTATGTGTTATTTCTATGTATGTCTCACAAACATTTGTAGTAATGCCACGAAGTCTTGCAGGCTAGTGAGGTGGATTCAATGGCAATTCCAGCAACTGTTGACAAGCTTGAGGGTAAGGAATTGGCTTTCAAAATCAAAGTGCAACCGACATATAGGCGTTCTTCTGTTATTAAAGTCTCTGATGAAAAATATATAATTGAAGAAGTGCTGAAGAGATTGACAGCTGAACAGGTTACGTATCTAAATTCCCCATAATGTTATCTCAGACTGTATTTCATAACTGTATATATGTTGTTACTTATTTATTAATTATTTCATGGGTGCTTTTGTTAGGAGGCAAGTACAACTGAAAAAGGAAAGTCACCATGCTCTATCAATGCTGGCTCATATGACAAAGGGAAGGGAGCGTGCTCAATTGAGAAGGATGAATATGGTTGTCAAACTGTGAGTAATGACTGAAATATTATATATAAGTTGCTCATATTCATGTAATATTGGAATTCACAAATACTAATATATGTTTTGTTTTACATAACCAGCAATCCTTATCTGCAACAGCGGTTTGATCCTGAACAACTTGATACATGTACCCCAGCTAAGAGGTTGTTTGATTCCAGCCAGTTTGAAGAAATACCTACTCAAGACTTAGCAGCTACTCAGCTCTCATCTACAAAATTGTCAAAACATATTAAGATGGAGTGACAATTGCGAGCAGTCACAAGACTTCCATGTTTTCGTATATATTTTGCTAACCTATCAACTAATATTTGTAAATGATCTTTTCCAGACATGTTTAATTTTGGAAATATGGTGTATGACAAATCTTTTGATTACAACTTATGCAAGGACAAATATCTTATGTATATTTACAAACTGAAGTTTGTTTCGTCAGTATCTCCAGAGTTGAATATATAGCTTTACAATTTATATCAGAGTGTTAGCAATTTATTTAATTTGGCGTCTTTTATAACATATTACGTAGCAAGTCTCAATTCAGCTCATAAGGTGGAGATTATTCATTCATTAAACACAGCATGGATTAAATTGTATAGTCACTGGAATTATAAAGTGGTTGACCAATATTGACATTGTGCAATAACACATGTTCTCCTGATTATTGAATGCATTGACGTTAACTACAAAAAAATATAAATATCTGGAATTTACCAATAGCAAAAGGAAAATTGGATATTTATGCAAACTATGGAGGGTCCGTTTGTTTTAGATTTTGATAGAAGTGAGTTTAAAATAATCAATGTTAAAAGAATTGATTTTTAGAAATGGAGGTTGAAAAAATGGAATTGTGTTTGGTATTGATATTTTAAAACTGGGTTTAGAAGAATTGATTTTGTTTGGAAAGAATAAAATAGAATTACTTTTAGTGTTAATTTTACCAAAAAGGGCCTAATCAACTGCACATCTGATCTTTTTAACAAACATTTATTAAAAAAAAAACTTTTACCAAAAAAAAAAGTAATGAAATAACCTTTTACCAGAAAAGAAAAAAAAATTGTTACAAAAAAAAACCAAATATCCAACTTTTTACAAAAAAAAAATCTTTTTTTATGAACCGGAAATATGATATTATGATATTTCCGGTTCTCTTTTTTTTCATGTTTCCAACCTTTCATGAGACTACTGTAAATATCTAAGGGATAAAACAACCAAATTAGTACACTTTACTAATTTTAATTTGGTTTTCAACTAGAAATTTTTTCTTGGGACATGTTTAAGCCATCGTGACAGAAGAAAAGTCATAGAGGGTTGGTTTATTAATCCAATAAAATAGGGAAAAAGGGTTTGGCGGGTCATGTCAGTTTTGCATCTCCATTATACAAAAACAGAGTTACAGGCTAATATAACAGTTACCAAAGCACGCAGAAAGAACCAACTGGTGCACATTGGAACTGAGCTTTCATCGTAAAACTACACCAAACCTTATTTTTTAAATTTTATTTATTTCAGTTTATTTGCAAAAATTATTGGGGACTTTCATGTCCTTCAACACAATGAACAATCTTTCAGTGTTTTTAGTTTATTGACACCAAGTATTTTATATTGAACAGACATTTCTAATTCATTGCAGGTGATTCCACAACGGTGTTGGGTTTTCAAGAGGAATAATTTTAATTTTCATTATAGAAAAATCCTCTTGAGCGGAAAAAACCCTTTACCCATGGATCATGCATTGCTCATGAATCACAAATAACATGATAGTTTGTAGTGTTTACCTCTTGAAGCGTAGAGGAGATCGATCACCAACTCCACGATCTTGTAGTGTCTCTACTCAGTCCACACGAACGGTAGCTTCGGAATGCGTCTTGCTAGTTGACGGCAACAGGAAGGAGGCACAGAAAGGTCTAAGAAACTTCGACTAGGGTTGGAGCGTTAAGCTTATATACTCCCTTCCTTTCATTATGTTACCCTAATGGGCCTC
This sequence comes from Calophaca sinica, assembly GCA_037113605.1. NCBI lineage: Eukaryota > Viridiplantae > Streptophyta > Magnoliopsida > Fabales > Fabaceae > Calophaca > Calophaca sinica. The sequence goes on along the minus strand of CM073733.1, from coordinate 70,467,975 downwards.
ATACAATATGAGCCCATTTCCTTCTTATTTAATTAAACCATTATTTAATTAAATAATCTGATTCCGATTAAACCGTTCTATCGTGTGACCCTATAGGTTCCCATTAAGTTGCCAATAATATTAAATATTAAAATAATATTAAATATTATAAACAATGAGCGGCATCTAGCAATGCATCATTGCTACCCAATTAACGGGGAAAAAATCGGTGATCCGATTTTAACCTTACCGCGACCAAGATTATCAGAAGTCGATGTCCCTTCGTCCATGTGTCCTAATTGAACACGAGGCATAAATGTGTCATCCTCGTTAAGTCCAATCATACGTTCCTCGATACCAGAATGGACGTGTAATCACAAGCGGGCCCAATATCATATATTGACCCACTTCTGCGTGGCCACGCATATTTCATGTCTCACTCTATCGAGAGGCCCAAGACATTACTCCTGTTATGTAGGAGGGACGAATCCTGTCTACATCACTCGCACCCCTCAACATGATTCATTGAAGGCCCAATTACTATCTTTATGATCATCCTGTTACGGATGACGTTTGATAGCATTAAAGCCTACAACTCCACATGTAGGAATCGCAGTGACTTCAAGTCAAAGGACTACTTTACTATGGTCGCCATGAGGAGCGCCTATGACACTTGCATAACTATTATGAAGCGTCCTCATAGTGGGTCACCCAATATAAATATTACTCCTAATATTTATACCGGTGCCGACTTGATATCACATATCCATGACCAATGAGATGTGGTCATCACCTACTCACACAATAGTCTCTATGCATTATTGTCGTCCTAATTAACAATAATACTCGACTACGGACGCTTTAAGAATAACGTTCTATATGTTCAATGGGGTCTCATGATCAAGTCGCACTTGATGTTCCATGAAACGAACTGTTTATTCTAAGGACTTTATTATGCTATAAAATAAATAACACAATAAATGAAATGCCTCACATATATATATCAAATATATATAATCAAAGTCATGACACAAATGATAATCTACTAAAACTAGATTGGCCTCTAGGGCTTACACCAACAATCTCCCACTAGCACTAGAGCCAATCGGGCATCAATCTAATACCCATCGATCTAGTGTGAGCATCATGCTTCTGCTGAGCAAGAGGCTTCGTCAGTGCGTCTGCAACATTGTCCAGTGTAGGTACTCTACATATCTTTACATCTCCTCTATCGATGATATCTCGAATGAGATGGAAACGCCTAAGTATATGTTTAGATCGTTGGTGAGATCTAGGTTCCTTAGCTTGCGCGATTGCTCCATTGTTATCACAAAAGAGGTCAATCGGGTCTGAAATGCTAGGAACAATGCCAAATTCACTAATGAACTTCCTGATCCAAACGGCCTCTTTGGCTGCATTAGAGGCAGCTATATACTCACCTGTAGTAGAATCAAGAATCGCCTCTTGCTTTGAACTCTTCCAATAATACCCACCATTTAGGCAAAACACAAACCCTGATTGCGATCGGGAATCATCCCTGTCGGTTTGGAAGCTAGCATCAGTGTAACCCTTTACAACAAGCTCTTCCTCACCGCCATAAACCAAGAACGAATCCTTAGTCTTTCTCAAATACTTAAGGATGTTCTCGATACCGTCCAATGGCCTTCACCAGGGTCGATTGATATCTACTGCTACGCTTAAAGCATACGAGATATCCTGGTCTAGTACACATCACAACGCATATGATAGAACCAATTGCGAAGCATATGGAACTTTACTCATGCTCCTTTCATCTGATGAGGTAGGGCATTGTCCCTTGGACAAATACACGCCATGTGACATAGGCAAGAGACCTTTCTTGGAATCTTGCATATTAAGCACCTAAGCACTTTGTCAACATATGTACTCTGACTAAGGCCGAGTAGCCTTCTGATTTATCTCTATAGATCCTGATTCCTAGCACATAGGATGCCTCGCCTAAGTCTTTCATCGAGAAACATTTCCCTAACCATGTTTTCACATTTTGCAGTGTAGGGATATCATTTCCGATGACTAGTATGTCATCCACATACAATACCAGAAAAACAATTATACTCCCACTAACCTTCTTGTAGACACAAGGCTCATCTTCGTTCTTGATGAATCCAAACTGCCTTACAGCTTTCATCAAAACGAAGATTCCAACTTCTAGAAGCTTGCTTTAATCCATAAATGGACCTTTGCAACGTGCATACCTTTTCAAAGATTTTTTGGATCGACAAAACCCTCGGGTTGTGTCATGTACACATCCTCGAGAAGATTCCCATTAAGGAATGCGATCTTGACATCCATCCGCCAGATCTCATAGTCATGGTATGCAAAGAATGGCAAGTAGGATCGGGACGGATTTAAGCATTGCGACTGGGGAGAAGGTTTCATCATAGTCTATTTCATGAATTTGCTTGAACCCTTTCGCCACCAATCGTGCCTTGAAGGTATTCACCTTACCATCCATGTCAGTCTTCTTCTTGAAGACCCACTTGCACCCTATGGGTTTTACCCCTTTGGGTGGCTCAACCAAGGTCCATACCTGGTTAGTGTACATGGACTCCATCTCAGATCCCATGGCCTCTAGCCACTTCGCAGATTCTGGGCCAATTACGGCCTCCTAGTAAGTCACAGGCTCATCTTGATCCATGAGCAGCACATCACCTTCTTGAGTTAGGAGAAGTCCATATCTCTCAGGTTGGCGACGTGGCCTGCTAGACCGACGCGGATCTTGTGCTACTTGAACCATTGGTTGAACCACAACACTTTGTGGCACTGGTTCTTGTTGGATTACAGGTGGTTTGGTATTTTGTGGGTCATGGATTTCTCCAACTTCTACATTCCTCCCACTCGCTCTTTTAGAGATGTATTCCTTCTCAAGGAACACTCCACCCTGCAACAAACACTTTGTCCTCTGAGGTGTCAGAGAAATAGTATCCCTTAGTTTCCTTAGGGTACCCCACAAATATACATTTATCTCGATTTAGGTCCAAGTTTATCTCAAATCATACGCTTCACATAAACATGGCAGCCCCAAATCTTTAGAAAGGACATACTGGTCTTCTACCGCCCATATCTCATATGGTGTCTTTTCAACCGCCTTAGATGGAACACGGTAAAGGGTGAAAGCAATTGTAAGTAAAGCATATCCCCATAAAGAGTCATGGAGGTCTGACTGACTCATCATAGATCGAACCATGTCTAACAAGGTACGATTCCTCCTTTCGGATACACCATTCCATTGTGGTGTTCCAGGTGGTGTGAGTTGGGATACTATCCCACACTCCTTCAGATAGTCATCAAACTCCTGGCTTAAGTACTCACCACCACGATCTGATCGTATGGCCTTAATACTCTTACCAAGTTGGTTCTCCACTTCATTCTTGAATTCTTTGAACTTTTCAAAGGTTTCAGACTTGTGTTTCATTAGATACACAAACCCATATCTACTGAAATCATCAGTAAATGTAACGAAGTAGGGAAAACCACCTCTAGCAGTTTTGCTTAGTGGACCACATACATCACTATGTATTAAGCCCAAAAGATCACTAGCCCTTTCACCTTGTCCAGTGAACGGGACCTTGGTCATCTTTCCCAATAAGCAAGATTCGCATACCTCAAATGATTCATAATCAAATGAGTCCAAGAGTCCATCTTTATGGAGTTTGGAAATACGCTTCTCACCTATATGGCCTAAACGACAGTGCCAAAGGTATGTCGGGTTCAAATCATTTGGTTTGACCTTTTTCGCATTTATGTTAAAAATAGGCATATCAAGATCAAGGACATAAAGCCCATTACTCATAGGTGCACTAGCGTAGAAAACATCATCCAAATAAAGCGAACAACATTTGTCCTTAATAATAATATTAAAACCTTTCTTGTCCAAACAAGAAATAGAGATAATGTTTCTGCTAATTGCTGGAACAAAATAACAATTATCCAATTCCAAAATAAGCCCAGAGGGCAAAGTCAAAACATTAGACCCTACAGCTAATGCAGCAACCTTTGCTCCATTTCCAACTCGTAGGTCCACTTCGCCCTTGGTCAAAGTCATACTCCTTCTTAGTCCCTGCACATTAGTACAAATGTGAGAACCACATCCAGTATCTAATACCCATGATGCTGAAGTAGATAAATTAACCTCAATAACATAAATACCTGAAGTGGAAGTCTCACTTCCTTTCTTCTTCTTGCACTCTTCTAGGTATTTTGGACAGTTCCTCTTCCAATGTCCAGGTTTTCCACATTGGAAGAAGGAAGCATCCTTAGCAACCCCGCCTACTGGTTTCTGGCTAGAAGAACTTTGCTTGAACTGTTTCTTGCCTTTGTCCTTTGTAGCCCAAGAAGCAGGCCTTTTGCCCTTCCCCTTTCCAGAGTTGACCATCATAATGGCCTTTCCCTTTCCCTTGTTAATATTTTGCTCAACAGTTCTCAACATGCCTGCAAGCTCTGCAACAGTTTAGCAAAATCGTTCATGTTATAATGCATGACGAAATGGCTAAAGTTATCCGGCAACGATTGCAGGATAAGGTCCGTTGCCAGCTCTAGGCCCAAAGGAAATCCCAGCCTCTCGAGACTCTCAATGTACCCAATCATCTTAAGTACATGAGGCCCTACTGGGTTTCCTTCAGCTAGCCTGCAATGGAAAAGGGCCCTGGAGGTGTCAAATCTCTCCTGCCTAGCTTGCCCTTGAAAAAGCTTCTTGAGGTGTTCGATCATATCGAACGCCTCCATGTTCTCGTGTTGCCTTTGCAACTCCGAAGTCATGGTAGCTAGCATGAGACATCCAACATCTATGGCGTCGTTGAGGTGCTTACGTAAGCATCCTCTCACCTTAGGGCGATAGCAGCGGGTGCCTCAGGCACTGGCTCATCAAGTGCATACAACTTCCTCTCTTGCTTGAGAACAATTCTCAAGTTTCGCTGCCAGTCGAGAAAGTTGCTTCCAGACAGCTTGTCCTTCTCAAGGACAGATCGCAATGACATGGTATTAGCGGTGTTTCCAGACATGGTAATCTAAAACAAAATAAACATGCAGAGATAAGTATCATGACAATAACATATTTAATAAGGACTTTTATTAAATACGCTCCCACTATTTTACTCAAACCAATGACCCTCCTCATTGGCTCGGAAAATCCCGTTGGAAGATTTTCTAGTGGGCCAAGATCCATATTTCGCCACGTCTTGAGTCAGCTTTGGCTGATCGCCCAGAACTCGGCTATTTAGGTAGGAAACTATTTCCAATTGCATCTATATGCAACTCTTGGATCAGCTGGGTGAATAACCTTTTATTCTAATTCATCTTATGAATTAAAGCCCAACTCTTGCCTCTAGGCCCATTTCCTTCTTATTGAATTCGCCCGATTAAGTCAATCCCGATGGTTGGCGATTGGATATTTCACCTATCGCTACTCACCAAGATAAAATAAGGTGCTCACTTTGGCATGACCCACACTTACTCTATCCTGGCCTTGACGAGTGCCACACATCGGAAGGCATTTCGACTTAATATTTTCTTTGAGGAATTTTATTGTAAATGATCTCACCGTTGTATTAACATACATGCGTTTCGCTCTCAGACATGCACAACATACAAGCATACATGCATACACTTCATATAAAACATGCATCTCATACATCCAATCTCATAAAGCATACATGCATGTATCTTATACATTCAAAACATGTTAAACATATATCACATACGCATCATACGATATTTGGTTTTATGATTATGGCCTCCTAATATGCAAGAATTTAAATAACTAAAATATTACAATTCTTGACACGAGCAAGCTTCTCAAGCTCCCACTGGTGTCTGCATATAGTGTTGTCCTTCTCCAACTCTTGAAGAAAATATATTTACTTAAATAAAATAAATAAATGGCACGACTCGCAGGTCGTATTTATATAAAATAAAATAAAATAAAATAAATCACGACGCGCAGGTCGTATTTACCAAAAAATAAATAATACCATAAACTAGGGCCATAACCATAAACCATGTGCTTAAAATATTTTATAACATACAATAATAATAAAACCTTTATTATTATTATTATTATTATTATTATTATTATTATTATTATTATTATTAAAATATTTTAAACATCCAAAATGCATACCATAAAGTAACACCTTGCACATGGACAAAGCAAAAGGAATGAAAATAGAAACGCACAGATCACTTCCATCGGCCATTAAAATTGTTTCCATTTCATGGTTTCATCAAAAACAATTTACCAATTATGAATTCAATTGATCAATCAAAATTAAATTCACAAACAATGAATTCTATCAAATTTCACGCACAGTCCCAAAACGCTCCGCAACAGGAAAACCATTTTCACGTAAAACTCATCTATGAATTCATAACAATGAATTGTTGTTGTTGTGCATGATTCACGCTTTTGTCCAAAACCACTTTTGAAACACCAGCCAATGAAAATTAACCAAAAAGGAATCCCTTTGTTTTGAAATAGAAAAACTAAAGTGGAAAACGTGAATTAAAAAAAAAAAACACTTTGTGCAGAATAAAGGAGATGCACAGAATTCATGACCGAAATAAACAAATAAGGATTCAAGCAATCAAACATCCTATGCTCTGATATCACTGTTGGGTTTTCAAGAGGAATAATTTTAATTTTCATTATAGAAAAATCCTCTTGAGCGGAAAAAACCCTTTACCCATGGATCATGCATTGCTCATGAATCACAAATAACATGATAGTTTGTAGTGTTTACCTCTTGAAGCGTAGAGGAGATCGATCACCAACACCACGATCTTGTAGTGTCTCTACTCAGTGCACACGAACGGTAGCTTCGGAATGCGCCTTGCTAGTTGACGGCAACAGGAAGGAGGCACAGAAAGGTCTAAGAAACTTCGACTAGGGTTGGAGCGTTAAGCTTATATACTCCCTTCCTTTCATTATGTTACCCTAATGGGCCTCATACAATATGAGCCTATTTCCTTCTTATTTAATTAAATCATTATTTAATTAAATAATCTAATTCCGATTAAACCGTTCTATCGTGTGACCCTATAGGTTCCCATTAAGTTGGCGATAATATTAAATATTAAAATAATATTAAATATTATAAACAATGAGCGGCATCTAGCAATGCATCATTGCTACCCAATTAACGGGGAAAAAATCGGTGATCCGATTTTAACCTTACCGCGACCAAGATTACTGTAAAGTCGATGTCCCTTCGTCCATGTGTCCTAATTGAACACGAGGCATAAATGTGTCATCCTCGTTAAGTCCAATCATACGTTCCTCGATACCAGAATGGACGTGTAATCACAAGCGGGCCCAATATCATATATTGACCCACTTCTGCGTGGCCACGCATATTTCACGTCTCACTCTATCGAGAGGCCCAAGACATTACTCTTGTTATGTAGGACGGACGAATCCTGTCTACATCACTCGCACCCCTCAACATGATTCATTAAAGGCCCAATTACTATCTTTATGATCATCCTGTTACGGATGACGTTTGATAGCATTAAAGCCTACAACTCCACATGTAGGAATCGCAGTGACTTCAAGTCAAAGGACTACTTTACTATGGTCGCCATGAGGAGCGCCTATGACACTTGCATAACTATTATGAAGCGTCCTCATAGTGGGTCAGTCCAATATAAATATTACTCCTAATATTTATACCTGTGTGCCGACTTGATATCACATATCCATGACCCATGAGATGTGGTCATCAGTCTACTCACACAATAGTCTCTATGCATTATTGTCGTCCTAATTAACAATAATACTCAACTACGGACGCTTTAAGAATAACGTTCTATATGTTCAATGGGGTCTCATGATCAAGTCGCACTTGATGTTCCATGAAACGAACTGTTTATTCTAAGGACTTTATTATGCTATAAAATAAATAACACAATAAATGAAATGCCTCACATATATATATCAAATATATATAATCAAAATCATGACACAAATGATAATCTACTAAAACTAGATTGGCCTCTAGGGCTTACACCAACAAATGGATGAAGAAGAAATCTGCAAAGATGATGCAGCAAAGGCACGCTACAATAGAAAGCTAACTATGCAAAGGAAAAATAGTAAGAAATCTAGAGCTTCAACTGAAAATCAAGATCTCACACAAAATGCTTCAGGAACCAAATTAACAGCTATCCAACAAAGAAGAACAAGAGATCCAAATGCCACTCCTCTGTCGAACATATCTTCTTCTATTCTTAATCAAAGCAAGCAAGGGAAGACACCTGAAAATATAATGGGAACAGGCTCATCAAATCTTCATACTTTTCCATCTACCAATTTGAGAAGGAACACAAGAAAAAATAGGCTCAATGAAATGAATTCAGTAGGAGTCAACCTTATGAGTAAATTTGCTGACAAGGAAAATAGGAGCAGTAATTTCGATTGTGGAAACAATGCAAAGAATCAACCAATAAGGTGTCTCCAAAATTTCACCAGACAATTGCTTAGAAGTCCTCAAACAGAAAGTAGTCAATCTCAAACACAGGTGGAAAGTGAAACACCAGAGGAGGAAGATAATATTTACAGTCCAGATACTGATGCTGTCGAAGGTAATATTTATTATCATTTAAAAATAAATAACATGTGTATAAAAGCAAAATGCATGACAATTTTTAGTTTTGAAATTTACAATATTGTATACTTACTTATTCTTACTTCTAGACTTATATAGTACAGAAGACAATGATAGTGATTGTGAGAATGTCCTTCATCAAGATTTGGAGCATCAAGATAATGGTATTGCATATACCATCAATTGGAAATATAAAATATGCCTTTATTTGTACATATTTAGTTATATTCTAACATTTTAACTGTCAAATATTGTTAGGATATATTGATATTGGAGATCCAGTATATCAATGTAACCATTGTGGTGCCAATATGTGGTATGGAGAGAGGACAAGAAAAATTTTTAACACAATAAACCCAAAATTTAACCTTTGTTGTGGTGGTGGAAAGATCCAACTTCCACATTTAAAAGATCCTCCTCATGTTCTTCAACATCTCCTTTTTGATCATGATTCACCTGATAGCAAAAATTATTAAAAGCATTTAAGGGCATACAACATGATGTTTGCGTTTACATCACCTGGGCATAAAATTGACAAATCCCTTATGAATGGTAGAAGGCCACCTAATTTTAGGATACAAGGACAGCCATGTCATCTTATTGGCAGCTAACTACCAATGCCTGGTCATAAACCAAAATTTGCTCAGCTATATATTTATGATACCGAGAATGAGATACAAAATAGGCTTTTAGGATTAAGGTGACTATGCTACATCAATTGTTCATGTCAACAGCTCTAACAAAAGTATTGCATACTATACTAACTATTATTGCTTTGTTTAAATCCAGATCAAACAATGAACTCGATCCTCAGATAGTGGCAAAATTAAAGAACATGCTAGATGCCTTCAATAGCCATGCCAAATCTTTTAGGATGGCTAAGGAAAGTTACAAATCAACAAATGATCCTAATCTTGGCTTGAGACTGATTTCTAATAGGACTACTGATGGTAGAACCCACAACTTACCTTCTGTAAATGAAGTGGCTGCTCTTATTCCTGGTGATATTGAAAACTCAAGCTGCAGAGACATTCTTCTCGAGAAACAAAATGGCAAGCTAATAAGAATAAATGAGTTACACGCAAGCTACTTAGGCTACCAATATCCACTATTATTTCCTTATGATTTCTAATAGGACTACTGATGGTAGAACCCACAACTTACCTTCTGTAAATGAAGTGGCTGCTCTTATTCCTGGTGATATTGAAAACTCAAGCTGCAGAGACATTCTTCTCGAGAAACAAAATGGCAAGCTAATAAGAATAAATGAGTTACACGCAAGCTACTTAGGCTACCAATATCCACTATTATTTCCTTATGGTGAAGATGGATACAGGGATGATGTATCACATAGAGATCAAGAAACTTCAAAACAGAAGAAGAGGAATAAGGTGACTATAAGAGAATGGTTTTGTTATCGACTACAAAGCAGGAATAATGAGGCACAAACATTGTTAAGGTCGCAAAGACTTTTCCAACAATTTGTAGTTGATGCTTACACAATGATAGAGTCTGATAGATTATTATTTATCAAGAAGAATCAAAAGAAATTAAGAGTTGACAAATACAGCAGCTTGAACAATCCTTCTAATGAAACTCAAGGATCAAGTAGAGGAAAACGAATTGTATTGCCATCTACGTATGTAGGAGGACAGAGGTATATGGATCAACTATACTATGATGGTATGGCAATTTGTGGTGCTCTTGGATTCCCTGATCTATTTCTAACATTCACATGTAATCCTTACTGGCCAGAAATTCAGAGATTACTTAGGCCATTGAATTTGAAAGCTCATGATCGACCTGATATCATATCCAGGGTTTTCAAATTAAAGTTGGATCAACTCCTAACAGACTTAAAGGTCAACAAAATATTTGGCAATATTCTTGGATGTAAGTTGTTTTGTGCTTTCTAAAGGGGTCAAATTTGTAGGTTATAAACATTATATAAACTGATAAACTCATATTACAATAATATTGAATTTATTTTGTAGACATGTACACAGTAGAGTTCCAAAAAAGAGGGCTGCCACATGCACATATACTTATATTCTTGCATCCTTCAAACAAATACCCAAATCCTGAAGATATTGACAAAATAATATCAGCTGAGATACCAGATCAACTGAAGGACAAAGAATTATATGATTTTGTCAAATCTCACATGATGCATGGACCGTGTGGTTCATCCAACAAAAAGGCTCCTTGCATGAAGGATGGAAAGTGCTCCAAATACTTTCCTAAAAAGTGGCAAGCCTCAACAACTATAGATCAGGAAGGCTATCCCGAATATAGAAGAAGAAATAATGAAAATTTCATTGAAAAAAATGGGATCATGTTCGACAATCGTCATGTGGTTCCATATAACCCAACTCTTCTTCTGAGATACAGAGCACATCTAAATATTGAATGGTGCAATCAAGCAAATTCAATAAAGTATCTTTTTAAGTACATCAACAAGGGATATGATCGGATCACAGCCACCATTGTCAATACACAGGATGGTGATATGTCTCAGGTGCAGGTTGTTGATGAAGTAAAACAATATTTAGATTGCAGATACATCTCACCATGTGAGGCATGTTGGCGGATATATTCATTTCCATTGCATGGTAGGATACCTGCTGTTGAGAGATTATACTTCCATCTTCCAGGTGAACAGTCTGTCATGTTTGGCGATCATGATGATATAGATTCATTACTTGACAAACCGAGTGTAAATGAATCAATGTTTACGTCATGGTTAGAATCAAACAAGATATATCCTGAAGGACGTAACTTGACTTATGCACAATATGTGACAAAATTTGTCTACCATTCTAACCAACGGTGTTGGAAACCACGTAAACAAGGTTACACCATAGGTCGACTTAATTGGGTTCCTCCAGCTACTGGTGAATTGTTTTACCTCAGAATGATGCTTACTGTTGCTAAAGGACCACGTAATTATGAAGAAATTAGAACCATTGGTGGTATACAATATGCAACTTATAGAGAAGCGTGCTTTGCTATGGGCTTTTTGCAAGATGACAGAGAATATATTGAAGCTATAAAGGAAGCTAACAACTGGGGATCAGGAGTATATTTGAGAAAGTTATTTGTCACTATGCTTATCTCTAATAACATTAGTAGACCAGAACATGTCTGGAAAGAAACTTGGAAGTGTTTGGTAGATGGAATACTATATCAGCAAAGAAAGATAGCAAACATTCAAGGTATTCGATTTTTACTTAGTAATGTTTTCAAATTCAAAGCACAAAACAAATCAAAAATTTACAAAATTAACAAAGATGTTGTTATTGTCAGACATGCAACTTTCTGATTTGGAGTTGCAGAATTTAGCACTTGTACAAATAGAAGAGCTATTGCAGGCAAATAGGAAAAGTTTAAGGGATTATCCGTGCATGCCATTTCCAGAAGGTGTTATAACGTCAAACTTGGGTAACAGGTTAATTTATGCAGAGCGTAATTATGACAAACGTGAGATGAAGAAAGAATTTGTAAAATGTTTTAACTCACTCACAGGTAACATTATCATCAATTACTTGCAATTAGTTACTGTTATCAATAACTATTACGTGTTTTTCTTTTGATTACAATATGATCTAACTTAATGTAAATACAGATGAACAAAGCAATATTTTTGAGACAATCATGAGAGCTGTCAATGACTAGAATGGTGCTATTTTCTTCCTAGATGGTATTGGAGGTAGTGGCAAAACTTTCATGTGGAACACATTTGCTACTAATTTGCGGTCGAAAGGAGATGTTGTCCTAACTACTGCATCCAGTGGTATAGCATCATTATTACTTCCTGGAGGAAAAACTGCACATTCTAAATTTGCTATACCTGTTCCAACATTGCAAAATTCAACCTGTAATATACATCAAGGAAGTGAACTTGCAGAACTGTTGAAAATAACAAAGCTTATAATCTGGGATGAAGCTCCTATGGCAAACAAATTCTGCTTTGAAGCATTGGACAAAAGTTTACGAGATATAATGAGTTTTGCTAATCATGGAGAATCTCTATTTGGTGGAAAAGTAATTGTTTTCGGTGGGGACTTTAGACAAACTCTCCCAGTAGTTCCAAGAGGATGTCATTCAGACATCGTCAATGCCAGTATAAAGTCATCGTATCTGTGGGATAGTTGCACTGTATTGAAACTGACAAAAAACATGCATCTCAAAACTGGAGGAAGTAACAGCAACATCCAAAAACTGAGAGAATTTTCAGAGTGGCTACTGCAAGTAGGAGATGGAAAACTTTCAGAACCAAATGATGGTTATGTTGATATCAAAATTCCAGATGAGTTCTTGATTACAGATTTCAGTGATCCAATACAGGCAATAGTACAAAACACTTATCCTGATATTGTTGAATATTATAACAATGAGAATTTTTTGCAGGGAAGAGCTATTTTAGCTTCAACTATTCAAGTAGTCGATGAGATCAATGATTATGTACTGTCCATCATCCCTGGAGAGGAAAGAGAGTATCTTAGTTCAGACTCCGGTGACATGTCTGACATCATTGCAGATGACGCAATTCTTACACTTACTCCTGAATTCCTTAACACACTAAGGGCATCAGGAATTCCTAATCACAGAATAAAACTAAAAATAGGAACTCCAATCATGTTGATGAGGAACCTTGATCAATCTGAGGGACTATGCAACGGGACACGATTAATTGTGACAAGGTTGGCAATTCATGTTATTGAAGCAAAGATCATATCTGGAAAGAATGTTGGCAATCTTACTTATATTCCAAGGATGTATCTTTCTCCATCTGAATCACCTTGGCCCTTCAAACTTGTTAGGAGACAATTCCCAATTATTGTATCTTATGCTATGACAATAAATAAATCACAAGGTCAATCATTGGCTAATGTTGGATTATATCTGCCTCAACCCGTGTTTAGTCATAGACAATTATACGTGGCATTTTCAAGAGTACAAAGCAAAAAAGGATTGAAGATCTTGATACATGACAAAGACAAAAAACCATTGACAACAACTACAAATGTTGTGTTCAAAGAGGTTTTCCAGAATCTGAAGTAAGCAATTCAACTAAAATTTCATTACCAATGTTGTGGTAGATTTGCCAAATAGCTATTTTAAATACATAGTCCATCTTGAATGTGCAGGTAGTTTTGCCAAATAGCTATTTTTAGGATTGCAAATTTATGATTACTAAGAAATCATTCAACTTAAGTCAGATTGTCAACACAGGTTATTCATAACTTAATTCTGTCAACAGTTTAATCAATTTTATAGATACTACATCACTTTGCTAACACATAAATATTTCGAATCTATCATGATGCAGGTTTTTTGCTGATGCATGTTTTTTGGATTTCTTCCTACTTCACCAAATTTTTATATACTATTATTAGGAAGGCAATGTATATATATTTTACATGCAGGTGAAACTCATATAATGTAATGACTTTGTTTAAATATGAAATATATATATATATATATATATATATATATATATAATTACTGTTTCAATACTATTGTCCAATGCCATTTCTGTCAACCACAACATCACCAAAGAATATACATAGTCACTGTTTTGTTTTCACAGGTCCAATACCAAAACCCACTGCTTTTTGAAGAAAAAGCACATTACCAAAACCCCCTTGCTCTTGGTTTTTCTTTTTTGTTGGCAATGCTTGCACTTGGATGTATTTTGGGAGCTAAATTATGACCTTCGACTCATCATCCAATATATGTAGTTATGTTAATATGAATTTCTCATAATTTTTTATATATGTACGCTTGATAACTATGGGATGTACATTGGTTATTAACATATGCCATTCGACTAATTTAGAATGAATGTACTGACTGGCTGGATATTTACTTACTTGCATAAGTTTATATGATGAGAATTGATATTGATTTCACTGTTAGTCACTAATGTTAGCATCAAATGTTTGTCACATTAACTGCTATACCAAGCAAAGCAAACGACCTGTGCGTATGCACGGGTCCTTTTACTAGTTCTAGGTCGAAATCCAATTCAAAGGAGAACAATAAGAAGTATAAGTGCTTCAATTGTCACAAGACCGGTCACTTTAAAAAGGACTGTCCTGAGAAAGGGGGCAGGGGTGATTCTGTGGAGGTTGCAATTGCTATGGAGGACGGTTATGAGAGTGCAGGGGCTCTAGTGGTGTCAAGTTTGGAATCTAAAAAGAACTGGGTCATGGACTCGGGATGTTCTTATCACATGTGTCCTCAGAAGGAATACTTTGAGACTTTGAAGCTTAAAGAAGGTGGAGTCGTTCGCCTGGGTGACAACCGAGCTTGTAAGGTGCAAGGTATGGGTTCAATTCGTCTTAAGATGTTTGACAACTGTGAATTCCTTTTACAAGATGTGAGGTATGTTCCTGAACTAAAACGAAATCTTTTATCTATAAGCATGTTTGATGGATTAGGCTATAGTACTAGGATTGAACATGGCATGATTAAGATTTCGAATGGTGCATTAGTAATGGCTAAAGGGTCTAAAATGTGTGGTTTATGCATATTAGATGGTTCTACTGTTATAGGGCATGCATCATTAGCCAGTCAAGCTCCGCATGATAAAACTAAACTATGGCATTTAAGGTTAGGGCATGTTAGTGAAAAGGGTTTAGTTGAACTAGCTAAACAAGGTTTGCTAGGTAATGATAAATTGGATAAGCTAGAGTTTTGTGATAATTGCATACTAGGCAAACAACATAGGGTTAAGTTTGGAAGTGGCATGCATCATTCTAGCAAGCCCTTTGAGTATATTCACTCGGACCTTTGGGGTCCCTCAAGAGTGACAACTCATGGAGGGGGTTCCTATTTTCTCACCATGATTGATGATTTCTCTAGGAGAGTATGGGTTCACATTTTGAAAAATAAAAGTGACACATTTGAAAAATTCAAAGAATGGCATACTCGCATAGGAAATCAAATAGGAACTAAATTGAAAGTTTTAAGGACTGACAATGGCCTGGAGATTGTTTCAGAGCAGTTTAATGAGTTTTGCAGGAAACAGGGAATTAAGAGACATAGGACCGTGGCAGGAACACCGCAACAAAATGGTCTGGCAGAACGCATGAACAGGACTATTTTGGAGCGGGTCAGATGTATGCTTTTGGGAGCTGGGCTACCTAAAAGTTTCTGGGGTGAAGCTGTGAGTACAGCAGCTTACTTGATCAACAGATGCCCATCAACGGCATTAAACTTCAAGACACCTATGGAAGTCTGGAGTGGAAAACCAGCAGAATATTCCAAGTTGAAGGTTTTCGGGGCTTTGGCGTTTGCTCATGTCAGACAAGACAAACTTGAAGCCAGGGCTGTGAAATGTGTCTTCATTGGCTATTCGGAAGGTGTGAAGGGGTACAAGCTGTGGAAGATGGAGCCTGGGGATTAAGATTCATAATAAGCAGGGATGTGACCTTTGATGAGACTCGCATGGGGATGAAGTGCAAAGACCTGGAGAATAGTAACTCAGAAACAGAAGTAGAGAAGACTCAGTTTGAGGTGGAGCCTTCCACTAGTGAGACCGGGAATGATGAAGAGGAGAACAGTTCTCCACCATCAGGTTCTAGAGGAAGACAACCAACAGTGGATCCTGACTATCAGTTGGCAAGAGATAGGGAAAGGAGGGAAACTGTGGCACCAAAGAGATATGGCTATGCAGATTTAATTTGTTATGCTCTAAATGCGGCTGAAGATGTGCAAGACTCAGAACCGAAGACATTCAGGGAAGCAGTTGAGAGCAAAGAGGGTCAGAAGTGGTTAGAGGCAGTGAATGAAGAAATGAATTCATTGGAGAAGAACCAGACCTGGAAACTTGTGAAGCTACCTAAGAAACAAAGGGTGGTTGGATGCAAGTGGATCTTTAAGAAGAAGGAAGGCATTCCGGGAATTGAAGAACCAAGATATAAAGCAAGACTTGTGGCCAAGGGTTTTACACAGGTTGAGGGAATTGATTACAACGAGATTTTCTCACCCGTGGTGAAACATTGCTCCATAAGGGTTCTTATGGCAATCGTGAATCAATACGATCTTGAGTTAGAACAAATGGACGTGAAGACCGCATTCTTACATGGAGACCTAGAAGAGACAATCTACATGCAACAACCAGAAGGTTTTGTAGAGGACAAGTCTAAGGTATGTCTTTTGAAGAAATCCTTGTATGGGTTGAAACAAAGCCCTAGGCAATGGTATCTTCGTTTTGACGATTTTCTTCTGAAGACGGGATTTGTGAGAAGTGGGTACGATAGCTGTGTTTACATTTTGAAGAGGGATGAGAAAGTGGTTCTCTACCTACTTCTCTATGTTGATGATATCCTGATGGCAAGCTCTAGCAAAGAGGAGATTAGCATGCTCAAGGAGAAGCTAAATTCAGAATTTGAGACGAAGGATCTTGGGGCCGCTAAGAGGATACTTGGGATGGATATCGTGAGGGACCGGAAGAAGGGTGAATTATTCTTATCTCAGCATGGGTACTTGAAGAAAGTGGTGGAGCGGTTTAGGACGCATGAAGCTAAGCCGGTTAGCACTCCTTTGGGTCATCACACAAAGCTCTCGGTGACACAAGCTCCTGAGTCCGAAGAGGAGAGGAGGAAGATGGATGCTACTCCATATGCTAGTGGGGTAGGAAGCATCATGTACGGCATGGTTTGTAGTGGACCAGACTTAGCATATGCAGTTAGCATAGTGAGTCGGTTTATGGTAAATCCGGGCCAAGCTCATTGGGAAGCACTGAAATGGGTTCTGAGGTATTTGAATGGGTCACTCAAAGGTGGTTTGAGGTACACAAGAGCAACTCAAGGAGAAGACGCTTTGGAGGATTATGTAGATGCAGATTATGCAGGAAATGTGGATACAAGGAAATCCTTATCTGGATTTGTATTTACATTGTTTGGAACGGTAATAAGTTGGAAGGCTAATCAACAGTCCGTTGTGGCGCTATCTACTACTCAGGCGGAGTATATCGCCCTAGTTGAAGGGGTGAAGGAGGCCATATGGTTGAAAGGTATGATTGGGGAGCTAGGAATTACACAAGGATGTGTGAAGGTACATTGTGATAATCAAAGTGCTATCCACTTGGCAAATCACCAAGTGTATCATGAAAGGACAAAGCACATTGACATCCGCCTACATTTCATTAGAGACGTCGTAGAATCTAAGGAAATTGTGATTGAGAAGGTTGCGTCAGAGGACAACCCGGCGGATGTATTCACCAAGTCATTACCTAGATCAAAGTTCAAGCATTGCTTGGACTTGATGAATTTCTCTGAGACGTAATTCCAATAATGGAGAGAGCAGCTAGTGGTTGATGGGTAAAGTTGAGCATCACCACTGATTTGAAGTCAAGGTGGAGAATTGTGGAGTTTAGAGTGCCTTAAAATCATGTTGGAGATCATTGGAAGTCATAAAATGAGTTTTCAACAGGTGTGAATCGAATCATGGGTCTCTGGAATCGATTCATGATGTGCCTTGGAGCCTTGGAGAAGTTTTGAACTTTCTGTGAATCGAAGTGAAGGAGTGTGAATCGATTCACTGACTTAGGATCACAAAACGCGTAAGATTTGTACGTGTGAATCGATTCACACTTACTGTTTTTAAACCAGAACGTGTTTTTCATTTAGGTACGACGTGCAGTCTTTCTAGGGTTTTGTGCAGCCGTTCTTGAGCGTCTTTGTGAGGTTTTTTGGGGCTGGAAACACATTGAAACACCTTGGGGTCTTAGGAAATCATAGAGGGAGGATTGAAGGCTTTCTCTATTGTTGTTCTTGAGAGTTTTTCATAGAGGAAAAGAGAGAGTGATTGGGAACTCTTGGGTTTGTTCTTCTTGGACATTGTAAAGGGGTTCAAAGCAATTGTAATCTCTTGTAAAGACTCTTTGATAGTGAAACGGAGGGCTGCTCTCTCCCGCAGACGTAGGTCATCTTCTTTGGGGCCGAACTGCGTAACCAAATAGCGGTGTTATTCTTCCTACTCTCTACTCCTTGTTTGATTGACTTTATTGCATTGTTTTTGGTTGCTATCATATTAGTATTAGTTGCCTTTGATATTTGTTCATTTATTCTTGTTAGTAACTCAACAGTTTGATTTATTGCCCCCGTTTGGAAGTTGATTTTGGGTAAAATGTGTTATGTTTGCTGGATTGTTGATTTGGTATGCTGGATATGTTAGAATTTAAATAACTTGTGCCTATTGACATGCTACTAATTCTTAAAGCATTATTTAGACAAAATGAACAACAAGAAACATGTTCTTCATCAAGCACAAATCCAAAACGAAAATCTATCTACAGTGTCATGTCAATTTAAGATGATTAATGAATGCGGAAGCGTACCCAGAGGATCCATGAATCTTAATTGAAATGGTGATCTCCTTTGTTAGCGTAGTGATCTTCCAATTGTAGATTTTCCTTAGCCTTAGTTCCTCCTCTAATGGGATGAAGAGAATTGAATTTGTTGGTGTGTCTACAATTGGGAACCATAACCCTTTATTTATAAGAATCATATGCCCTTTCATAAAGAGTAATGTCCTTTAAGTTCATTCTCTTTCATTAAGAGTCATGATTATCCAACTTTTCTTATTTCTATTTCTACCCATCATAAAAATAGGAATAAGACTTTTGGTATCTACACAATATTTTCCATGACATTTATGTCCTTAGCCATAAACCTTATCTGAAATAGATCACTTCAATTTAGCTAATTAAAATAATGGCCCTAACACATTTAAATATTACATGTGTGACCTTAAAAATTTCTAACAGGATAAGGAATAATATGTCGGAGTTGAAAATAGGTGATTGCTGTCCACTAAACCCGTATGGCCATACGTGGAGTGTTTTACTCTTAATATTTTCCACAGACCTCATTTCGAAATGATTTTTGTTTCATTGGAAAATAGAAAAAATGTCCTTCAAATTGGACTTTTGTTTCATAGTATTTCGTTAGATATTGATAGAGAAAAACTGGTCACAAGTTACAGGTTGTTAGCCCCCAACCGTATAGACCCTGTTGCAGTGTTTTGTTCATAATTATTTCCCCAGGGCTCATTTCGAACTAAATCTTGTCCCATTGGAAACTAAACTTAATTTCCTTCAATTTTGTCACTTGTTTCTCTATTTTCTTTTTGTATTGATAGAGAAAATTCTGCTACAAGTCGAGACAGTGTGGCTGTTTAGTTAATTGGTAATCATTTGTGAAAAAGCTTATGTTGGATTGGTTTTATAGTACTATGGTTCAAGTATATATGCTGGATTTTGGAGAACTTACATTACTTATTTAAATGGTTTTAATGTTGGATTAATGAAATAAATTGTGTTACTTATGGGGCTCAAATGTGTGTATAGGTGGTTTTATGCATAAATTGACTAAATTGGAAACATGTAATGTTGTATGTGAACTTATGCTAGATTTTTATGGTAAGATGGCGTGATTATGATTGAGTGTATGGCTGAATGTGTGATCCTTTATTCTGCTACCATTGGTGTTGATCTTGTGTGAATTCATTTCTAAATTTGTATGTGTTGGCCCTTTGGTTTTTATGTGCTTGTTTGGTAAATTTTGGGTTGTTGGAAGAAAGGTTAAGGGGTCTAATCCGAATTGTTGTGACTTATTATTGTGTTGGAAAATCTGATTTTCAGTTCTATCTAATGTTAAATTATCCTATCCTTTGGTGAAGGATAATAAGCATTGAATCATAACATGTTATCCTCGTTAAGGTAGTATATGTTTGGTGGAGCGCAAGGTTCCCAAACTAAACTAGCTATCAAGGCCACATTTAATTGTGGGTAAGACATGTTTTTGTAAGTCCTTCCTTAGCTGGAGGCTAGGATATGGTATTAGCAATCTAAGGGACGTTTGATTGTGGTCATAGAGCTCTGACTGCCATATCAAAATCTTAAGCTAGAATATCCTGAGTCCCTCACACTTGGGTGCCTAGCATCGTTTTTAAATTTAAGGATGCCTATGTTTAGATTTAATTCTCGTTCCGTTCGTATACATTGGATATACTTGGATATGTGTGTTTGCAGGAACACACTGAGGTTAAAATCTCATTAGCTTTCTTTTGATTTCAGATAAAAAGGCTTAGTCGCCGGTGATGGGCAAAGCTGTTCTTGGAGAACTTCCAGTTTAGTTTATTTTATCTAAGTTTGCTTCACACTGTGATTTTAGTGAAGTCATGACATTATTATCCATGTTTTTGAAAAATTACGTACTTATTACTCCGGTGTTGTAAGGGGTGGGTGGACCTCCACTATGTTATAAACTATCTGTTGATTTCTGTTTAGTGTGAGTACTCATGTTAGCACTCTAGACACTAGCATATGGTATTACAGATTTTATGGATCGAAATTTTCTACTTTATTCATTGGTTCCTGAATTGATTTATAGCCCATTTAGTGGCTGACAATTACGGTGGTAGAATCCAAGCATAACTGTGATCTCTACTAACAGAAAGACCTAGTGATATCCATTTTAACAGAAAATTTATAAAGTATCCAAATAATTTGGAAATAACGAAAATTTAAAAAATACTGCTATCTATCTAAATGCTACTATCTAAAAATAATCTAAAAATAATATAAACGAAACACTGCTATCTATCAATCAGACTTGTGGCATCCCCATTTGATAATCTTTCATCCACTTGGGCTGTTTTTTGTTAAGTTTGGGCCTCTAGTTCCATTGGGCTGACTTGAAATAAGTGGTTGAGCGACCCTAAGAGAACATGGTGCCCCACAAACAATCGAATCAGAACTCTATTTTTCTTCCCCTCATAACCAATAATATAACTATTTTAATACGTTGTTATTAGCATAGGCGGACCCACTCACAACTGAAATTTTAAAAATTTCATTTACACCCCTATATAAATTTTTTTGACCCCATTTAATTTAAATTTTTGCACCCTTTGACCCATACACTTTCATCTCTCAACCTCGCACTCAGGTAGTGTTTGGTTGGAGGTGAATGAAGGGGAGTGGAGGGGTGGGGAGAAAATGAGTTATTTTAAATTTTTTATGTTTAATTTAATTTTTAGAAAGAGAGGGGAGCAAAATCTCTCCTAACTCAATTTTTGTTCTCATCCAATGTTGGGATTTTTTGCAAGGGAGGGGAGGAGAACTTAAATTATTTAAAATAAAATAACTTAAATAACTTTATATAATATGTAATATAAATGATTATTGTAAAACCTAAATCTATTAAGCCAAAAATTAGAAAAATTTTAAACTTTAATCAAACATGTGTAAACATACAAGAATTTAATACCGCAATACTCATATCAGAGTGTGCGTACAACAATAGAAATAACAGACTCTCCACTAGCCGTGGTACAGAACTACAGGTTACTCAACAGACTCTCCTAGACATCAGCAACCTCGTCGAAATTATCTTCCACCTCGATCAACATTGGTATTCTCAACGTCCCCGTTAGCAGCTACGGAATCTTCAGCGTCAAGTCAAAAAACCATATAGGGATACATAGAAATATAGAGGAGATATGAAACTCATAAAACACCGTATAGTGGGAAACAAGGTAGTACACAACACGATAACATGTTCATCTCAATTTAGACACATGTCGGCAGATCTACAAGAATTCACAATTATAGAGTATGCTAAGCTACCTTACTCAATTGCTTTCGCACCTAGCACGCCGTACTCAACCGTTCCGGCTTTGATCCATCACCCTAGGAACAGCACTCTTCCAACCGTGAAGACTTGTGTATAGGCTTACATGGTTCATCATATCAAAGCAGTTCAGCCCTAACCGGACTGTGAGTTGAGTAGCTATAGCTGGTCAAGTTGTCGGGTTTTGTCAGGAGTAGATTTGTTAGGTGTCAAGTTGTTTGAATTCTGTGATTTGTGTTTGGCTTGTTTCTTGAGTGAAGCAATTCTGCTTGTAATTGTTTGGGATTGTTTCTTAATTGAAACAATATGTGTTGACACATAAAATTGTTATTGTGGGGTTCTGACGAGTTTTAAACCTTGTAGGAACCCAATGCCGCCCAGAAGAGAGATTCCTACTGCGAGAACTGAGAACCCGGAGATGGATTGAGTGATCCAAGTGATGGCGAATATGGTAGCAGCTGTGGCACAACAAACCGCAGTAATGACTCAACGTGACCTGCAACAGCAGCAACGGGCTGAGCAGGATGCTGAAGCAAGAGGAATAGCGAATTTTCGCAAGCATGACCCGCCAAGGTTTCATGGAGATCCTAACCTAGAGAAAGCTGATATGTGGTTTCAGGAAGTAGAAAAGATCTTTGAAGTGATTCGTTGTCCAAAGCACGCTAAGATCAATTATGCATCATATCTGCTACTTGGCGATGTAGAGTACTGGTGGAAGGGAGTGAAGCAGATGCTTGCTGTTGAGCATCATGAAGCTAATTGGGAGACCTTTTGGGGTAGATTTCTGGATAAGTAATTCCCAAAAAGTGCCAGGACTGAGAAGGAGCAGGAGCTCCTGCGGTTGTACCAAGGGAATATGACCATAGCTGAGTATGCGGCCAAGTTTGAATCACTGGCCAAATACATCTGATTCTTCCGAGACCAAGTGGATGAACGTTGAATGAGCGAGAAGTTCGAGCAAGGATTGCGCTACGAAATCAAGAAGTCGGTGCTACTGTTGGGCATATCCGACAGTTTCAACGATTAGTTGAGAAGTGCATCCAGGTAGAGAACATGAAGAATGGGAAGTCGAGGAAAGGGGGTGTTGGGGGACCTATTCGGTCAAGTCATCTGGATCAAGGACAACGTGGAAAGCAATAGGAGAAGCCTTACCACCATCCACAAGGGAATAACCACGACTAATCCCATCCAGTAGCTCAAACTTTAGGGAGTGGAAATAGGAGCAAACAGAATCGAAGTCAGTGGAGACGTTGTTATCGTTGTGGAGGTGAAGGACACCTTGCTGAAGTGTGCACATCCAAGGAAGATTTGTGTTTTAATTGCAAGCCTAGACATTTTGCCAGAGACTGCCAAGCACCAAAGGTGGAATCAGCTGCTAACAATGTTAGAGCTGCATGCTCAAGTGCTAGGGACGTGTTTATATAATAAACAGAGAAAAGAATTCGCCACATGCAGACTCTACCCCATAAAGCACCCCATGAAGAAGTTGGGAATATGAGCTAAGATCAAGGATCATCTGTAAAAGATATTTATTATGTCGTTTAATATGATCTTTGGTATATTAGTGGTTCTAGGTATAGACCACATAGATATTTTGGATCTTTGGTGTATTTTGATGTTGTACTAGATTTGAAAATCAAAAGTATTTTATGATTTTGAGAATGTGAGATGTTTTCTACTACTGTTTTCATATATTTTATTTGAGATAAATGATATTTCAGTATTTTGATTTAGTATATGAGTGTAGTTTTGAGGATGAAACTATTTTAAGGAGGGTGGTAATGTGATACCCCAATTTTTGAGAAAAAGTGTTTTAGCAATAAAATCTTGAATACTTGAAGGTAAGTCGTAGAGACTGATCACCTCAATGACTTACTAAGAGTACGTGGATTCGTGTTGAATTATTTTCAATAATTATTATTACGGTATCATTTCAAATTAATAGACAGTGTAGACGTATGTTGTTTTAATGAGAATTCACTAGCAGAATTTTTTGTGAGTTTTCTGTTTGACGCGGTGACGCGCATTTTTGTTGCTAATAAAAGTGAGTGAAATTTACCAAGATAAAATTAAATTTGAGAATTAGTATTTATTATTAATTCATGGTTCAAATCTCATCGAAAAATTCTAACGGAGTTTCGTCGCATTTTGAGCCGCCGGGTAAATTTTACCCGAGAGAAAAATTTAACGAATTCTAATTTCGACGAAATTCGAAATGTGACTTGGTGTGATTATATGTGATTTATTTAGAGCGCGTTTATGATTTATTGGTGAAGAAATTATTCGAGAATAATTTCTTAGTCATGCGATGAATTAATATCTCAGTAAATTAATTTACGCGACGAAGTGGTAACGCGACACATGGAATGGAACTATCTTGGGGGGACACCTAGCATGATGAGGTGGCTAGGATTAGACATAATCATGATGAGGTGTTAGGCCTAGAAGTTGGGTTGGAATGTGTCTTGTTTTTATTGGTCCTTGGAAAAAACATCTTACTTAACTTTATCCAAAACCATGACTTAAAGCATGCTTCGACATTGATTTTTTTGGGAGCAAAATCTTATCTTCTCCTTTCCTTAAGAGAACTGTGGCCACCTCCCTATTTTATGATTTATTCATTCGTTTCTTTCCTTTGAGAAAAACTCTGTGTTGGTGAGTTAGAAGAGAAAAGAAAGAAACCAAAGTTTCCTCCATTTTCTTCCTCCTAGTCGTGAGTTTTTCTCTAAGAAACACCACCATTTCTTTTGCTTTTCATCTCCAAATTAGTGTAAGCACTTTAATCTTGTGTATGCGGAGTTGAATCAAGAAATTTTCTTCCTTGTTTCTTAGCCAAAACCGAGAGGGTTTTGGAGATTTTAAGGTTATAGAGGTCGACAAAGTGTACGGGTTCTAGTTCGAGATCGTGGTTGTGACATTGACGTGGAAGGAAAGCTTTGAGATCAGGGCATCTTTCATGTTGTGTTTTATATGTGTTGTGTATATGTGGAAGGTTGTTTTGATAATGATGTTGAGATGCTAATATTGATTTTAATTCTCATGAGGTTATGTTTTGGTGAATTGAGTTGTTATTGTTGATATGTTGTGATTAATGAAAAGCATCTGTGTGGTGCCAAAGAAACTGTGTTGTGGTAGTTAAACGATCTGCGTGGTGACAGAGCATCTGCGTGGTGATCCCATTGGTATGGAAAAATAAGTAGTTTTCATTGTTGCCCATTGGTATGGGTAGCTTTGTTGGAGGTTTTTGAATTATCTGCATTGGCATGTAGACTAATAGGGATAAGTGGTACATCCTTATTTGCGCTACGTGATTAGTGTGTTGACATGTCGTGATTGATTATGAGTTGTTGCTAGATTTTCTTCTACATATATGTGAACTACTGTATTATATATGCTTATTTTCGAAAGATGACCCTTTCTATATATGGGCATTCTCATGGACGTCACCTTAGATGATAGTGCAAGCTGGAGAGAGTTGTAATCATTGAAGGGCGACAAGTGATGCAGAGAAGGACTTGACACGAATATATTTTTGGAGTCATAGTTAAGAGACTTGCTATGAGATATAGTAAGAGTTGTAGGGTTAACCAGCTATAGGATTTATTTGGTGCATCTTTTTGAGTTGTATTTTGCACAATGAATCTTTTGAAAAACTCGTATTATTTTCTTATAAGTGTTTATACATGTTTCTTTACATGGTTATTGTGATTTCATTATTATGTTTTTATTTGAACGCCACGTTTCAAAAATACTGCAATACTCAATTGTTATTTTGAAAGAAGTTTGAAAAGAAAAGAAAGAAAAATTAGATCCACATTTTTGAAAACTATGCAAGCAGAGTATTGCCATAAAAAATATTTTAATTTTAAAAGAGTTATATTAGATCAGTAACGCTCTGTAAATCGGGGTGTTACACATCACATCTACAACATATGCAACTGAATCTACTTACATTTTGGCCAATAGATCATAATCGGGGAGTATGCTAGGCTACTGTACTCAACTATTCTGCACTTAGCATGTCGTGCTCAACTATTCCGACATTGTTCCATCTCCATAGGAACAACGCTCAACCGACCATGAGCTATTTTCCTTTAATCAATTAAACAACAGAGTACTTCTCCTAACAATAGAAAGGTTACCCTCCAAGTACGAGGGTCTACACATCTAACAACATGTCACAACATAATACAGATCATCATATATTAATAGTTGCTACAGCATACCAGAGCATAGTACCAAGCACGTCATGTTATCACACAATAGTACATGTACAACATATTACAGCATCATAATCCACACCAGCATGTTATCAGGCATCACATATTTTCACACAATCTTGATCGATATACGATCAGTCCTAATGTCACATAAGGTGATCTACGACTATCATGTTATCAATTAAGTATACAGCCAGTCACACATAATCAAACCATCATACATATACCAATCCATTGTCATACAATCAATTCATTTATCCTAATATTGCATGTTATCAATCATCCATAAGTACCATGAATCAATCCTATGTTGGTCGATAAGTATACGACGTCTATCCTTAGACACCGCAGACCGTAACCCCTATCCTTAGGTGTTACTAACATCAACCTCTAGTAGGGTTTGAGATCCCCTACACATATTAAGTGTTACATTCTACACTTGAAATCCCGATGATTAAGGTTTCATCCTCCTCACCTGGTAAAACTCCAATTTTGCTCCAATTAACAATAAGCCTTATTCACGAACTCACAAACGCACAAACTTTGAAATGAATGACACGAACACACTTCCACACTACACATACATGGTTCTGCCCACTCTGCATCAGCCACCTAAACTTGTCCAAAATTCCCACCGATCACACCCACACGATCCACATTTCGCCGGAAACATAAAAACACTGTCAGATTAGAATAAGGACAACGAACGAACGACGAATAATTCATGGGAAGTATGAACATGGTACTGGTCTTACCATACCAAGGATGGAAGCCACGAAAATCCAAGCCTTGAAGTGATTCCTTTCACTTACAACAGCTGAAATTACGCACCGGACTCTAAACTGCGTAGAATACACTGTTAGGGACGAAAACCAAAACGAACGGTGAATAGGAATCCAAAGTTTGAACTCTGGAACAGAGCCATTCCACACAGCCATATACTCACCAATAGAAAGAATTGAAGCTATGGATCAATTCCTAACTCATTTGATAGCCAAAATTGCACCAAAACCATAAAACACGAAGAACATCAAATAAGGGACTAAAAGCACTACAAGAGGATCACGAATTCATTATAAGCAAAACAGAAATCAGAGGCTTCCACCTCTATTTAGTGGTGCCTGGAACTTACTCCGAAAGTTTTGGCAAAACCCTAGCTCGTTCGGTACCTGTATGGCCAAACTGAGGTCCAAAACACCATCAGATAAGGGTTAGAAACTAAAATATGATAAGGAATTACCAAACTAGATATAGGTTCAAGATTATAACACTATTGGTATATAGGTTTTCCTCGACGAAGCGGCGATCAGAGTTAAACCCTAGAAAGCACGAACAACAACAAACAACTCGATAGGATCGAACAAACGAAACTGGCACTGGGATCACATAGAACTAAGCCTAAATCTCCAAGAAACTTGGCTGTGGAGTTTCTCTGATATTTCACAAAGCTTAGGGTCGTGGTAACTCAGAAAGAAGAAGTAAAAATGAAAGTTGGAAGTAAAATGGCCTTTATATAGCAAATCTGCCAAAAAATGCGCTTGGAAGCGCGCTCCGACGCGCTGCATGGGCGCTCCCAGTGCTGTGGCTTGTGCTTCCAGCGCCCCTCCAAGTGCTCCCTCCACCACTTGCTTCGCTGAGAAGGTCTTCAGCCTAAACGGTCCAATTACATGTCACCACGTGTCAACATCTAATTGGACAAACATTTGGTCCAATCATAGGATGCCATGTGTCACGATTTGGTTGAGTTTCTAAAGGTCAGTTGCACTGGAAGCGCTAATTCTAGCGCTGGAAGCTCTTACCATAGTGCTGGAAGCACTACCCCAAGCGCTTGGAGCGCAACCTAGGGCAGAAACTCCAAATTCTCGCGATTTCTTTGATTCTAATGCTTCTATCTTCCATAGCTTGTTTTACAATCATTCAACCATCGTTCTAAACATCTCATATACCTAATCAACCTTAGGATTAAGGTCTCAAACCCTAATTGAACGTTCGATAATTGACACCCGCTCTTAGGCTACGAATGTCTAAAAACTCTCGTTCCAACTCTGATTGCTCTCAAATTTCACAAGGCTTCTAAGACTTATACTAAAATCCTAATAAGCACTTCTCCACCTCTATCTAGCCTTCAAAACCTGTTAACCCTCAGCCCAAACTTAAACAATTTCTAATCCTAATCAAAAGGCTTCACCGTATGCTTACCAAATACTTAGCTCCTTAACTGAGGTTTTGAAAATCAGGATGTTACATTACTACCCCCTTAAAAAGAATTTTGCCCTCGAAATTCAATGATGGACAGAGGTATCATACAGACATGATCTCACAACTTTTCTCTAAAGATTTACCATTCCTTGTTTCATAGGGCAACTAGAACTAACTATACTTCTGCTGAGCCACTCTGATTCCATACACTTAAAATCCATAGGGTCCTACCTCCACATTCTATTCAAATCTCGACACAGGATTCACCGCACATCTCAAACCTTCTACTAAGATTCCTCACATTTTTCTAGAATCGCTATAGACCTCAGGTTCTAGATGCTAGACTCCTCATTACTGCATCATTACCCATACTAACGCGTTCAATGAGTTACGAAAAGATGCTAATCTTAAGCAAATATGAACGATATGAGCATAAGTAACACACTTTAATAGATTCATTGACAAAAGAGTTTAGAGTGTACATATATTATTCCCAACAAAAGATAACAAGGTTTCAAAAGATAACGACACAAGAACAAGAGTAATACAGTCAGTAGGCTCTTGTTTCAAAAAATACATTAAAAGAAGAAAACTTCTAATTACGACAAATGAAAGAAAACAAGGAACAACCATTCAAGGCTAAGAAGGGACAACTTCCCTTCCACAATCACGAGAGATATGCCCCGATTCCCCAAATTGAAAGCAAACAAAGTCTTTTACAGTACAATCCTTGATCAAGTGTGCTCCACCACATTTGAAACATCTGATCCGTTTCTGTTGCTTTCCTCTAGTCACAACATCCTGCTGCCTTGGGCGATCATATGCTCTCCACTCCTGTTGTTGCCTCTCATCTCTACTTCTCCGATCATTCGTTATTGGTCCTCCAGTCTTCTTATGTTAAAATTTTATCTCCTTGTAAGATTTTCCAAAGCAGTACACCTCAAGCAATTCTAGAAACCTAGAAAGTTTCAGAGGTGTCACAGCCCTCTGCAACTCATATCTCAAACCATCCAAAAATCTCCTGCACACCCAGGCCTCATCTGAACTCACCTAATAGAACTTAGAGAATTTGAGCAAAGCCTCAAATCTTATTGCATATTCACCCACAGACTGACCTTCCTGCTTCAAACTAAGAAACTCCCTTTCCTTGTCATGCCTAACGGTTTCAGGAAAATACTTCTCAAGAAAGCATTCCCTAAATAGCTCCCATATAACTATTCTCCCATCCTTCTCCAACATCCTTTGTTGATTCATCCACCAAGACTCTGCACCACCCACCAACAAGAAAGCTGCATAGGTGACTTTATGTCCTCTCAACATCTTATAGCTACGAAGATCTTCTCCACCTCCTGTACCCATAACTCTGCTCCCTCTGGATCATACTCTCCACAAAATTAAGGTGGCTTTGTAACGACCCTCATTTTTTTTCTTTTTCGTAGCAGTTATTTTAATTAATTGCATTATATGTTTGTGCACAAATAGAGACTTTTAATTTAATTGAATGGTTCTTGAGAGTGGTTAAAAAAAAAAAAAAAGGGGATGAGGACGCCTTGGGCTAGCACCTTATATGCATAGTTATATTCCGTTCCACCTACCTAATGGGCCAACACTCATGGGCTCTCTCCAACCCAACCCAAATAAAAGAAAAATTGACATATGAAAGGTGTAAACCCTTGTCTCCTTTTGCGCCTCCAGCCCTCTCTCTCTCAATTTGATTCACTTGTTTCTTCTCCTTCCTATCTCTAAACCCTAGCGCCACACAAGGTTGAAGGAAGCACTCCACATTTTTCCTCTCTTGCATAATTCGGCCACCAAGGTTGGAAGCAACCCCATCTTTGTTCTTCATCAGAAATTGGCAAACTCACCGTAGGTTTGGTTCGGAGTCATCATCATCCCTCATCAACAAGGGAATTTCGCAAGACACAAAGGTAAGGGGGGGAGATTATTGTGGTTGGGGATATTTGGGGGAATAGGTGAAGGGGTGTCCTTAAACCCCATTGTTTGATAAATGGTTGAAATGTATGCAAAACCAATGATTTATAAATAATTACGCTTGCTGTTTTTAATTAAGTAAAGATGGTAAAGGACTATATGATTATTAAGAAAAATGGAATAGATTGTTTTATCTCATATTTTTGAAATGAAGTTTTTTTTTTGTGAAAATAATAAAGTTAATTGCTGCTGGATTTTTCTGCTGTTATGCAGAATTTTATTGTGTAGAATTTTGCTGTTTAAATTGCTGCGAAAATTCTGTTGCTGTTGCTGTTTAAATTGCTGCGAAAATTCTGTTGCTGTTGCTGTTTAATTGTTTGCAGTTTTCTGTTTGCTGTGCTGTTTCTGTTTCTGCTGCTTTACTGTTTCTATTTCTTTTATGCAAAATTTCTGTTGTGCAGAATTTAGGCTGTGCGATTTCTGTTGCTGTTGCTGTGTGAATTCTGTTATTATTTTTGCGTCGTTCTTGTTTCTGTTCTACTTTCTGCATTTTTGATTACACTATTAATAATATGTTGTTGCTATTTTTATGCTGTTAGTGCTTTCTGCATAATCTAATTACATGATTAATTACATGCATTTGTAGTCTTTATGAGGTTCTTTGTTTTCTGCATATTTTAATTACATGACTAATTACATGTTGCTGTTTTGTCTCTGTTTTCTGCAGATTTGAATTATATGGTGTAAAGATAATTATTTTTATGACAATTCATTGATTCCCTGTAATTATATTTGTTATTATGTGACAATAATTGTGAAAAGCTCACATTTGTGACAACTATCTTGAAAGGATAAATGACTTTGTGTGCAAGTCACCTAGCTATTAGTAGCCATAATGGGACTTGAGTCATTCCTTGTGAGATGATCCTAGCCATATGGGCCATGATGGATTATCGATGAAAACTTGAACTATGATGTTCGGAGGAAACCCGACCTTGTGTGTTTGTTTGTCATACAACCCTTGTAATAGGATGGGGGGAAGCATTATTGAAATGAAAGGTGGAGGCCAATATGAGTGAGCCCGCGCGGCAATACCTCGGCCTAGAGGGTGAGAAGCTGAGTTTGTGTGCCCTAATAGTTTGAGTGTCGCGCCTTGGACTGGGGACCACTTATCAGACTTAGCTACCCTGACCGTCACCGGACATTATCATCCCTAGTTGAGAGTATGCGGTAATAGAGTAATCACCCGCGAGGTGGTCTCTAATAAACCAAATATGTACTCCTAGGAGACTTCCCAGAGTAGTAGATGGTACCACATGCATAAGAAGTAGTGTCGTTAGCGTCTGCATTATTTTCTGTTGATAATTATGTGACTATGAGGAATGGTGAAATTTTTCTGCGTGTATTCGTGGATGATATGAGACGTTGTTACTACCTTATGTGAATTGGTTGCTATAGTGTGGTGTGTAAATATATATATACCTGTATACGTATATAAATATATTATTTATTCACCTTTTTCTCTCTAAATATCACCATAACTCGACTACAACGTACTCACCCCTCTGTGGTTGTTTGTCTCTTGTCCTCCTATTTTTCAATTGCAGACACTACTAATACCAGGACACGTAGCTAGTGGTGAAGGCTTCTTATGGAGAACTTTATAGTTTTACTTCGAATATTTTTCTTATTGAGACGTTGAGTCATTCATGTATTTTGTCGCTCTTGTGTAAGTTGGGCTAAGTAAAGCTCACGAGACTATGTGACACGGGTTTTCTTTTTCTTTGGGGGTTCGTATATCGTTTGGTTTTATTTTTATTTCACCAGTTCAAATAAGATCTTTGAAAGAAAAATACTTACTATGTTTGTTATTACGAAATACTTTCCAACTGAATGATGTCTGAATTCGATTTATTCATCGATTTATCTGTTGATCCTTTTTATATTTTATTTAATTTTATATTTTTATCGCTACCTCCTCTGGAAAATAGATAACTTATTTTCATTCCGCAATGACTATTATATTTTTAATTCAGTTTACCGAATCAAGAGCAAATTGATGTGTTTACTTTTTTTTTTCTTCCTTTTATTGAACGATTTTCGAAACGGGGATTAGGGTGTCACATTAAGTGGTATCAGAGCCAGGTTCGGTCTTACCGGACTGTGTGTGTGTCTATTATGTTTCTCTGTGTGAACTCTGTGCTTCGTGCGTCAATGTTTGATTTATTTATTTATTTATTTATTTACTTATTTATTTATTGATTTAGTTTATGGGTTGACGTTGCTTGTTGCATCCAATTTGGTTCTGATTGGTGCAGGGAGTAATGGCGGGTAGGAACGATAGAGCTTTAGCGGATGCACTCGTTGCCATGGCTCAGGCCGTACAAGGAATTCAAAATAGGAATTCTAATGCCGGAGCCGCTGAATTTAGAGGATTGGAGCAATTCCAAAAGAATGACCCACCTACCTTTAAGGGTGGACATGACCCCGATGGTGCTCAGAACTGGATACGGGAGATGGAGAAGATCTTCCGTGCTATGGTATGTACGGATGCTCAAAAGGTGACTTTTGGTACCTTGAAGCTTGCTGAAGATGCAGAATACTGGTGGGAGAGTAACCGCCCACGTGTGGAAGCTGCACCCGGAGGAGTCACTTGGGAAGCCTTCAAAGAGATTTTCTTGGAGAAGTACTTTCCTGAGGATATCCGTGCTTAGGAAGGAAGCCGAATTTCTAGAATTGAAGCAGGGTAATATGTCAGTGGCTGAGTATATCACCAAGTTTGAAGAGCTGTCTAGGTACTATCAACCATATGTGGGAGAAGCTGGTGAACGTTCGAAGTGTGTGAAATTCACCAATGGACTACGACCTGAAGTCAAGCTAGCCATCAACTACCAGAGAATTCGACAGTTCCCTGAATTAATCCACAGCTGTAGAATGTGGGATGAGGACAACAAAGCTAAAGCAGCACACTACAAGTCGGTTGGCTCCCAAAAGGACAAGAAGAAAGACAATAAAGACTTCCAGAATCGGGGAAAGCCATACCCAACTCCGAATGGACGGTTTGGACATAACCGTAATGGTAACCGCAATCAATCTTTCAACAAACCTGCGGCACAAATGTTTGGCGGAGGTGGAGGGGGCCCTTCGACCCATCTGCATTGCATGAAGTGTGGCAAGTACGGACATACCTACCGAGATTGTCCTGAAAAGCAAGTGATCTGTTTCAACTGTGGAAGGCCAGGACATATCGGAAGGGAGTGCCCGAATCCGAAGAAAGAACCAAACGGGAATGGAGGGCAGAATTCCCAACCCAACCGACCTAAGCCAACAGGACGAGTCTTTGCTCTCAACGTGACTGAAGCCGCAGCGTCGGACAACCTTATCCAAGGTACGTGCTTCATACATGGAACTCCTTTAGTGGTACTTTTCGACTCCGGTGCTACGCACTCCTTTGTGTCCAGTGAATGTGTGAAAAATTTGAATTTGCCTGTTTCACCCCTACCCTGTGAGCTTGAGGTTGAAACACCAGCAAATGGTAAAGTCCGAACTTCTTTTGCTTGTTTAAAATGTCCTTTGTCCATAGGTGACAAGAAATTTGTGGTTGATTTAGTTTGTTTGCCTTTGAGTCAACTTGATGTAATTCTTGGCATGAATTGGTTAGCTACTAATCAAGTCATCTTAAATTGCTTTGAAAAGACTGTTTGTATTCCTGATTCAGTTGAACCCAGAGACCATCGACTCTTAACGGCCAACCAAGTACAGGCATGTTTGAAACAAAATGCCCAAGTTTACATGATGATAGCCTCTCTAAAAGTCGAAGACCAAGTCAGGATAGATGGTATGCCTATAGTGAGTGAGTATTCCGATGTGTTTGAGGAAGTGCAAGAATTGCCTCCAGAGAGAGAGACTGAATTTACCATAGACTTAGTACCAGGTACTGGACCCATATCTATAGCTCCTTATAGGATGTCTCCCGCAGAACTAGTTGAGCTTAAGAAACAGTTGGAGGAACTGCTAGAGAAACAATTTGTGAGGCCAAGTGTATCCCCTTGGGGTGCACCAGTGTTGTTAGTCAAGAAAAAGGATGGGAGTATGAGGTTGTGTGTAGATTACCGCCAATTGAACAAGGTGACTATTAAAAACAAGTATCCCTTGCCTAGGATAGATGATCTGATGGACCAACTAATTGGAGCCTGTGTGTTTTCTAAGATAGACCTTAGGTCAGGTTATCATCAAATTCGAGTGAAGTCTGAGGACATCCCAAAGACTGCATTCAGGACCCGTTATGGGCACTACGAGTACCTAGTTATGCCATTCGGTGTAACCAATGCTCCTGCCGTGTTCATGGACTACATGAACCGAGTCTTCCACCCACACCTTGATAAGTTTGTAGTGGTCTTCATAGATGATATCTTAGTGTACTCTAAGAGTAGGGAAGAACATGTGGAACACTTGAGGATAGTATTACAGACCCTTAGAGAGAAGAGACTTTATGCCAAGCTTTCTAAATGTGAGTTTTGGTTGGAGGAAGTGAGTTTCCTAGGACATGTGATCTCAAGAGGGGGAATAGCGAGACCCATCCAAGGTAGAAACGGTGTTGAAGTGGGAATCACCTAAATCAGTGACTGAGATTAGGAGTTTCTTAGGCCTTGCAGGGTACTACCGTAGATTCATAGAGGGATTCTCTAAGTTAGCCTTGCCTTTGACAATGTTGACCCGGAAAGGAAAAGCTTTCGTGTGGGATGCTCAGTGTGAAAATGGATTTAGGAGTTGAAAAGGAGATTGACTTACGCCAGTTTTAGTGCTACCTAATCCAAGTGAGCCTTTTGAAGTGTATTGTGATGCATCTAAGTTAGGACTCGGAGGTGTGCTCATGCAAAATAGGCAGGAAGTGGCCTATGCCTCTAGGCAGTTGAAAACCCATGAAAGGAATTACCCCACTCATGATTTAGAGTTAGCCGCTGTGGTGTTTGTGTTGAAAATATGGAGACATTACTTGTATGGTTCTAGGTTTGAAGTGTTTAGTGACCATAAGAGCCTTAAATATCTTTTTGACCAGAAAGAATTGAATATGAGACAGCGAAGGTGGATAGAGTTTCTTAAGGATTATGATTTTGGGCTTAACTATCACCCCGGCAAAGCCAATGTAGTGGCCGATGCTTTGAGTAGGAAACCCCTACATCTTTCCGCTATGATGGTTAGAGAGATGAGTTTGATCGAAGAGTTTAGGGATCTGAGTTTAGTTTGTGAGGTCACTTCTAAGAGTGTGCGACTAGGAATGTTGAAAGTCACTAGTGGATTACTGGAGCAGATTATGGAAGGTCAGAAGACCGATCAACATCTTTTGGATCAGAAGGAGCTTATCGCTCAAGGTAGGGATATAGGTTTTAGTGAAGGGACTGATGGGATTTTGAGGTTTCAAGGTAGGGTTTGTGTACCTAATGTTCCTGAGCTTAAGAGAATGATTTTAAAGGAAGGGCACAAGAGTAGTCTAAGTGTTCACCCCGGGGCCACCAAGATGTACCAAGACCTTAAAAAAATTTTCTGGTGGCCTGGAATGAAAAAGGAGGTAGCAGAATTTGTCTACGCCTGCCTGACTTGTCAGAAGGCCAAGATAGAGCACCAAAAACCATCTGGGTTCTTACAACCCTTGAGTATTCCTGTATGGAAATGGGACAGTATAGCAATGGACTTCGTATCAGGACTCCCTAGGACTCCTACAGGAGTAGATGCCATCTGGGTTGTTGTAGACAGATTGACAAAGTCTGCACATTTCATCCCTGTGAATGTGGAATACCCTTTAGAGAAGCTGACCGGGTTGTACATTAGGGAGATAGTAAGGTTGCATGGCGTACCTTCTAGTATTGTGTCTGACAGAGACCCCAGGTTTAGCTCTAGATTTTGGGGAAGCTTACATGAGGCTTTAGGAACCAAACTCAAGATGAGCTCTGCTTATCACCCTCAGACTGATGGTCAGTCTGAGCGGACCATCCAATCATTAGAGGACTTGTTAAGAGCTTGCGTATTAGAACAAGCCGGTAGTTGGGATACCTTCTTACCTCTTGTTGAGTTTACCTACAACAATAGCTATCATTCCAGTATTGGGATGGCACCCTATGAAGCCTTGTATGGCAGGAAGTGTAGGACTCCCTTGTGTTGGTATGAGACCGGTGAGAACCTTGTGTTGGGCCCTGAAATAGTTCAGCAAACCACTGAAAAGGTCAAAATGATTCAGGACAAGATGAGGGCCACTCAGAGTAGGCAGAAAAGCTATCATGACAAACGAAGAAAGGATTTGAGATTTGAAGAGGGCGATCATGTATTCTTGAGAGTCACTCCCAAGACTGGGGTTGGCCGGGTAATGAAGTCGAAGAAACTTACACCTCGTTTTATTGGCCCCTACCAAATTTTGAAAAAAATTGGGGAAGTTGCCTACCAGATTGCCTTACCACCTTTCCTTTCAAACCTTCATAATGTCTTCCATGTGTCGCAACTCCGTAAATATGTCCATGACCCTACTCATATGATTGAACTTGATGAAGTACCATTGAAAGAGAATCTTACCTATGAGGTACTACCAAGGAGGATTGAGGACCGACAGGTCAAGCAGTTGAGAGGGAAGGAGGTTCCGTTGGTCAAGGTTATTTGGGGAGGAGGCAATGAGGAGAGTGCTACTTGGGAACTTGAGAGTCTGATGCAAGCCTCTTATCCACACTTGTTTGACCACGGTAAGTTTCGAGGACGAAACTTTTTGTAAGGAGGGGAGGATGTAACGACCCTCATTTTTTTCTTTCTTTTTCGTAGCAGTTATTTTAATTAATTGCATTATATGTTTGTGCACAAATAGAGACTTTTAATTTAATTGAATGGTTCTTGAGAGTGGTTAAAAAAAAAAAAAAGGGATGAGGACGCTTTGGGCTAGCACCTTATATGCATAGTTATATTCCGTTCCACCTACCTAATGGGCCAACACTCATGGGCTCTCTCCAACCCAACCCAAATAAAAGAAAAATTGACATATGAAGGGTGTAAACCCTTGTCTCCCTTTGCGCCTCCAGCCCTCTCTCTCTCAATTTGATTCACTTGTTTCTTCTCCTTCCTATCTCTAAACCCTAGCGCCACACAAGGTTGAAGGAAGCACTCCACATTTTTCCTCTCTTGCATAATTCGGCCACCAAGGTTGGAAGCAACCCCATCTTTGTTCTTCATCAGAAATTGGCAAACTCACCGTAGGTTTGGTTCGGAGTCATCATCATCCCTCATCAACAAGGGAATTTCGCAAGACACAAAGGTAAGGGGGAGATTATTGTGGTTGGGGATATTTGGGGGAATAGGTGAAGGGGTGTCCTTAAACCCCATTGTTTGATAAATGGTTGAAATGTATGCAAAACCAATGATTTATAAATAATTACGCTTGCTGTTTTTAATTAAGTAAAGATGGTAAAGGACTATATGATTATTAAGAAAAATGGAATAGATTGTTTTATCTCATATATTTTTGAAATGAAGTTTTTTTTTGTGAAAATAATAAAGTTAATTGCTGCTGGATTTTTCTGCTGTTATGCAGAATTTTATTGTGCAGAATTTTGCTGTTTAAATTGCTGCAAAAATTCTGTTGCTGTTGCTGTTTAAATTGCTGCGAAAATTCTGTTGCTGTTGCTGTTTAATTGTTTGCAGTTTTCTGTTTGCTGTGCTGTTTCTGTTTCTGCTGCTTTGCTGTTTCTATTTCTTTTATGCAAAATTTCTGTTGTGCAGAATTTAGGCTGTGCGATTTCTGTTGCTGTTGCTGTGTGAATTCTGTTATTATTTTGCGTCGTTCTTGTTTCTGTTCTACTTTCTGTATTTTTGATTACACTATTAATAATATGTTGTTGCTATTTTTATGCTGTTAGTGCTTTCTGCATAATCTAATTACATGATTAATTACATGCAGCTGTAGTCTTTATGAGGTTGCTGTTTTCTGCATATTTTAATTACATGACTAATTACATGTTGCTGTTTTGTCTCTGTTTTCTGTAGATTTGAATTATATGGTTTAAAGATAATTATTTTTATGACAATTCATTGATTCCCTGTAATTATATTTGTTATTATGTGACAATAATTGTGAAAAGCTCACATTTGTGACAACTATCTTGAAAGGATAAATGACTTTGTGTGCAAGTCACCTAGCTATTAGTAGCCATAATGGGACTTGAGTCATTCCTTGTGAGATGATCCTAGCCATATGGGCCATGATGGATTATCGATGAAAACTTGAACTATGATGTTCGGAGGAAACCCGACCTTGTGTGTTTGTTTGTCATACAACCCTTGTAATAGGATGGGGGGAAGCATTATTGAAATGAAAGGTGGAGGCCAATATGAGTGAGCCAGCGGCAATACCTCGGCCTAGAGGGTGAGAAGCCAGAGTTTGTGTGCCCTAATAGTTTGAGTGTCGCGCCTTGGACTGGGGACCACTTATCAGACTTAGCTACCCTGACCGTCACCGGACATTATCATCCCTAGTTGAGAGTATGCGGTAATAGAGTAATCACCCGCGAGGTGGTCTCTAATAAACCAAATATGTACTCCTAGGAGACTTCCCAGAGTAGTAGATGGTACCACATGCATAAGAAGTAGTGTCGTTAGCGTCTGCATTATTTTCTGTTGATAATTATGTGACTATGAGGAATGGTGAAATTTTTCTGCGTGTATTCGTGGATGATATGAGACGTTGTTACTACCTTATGTGAATTGGTTGCTATAGTGTGGTGTGTAAATATATATATACCTGTATACGTATATAAATATATTATTTATTCACCTTTTTCTCTCTAAATATCACCATAACTCGACTACAACGTTGTCCTCCTATTTTTCAATTGCAGACACTACTAATACCAGGACACGTAGCTAGTGGTGAAGGCTTCTTATGGAGAACTTTATAGTTTTACTTCGAATATTTTTCTTATTGAGACGTTGAGTCATTCATGTATTTTGTCGCTCTTGTGTAAGTTGGGCTAAGTAAAGCTCTGAGACTATGTGACACGGGTTTTCTTTTTCTTTGGGGGTTCGTATATCGTTTGGTTTTATTTTTATTTCACCAGTTCAAATAAGATCTTTGAAAGAAAAATACTTACTATGTTTGTTATTACGAAATACTTTCCAACTGAATGATGTCTGAATTCGATTTATTCATCGATTTATCTGTTGATCCTTTTTATATTTTATTTAATTTTTTATTTTTATCGCTACCTCCTCTGGAAAATAGATAACTTATTTTCATTCCGCAATGACTATTATATTTTTAATTCAGTTTACCGAATCAAGAGCAAATTGATGTGTTTACTTTTTTTTTCTTCCTTTTATTGAACGATTTTCGAAACGGGGATTAGGGTGTCACAGGCTTACCCTTCATAAATGCAATCAAACCTGCATCTACCACTCCTTTTTCTCTCCTTTGATTTTGAAATAGCTGCTGAAACAATTCATGTTGTTGTTGCATCAGTTGTGCATTCTACTGGGATTGTTGTAACATGGTTGTTGCTAATTCTCTCATGATCCTTAAAGCAGACTCTCCTCCCCCTCCTTCTCTAGGAATCTCATCATCGGCCTCAGGGGTCCTATTTCGTTTTCCACTACGAGTCCTTCGAGCCATAGGTTCCT
Organism: Calophaca sinica; assembly: GCA_037113605.1. Taxonomy (NCBI): domain Eukaryota; kingdom Viridiplantae; phylum Streptophyta; class Magnoliopsida; order Fabales; family Fabaceae; genus Calophaca; species Calophaca sinica. The sequence goes on along the minus strand of CM073733.1, from coordinate 70,427,709 downwards.
GTAAAAGTAACCATTAGCTCGTGCCCATAAGATATACAACAAATATCGCATGGATAGAAATATCTTATGAATAACTGAGACAGTTATCAATGCCTCCCAAATTAGAAGCAACAGATAACTCACAAATCGAACACTCTACCCAACTTTTAGACTCAGTTAATACCCAGTGTGGGTATAACAAGACACGGCCAGTAACAACACCCTACCCACAGTCCAGTTAGAACCGAACTGCTCTGATACCATAAATGTAACACCTAAATCTATTAAGCCAAAAATCAGAAAAAATTTAAACTTTAATCAAACATGTGTAAACATACAAGAACATAATACCGTAATACTCATATCAGAGTGCGTACAACAATAGAAATAACAGACTCTCCATTGGCCGTGGTACAAAACTACAGGTGACTCAATAGACTCTACTAGACATCAGTAACCTCATTGAAACTATCTTCCACCTCGATCAACAATGATCTTCTCAGCATCCCCGTTAGCAGCTACGAAATCTTCGTCTTCCAACGTCAAGTTAAACAACCATACAGGGATAAATAGAAATATAGAAGAGGTAAGAAACTCATAAAACACCATACAGTGGGAAACAAGGTAGTATACAATACAATAACATGTTCATCTAAACTTATACACATGTCGGCAGATCCACAAGAATTCACAATGAAAGAGTACGCTAAGCTACCATACTCAACTGCTTTCGCACCTAGCACGCCGTACTCAACCGTTCTGCGGCACTGATCCATCACCACAGGAACAAAACGCTTCCAACCGTGAAGACTTGGGTATAGGATTAAATAGTTCATCATCACATCTACAACACAAGCAACTGAATCTACCTACATTTTGGCCAGTAGATCATAATCGGGGAGTATGCTGAGCTACTGTACTCAACGATTCCGCACTTAGCACGTCGTACTCAACTATTCTGACATTGTTCCATCTCCATAGGAACAACACTCACCCAACCATGAGCTATTTTCTTTTAATCAACTAAACAACAGAGTAGCTCTCCTAACAATAGAAAGGTCACCTTCAAACTACGAGGGTCTACACATCTATCAATAAGCCACAACATATTACAGGTAATCATATATTAATAGATGCTACAGCATACCAGAGCATAGTACCAAGCACATCATGTTATCGCACAATAGTACATGTACAACATATTATAGCATCATAATCCACACCAGCATGTTTTCAGGCATCACATATTTTCGCATACTCTTGATCGATATATGAATCGGTCCTAATGTCACATAAGGCGATCTACTACTATCATGTTATCAATTAAGTATGCATGCAGTCACACATAATTAAACCATCATACATATATGTTGGGCAAAATCGCAAGTGTACGATTTCGTCGTTAAGTAATAAAAGATCGTATCCACAGGGATTGTGACCAATTCTTAACTATACCAACGATGTACTATTTGAACTATCAGACGAACGAGTAGTGTTTGAATTGTGTAATTCGTGTTCAACAATAAGATAATGACTAACAAAACCAATAATTTAGATATTAAGGAAAATAAAGTGACTAGGGTTCGAATCCCTTTGTCTCACCCTTTACGCTCTTGAATCCTATTCCAATGCAAGTAATGACCACGTATTTGAAGTTCGAATCCTATAAATTAGATTAACGAAAATTCCTTTCCTCTTAATCCCTTTAATTCAACTAATAAGCCCTAATCCCTTAGGTTCCAATTAATTAAATCAAGCATAAAGGATAAGGATTCATACAAACTCATACCAAAGAGAATTATATCCCTATAACCCTAAAGATATGTCAAAATATCCCAAAGCACGTTTAAAACCTCAACTTTCCAATTGATGCCAAACCCTAGTTCAACCCCATGGTGATCAAGCATAGAATCGCATTAAGAAAAGAGACAATTGATCAAATGACATACATCAAACTTGCATTGAAAATTATGAATTCAATTACATAAAAGGATCCACAAAGTTCATCTTACCCTAGTACAAAGGAATTAGTTCCTCATGGAAGAGAAAGAACCAAGCATTTGAGATGTAGAAACAGCAATAGACTCCATTCATTCCTCAACTTTGCCTAGAATCCTTGTTCTTGATTCAAACTCACAAGAGGCCAACAACCAGTAGTCAGTCCCTAGGTCAATGTTTCATCTATCTATATATAGTTCTGGACTAAAAGGGTTGAAAAACCTCCCCAAATTAAGTCAAACGTGCAAAAAATAAAAGTCTGGCCGAGACGCAGCCCGGCCGTGGAGCCTGGCACGGCCTGGCCGTGCTGCTTTTAAAGCACAAAAACGCAGATGAGCAGCCCGACACGAGCGTGGGGACGAACACGGCCAGGCCGTGTTGCTCTCTGGAAGTAGAAGCACGGCCGTGGTGAAAAACACGGCCTGGCCGTGTTATTCACTGTTTGCTCAGTCTTGGATTTTCTTCCTGTCTTCCAAGGCACGGCCGTGGTATCAACACGGGTAGGCCGTGTTTTCCTCTGGTCTTGCCATATTTTGTTATTTTGGCCTCCGAGTTGGTTGCAACATCCGTCTAAGTGATCTAGCTCCGCTTTCCTAGGCCAATAACCTTCTTTTCTGCACAATTGAACTCAAACCAAGTGCATTATCTAAATCAAGCAAAATGCATGCAAACTATGGGTAAAAACCACTAAAATGACTACTATGCAATGCAAAACTAACAATGAACCATATGCTATAATGAACGCATCAAATTACCCCAAGCTTCGAATCTTGCTTGTCCTCAAGCAATTGAGTGGCCAAAGATAAGCAAAGAAACAAGAGACGCAACAAATAAGGAACCCGAGATAATAGCACATTCAAGCAATAGGCTAAAGGCTAGAACTGACAATAGGGACAACCAAAATCAAGTTCAATTAGAGAATCAGGCGCTCTGGAATCATGTCTCTCACTGATAGGGCACTCTCCTCCCAACTCTCCAAGTGTTTAAAGGTTATGACAAATCGCTCAAATCCATCCATGAAAGTGTTCTACCATAAGCTTGACTATTAACCAAATCTCAGCATACAATTCATGAAAACACACAAGAATCAAAAGGTCTTTGTAAGGTTGTAACGTGGCCATGGGATTTTTCTTGCACGGTGGGGTAAAAACAAGAAAGGGGGAACACAAGGGCTAAAATAATAGACAAAGAAAACAGCCCTTTTAAAGCAGCATAAGCGGAACAATTTATTCTCCCTTTCGTTTTCAACACCTTTTTACTTTGCTCCTCTTCTGTTATTTTATTTTATATATTTATTTATTTTTATTTTTTTATTTTGTTTCCTCCCCCATTTGAGTTACTGGGAAGGAATTGAATAACAGAAGAGGTCCCAAATGTCAAGCACTGCATAATTTACACAAGATTCACAACTAATTGCTCCCTTAGACATACTTTAAAAGGTACTCAAACATTTAGCAATCACCTGGGTACCAAGAAAATTAATTTTAGTTCAGGCTCAAAAGGGGCAACTAGAGGGAGTTTTCATTCAACAAACAGAGGCTTGAAACATGCCTAAATTTCCTAAATCATATTCAAGTGTGTTGACAAAAATTTTCAAGTTTTGAAACGGTTTCAAGTCAAGTTCTAGAGGGCACAATCAGGATGGACACACTCATACAAGGAGAAGGGGGGCATATAAACATGATGAAGTGAAAGCCCCAATATTAAGCTCAAGTCTCACATTTAGAAGTTAAAGCCAGTGAGAAACATCAAATCAGAGTGCCACATGCTAATTCTCAACTTATCCAAAGATTATCCCTATGTACATTAAGAATACTGCCTTGAAACCCATCACAAGAACAAAATAATTGGGTTCCAAATCATGCACTCTCAACTTTCAAAAAGATTGTAGCACACATGCCAAAACACAAGAGGATAGCGTACAATTGGGGGGTAAAATGATGCGGTAAAATGATGCGAATAACACAACAATTAAAACAAATATGCAAACATTAAACTAAAAAACAAAACTAAATGCAAAAATTTAAATGCCCTACCCCAAGCTTAAGAATTTACATTGTCCCCAATGTAAAAATTTAAGTTGAAGCAGGGATGAGGAAGAAAGAACTCACCGAAAAACTTGGGTTGCCTCCCAAGAAGCGCTTCTTTAACGTCATTAGCTTGACGCTTGAAGGAGTCGATCAAGGCTCCTTAAAGGAGGAAAAGAAGATTGAGGCACCACCTTCCTTGGGAAGATGCACACCCATAGTCCTGAGTGCTTGCATGGAAATCATTTCCCTTTTTCGCATTGGTCTCCTTTTTCTCCTCTTGAATTTATGTGAGTGGACATTGTCATCCCTCGCCTGTTTGGTGCGCTTTTCATAAGAATGAGTAGGTTCTACATGTGCCTTCTTTGGAATTTTGCAATTTGGGAATTGTTTCCCATGGCCCATATGCAAACTACTCTTTCCTTTTCTTCCTTTTTTCTGCACTAAAAATTTTTCCATCCCATCATCCAGCTCTTCAGACATCTCCTCAATAAAATTCCATGTCACCTTCTCTAAGGGTTTGGAAGGTCGGTCTTGATCAAGATTCTCTCCAACCGGCTGCCCAACCACATCAATTCTAGAGCACTTTTCGGTGTCATCGGGATGCCTCATAGCCTCAAACACATTGAAAGTCTCTTTCTCATCTTGGAATCTCAAAATTAATTTACCTTGTTGGACATCAATCAAGGCTCTCCCTGTAGCTAGGAAAGGTCTTCCAAGAAGAAGAGGGACCTCCTTGTCTTCCTCCATGTCAAGGATCACAAAGTCTGCCGGAAAAAGGAATTTGCCAACCCTTACCAATACATCCTCCAGTATTCCATAGGGGTATTTCACCGATCTATCTGCCAGTTGCAAAGACATCTTGGTAGGCTTGACTTCACCTCCTCCCAGCCGTTTCAACATAGAGAGGGGCATCAGATTAATGCTAGCTCCTAAATCACAGAGAGCCTTTCCAATGTGCAAATTCCCAATAGTGCAAGGAATTGTAAAGCTTCCCGGATCCTTCATCTTTGGAGGAAGCTTCCTTTGGATAATGGCACTACACTCTTCAGTCAAGGCTACCGTCTCATCCTCCTTGAACCTTCTCTTTTTGTTCAACAACTCCTTCATAAATTTTGCATATGTGGGCATTTGCTCAAGAGCTTCGCAAAGGAATGTTGATTTGGAGACGCTTGAAAACATCCATGAACTTAGAGAATTATTCATCCTTCTCCTTTTTCTTGCTCACAGGAGGATATGGCAGCTTCTTATATGGAGGAACAACTCTGGGCTTCTCTTGTACTTGCAGTTTGTCAGTAACAACTCGGTCTTCCTCACCTTCTCTTTTTTTTTCTTTTTCAATATTTACTCTACTCTCATTTTCAACTCCACCTTTTTCTTTTTCAACTTCTTTTTCTACTTCCACTCTCTCTTTTTCAACTCCATCCACTTCACTTTTTTCGCTCTTTTTCTTTCTCTCTACGTCAGACAACAACTTTCCACTTCTCAAAAAAACAGCACTACAATTTTCATTCTTAAGGTTGTCAACTGTGCTAGCAGAAAACTTACCTTTCGATTGCTCCGCTAGTTGCTTTGAGAGTTGCCCAATTTGGTTCTCCAGATTTTTGATAGAAGCCTCCTGGTTTTTGAAATAGGACTCATGATTCTTGAAGTTGGATTGTGTCATCTTCATAAACTAAATAAGAGCTTCTTCTACTTGATTTGGCCTCTCTTGCTTTTACGGTTGTGGAAGGTTGCTGGATGATGGGTTATCTTGCTGCTTCCAAGAGAAGTTGGGATGATTCTTCCACCCTGGATTATAGGTTTTAGAATACGGATTCCCTCCTTGCCTTTGAAAATCACCCATGTAATTAGCTTGCTCCTTGGAGTTTCCTAATGTATCACACCCTCCATTCTCATGAGGCCCTTGACAAAAGTCACATCTCAAGTTTTGATTCACCTGATTTACTTTAGCAGAGGAAGAGGCTCCCATTTTTAGTGCCTTCAACTCCTTTGTGATAGCCTCCAATTGTTGAGAGACTAACTTATTTTGAGCCAAGAGTGCATCTTGCGTTTCTAGCTCAAGGACTCCTCTTTTTGCCAATGTTCCTCTATCATTCTGACACAACTGCTCGTTGGAAGCCATTTGCTCCACTAAGGTTCTTGCTTCTGCAGCTGTCTTTATTGTTGATTGTACCTCCAGCTGAGGCATCCAACATCATCCTGGTATTTGGTCTCAAACCATTACAGAACATTTGCATTTGGTTGAAATCGTCATATCCATGTCCTGGACACCTCTTTAGAAGGAGCTTGAATCTCTCCCATGCCTCATGCAAGTGTACGATTTCGTCGTTAAGTAATAAAAGATCGTATCCACAGGGATTGTGACCAATTCTTAACTATACCAACAATGTACTATTTGAACTATCAGACGAACGAGTAGTATTTGAATTGTGTAATTCGTGTTCAACAATAAGATAATGACTAACAAAACCAATAATTTAGATATTAAGGAAAATAAAGTGACTAGGGTTTGAATCCCTTTGTCTCACCCTTTACGCTCTTGAATCCTATTCCAATGCAAGTAATGACCACGTATTTGAAGTTCGAATCCTCTAAATTAGATTAACGAAAATTCCTTTCCTCTTAATCCCTTTAATTCAACTAATAAGCCCTAATCCCTTAGGTTCCAATTAATTAAATCAAGCATAAAGGATAAGGATTCATACAAACTCATACCAAAGAGAATTATATCCCTATAACCCTAAAGATATGTCAAAATATCCCAAAGCACGTTTAAAACCTCAACTTTCCAATTGATGTCAAACCCTAGTTCAACCCCATGGTGATCAAGCATAGAATCGCATTAAGAAAAGAGACAATTGATCAAATGACATACATCAAACTTGCATTGAAAATTCTGAATTCAATTACATAAAAGGATCCACAAAGTTCATCTTACCCTAGTACAAAGGAATTAGTTCCTCATGGAAGAGAAAGAACCAAGCATTTGAGATGTAGAAACAGCAATAGACTCCATTGATTCCTCAACTTTGCCTAGAATCCTTGCTCTTGATTCAAACTCACAAGAGGCCAACAACCAGTAGTCAGTCCCTAGGTCAATGTTTCATCTATCTATATATAGTTCTGGACCAAAAGGGTTGAAAAACCTCCCCAAATTAAGTCAAACGCGCAAAAATTAAAAGTTTGGCCGAGACGCAGCACGGCCGTGGAGCCTGGCACGGCCTGGCCGTGCTGCTTTTAAAGCACAAAAATGCAGATGAGCAGCCCGACACGGGCGTGGGGACGGACACGGCCAGGCCGTGTTGCTCTCTGGAAGCAGAAGCACGGCCGTGGTGAAAAACACGGCCTGGCCGTGTTATTCACTGTTTGCTCAGTCTTGGATTTTCTTCCTGTCTTCCAAGGCACGGCCGTGGTATCAACACGGGTAGGCCGTGTTTTCCTCTGGTCTTGCCATATTTTGTTATTTTGGCCTCCGAGTTGGTTGCAACATCCGTCTAAGTGATCTAGCTCCGCTTTCCTAGGCCAATAACCTTCTTTTCTGCACAATTGAACTCAAACCAAGTGCATTATCTAAATCAAGCAAAATGCATGCAAACTATGGGTAAAAACCACTAAAATGACTACTATGCAATGCAAAACTAACAATGAACCATATGCTATAATGAACGCATCAATATACCAATCCATTGTTATACAATCAAGTCAGCTATCCTAATATCGCATGTTATTAATCATCCATAAGTACCATGAATCAATCCTATGTTGTCGATGGGTATACAATACCTATCCTTAGACACCGTAGACCGTAACCCCTATCCTTAGGTGTTACAGACATTAACCTCTAGTAGGGTTTGAGGTCCCCTACACATGTTAAGAGTTACATACTACACTTGAAATCACGGTGATTAAGGTTTTATCCTGTTCACCTGGTAAAACCCCAGTTTTGCTCCTATTAACGACAAGCCTTATTCACGAACTCACAAACGTATGGACTTTGAAACGATTGTTACGAACACACTTCCACACCACACATACACGGTTCTTCCTTCTCTACCTCAGCCACCTAAACTTGTCCAAAATTCCCACCGATCACACCCACGCGATCCACATTTCGCCGGAAACACAAAAAACACTGTCAGATTAGAATATGGACAACGAATGAACAACGAATAATTCATGGGAAGTATGATAATGGTTCTAGTCTTACCATACCAAGGATAGAAGCCACCAAAATCCCAGCCTTGAAGTGATTCCTTGCACTTACGACAGCTGAAATTACGCACCAGACTCTAAACTGTGAAGAATACACTGTTACGGACCAAAACCAAAACGAACGGTGAATAGGAATCCAAAATATGAACTCTGGAACAGAGCCACACCACACGGTAATATACTCACCAATTGAAAGAATTGAAGCTCTGGATTAATTCCTAACTCATTCGATAGCCAAAATTGTACTAAAACCCTAAAACACGAAGAACAGCAAATGAGGGACTAAGCACTACAAGAGGATCACAAATTCATTATAAGCAATAGGAGGTGCCATAGGTTCAAGTCGAAAACCTGTCAGAACCCCACAAAAAAATCAATTATCTGTGATGATTGCACACAATTTAACACAATGTCACACGTGCTTCAACTTGGAAACATTTCAGACAATCAAGCACATAGTTCACACATTCTAGGCATAACAGACTTATACCCGGCAATTCTTGACATTCTAGGCCAGCTTAAAAAAGCGGTCCAGTTAGAACCGAACTACTCTGATACCACTAATGTAACATACAACTATCAAGATCAGAGTGAGTCGCACGCAGGCAAAGTCTTGACATAAGTACAGACCTAAAATAGAATACAACAATAATATGAAAAACCCTAAAAATCTAGAGTTGACTCATATCTGTGATGTATCCTACTGATCCTCTCAAAGGACTACACCCAAAATATCATATGGTACAAAATACTACACTAGAGTCTAACAGACTGACTCTATCTATGTTGGCCCGAAAGTAAACCTAAGACGCTTGCAAAGGCAGAAGCCCCACACAAAAAGTCGTAGACTCCAAACTAGCAGGTCCAGTCACCTCGGAGGGATCCTCCTCCTCCTCATCCTCATCCTCACTCTCAATCACTACCCTATCCCAAGCCAACCACTCCCTAGTGGTCCTCCGCCCATCTATTGGGTCTCCGACCATAGGGGTCGGTGGCGAAGGATACGAACAGTGAGGACAATGAGTATAGAATGAGGAAGGAGTACCCTCAGGCATTGCAAATGTCGTCGCCAAACCAGTAGCAACAGCAGTTGTAGTAGTAATAGTGATGGGAGGAGTAGTAGCAACTCTAGTCAAAGGTGGAATAGTACTCGTACTCGGTATCACTGTTGGATGAGGAACGCCCATACCAACCAACAAAGGGGCCGGATCCATAATCCCCAGAGAAAGGTCAACAAATGGAGACGTCTCAGTGGGTACGAACGGAGCAGGTACAACAAGTAGACTAGGAGGAATAAAAAACTAAATTCTCTTGTAGCTGAAACGAACAGCAGTGGAGAACTCTCCATCTTCATCAGTCTCAATCACCATTCTGGAATGAGACAAGCGTCTGCTAATGGGATCAATAGCCCACGCTGATGGTATCTTCCCCTGTGGGAATTCATACGTCGTGCACCCCACATACCTTATGGGGATCGGCATCATCTAAGTAGCGAGTCAGGAACATAATCATGAAACAAAATAAATGCAAGGGTAAATTCCTTATCCACGAGTTTATCGCAGGCTAGTCGCATGTAAACAATATATATATATATATATATGTGTGTGTGTGTGTGTGTATATATATATATATGTATATGTATATATATATGTATGTATGTTTGTATATATAATACAACAACATGCATTTATATACATATATATGGCTTAATAATTCCCATGAATCATCATGGTATATCAAGCATTTGCATGTGAGCAGATAAATCAATCCACAGATTCATCAAACAATTCATCACATATCATAAATGTGGTCAGCTATGCATGCCAATGCACTATGAACAAGTTGTGTATACACTTGTAGCCTTAAACAAGGACAGCAATAGACACAGGAACTCCTTTTCCAGGTCCAAACAAATTTCCCTAATCAAGGGTATTACAATCTAATTGCAACCGCATTAGACTGTATTGCCACCAACAACCACTAGTCACCATAAGGACCTTCGGGTTTCTGGCTAAAACGACTACCCGCCTTTTGAAATCAGTCAAGCAGACTGTCAAACGCTACGAGTATCGATGCTCAATGGTTAGTATGCATCAATCCAATTATTTGGTACAACCCACTCACCATAAGGAGTGTCTGAGAGATCTTTTAATTAATTAATGCGGATCGACGAGTCCTCAACTTTCTCAACTTGGAGAATTTCAAATCTCAGTTTTTGTGTCACACCTAAGTGATATTGTGTCAGAAATAGCTCTTAGCTCTAGGTCATTGGAACCCTAGTTGTGCCAAATAAAGCATAAGGGAAATTCCCGGGAAAGAAAGGCAGTGCGAACACTCTTTATTACTATGTCTTTCCTACCCAAAATTTTCCCAGACGCATCATTAAACTTAACAGTTTTCACAAATTGCACAGTTTACTCGAGTTCTGTTCGTAGTATGGTTCCATTGAAAAATTCTTTGCAAGCTTTGGCTAGTTTACTAAAACCCTCTCGCTTACTTTTAAGTCAAAATGCACTTAACAATATATTTTTGAAAATCTTAGTTCGGCTTGTAGAATATCATCAGATTTACCGATGTAAATCGTCAAACCAATATACAGTCGATCATCGAATTATTAATTAATTCATCATCATCATTATTATTATGCATACTTAATCAATCTCAAACTCATTAAATCAATCATACATGATTTAATATCACACAATACAAATCCAGTCTTGCCACACAGGGCCAAATCAAATAGCAGCAAATCATGTTATCACATAAGAATACTACATGTATTATTACACAATTAAACAATCAATCAATACATAAAACAAACAATGTGAAAAGTCCAAACTCATTATGTAAGAATTTCCCTGACCTCAAATACGTTCCAAAATGGTAAATTCCAAAGCGTCGTCGAGTCATACCTCGCACGAACCTTAACAACACAAACTTAATTCAATTAGATCTAAAACTCAAGTCCTAAAGCCCTAGGACAGCCACGACTTAGGGTCTCTAAAGACGTAAGAATTACTCACTTAATTCCATTTTGATAACACCTAGTCATATTTCAAGAAGCAAGTTTAAAACATTCACACCTAGTCATATTTCATGAAGCAAATTTAAAACATGCAAGTTTTCAAGCTTTTACAAAAACTACACACTTAGAAAACACCTAAACCAAAATTTACCACTTTGAATAGTGTTTTTCCAACTTTGAACAACTTATTAAAGTATGTAAACATGTCATAAAACTTGGAAAACAATTTTATTATTGTTTTGAAACAAATCCTAAGACATATGCCAATTCTTTTTCTAAAAATCAAATCTCTTTGAAAGACTTTGTTAGATCAAATCATTAACCACTTTTTACAACATGTTTTAGGCATAAAACAAGTTAAGAACATGTTCCAAATTCCCTTTGAAGGCCACGGTTTAGGGCTTCAAAAACAACTTCAATTTTTCAAACATTTAACTTCTAAATCATACAAACTTTGTTAAATCCAAAACTTCTTACCATAAAACAACTTCTTTATCACTTTGAAACACTTAGAAACAAGTTAAAACTCATGCAAATCTTGCTCAATAGCCCATGGCTTCAAGACCCAAAAACCACCAAATTTAATTTCACAAACCTTGCTTAACATGTATACATGACTAGATCTAAGTGTATTAGCCTAAAATCCTCAAAGATCTAACTCGAAAATAACAAAATCAATTAAAAAATGAACCCCCAAGCCCCATAGGTTCAGCCAGATCCCAAAGTTAGGGTTTCTCAATTTTTAAATACATCAAACATTCTTAATCATGAAGGAAATTGATGGATCTAAGAAGTAATCAAGCTAATCTATCAAGATCTAAAAATTTCTTAGCAAAAATCCATGCAAACCCATTCATGAAACCCAAGAGGAAAACAGATGGGTTATGAAGCTTACCAAGAAGTTTGATGATGGTTGATCACGGATTAAGAAAAAAGGAATGAAGATTGTAAGCTTCAACACTAAATTTCTTCAAGAACTTACACGTTCTCTCACTAAACTTTCTCTTAAGCTTTTCATTAATGGAAGAAATGAAGATGATGAGTGTCTAATTTGGGAGGGCTCACAGCTTAGATTAGGACATGGAGGAAAGAAAAATTCTTCATTTAGTTAGGGTTTAACTAAATTAGTTAGGATTTAACTTAACTAACTACCTACCTTTTACATAACCACCAACTCGAGGCTAACACTTGTCATGGAATGTTCTAAAGCACATGGTTCAGATCCTATTGGCCCATGTGTTTCCGCCATTCATCCCCTCTATCACATGCTTCGTTTCATCGCGTTATCGATCAATCGGGTGCGTGGCGTTCCACGTATATTAGGGTTTTTATATCAAAAACTCTAGAAATTTTTCTAACTCACCAGCCCACAGCTAAAAATTATTATTCAGTCTAAATGTCCCTCATGACATTAGAAATACTCCCAAGAATTTCGTTTTCTCAAATTATGAGCCAAAACGATGCAGTTACGCAGTTTTCAGGCGTAAAAAATACACTATATATTTTCTGTCGCCCAAAAATGCCCAAAAATTTCCAATATATCATAAATATTGGAAAATGCTAAGATCTTAAATTTTATAAAATTTGGATCACGTTTGGGCATATTTCAGTTAAAGACTCACCCTATAGCTTAAATACAGCGTTTTACGGTAGAATTCTAACATTGTATTAAAAACCGTAAATTTGTATTGATTATTAATCCCAATTTTTCTTATCAACTTGAATAAATCCGAACAATAAAATTATCAACAAAATTTTTTTAACAGAAAAGTCGTATTTAATACGACAGAAAACAGACAATTACTAATTAATGAAACGTTGAAAATTAGGTTGTTAAATTATCACCCTCCTTTAAAAAATTTCGTCCCCGAATATTTCACAACTAGAAAAGCTCTGGATATTCTGCTCTCATCTTGTCTTCCAGCTCCCAAGTTGTGTCGCCGATTGCTTGATTCCAGATTACTTTGACCAATGGTATTTGCTTATCCCTCAATTGTTTGGTCCTTTGGTCTTCAATTTTCACAGGAGGAACCTCAAAAGATAGGTTTTCCTTCAATTGAATCACATTCGGTTCGATGACATGAGATGGATCAGGAATGTATTTTCGCAATTGCGAGACATGAAATGCATCATGGATATTAGAAAGCAACGGCGGCAAAGCAATCTGATAGGCTACTGGACCTATACGACAGATAATCTGATAAGGTCCAATGAATTTAGCAGTTAGCTTCTTTGATTTGATAGCTCGACCTACACCCGTAGTAGGTGTAACTCGAAGATGTTCGGTCAAAATCACAAGTATACGATCTCGTGAAATTATAGTATAAAAGATTATCGTCTCCACAGGGAATTGGAATGATTACTGCTCTACTTAGATCAATTTGTTATTTAGACAAATGGTTCGAGGTGAACTTTAAACAAAGAGTGCATAAAAATAAGTAGAAAAGAAATTATAACATATTTAAGAAAGGAATTAGATAATAAAAGCACCAAAGTAATGGGTTCACTAATATTTATATCTGTGTATTTGATAAATTTATAACATAAGTAACAATTCTTACTGATTACCAATCATCTATTCAAAAGCAATTAACACCCAATGATCATGCAATGTTAACAATCTTCCTCCTAATTTATTACTTTGTTTGATCATGCAAAGCAAGTAAATAGAAAGAGCATAAAGCATCAATAGATTTACCAATTCAATGACTGGTTGGAAATGAACATGCAATCCTTGATCCGGTAAAGCATGCAGATTCAATTATCCCTAGAGTTTTGTTAATTAATTGAAGGTACGATCGCCACACACTTAATTAACTATGTAAAGAGTAGCTAATTCTTTTTAAAGTAATATCAGCAGGAATAATTTAATTAAAAGGATTTAAACACTCATATTATAAATCGTAAAGATATCAAAATAAAGTAAAAGATCCCCCGTCACCTCAATGACGGGATTAGTTACTAAACATATTTGAAGATAGCAACAACGTGTTTACAAAAGACATATTTAAAACTAAAACTAGCAGAATAACTACAAAGTAAGACTAAAAGATTACAAGAGAAGAAGAGAATTGGGAGAGAATCAATCCCGGGGGACTTTCAAATGTTCTGCTGAGAGTTCCTTTTATAGGCAAAAATTTCGGTGCAGCACGGCACCAGTACGGCCGTGCTCCAAGGTCGTGCTCCCTTTACAGCCTGTTTACGCGTCACCGACCTTGCCGACATGATTTTCTGATGTTTTTGGTTGAGCACGGCCGTGCTCCATGATGACAAGGTCGTGCTTCATGTTAGAGTCCATCCAATTTGTGACAAAGTTGTAGGAAATTCTCTTAGCTTTCCAACGCCACCAAGAACGCCTTAATCCGATATCTACAGCTCCAGATATGATTAAAATACCAACCAGCTATCCGAGAAGCGTGTGGACGCGCGTGAGGCGCGCTCGTGGCTAATTGCTGCTTCAGGTAAGCATGGACATGCTTCATTATATTATGCGAAGGATGTGCTTAGCATTCTGGGCCTATTTCAAGCCTAAATTTGTATTTGACCACTATATTGCCTAATTTTCTATTTCTACACAATTTAGATTAAAAGAGAGTGAATTTCAATTAATAATATTCAATAATTATTCAAATCACATTCTAATATCCTTATAAAAATCATGCAATATTGGTGTTATCAGAAGAAAAACACGTTCACCTTCTTCAAATTCGAGCGGTCGTCTTTTGTGTCCGCATAACTCTTCTGTCTGCTTTGAGAAGTCTTCATCTTTTCTCTGATTTGCTTAACTTTCTCAGTCGTTTGTTGTACCACTTCTAAGCCAACAATCAAGTTCTCTCCATCTTGGTACCAACACAAAGGTGTCCAATAAGGCTTCGTAAGGCGCCATTCCGATACTCGCATGAAAACTGTTGTTGTACGTAAACTCGATCAGCGGTAGTAAATCGTCCAAGCTTCCACGATGATCTAGTACACATGCTCTCAACAAATCTTCCAATCTTTGAATCGTGCGTTCGGTCTATCCATCATTATGCGGATGATAAGCAAAACTCAATCTCAGCTTTGTTCCAAAAGCTTCTTACAAACTCTTCCAGAAATGTGATGTAAACTTTGGAGCACGATCCGAAACAATACTCGACGGTTCACCATGTAGTCGAATAATCTCTTTGATGTACAGATTTGTCAGTTTCTCCACGTTGTCAGTGGTCTTCACCGGTAAGAAATGTCCCGGCTTAGTCAAGCGATCCACGATCACCCAAATAGCATCGAACTTCTTCTGGGTTCTTGGAAGTCCAACAACGAAGTCTATAGAGATGTTGTCCCATTTCCATTCGGGTACGTCAAGCTATTAAACCATTCCAGCTAGTTTTTGGTGCTCCACTTTTGCCTTCTGATAGGTTAAACACGAAGCGGCATAATTATCTACTCGTTTTTTTAGACCAGGCCACCAAAATTTCTGTCATAAATCCTGGTACATCTTTGTTGCTCCAGGGTGAATACTAAGTTTACTCTTGTGTGCTTCGTCTAGAATTGTCTTTCTCAGTTCATCCTTATCTGGCACACAAACTCTCCCTTTGATTCTGATGATGTTGTCTTGCCCTATGGTAAACTCAGCTCCTTTTCCTTGGTTGATCTGTTCTCTCCTCTCTTGTAAGAGTTCATCTGTAACTTGTAATTCCCTAATCTCGTCCAATAACCCACTGGATACTATAATCCTTCCACATCTTTCATGGTGTAGATTCCACAGATAAATTCAAGTCTCGAAAAGCTTCTAGTAACTCCATTTCCTTCACCATCATTTCGGCAGTGTGAATAATTTTCCTACTCAGCACATCTGCTATGACGTTTGTCTTTCTGGGATGATATTGCAACATAAAGTCACAGTCCTTCAAGAATTCCATCCAGCGTCTTTGTCTCATGTTTAACTCCTTCTGGTCGAACAGATACTTCAGGCTCTTGTGGTCACTGAACACGTCGAATGTGCATCCATATAGGTGGTGTCTCCAGATCTTCAGCGCAAAAACTATTACCGCAAGTTCCAAATCATGTGTTGGGTAGTTCCTCTTTGATGTTGCCTCTGTACGCATCCTAATCCTTGATGAGAAGCATCGCAATAAACTTCATATGCCTCCTCTGGTCGTGGTAGAACAAAGACTGGTGATGTTGTAAAACGTTCCTTCAGCAGTTGAAAACTTGTCTCGCACTTCTCTATCCCTGTGAATGGTTGATCTTTTCTTGTCAGCTGCGTCAATGGTGTTATGATTCAAGCAAATCCTTCGATGAATATTCGATAATAACCAGCCAAACCTACAAAGCTACGAATTTTACTCATAGTCTGCGGTTGTTCCCATGCTAACACAGTCTCCACTTTAGCAAGATCTACAGCAATGCCTTCTTTCGAGATTACTTCTCGTAAAAACTTCACTTCATCAAGCCAGAACTCGCATTTAGACAGGTTGGCATATAACTTCGTCTTGTGCAGAATCTGCAATACTTGATGTAGATGTAGGGAAATCGCGCAATAATCAAAGATAAAACGCAGCGGAAAAAAAAAATTTCCCTTCCATGGATCCTTGCGAATGGTCATGATTCAGGGATTACGTTGGTTACCTCTTGTAGCGCAGACCGTTGCAGACGAGAACTGGAGTCGAGCACGAGCATCGTACTGATTACGTTGGGAGCGGCCATCGTCTACTGTGCTAGCTGACGAACGGAGCCAGCAGTCACGAACGCACACAAGGTCTCTCAGTACGGCTAGGGTTAATTCCTTGTTTGAACTTTCAGCGTAAGTGTTCTATTTATAGAACCACTTAAGACTGACCTAGCGGTGCACCGTAGCTTACCATGTGTTGCGTTGCTCTTGACTTACGATGGTGCGTCATAAGAGTGCACCACTGAATAAAACGAGCCTTACTCATTTATATTTAATCTCCCATTAATCTGTTCTTATGTGTGTGACCCTGTAGGTTCTCGTAACATTGGCAATAATATTAAATCACTATTTAATATTATAAACAGAGAATGGTGTCTACCAACACATCACTGCTACCCAAGTAACGAGAATGTCAGTGTTATGACGTAACCTTTCTGTGATAATGATCATGTGTATAATTACCCTTTTGCCCTTATATCTATATTGAACACAAGGTATAGTGTGTGTCACCCTTGTATAGTTCAACATTATATTCCTTGATACCCAAGTAGACTAAGTAACAACAAATAAGATCAATATCTCATACTGACTTATTTCAGCATGGTCATGCATTTTACAGTCATACTCTATCAAGGGGCCCACAGATATTACTCCTGCTATGTAGGAGGGGCAAATCCCATCTAGGTCACTCATGTCCCTCTGCATGACTCGTGGAGTGCCCAGTTAACCGACTTTATAATTGTCTTGTTACAGACAATGTTTGACGGCAACAAAACACTCAACTCCTCATGTAGGGACCATAGTGGTTTCAGGTCAAAGGGTGGAATACACCACTATCACTATGAGAACAACTTATGACACTTACATAACGCACTATGTAGTATTCTCATGGCGGGTCAATCCAGTACACAATTACCCTAATGTGTACCTATGCGGTGACTTGATATCTCATATCTATAACATGTGAGATAAGGTTATCAGTCCACCCACATAATAGTCTTAATGTATTATTATTGCCCTTATTGATAATAATATTCGACTACGGATATTTAAGAGTAAGTTCTATAGTATCTCACAACCGAGTCATCTACTCGATGTTCTATTAAAATTGAACTTTTACTCAAGGACTTTATTACGTTGAAACAAACATAATAACTGAAATGCCTCATATAATAGATAAATAATATGATACAAATTATAAGTTCAAAAGGAACTACATTGGCTTCTAGGGTTTACACTAACAATCTCCCACTAACACTAGAGCCAATTAGGCATGTACCTAATACCCATAGATCTAGTATGACCATCATGCTTCTGTTGGGTAAGAGGCTTTGTAAGTGGGTCAACAACATTGTCAAGTGTTGGTACTCTGCATATCTTTACATCTCCTCTATCGATGATCTCTCGAATGAGATGGAAGCGCCTAAGTATGTGTTTGGATCGCTGGTGAGATCTAGGTTCCTTAGCTTTTGCAATGGCACCATTGTTATCATAATAGAGATCAATGGGGTCCATAATGCTAGAAACTGTACCAAGTTCAGTAATGAACTTCTTGATCCAAACAGCCTCCTTTGCTGCATTGGAAGCAGCAATATACTCGGCCTCTGTAGTAGAATCAACGACTGTTTCCTGCTTGAACTCTTCCAGCTCACAGTGCCACCATTTAGGCAAAACACATAACCAGATTGCGATTTAGAATCATCTTTATCTATCTGGAAGTTAGCATCGATGTAACCTATTACAACGAGCTTTTCCTGACCTCCATATACCAAGAATGAATCCTTAGTTCTTCTCAAGTACTTAATGATGTTCTTGACAGCAACCCAATGACCATCACCGGGATCAGACTGGTACCTGCTCGTTGTGCTCAAGGCATACGAGACATCCGGTCGGGTACATAACATGGCATACATGATAGATCCAACTGCAGATGCATATGGAATGTTATTCATGCGATCCCTCTCTTCTTGAGTAGAAGGGGATTGTGCTTTTGATAGGCATATGCCATGTGTCATAGGCAGGAATCCTTTCTTGGAATCATGCATATTAAAGCGTCTCAGGACTTTATCTATGTATGTACTCTGACTCAGGCCAAGCAATCTTTGCGATCTATCTCTATAGATCCTGATTCCTAATATGTAGGTAGCTTCACCCAAATCTTTCATAGAAAAGCAATTCCTTAACCAAGTCTTAACTTGTTGCAAAGTAGGGACGTTGTTTCCGATGAGTAATATGTCATCCACATATAACACCAGGAATACAACTATGCTCCTACTAACCTTCTTGTAAACACAAGGTTCATCTTCATTTTTTATAAATCCAAACTGTCTCACAGTTTCATCAAAACGAAGATTCCAACTTCTGGAAGCTTGCTTCTATCCATAGATTGATCGCTGCAACTTGCATACTTTCTTGGCATCATCTGAAGTGTCAAAACCTTCAGGTTGTGTCATGTACACGTCCTCAAGGAGATTTCCATAAAGGAAAGCAGTCTTGACATTCATTTGCCATATTTCATAGTCATGGTATACAGCGATGGCAAGTAAAATCCGAACAGATTTAAGCATCGCAACTGGTGAAAAAGTTTCATCATAGTCTACATCATGAATTTGCTTGAAACCCTTAGTAACCAGTCGTGCCTTATAGGTATGAACCTTACCATCCATGTTAGTCTTCTTTTTGAAGACCCACTTGCACCCTATGGGAGTAACTCCTTCAGGTGGCTCTACCAAGGTCCATACCTGGTTAGTGTACATGGAGTCCATCTCAGATTTCATGGCCTCAAGCCACTTCTCGGTCAGGGCGATGTGGCCTCCTGGTAAGTCACAGGCTCATCTTGATCCATGAGAAATACATCACCCTGTTGAGTCATGAGAAATCCATATCTCTCGGGTTGGTGACGTATCCTGCTTGACCTACACTGGTCTTGTGTTACTTGAGCAGGCTGCTCTTGTTCGTCCATAGGTGTGTCGCTACTCTATGACACTCGAATTTCTTCAAGTTCTACTTTCCTCCCATTGATTCCTTTGGAAACGAATTCCCTTTCTAAGAATACACCAGTTCGAGCGACAAACACTTTTCCCTCAGAAGGATTGTAAAAGTAGTATCCCTTGGTTTCTTTAGGATACCCAACAAAGAAGCATTTATCAGATTTGGGCTCAAGCTTAGTGGAAATCTGTCGTTTCACATATACTTCACAACCCCAAATCTTCATGAAAGACATACTGGGTTTCTTGCCAGTCCATATCTCATATGGTGTCTTTTCCACAGTTTTGGATGGAACACGGTTAAGTGTGAAAGCTGCAGTTAATAGAGTATGTCCCCAGAAGGAATTTGGAAGATCCGTATGACTCATCATAGACCGGACCATGTCCAACAAGGTTAGGTTTCTCCTTTCAGAAACACCATTCCATTGCGGTGTTCCAGGAGGGGTGAGTTGGGATAGGATCCCACACTCTTTCAGATGATCATCAAATTCTAGATTCAAATATTCACCACCTCGATCTGATCGAAGGGTCTTAATATTCTTACCTAGTTGGTTTTGTACTTCATTCTTGAATTCTTTGAACTTTTCAAAAGATTCCGATTTGTGTTTCATGAGATACACGAATCCATATCTACTATAATCATCAGTAAATGTGATGAAGTACTGAAAACCTCCTCTAGTTGATGTGTTTAGTGGTCCACATACATCAGTATGTATGAGGCCCAAAAGATCACTAGCCCTTTCACCTTTTCCTGTGAATGGGTTTTTGTCATCTTTCCTAATAAACAAGATTCACATGTCTCAAATGATTCATAATCAAAAGAGTCCAAGAATCCATCTTTATGGAGTTTGGAAATACGCTTCTCATTTATATGGCCTAAACGACAATGCCAAAGATAAGTTAGATTCAACTCATTTGGTTTCATCCTTTTTGTATTGATGTTATAAATGGGCGTTTTGAGATCAAGGACATAAAGTCCATTACTCATTTGTGCACTAGCATAGAAAATATCATTTAAATAAATAGAGAAACATTTGTCCTTTATTATAAATGAAAAACCAAACTTGTCCAAACAAGAAACGGAAATAATATTCCTGCTAATTGCAGGCACAAAATAACAGTTCTCTAACTGAATAATAAGCCCACTGGGCAAAGTCAATACATAAGTTCCTACAGCTAAAGCAGCAACTTTTGCTCCATTGTCAACTTGTAGATCAACTTCGCCCTTTGCCAATGGTCTACTCCTTTTGAGCTCCTGCACATTAGTACAAATGTGAGACCCACATCCAGTATCTAATACCCATGATGCAGAAGTAGATAAATTGACTTCTATAACAAAAATACCTGAGGTGGAAATCTCACTTCCCTTCTTCTTTTCTTCCAAGTATTTTGGGCAGTTCCTCTTCCAATGTCCAGTCACACCACAGTGGAAGCAATTTCCCTCTTTAGCCACACCGCCCTTAGGCTTCAAAGCATAAGTCGCAGGTTTGGGCTTGTTAATTCCCTTGCCCTTGCCCTTATACTTGTTCATGGGTTTCTTGAACTGCTTCTTGCCCTTTCCACCATTGACCATCAAAATGGCCTTCCCTTTCCCTTTGTTGATGTTATGTTCTGCAGTTCTTAACATGCTTAACAGTTCTGGCAGAGTTTTGTCCATGTCATTCATAGTGAAATTCATGACAAACTAATTGAAACTCTCCGGCAACGATTGCAGGTTCAAATCAATCGCAAGCTCTCGCCTGAAGGAAAATCCCAATCGATCAAGATTCTCAACATACCCAATCATTTTGTGTACATAGGGATCTACAGGGCATCCTTCTACCAGTTTGCTTTGGAAAAGGGCTTTGGGAACTTCATACCGCTCATGCCTAGCTTGCTCTTGATAGAGCATCTTGAGATGTTTGATCATATCGAATGCTTCCATGTTCTCATGTTGCTTCTGAAGCTCAGAGTTCATGGTAGCCAACATGAGGCAGCCAACTTCCAGGGCATCATCTTGATGCTTCTTATAAGCATCCTTTTCAGCCCTAGGGGCAGTAGCAGCCGGTGGCTCTTGGGGAAGGGCCCCTTCGAGAACATACAGCTTTTTCTCTTGTTTGAGGACAATCCTCAAGTTTTGGTGCCAGTCCTGAAAGTTTGTTCCAAACAACTTATCCTTCTCAAGGATTGATCGCAGTAGGTTATTGTGAGTGTTTGATGCCATGGTAATCTACATTAAGAAAATATGCAGAATATAAGTATCATGCAATAAACATATTTAATTAGGTCTTCAATTAAATATGCCTCCCACTATTTTACTCAAACCAATGACCCTCAACATTGATTCGGAAAATCCCGTTGGAAGATTTTCTAGTGGGCCGAGATCCATATTTCACTTTATTTTAAGTCGGCTTTGACTGATCACTTAAAACTCAGTTATTTAGGTAGGAACTCTTTCCAATTGTATCTCACACAATTCTCGGTTAGTTGGGTGAATAACTATTATCCTGATCCATCACATGGATAGTTCCCAACTCACTTGCCTCTAAACCTTTCAATCCTATTATACTCAATTTAGTTAAGTTAGTCCCAAAGATAGCAGTTGGATATTACATTTATCCCATCGCATCTTACTAGTATTGAAAATGTACTCCGCTTTGGCGAACCCACATTTCCGATATTAGTCTTGATGAGTGCTAACTATTGGAAGGCATTTAAATTTAACTTAATATTTCCTTTTGAAGGATGTTATTAAAAAATGATCTCACCATTTGTTAAACTATTTAACTTACTATATTCATACATGCATCTTATACATATTTGTTAAACTATTTAACCTACTATATTTATACATGCATCTCATACATATATAGAAATAAATGTGACGTGGTTATGGCCCTTAACGCATTGATTCTCACAAGCCAATGAGAGAATCCAAGCTAAACCTAGGAACGATCAGGCTTCTCCAAGTGTGACCTCCAATGTAGCCCTCTTATGAAATTTCCTTCTTGTCTCCTCTTTTACATTACATTAATGAGAATAAAAGAAAGGCACGGCACGCGGGCTGTATTTTAAAAGAAAAACAAAAGGCACGGCACGCAGGCCGTATTTTAAAATTCTAAAATAAAATAAAAGGGACTAAGGCCATAATCACTCACCATGCATCACAAAACATGAATGACAATTAATAATAATAATAATACACACTTATTACTATTAATCTTATCATTAAATGTGATTAAAGCCAATTAATTAAAAATAAATAATTTCAAAATAACTCGCTTCGCAGATTCAGCACGGGGTTTCCGCCTCATTGTGACCGTGAACGCTTCACGCCACAAGAACAGCGTCGCCGTTTCACGTTGTTACCAACACGGTTCTGGGTACCAATGCTTGGACCCAACGATGCCAACCTTCAGACCCGCAGTACAACACGCTGTATCGACACTTGACACAAAACCGAATCGTTTATTCAAATAAGCATACAGAATCACCATATATATCTCATATATACAGATTATCCGAAGCAACATATATATCACATATATACCTAACCGGGTTTTCGCAATAATCATACAAGGTATAATTTTTAAAACGAATAGATTCATAATCTAAGTATCGCATACAAGAACGCATGTCACACATACATACAGGTAATCACAAAAACCGAATCATGGTTTCGCAAGTGGCTTTGATACCACTGTAGGAAAATCGCGCAATAATCAAAGATAAAACGCAGCGGGAAAAAAAAATTCCCTTCCATGGATCCTTGCGAATGGTCATGATTCAGGGATTACGTTGGTTACCGCTTGTAGCGCAGACCGTTGTAGACGAGAACTGGAGTCGAGCACGAGCGTCATACTGATGACAACTGTAACGACCCGTTTCCGGACCGCCACCGAGCTCAATATACCGAGCTCGAGTTACCGAGCTCAACACACCAAGCTCAACATAAACCTATATGAGATGTGTTTTAAAAACAAAACTCTTGTGCCTTTTAAAAATACGATATATTTTTTTTTTATAAAACCAACTCGTGCACATCGTAGTAATTGACTTTTCGAAACATGGTGCAACTAAGACACAAGACTTAAATTCTAATAAAACATACATGCATAACATACATATATATATCACTCGAAATAATAATGTATACAAAATACAGAGTAGCAAATGTGCAAAGAAAATACACCTAAGGTACGACGACTTCAAAAGAGCAATCATACCCGGGGGTACTTCCGGCAGACTCCCACGCAGGGGGCTGCTCCAAAAGTAAGACCACCAGTCTACCCTGAAACAACAAAACAACACTGCCCACACTGGTCACGACCTCGAATACAAAAGAAAAACGAAGTACAGTCCTTAGAAAAACAAACATCCAACAAACAAACAATCACGACAGATAGAGGTCGTCACTCGGGTCCTCGTCGAGCTCCTCCTCGGCATCATCTACTGTCGAGTTCCCTGCGCCCTCGACATCGCCTGGGTAACCGTCATGGATTGAAGGCACCACGGGAAAGGGTCAACTTCTTGACAATTCAAGATAAGCTCGACATAAAGAAATAAGCAACACAATAATATATCTCAATCACCACACGTGACTCGACCATCTCACTCTAGACTCGACACAACTCTTATTCCGGAATATCGTCGAGTCCATCCCCAACCGGCGTAATAGGTAAGCAGTCCAACCCCAAACCGATACCATGCATTAATCGCAGGTCCAACCCCAAACCGATAATGCGACGCCTAGCCAATCCACCATAAACAAAAAGGGGACCTAGCACCTCGATTATCCGGGTCCACCAAAGCGTCATACGACTCCCTAGCTCTCTCACTCGATGATTAGCTCGCCGCATGTCAAAGAGTAACACAACTTACTTGATCACATATCAAATAAAGAGAGCATGCTTAACATGAAGAAAACAGTCGACATTTAAGCAATAAAACATTCTGCATGAAGAAACGCACTTCGACAACAATACACCATTCACAACATATATTCAATCACATATCAAATACATGCAAAAACTCAATCATATCACAACATTCCAATCTCGACATCAATTAAGGAGTCCATACATAAATATAACAATAAAAATAAAGTCTTAGCGATATCTAGAAGTTGCCACTTACCGAACTCTAAGTTAATCTTTGCCGCCGACAACGACTTCGACATTGTCCTTCAAATGAGCTCGACAACGACTTCTCTTACTCGATCTCGACATGGTGTCTTTCAACGAGCTCGACAACGACCGACACGTGACGCTTCTCGACCTCGACACCTACAGTTCCTCGATCCGGATCCCACTTTGCTTCCACGTCCTTGGATTCGCTTTCCGTACACCTCGATTCGAAATCACACGATCTCGAATCACTTCCTAAAACAAACATAACTCGGATCGATCCATGGGTTCTAATACATCTAGCTCTCATCCCAAACTTAACCACAACCCAGAAAATATAATACTCAATAATCGAATATATTTTTCCTCTAACACAAAGTTAGGGATTTCGATCAAAGTTCATGAAAAAGGTTATCGATGCTTCAACAGATAGATCGACAACAACAATAACCAGAAACGAATGAAAAACAAAAAAATCAAACGAACCAAAAATAGGGGTTTCTGGGCACTGCCGATTGCAGAAATCAGAGAAAGAAATTTGTTTTACAAGCCCAATTAATCGGTTAGAAAGATAGGTAAAATTGTGAAGAAGAAAACCCACCAGGTTTGACACGATTTGGAAGCATAATCCTGGCTTAAAGTGGAAGGAAGAAATAGCGCTAAACAGTAGCTCAGAGGAAAGAAAAATCTGTTCTTCATACCTCAATGGTGATGGTCGAACAGACGAGATATAGGTCGAGAAGATGATGATGAACAAGGTTGATGAAGAAAGCTTGTGCAGAATCTCGATGGAACTCACGGTTTCGTCGATGGAAGTTTTTTTTTTAAGAAAACAACGAAACTCAGAGCAGAAGGAAGGAAGAAGAAAGAAGAAAAGAGAAATGAGTGTTTGAGGGAAAACCGATCGTGAATACAGCTGGAAGGGCATAATCGTAACTCCAGCTATAAGATGCCAATCCCATCAATCATCTACCCGTTAAATCGTTCCTCTCATAATTACTCTCTACTCTGTCGGTCAACGGTCTAAACACGCGACGAGAACGGTCAAGCCGACAATATAATTATTACAAACAATATAATAATAACGCTGAATAACGTTCGAAAGAATACGAGGTGTCATCTCGACACGATGTCGACTAGGGTGCTCGTGCAAACGCACAAGGCTCTAACACGAGTTCGTGAACGCGGTCTCCTCACCGACATGCGTCCCTCATTTCGATGACGCGACTTCATCAACTTCGACACGCGACCTCCTCATTTCGGCTAGTGCACGTGGTCTCCTCACTCGACAAATGATCTCCGTGAACGATCTTGCGGGATCTCGACACAAGGTCTTGGTCGAGCTCTCGATCGTCGTCCTAATCGATGTCGATCTCGTCCTCGGTGTTACAATCTCTCCTCTAAAAAAATTTAGTCCTCGAAATTGCAAATAAGATTCTTACCTCGAGAAAAGTTCAGTCGAAGTCTTCATCTTCTCCTCCGGCTCCCAAGTCGCATCTCCGTCCTCGATCCCACACAACTTTGACAAGTTGGATCTCTTTGTTCAATCTGTTTGGCTTTCCGATCAACGATCCTTCTGGTAATGCTTCAAAGATAGGTCGCCTTGGTTGAATCACATCCGGTTCGATGACATGAGAGGGTCGAAACATACTTCCGCAATTGTGAGGCGTGGAAGACGTCGTGGATGTTCGACAAGAATGGTGGTAAGGCAATCGATATGCCACTGGACCAATCTGACGAAGAATCGGTAAGGTCCAATGAATTTGGGGTAAGTTTCTTGGATTTGATCGCTCGACCAACTCGAAAGTGGGGGTGACTCTAAGAAATACATGTTCTCCTTCCTCGAACTCGGTGGTCGGCGTCGTTAGTGCATAACTCTTCTCGCCGACTTTGAGATGTTCGCATCCGATCTCGATCAAGCGGATCTTCTCGGTAGTCTGCTGGATCATATACGGTCCTCTGACGGTTCGTTCGCGATCCTGGTACCAACAAAGAGGCGTCGACATTTCCGTCCATCTGGCGCTTCAAAGGTGCCATCCCAATACTCGCATGGAAGCTATTGTAGGTGAACTCCACCAATGGTAAGGCGTCGTCCCAACTTCCTCGGTGATCTAACGTACAAGCTCGCAACAAATCTTCAAGCGATTGGATCGTTCTCTCAGTCTGACCGTCAGTCTGAGGATGATATGCCGAGCTAAGCCTGAGCTTGGTTCCCATTGCTCCTTGCAATTCCCTCCAAAAATGAGGCGTGAACTTCGGATCTCGGTCGACACGATCGAAGAGGTATTCCATGAAGTCGTACTATCTCGCGATGTAGATCTCGGTCGACTTTTCCACGTTGTATGTCGACCACCGGTAAGAAATGAGCTGATTTGGTCAATCGGTCGACGATCACCCAAATCGAATCATTCTTCTTCTGCGTCTTCGGCAAACCTACAACGAAATCCATGGAAATATCGTCCCATTTCCATACCGCACGCGATTATCAGAGCATTCGGTCGTTGGTGCTCCACCTTCGTTACGACACGTTAAACATGAAGCTACGTGCTCGCCACTTGCTTCTTCATTCCGGACCACCAAAAATGCTTCTTCAAGTCTTGATACATCTTCGTAACTCTGGGATGAATACTAAAGTTGCTCTTATGCGCCGTCGAGAATCAACTTTCGGCTCGGATACGTTAGGTACGCATACGGCCATTGCACCTCAAGATGTCGTCGCTCAGGCGTGAAATTATGTCGCCTTCCTTGCGCTATCAACTGAATCTTCTCTTGCGAAGCTCGTCATGAACTTGCTGGTCTCGGATCTCGCCCAACAATCTGTTAGAAATGGTAAGCATACCAAATCTCACTTCCCGGTGAAACTTCGACACTCAACTTCAAGTCTCGGAACTTCTCGAGCATCTCCAACTCCTTGATCATCATTACCGAGGGTTAAACGCTCTTCCGCCAACGCATCTGCTACGTTAGCCTTACGGGATGGTATTCCAACGTAAAGTCGTAGTCCTTGAGAAATTGTCCCATCTACGACGCATGTTGAGTTCTTTCGGTCGAACAGTGCTTCAAGCTCTTGTGATCGTAAAAAGCGAAGAGTGCTCCCATAAAGGTAGTGCCTCCATATCTTGACAAAAACCATCGCTACTACTCCAAGTCGTGAGTAGGTAGTTCCTCTCGTGAATCTTAAGTTTGTCTTGAAGCATACGCGACCACCTTCCGATGTTGCATCAAAGACGCATCCCAATCCCTGGTGTGACGCATCACAATACACCTCGAAAGGCTCTTCGGGTTGAGGCAAAATCAAGACAGCGGCCGTCAAAAGCTCCTTGATCGTTGAAAACCGGCTTCACACTCCTCGGTCCCAAGCAAAGGTTGATCCTTCCTCGCCGTGTAAGAGGCGCGACAATCTTCGAGAAACCTTCAATGAATCTTCGGTAATAGCACGCTAAGCCGACAAAACTCTGATCTCAGAATCGTCTTAGTCGTTCCCACGCTAAGACAGCTTCAATCTTAGTTGGATCCACACTATCCCTTCTTTGGAAATCACGTGACCAAGAAAATTCACCTCTTCAAGCCAAAATTCACACTTGACAGGGTTGGCAAAGAGTTGCTTATCTCGTAATATCTGCAGACGACATAGGTGTTATGCTCTTCTCGGTTCCTCGAGTAAATCAATATGTCGCCGATAAACACTACAACGAATCGATCCAAAAGCGAATGGAAAATCCTATTCATGTAGTCCATAAACCCTCAAACGGCATCACCAAGTACTCAGAGTGACCGTATCTAGTCCTGGAAGCCGCTTTGGCGACATCTTCCTCCTTCACGCGAATCGATGGTAGCCCGACTTCAAGTCTATCTTGAAAAGATCGCCGCTCCACGAAGTTGATCCATCAAGTCGCCAATACGTGGTAACGGATAACGGTTCTTCACGGTAACCTGTCGAGCTCACGATAATGATCATCCATCCTTCTTCTTAACCAACAAACCGGAGCTCATGACACGCGGTATGATGAATTGCTTCGACTCCAAGTGTTCGATCGGGACTTGATTCTTTCATCTCGGCAGAGACATCTGTATGGCGCTTTGAAATCGGTCTGTTCACGGAATCAGTCGATGGAGAACTCGACCTCTCGTCGGTGGTAACCGGCACGTCTTGAAAACGCCCTCAAAGTCACACACCACCGGAACATTCTTCACGCCGATCTGGAAAACTTCCGAACTAGCGATACATGTATTCCCTAGTTCCTTCTTTCAAAGAAACTCCAATACGTTCTAGAAAGATAATTGGAGACTCCAAGGTCCGGAAAAATTACAGCTTTACGGGCACACCAAAGGACATGGTGGTGTGACAACCAATCCATCCCGAGAATGACATCTAAGCCCCAAGAGGCAAACAAACCAAATTGACCACAAACTTTATACTCAATAACCACTACACAATTAAGACATGCGGTGTTTGTGACTAAGGTTTTAGCAAATTTGGGGTTGTAACTACTAATTTAAACTAAGCGATCTGGTCAAGTTCAAATGGTTCACACAATCAGAAGAAATAAAGGAATGGGTTGCACCCGAATCAAAAAGAACGGATAAGGATTTACCCTCGATCTCACATTCACCTTGGATAAGATCTTCACTGCTCGGCTTCTCGCCACTCATGCAGAAAACTCGCCTTTAGCCACTGACGCTTTCCTTTGGCCTTTGCCGCAAGCATAGTCGGTTGACTTTAGGTGTAGGACAATCCTTGGCAAAATGCCCTGGCTTCTGCGGTTGAAACACACTTCCTCCTTCTCGAGTACGCTACTCGCGTAATGTCTCGCTTTCCACATCGGTAGCAAGTCACCTCGACACCGGCTCGACCTCACTCCACTCGCCCTGGGTCATCGGACGATATTGTCCCCTGTTGTCGTCCCCCTGAGGTCGGCCGTAAGCCTTCTTCGCGGTTGTTTCCTTCTGTGCAAATCTACGCCCCGCACTGGGGTCTCACCGTCCGCCCACGGTCTTCTTCTTGTGGCTCTTACTCCTTCTACCTCGACACATCGATCAATCGCTCTTGGAGATTTACGATCCTCAACGACACTCGACTGAATGTCGAATCTCAATCCTCGTTGGAATCTCTCACTTAACCATCTCTGGTCAACTCGATCACGAAATGGACTGAAATACCTCGCCAACGACTGAACTTGGCGCATACTCGGACACCGCCGAGTTGCGCTTGCGATTGAAGAAATTCGCTCCTTCTCGGCTCGTGCAAGATCCGGAAGTACTTATCCAAGAACCTTTCACGAAAAAGCTCCCAGGTCATCTCGCGATGTTACGCTATAAATGTTTGCTTCACTCCTCCACGAATACTCTGCGTCTCCTAGAAGTAGGTGGCATAGTCGACCTTCACGTTGTCCCGCAATGGAGTGCCTCAAAGATCTTCTCGATCTCTTGCATCCAAAGATCGACTTTATCCGGATTTGGCTCACCGTAGAACTTCGGTGGATCATGCTTCTGAAGTACGCCAATCCTCTCGCTCAAAGATTTCGCTCGCTTCGTTGTTGTTCTTTGCAAGTTCGCCGAGTTAACGCCGCCTGGCATTGAGCCATCGCGTTAACTGTTGAGTTGCACGGTGATTGTTGAGCCATGGCTGCCGCCATCTCGGCCATAGCTTGAATAGCTCGTTCCATGTCGGCGTTCTCGATTGCAGATGTCGTATTCCTACGAGGTGGCATTAGATTCCACAAAGTTCAAAACCTCAGAATCTCACAACAAGGATGTGTTAAAGGACACCGCTTCAATCAAGAAACAGTTCAAACAATTTCTCAAGCAATAAGTGCTTCACTTAATCAAACAAAGAATCAACATAATACAACTAGATACCCACACACATAACCCGACATAAAGTGACTCACCCAAATTCCTATGCACAAATTTCGGCCGAACCGAATCAAGCCTGATACCTAACAAAGGTAACGACCTGCTTCGGACCGCTACCGAAGCTCAATATACCGAGCTCCGAGTTACCGAGCTCAACACACCAAGCTCAACATAAACCTATATGAGATGTGTTTTAAAAACAAAACTCTTGTGCCTTTTAAAAATACGATATATTTTTTTATAAAACCAACTCGTGCACATCGAGTAATTCTGACTTTTGAAACATGGTGCAACTAAGACACAAGACTTAAATTCTAATAAAACATACATGCATAACATACATATATATATCACTCGAAATAATAATGTATACAAAATACAGAGTAGCAAATGTGCAAAGAAAATACACCTAAGGTACGACGACTTCAAAAGAGCAATCATACCTGGGGTACTTAGAGACTCCCATGGGTCGCTCCAAAAGTAAGACCACCACCTACCTCAAACAACAAAACAACATCGCCACACCGTCACGACCTTGAATACAAAAGAAAAATGAAGTACAGTCCTCAGAAAAACAAACATCCAACAAACAAACAATCACGACAGATAGAGGTCGTCACTCGGGTCCTCGTCGAGCTCCTCCTCGGCATCATCTACTGTCGAGTTCCCTGCGCCCTCGACATCGCCTGGGTAACCGTCATGGATTGAAGGCACCACGGGAAAGGGTCAACTTCTTGACAATTCAAGATAAGCTCGACATAAAGAAATAAGCAACACAATAATATATCTCAATCACCACACGTGACTCGACCATCTCACTCTAGACTCGACACAACTCTTATTCCGGAATATCGTCAGCAGGTCCATGCCCAAACTGATGTAATAGGTAAACGGCAGGTCCAACCCCAAACCGATACCATGCATTAATCAGCAGGTCCAACCCCAAACTGATAATGCGACGCCTAGCCAATCCACCATAAACAAAAAGGGGACCTAGCACCCTCGATTATCCGGGTCGGCCAAAACGCGTCATACGACTCTAGCTCTCTCACTCGATGATTAGCTCGCCGCATGTCAAAGAGTAACACAACTTACTTGATCACATATCAAATAAAGAGAGCATGCTTAACATGAAGAAAACACAATTTGACATTTAAGCAATAAAACATTACGCATGAAGAAACGCACTTGACAAAGAATACACCATTCACAACATATATTCAATCACATATCAAATACATGCAAAAACTCAATCATATCACAACATTCCAATCTCGACATCAATTAAGGAGTCCATACATAAATATAACAATAAAAATAAAGTCTTAGCGATATCTAGAAGTTGCCCTTACCGAACTCTAAGTTAATGCTGCTCCACAACGACCCGACCTTGTCTTCAAATGAGCTCGACAACGACTTCTCTTACTCGATCTCGACACGGCTGTCTTCAACGAGCTCGACAACGACTTCGACACGTACGCTTCTCAGTCGACCTCGACACGTACAGTTCTCGATCTGGATCCCACTGCTTCCACGTCCTTGGATTCGCTTTCCCGTACACCTCGATTCGGAAATCACACGATCTCGGGAATCAGACTTCCTAAAACAAACATAACTCAGATCGATCCATGGGTTCTAATACATCTAGCTCTCATCCCAAACTTAACCACAACCCAGAAAATATAATACTCAAGAACTGAATATATTTTTCCTCTAACACAAAGTTAGGGATTTCGATCAAAGTTCATGAAAAAGGTTATCTGATGCTTCAACAGATAGATCGACAACAACAATAACCAGAAGCAACGAATGAAAAACAAAAAAATCGAAACGAACCAAAAATGGGGGTTTCTGGGCACTGCCGATTGCAGAAATCAGAGAAAGAAATTTGTTTTACAAGCCCAATTAATCGGTTAGAAAGATAGGTAATATTGTGAAGAAGAAAACCCACCAGTTTGACATGATTTGGAAGCATAAAACTGGCTAAAAATGGAAGAAGAAATAGCGCTAAACAGTAGCAGAGGAAAAGAAAAATCTGTTCTTCATACCTCAATGGTGATGGTCGAACAGACGAGATATAGGTCGAGAAGATGATGATGAACAAGGTTGATGAAGAAAGCTTGTGCAGAATCTCGATGGAACTCACGGTTTCGTCGATGGAAGTTTTTTTTTTAAGAAAACAACGAAACTCGTGAGCGAAGGAAGGAAGAAGAAAGAAGAAAAGAGAAATGAGTGTTTGAGGAAAACCGATCGTGAATACACCGGAAGGGCATAATCGTAACTCCAGCTATAAGATGCCAATCCCATCAATCATCTACCCGTTAAATCGTTCCTCTCATAATTACTCTCTACTCGTGGCCAGCGGCCTAAACACGCGACGAGAACGGTCAAGCCGACAATATAATTATTACAAACAATATAATAATAACTGAATAACGCTCGAAAGAATACGAGGTGTCATCTCGACACGATGTCGACTAGGGTGCTCGTGCAAACGCACAAGGCTCTAACACGAAGTTCGTGAACGCGGTCTCCTCACCGACATGCGTCCTCGCCGGCTCGACGCGACTTCATCAACTCGACACGCGACCTCCTCACCGGAGCCTAGTGCACGTGGTCTCCTCAGCTCGACAAATGATCTCGGCAAACGATCTTGGCACGGGATCTCGACACAAGGTCTTGGTCGAGGTCTCGATACGTCGTCCTAATACGATGTCGATCTCGTCCTCAGGTGTTACAACAACGCCTCTATGCAATCCACACGAACAGACTTCGAAGGGGAGCGCCACCGCTTCATCGTGGTTAGCCGATTTAACGAGCCGATCCGCGAATGCACACAAGGTCTCTCAGTACGGCTAGGGTTAATTCCTTGTCTGAACTTTCAACTTAAGTATTCTATTTATAGAACCACTTAAGACTGACCTAGCGGCGCACCGTAGCTTACCATGTGCTGTGTTGCTCTTGACTTATGATGATGCGTCATAAGAGCGCACCACTGAATAAAACGAGTCTTACTCATTTATATTTAATCTCCCATTAATCTGTTCTTATGTGTGTGACCCTGTAGGTTCCCGTAACGTTGGCAATAATATTAAATCACTATTTAATATTATAAACAGAGAGCGGTGTCTAGCAACACATCACTGCTACCTAAGTAACGAGAATGTCAGTGTTATGACGTAACCTTTCCGTGATAATGATCATGTGTATAATTACCCTTTTGCCCTTATATCTATATTGAACACAAGGCATAGTGTGTACCACCCTTGTATAGTTTAACATTATATTCCTTGATACCCAAGTAAACTAAGTAACAACAAATAAGATCAATATCTCATATTGACTTATTTCAGCATGGCCATGCATTTTACAGTCATACTCTATCAAGGGGCCCACAAATATTTCTCCTGCTATGTAGGAGGGGCAAATCCCATCTAGGTCACGCATGTCCCTCTGCATGACTCTTGGTGTGCCCAGTTAACCGACTTTATAATTGTCTTGTTATAGACAATGTTTGACGGCAACAAAACACTCAACTCCTCATGTAGGGACCATAGTGGTTTCAGGTCAAAGGGTGGAATACACCACTATCACTATGAGAACAACTTATGACACTTACATAACGCACTATGTAGTATTCTCATGGCGGGTCAATCCAATACACAATTACCCTAATGTGTACCTATGCGGTGACTTGATATCTCATATCTATAACCTGTGAGATAAGGTTATCAGTCCACCCACATAATAGTCTTAATGTATTATTATTGCCCTTATTGATAATAATACTCGACTACAGATATTTAAGAGTAAGTTCTATAGTATCTCACAACCGAGTCATTTACTCGATTTTCTATTAAAATTGAACTTTTACTCAAGGACTTTTTTACGTTGAAACAAACATAATAACTGAAATGCCTCATATAATAGATAAATAACATGATACAAATTATAAGTTCAGAAGGAACTACATTGGCCTCTAGGGCTTACACTAACAGTAGATGCTCTTCATGATCTTCCAAACTCTTCGATAGATAAGGATATCGTCGATGAACACAAGGACAAACCGATCTGGAAATGGATTGAAGATCCTATTCATGTAGTCTATGAATATTGCAGGTGCGTTTGTCACTCCAAATGGCATTACAAGATACTCATAATGTCCATATCTGGTTCTGAATGTTGTCTTGGGAATATCTTCAGTTTTAACTCTAATCTGGTGATAGCCAGATTTCAAGTCAATCTTCGAGAAAACAGTAGCTCCTCGCAATTGGTCCATCAAGTCATCAATGCGCGGTAAAGGATACCAATTCTTGGCAGTCACCTTCTTGAGCTATCGGTAATCCACCCAAAGTCTCGAGCGTCCATCTTTCTTTTTCACAAGCAGCACTGGTGCTCCCTAAGGGGAGATACACTAGGTCGAATGAATTGCTTGGACATCAAATCCTCAGTTTGACTCTTCAGCTCGATCAACTTTAAAGGAGACATTCGATAAGGGGCGATAGAAATTGGGCCAGTTCCAAGAATTAGATCTATAGAGAATTCAATAACTCTAACTGGAGGTAAACCTGGTACGTCATCTGGAAATACATTTGAGAAGTCCTTCACAACAGGTACATTGTTCACATCAATCTCCATCTTGGTCTCTAGGTTTGCTAATGAAATATATTTTTGAGGTCCCTCTTTCAAGGTTACTTTGAGTTGATTTGCAGACAAGAACTTAGAAATATTTGGATCAGGAAAGACTAAGATCTTATGAGCACAATCTAACAGGATATGATGGTGAGATAACCAATCCATCCCGAGGATCACATCAAGATGCTTCAGAGGCAAACAAATCAAGTTAACAAAGAGTTTCCTATCTTGGACAGTCATAAGACAATGCAAGAAGGCAGTATTTGCGGTCAATGTTTTAGACGTAGGAATGGTAACAACCAAATCAAACGGCAATGCAGAAACACGAAGATTCAGATGCTTCACACAATCCACAGAGATGAATGAATGTGTCGTACCTGAATCGAAAAGTACTGATAGAAGATTACCTGCAATGTCACAAGTTCCCTGAATGAGGTCTTGTGAAGTCTCTTCGCCGGTCATCGTATACACTCGTCCTCTTGCTATAGGTCGGCCAGATTTTACAGTATTTGTAGAAGGTTTAGTCTTCGGTAGACGGCAGTCCTTTGCATAGTGTATCAGTTTCTTGCAATTATAGCACGCCTTCTCCTTCGGGCACTTGTCCGCTAGATGATCCTTACTCCCACAGTTACAGCAATGCAGTTCATTCTTCTTATTGTTCTCGAACCTTTGCGCCACAGGGCGATACTGATTACGATTATTCCCCTGAGGATGGGAATATGGCTTATTCTGTTGTTGTGTCCCCTTGTTTCCTTGACCTTGATTTCCTTGTCTGGATAGTCCTCCAGCTCTTTTCAGCCTGTTGTTCTCATCACTTCAACTTCCCTGCTCTTCTCAACTAGTAGTTGAAAACAACGGATTCCCAATGGCAACACCGAGTCTTGGATGTCACGCCTCAAACCATTCACAAAGCTTTCACATTCATCCACACGATGTTGGAAGAAACAGAAGTACTTAGCCAGTGATTCAAACTTTGCAGCATACTCCCCAACACTCCAGTTTCCTTGGCACACCCTCAAAAATTCCTATTTTTTCTCGATGCGAGCACTTTTAGGAAAGTACTTGTCCAAAAACTTTGCACGAAAGGCTACCCACGTGACTTCCTGATGCTTAGCTTCCATCATCAGTCTCATTCCTCTCCACCAATACTATGCGTCACCAAGCAGCAGGTATGTGGTATAGTTCATTTTGACGTCACAGTCCCTCAAATATCTTCTCGATCTCTCACAGCCAGAGATCAGCCTTTTCCAAATTAGAATCCCCATGGAAATTTTGCGGATCATGACGACGGAAATCGATCAATCCCTTTGCCTCTGCAACTTATTCCTCACGTTGCTGCTTCTGCAGATCACGTTGTTGCTTAGCAGTGGTTTGCTGTGCAACGGCAGCAGCCATGTCAGCCATTGCTCGTACAACTTGGTCCATATCCTGGTTTCCAGCTACAGGAATAGAGGTATCACATCTAGGAGGTGCCATAGGTTCCTACAAGTCGAAAACCAGTCAGAACCCCACAACAAAATCAATCATCTGGGATGATCGCACATAATTTCACACAATGTCACACATGTTTCAACTTGGAAACATTTCAGACAATCAAGCACAGAGTTCACACATCCTAGGCATAAAAACTTATACCCGACAATTCCCAACATTCTAGGCCAGCTTAAACAAAGCGGTCTGGTTTGATCCGAACTGCTCTTATACCACTAGTGTAACACCCCATTTTTCGGAGCACTACTGTTGTTACCCAGATTAAACTAATTACGGAATAATCATTTTCACAAAAAGGTTTTCTCTACAAACAGCAATATTTTGTTTTCCTTGAAACAATAACTGAAGTGTAACAACTTTAAAACGATGGATAGTAAAATCGAATAACAACCACTTATATAACAAAATAGATACCATCATATATATATATATATATATATATATGCATCATACAACTATCAAGATCAGAGTAAGTCGCACTCAGGCGAAGTTTTGACATAAGTATAGACCCAAAAAAAAATATAGCAATAATATGAAAAACCCTAAACATCTAGAGTTAATTCATATCTGTCATGTATCCTGGCAAATCCTCTCTAAGGACTACGCCCAAAATATCATATTGTACAAAATACTAAACTAGAGTCTAACAGACTAACTCTATCTATGCTGGCCCGAAAGTAAACCTATGACGCTTGCGAGGTGGAAGCCCCGCACGAAAAGTCGCAGACTCCGAACTAGCAGGTCCAGTCACCTTGGAGGGATCCTCCTCCTCCTCATCGTCATCCTCATCCTCACTCTCAATCACTACCCTATCCCTAGCCAACCACTCCCTGGTGGTTCTACGCCCATTTATTGGGTCTCAGCCATAAAGATCGATGGCGAAGGATACGAACAGTAAGGATGGTGAGTACAAAATGAGGAAGGAGTACCCATAGGCATAGCATATGTCATTGCCAAACCAGTAGCAACAGTAATTGTAGTAGTAGTAGTGATGGAAGGAGTAGTAAGAACTCCAGTCGAAGCTGGAATAGTACTCAAACTCGGTATCACAGTAAGATGAGGAACGCCCATACCAACCAACACAGGGGTCAGATCCATAATCCCAAGAGAAAGGTCAACAAAGGGAGACATTTCAGCAAGTATGAATGGAGTAGGTACAATAAGTAGACTAGGAGGAATATAAAACTGAATTCTCTTACTGTTGAAACGAACAGTAATGGAGAATTCTCCATCATCGGTCAGTCATCATTCCGGTATGAGACAAGCGTCTCGTAATGGGATCGATAGCCCACACCGATGGTATCTTCCCCTATGGGAATTCATACCTCGTGCACCCCACATACCTCATGGGGATCGGCATCATCTAAGTAGCGAGTCCAGAACATAATCATGAAACAAAATAAATGCAAGGGTAAATTCCTTGTCCACGAATTTATAGCAGGCTAGTCGCATGCAAACAAGATGTATATATATATATATACATATACACAACAACATGCCTTTATATACATATACATAGCTTAATAATTCGAAATCATGGAATATCAAGCATTTTCATGTGAGCAGACTAATCAATCCACAGATTCATCAAACAATTCATCACATATCATAAATGTGGTCAGCTATGCATGCCAATGCATTATGAACAAGTTGTGTATACACTTGTAGCCTTAAACAAGGACAACAATAGACACAGGAACTCCTTTTCCAGGTCCACACAAATTCCCCTAATCAAGGGTATTACAATCTAATTACAACCGCATTAGACTGTATTGCCACCCACAACCACAAGTCACCATAAGGACAGTCGGGTTTCTGGCTAAAACGACTACCCGCTTTTTGAAATCAGTCAAGCAGATTGCCAAACTCTATGAGTATCGATGCTCAATGGTTAATATGCGTCAATCCAATTCTTTGATACGACCCACTCACCATAAGGAGTGTCCAAGAGATCTTTTAATTAATTAATGCGGATCGACAAGTCCTCAACTTTCTAAACTTGGTGAATTTCAAATCTCAGTTTTGTATCAGAAATAGATCTTAGCTTTAGGTTGTTGGAACCCTAGTTGTTCCAAATCAGACATTAGGGGAATTCCTAGGAAAGAGAGGCGGTGTGAATACTCTTAATTACCTAGTCTTTCCTAGCCAGAATTTTCCCAGACCCGCCATTTAACTCAACCGTTTTCGCAAATTGCACAGTATACTCGAGTTCTATTCTTAGTATGGTTCCATTGAAAAATTCTTTGCAAGCTTTGGCTAGTTTAATAAAACTCTCTCGCTTACTTTTAAGTCAAAATGCCCTTAACATTTCATTTTTGAAAATCTTAGTTCGGCTTGTGGAATCGCATCAGATTTACAGATGTAAATTGTCAAACCATTATACAGTCGATCGTCACATTATTAATTAATTCATCATTACCAATATTATTATGCATACTTAACCAATCTCAAACTCAGATTAAATCAATCATACATGATTTAATATCACCAATACAAATTCAGTCTTACCACGCAGGGCCAAATCAAACAGCAGCAAATCATGCTATCACATAATAATACTAAAGGTATTATCACACAATTAAACAATCAATCAAACCACAAAACAAACAAGGCAAAAAGCCCAAACTCATTATATAAAAATTTCCCTTATCTCGAATACATTCCAAAGAGGTAAATTCCAAAGCGCCGTCGAGTCGTACCTCGCACAAATCTTAACAACACAAACTTAATTCAATTAGAACTAAAACTCAAGTCCTAAAGCCCTAGTACAGCCATGGCTTAGGGTCTCTAAAGACCTAATAATTACTCACTTAATTTGATTTTGATCACACCTAGTCATATTTCATGAAGTAAGTTTAAAACATGCAAATTTTCAAGCTTTTCCAAAAACTACACACATAGAAAATACCTAAACCAAAATTTACCACTTTGAATATTGTTTTCCCAACTTTGGACAACTTATTAAAGTATGTAAACATGTCATAAAACTTGGAAAACAATTTTATTATTGTTTTGACACAAATCTTAAGACATATGCCAATTCTTTTTCCAAAAATCAAATCTCTTTGAAAGACATTGCTAGATCAAATCATTAACAACTTTTTACAACATGTTTTAGGCATAAAACAAGTTATGAACATGTTCCAAATTCCCTTTAAAGGCCACGATTTAGGGCATCAAAAACAACTTCAATTTTTCAAACATTTAACTTCTAAATCATACAAACTTTGTTAAATCCAAAACTTCTTACCATAAAACAACATCTTTACCACTTTGAAACACTTAAAAACAAGCTAAAACTCATGCAAATCTTGCTCAATAGCCAATGGCTTCAGGACCCAAAAACCGCCAAATTTAATTTCACAAATCTTGCTTAACATGTATATATGACTAGATCTAAGTGTATTAGGCTAAAACCCTCAAAGATCTAACTCCAAAATAACAAAATAAAGTAGAAAATGAACCCCCTAACAGCCCCATATGTTCGGCCAGATCCTATAGTTAGGGTTTCTCAATTTTTAAATACAACAAACATGCTTAATCATGAAGGAAATTGATGGATCTAAGAAGTAATTAAGCTAATCTATCAAGATCTAACAATTTCTTAGCAAAAACCACACTAAATCCAAGCAAACCCATTCATGAAACCCAAAAGGAAAAGATATGGGTTATGAAGCTTACCAAGAAGTTTGATGATGGTTGATCAAGGATTAAGAAGAAAGGAATGAAGATTGTAAGCTTAAAACACTAAATTTCTTCAAGAACTTACACTTTCTCTCACTAAACATTCTCTTAAGCTTTTCATTAATGAAAGAAATGAAGATGATGATTGTTTTATTAGGGAGGGCTCACGACTTAGATTAGGACATGGAGGGAAGAAAAATTCTCATTTAGTTAGGGTTTAACTAAATTAGTTAGGATTTAACTTAACTAACTACCTACCTACCTTTTACATAACCACCAACCCTAGGCTAACACTTGTCATGGAATGTTCTAAAGCACATGGTTCAGCTCCTATTGGCCCACGTGTGGTCGCCTTTCATCCCCCCTATCACAAGCTTCATTTTGTCGCGTTATCGATTAATCGAGTGCGCGGCGTTCCACGTATATTAAGGTTTTTATACCAAAAACTCTAGAAATTTTTCTAATTCACCAACCCACAGCTAAAAATTATTATTCAGTCTAAATGTCCCTCATGACAATAGAAATGCTCCCATGAATTTTGTTTTCTCAAATTAT
Source organism: Calophaca sinica (assembly GCA_037113605.1). Taxonomy (NCBI): domain Eukaryota; kingdom Viridiplantae; phylum Streptophyta; class Magnoliopsida; order Fabales; family Fabaceae; genus Calophaca; species Calophaca sinica. The sequence goes on along the minus strand of CM073733.1, from coordinate 70,386,502 downwards.
GAGCCAAAACGATGCAGTTACACAATTTTTAGGCGTAGAAAATACACTATATATTTTCTATCGCCCAAAAATTTCTAAAGATTTCCAATAAATCATAAATATTAGAAAATGCTAAGATCTCAAATTTTGTAAAATTTGCATCACGTTTGGGCATGTTTCAATTAAAAACTCACCCTATAGCTTAAATACAGCGTTTTAAGGTAGAATTCTAACGTTGTATGAAAAACTGTAAATTAGTAATGATTACTAATCCCAATTTTTCTTATCAAATAGAATAAATTCAAACAATAAATTATCAACAAAATTTTATTAACAGAAAAGTCGTATTTAATACGATAGAAAACTGATAATTGCTAATTAATGAAACATTGAAAATTTAGGTGTTACACGTTCGGTACCCGTATGGCCAAACTGAGATCCAAAACACCGTAAGATTAGGGTTAGGAACTAAAATATGATAAGGAAATACCAAATCAGATATAGGTTCAAGATTATAACACTATTGGTATGTAGGTTTACCACGACGAAACGACGATCGAAGATAAACCCTAGAAAGCACGAACAACAACAAACAACTTGGTAGGATCGAACGAACGAACGAACCAACACTTGGGGTCACAGAAAACCAAGCCTAAAGCTCCAAGGAACTTGGCTATGGAGTTTCTCTGGTATATCACAGGGCTGAGGGTCGTGGTAAATCAAAAAGAAGAAGTAAAAATAAAAGTTGGAACTGAAATGGCCCTTATATAGCAAATCTGCCTAGAAATACGCTTGGAAGCGCGCTCCCACGCGCTGCCTGGGCACTTCCAGCGCTATGCCCAACGCTTCCAAGGTTGTGGCTTGCGCTTCCAGTGCCCCTCTAAGCGCTGCCTCACCGCTTGCTCCGTCGCGAAGGATCTTCAGCCTAAACGGTCCAATTACATGCCGCCATGTGTCAACATCTCATTGGACCAACATTTGATCCAATCATAGGATGCCACCTGTCACGATCTGGTTGAGTTTCTGAAGGTCGTTTGCACTGGAAGCGCTGACCGCTAACCCTAGCACTGGATGCACTACCCCAAGCGCTTGGAGTGTAATCTAGGGCAGAAACTCCGAATTCTCACGATTTCTTCGATTCTAATGCTTCTACCTTCCATAGCTTGTTTTACTATCATCCAACCATCATTCTAAACATCTCATATACCTAATCAACCTTAGGATTAAGGTCTCAAACCCTAATTGTAACGACCCGTTTCCGGACCGCTACCGAGCTCAATATACCGAGCTCGAGTTACCGAGCTCAACACACCGAGCTCAACATAAACCTGTATGAGATGTGTTTTAAAACGAAACTCTTGTGCCTTTTAAAAATACGATATATTTTTTATAAAACCAACTCGTGCACATCAGAGTAATTACAGCTTTTCGAAACATGGTGCAACTAAGACACAAGACTTAAATTCTAATAAAACATACATGCATAACATACATATATATATCACTCGAAATAATAATGTATACAAAATACAGAGTAGCAATGTATAAAGAAAATACACCTAAGGTACAGCGACTTCAAAAGAGCAATCATACCTGGGGTACTTCCTACAGACTCCCACGCAGGGGGCTGCTCCAAAAGTAAGACCACCAGTCTACCCTGTAGCAACAAAACATAACCGGCCCAAATTGGTCACGACCTCAGAACACAAAAGGAAAACGAAGTACAGTCATCAGAAGAAATACGTCGAACAAACATAATCAATCACGCCAAGTACAGGTCGTCACTCGGGTCCTCGTCGAGCTCCTCCTTGGCATCATCTGCTGTCGAGTTCCCTGCGCCCTCGACATCGCCTGGGTAACCGTCATGGATTGAAGGCACCACGGGAAAGGGTCAACTTCTCAACAATTCAAGATAAGCTCGACATAAAGAAATAAGCAATACAATAATGTATCTCAATCACCACACGTGACTCGACCATCTCACTCTAGACTCGACTCGACTCTTATTCCGGAATATCGTCAGCAGGTCCATCCCCAAACTGACGTAATAGGTAAGCGGCAGGTCCAACCCCAAACCGATACCATGCATTAATCAGCAGGTCCAACCCCAAACTGATAATGCGACGCCTAGCCAATCCACCATAAACAAAAAGGGGACCTAGCACCCTCAGTTATCTGGGTCCGGCTCAAAAACGTCATACGACTCCCTAGCTCTCTCACTCGATGATTAGCTCGCCGCATGTCAAAGAGTAACACAACTTACTTGATCACATATCAAATAAAGAGATCATGCTTAACATGAAGAAAACGCACTGACATTTAAGCAATAAAACATTCTGCATGAAGAAACGCAATTCGACAGCAATACACCATTCACAATATATATTCAATCACATATCAAATACATGCAAAAACCCAATCATACCACAACATTCCAAGCTCGACACCAATCAAGGAGTCCATACATAAATATAACAATAAAAATAAAGTCTTAATAATGTCTAAAAGTTGCCCTTACGCTAGCATACTATGAAAGTATTAATGTGAAGCGCCCTTACCGAACTCCAAGATAAAGCTGCTTGACAACGACCTCGACACGGCTGTCTTCAAGTGAGCTCGACAACGACTTCTCTTACTCGATCTCGACACGGCTGTCTTCAACGAGCTCGACAACGACCCGACACGCGTCACGAGTCCTCAATCGACCTCGACACGAACACTTCTCGCCGACCTCGACACGCGTAGCTTCGATTTGGATTCATTGCTTCCACGCCCCTGATTCGCTCTCCCGTACACCTTGATTCGGAAATCACTCGATCTCGGGAATCAGACTTCCTAAAACAAACACAACTCAGTTCGATCTATGGGTTCTAATACACTTAGCTCTCATCCCAAACTTAACCACAACCCAGGAATATAAAAACTCAAGAACTTAAATATATTTTTCCTCTAACACAAAGTTAGGGATTTCGATCAAAAGTTCATGAAAAAGGTTATCTGATGCTTCAACAGATAGATCGACAACAACAATGTAACGACCCGTTTCCGGACCGCTACCGAGCTCAATATACCGAGCTCGAGTTACCGAGCTCAACACACCGAGCTCAACATAAACCTGTATGAGATGTGTTTTAAAACGAAACTCTTGTGCCTTTTAAAAATACGATATATTTTTTTTTATAAAACCAACTCGTGCACATCAGAGTAATTACAGCTTTTCGAAACATGGTGCAACTAAGACACAAGACTTAAATTCTAATAAAACATACATGCATAACATACATATATATATCACTCGAAATAATAATGTATACAAAATACAGAGTATCAATGTATAAAGAAAATACACCTAAGGTACGACGACTTCAAAAGAGCAATCATACCCTGGGGGTACTTCCACAGACTCACGCAGGGCTGCTCCAAAAGTAAGACCACCAGTCTACCCTGTAGCAACAAAACATAACCGGCCCAAACTGGTCACGACCTCCGAACACAAAAGAAAAACAAGTACAGTCATCAAAAGAAATACGTCGAACAAACATAATCAATCACGACAAGTACAGGTCGTCACTCGGGTCCTCGTCGAGCTCCTCCTCGGCATCATCTGCTGTCGAGTTCCCTGCGCCCTCGACATCGCCTGGGTAACCGTCATGGATTGAAGGCACCACGGGAAAGGGTCAACTTCTCAACAATTCAAGATAAGCTCGACATAAAGAATATAAGCAAACAGTAAAGTATAACATTCACCGACGTGACTCGACCATCTCACTCTAGACTCGACTCGACTCTTATTTCGGAATATCGTCAGCAGGTCCATCCCCAAACTGACGTAATAGGTAAACGGCAGGTCCATCCCCAAACCGAATTCCATACATTAATCAGCAGGTCCATCCCCAAACTGATAATGCTACAACGCCTAGCCAATCCACCATAAACAAAAAGGGGACCTAGCACCCTCGATTATCCGGGTCCGGCTCAAAACGTCATACGACTCCCTAGCTCTCTCACTCGATGATTAGCTCGCCGCATGTCAAAGAGTAACACAACTTACTTGATCACATATCAAATAAAGAGAGCATGCTTAACATGAAGAAAGCGCAATTCGACATTTAAGCAATAAAACATTCTGCATGAAGAAACGAAATTCGACAGCAATACACCATTCACAACATATATTCAATCACATATCAAATACATGCAAAAACCCAATCATATCACAACATTCCAATCTCGACACCAATCAAGGAGTCCATACATAAATATAACAATAAAAATAAAGTCTTAATAATGTCTAAGAGTTGCCCTTACGCTAGCATACTATGCAAGTATTAATGTGAAGCGCCCTTACCGAACTCCAAGTTAAAGCTGCTCGACAACGACCTCGACACAGCTGTCTTCAAATGAGCTCGACAACGACTTCTCTTACTCGATCTCGACACGGCTGTCTTCAACGAGCTCGACAACGACTTCGACACGTACCGTCCTCAATCGACCTCGACACGTACACTTCTCAGTTGACCTCGACACGTACACTTCTCAGTTGACCTCGACACGTACAGTTCTCGATCTGGATCCCACTGCTTCCACGTCCTTGGATTCGCTTTCCCGTACACCTCGATTCGGAAATCACACGATCTCGGGAATCAGACTTCCTAAAACAAGCACAACTCAGTTCGATCTATGGGTTCTAATACACTTAGCTCTCTTCCCAAACTTAACCACAACCCAGAAAATATAAAAACTCAAGAACTTAAATATATTTTTCCTCTAACACAAAGTTAGGGTTTTTGATCAAAAGTTCATGAAAAAGGTTATCTGATGCTTCAACAGATAGATCGACAACAACAACAACCAGAAGCAACAAACGAAAAACAAGAAGTCGAAACAAACCAAAAATGGGGGGTTTCTGGGCACTGCCGATTGCAAAGATCAGAGAAAAAATTTGTTTTACAAGCCCAATTAATCGGTTAGAAAGATAGGTAATATCGTGAAGAAGAAAACCCATCAGTTTGACATGATTTGGAAGCATAAAAACTAGCTAAAATGGAAGGAAGAAATAGCGCTAAACAGTAGCACGAAGGAAGAGAAAAATCTGTTTTTCCTTACCTCAGATGATGGTCGAGATGGTGAGATATAGGTCGAGAAGATGATGATGAACAAGATTGATGAAGAAAGTTTGTGCAGAATCTCGATGGAACTCAAGGTTTCGTCGATGGAAGTTTTTGGAGAAAAACAACGAAACTCAGAGCAGAAGGAAGGAAACTCGGAGAAAAAAAAAAAGAAGAAAGAAGAAAAGAGAAATGAGTATCTGAGGGAATCGGTCGTGGTATACAGCTGGTGAGAAAAGGGGTATAATCGTAACTTCAGCTATAAGATGCCAATCCCATCAATCAATCTACCCGTCTAATCGTTCCTCTCATAATTACCCTCTACTCTGTCGGTCAACGGTCTAGACACGCGACGAGAACGGCAAGCCGACAATGTAATTATTACAAACAATATAATAATAGCGCTGAATAACGTTCGAAAGAGTACGAGTTATCATCTCGACACGATGTCGACAAGGGTGCTCGTGCAAGCACACAAGGTTCTAACACGAGTTCGTGAACGCGGCCTCCTCAAATTTCGATGGCGACTTCATCAACTCGACACCCGACCTCCTCATTTCGGCTGACTAGTGCCGCGCAGTCTCCTCATTTCGGCAAATGACCTCGCAGACGCGATCTTGGCACGGGATCTCGACACAAGGTCTTGGTCGAGTTCTCGATACGTCGCCCTAATACGATGTCGATCTCGTCCTCAGGTGTTACAATCTCTCCTCTAAAAAATATCGTCCTCGAAATTGCAAATAAGATTCTTACCTCGGAAAAGTTGAGTACCGAGTCTTCATCTTCTCCTCCAGCTCCCAAGTCGCATCTCCCGCCTTACGATCCCACACAACTTTGACGAGTTGAATCTCTTTGTTACGCGAACTGTTTGGCTTTCCGATCAACGATCCTTCTTTGGTAATGCTTGAAAGATAGGTCGCCCTTCAGTTGAATCACATCCGTTCGATGACATGAGAGGGTCGAAACATACTTCCGCAATTGTGAGGCGTGGAAGACGTCGTGGATGTTCGACAAGAATGGTGGCAAGGCAACTGATATGCCACTTTGGACCAATACGACGAAGAATCGATAAGGTCCAATAAATTTAGGGTAAGTTTCTTGGATTTGATCGCTCGACCAACTCCAAAGAGTGGGTGACTCTAAGAAATACATGTTCTCCTTCCTCGAACTCGAGTGGTCGACGTCGTTGGTCCGCATAACTCTTACATCGACTTTGAGACGTTCGCATCCTATCTCTGATCAAACGGATCTTCTCAGTAGTCTGCTGGATCATATCTGGTCCTACAACAGAACGCTCGCCGCCCTGGTACCAACAAAGAGGCGTCGACATTTCCGCCCATCTGATGCTTCAAAAGGTGCCATTCCAATACTCGCATGGAAACTGTTATTGTAGGTGAACTCCACCAATGGTAAGACGTCGTCCCAACTTCCTCGGTGATCTAACGTACAAGCTCGCAACAAATCTTCAAGCGATTGGATCGTTCTCTCAGTCTAACCGTCAGTCTGAGGATGATATGCCGAGCTAAGCCTGAGCTCGGTTCCCATCGCTCCTTGCAATTCCCTCAAAAAATGAGATGTGAACTTTGGATCTCGGTCCGACACGATCGAAGAGGGTATTCCATGAAGTCGTACTATCTCCGTGATGTAGATCTCGGTCAGCCTTTCCACGTTGTATGTCGACCTCACTGGTAAGAAATGAGCAGATTTGGTCAATCGGTCGACGATCACCCAAATCGAATCATTCTTCTTCTGCGTCTTCGGCAAACCTACAACGAAATCCATGGAAATACTATCCCATTTCCATACTGGTACGTTAAGCGATTGAAGCATTCCCGCAGGTCGTTGGTGCTCCACCTTCGCTTTCTGACACGTTAAACACGATGCTACGTACTCGGCCACTTGCTTCTTCATTCCGGACCACCAAAAATGCTTCTTCAAGTCTTGATACATCTTCGTAACTCCTGGATGAATACTAAAGTTGCTCTTATGCGCTTCGTCGAGAATCAACTTCCTCAGCTCGGATACGTTAGGTACGCACGCTCGGCCATTGCACCTCAAGATGTCGTCCGCTCCGACTTGGAATTCTGTCGCCTTTCCTTGCGCTATCAACTGAATCTTCTCTTGCAGAAGCTCGTCATGAACTTGCTAGTCTCGGATCTCGTCCAACAATCTGTTAGAGATGGTAAGCATACCAAATCTCAGCTTCCCCGGTGAAACTTCGACACTCAACTTCAAGTCTCGGAACTTCTCGAGCATCTCCAACTCCTTGATCATCAATACCGAGGTTAAAACTGTAACACCTGAGGACGAGATCGACATCGTATTAGGACGACGTATCGAGACCTCGACCAAGACCTTGTGTCGAGATCCCGTGCCAAGATCGTTTACCGAGGTCATTTGCCGAGCTGAGGAGACCGCGTGCACTACCGGTGAGGAGGTCGGTGTCGAGTTGATGAAGTCGCGTCTGCATCGAAATGAGGAGGCCGCGTTCACGAACTCGTGTTAGAACCTTGTGCGCTTGCACGAGCACCCTTGTCGACATCGTGTCGAGATGATACCTCGTATTCTTTCGAACGTTATTGCTATTATTATATTGTTTGTAATAATTATTTTGTCGGCCGCTGCTCGTCGCGTGTCTAGACCGCTGACCGACAGAGTAGAGGGTAATTATGAGAGAGGAACGATTAGGCGGGTAGATGATTGATGGGATTGGCATCTTATAGCCGGAGTTACGATTATACCGCTTCTCTCACCACCGTATTCACGATCAGTTTTCCTCAAACACTCATTTCTCTTTTCTTCTTTCTTCTTCCTTCCTTCGCTTCGAAGTTTCGTTGTTTTTCTCCAAAACTTCTATCGAAGAAACCTTGAGTTCCATCAAGATTCTCGCAAGCTTTCTTCATCAACCTTGTTCCTCATCATCTTCTCGACATATCTGCCTTTCGACCACCATTGAGGTATGAAGAACAGATTTTTCTTTTCTACGTACTCTTGTTTAGCGCTACTTATCTTTCCATTTTTAGCCAGTTTTATGCTTCCAAATCATGTCAAACTGATGGGTTTTCTTCTTCACGATATTACGTATCTTTCTAACCGATTAATTGGGCTTGTAAAACAAATTTTCTTCCCCTGTTTTTCTGCAATCGGCAGTGCCCAGAAACCCTTCATTTTTGGTTTGTTTCGATTTCTTGTTTTTCGTTTGTTGCTTCTGGTTATTGTTGTTGTCGATCTATCTGTTGAAGCATCAGATAACCTTTTTCATGAACTTTTGATCGAAATCCCTAACTTTGTGTTAGAGGAAAAATATATTTCAGTTCTTGAGTTTTTAATATTTTCTGGGTTGTGGTTAAGTTTGGGATGAGAGCTAAGTGTATTAGAACCCATAGATCGAACTGAGTTGTGTTTGTTTTAGGAAGTCTGATTCCCGAGATCGAGTGATTTCCGAATCGAGGTGTACGGGAAAGCGAATCCAAGGACGTGGAAGCAGTGGGATCCAGATCGAGAACTGTACGTGTCGAGGTCGACTGAGAAGCGTACGTGTCGAGGTCGATTGAGGACAGCCGTGTCGAGATCGAGTAAGAGAAGTCGTTGTCGAGCTCATTTGAAGACAGCTGTGTTGAGGTCGTTGTCGAGCAGCATTAACTTGGAGTTCGGTAAGGGCAACTCCTAGATATCTCTAAGACTTTATTTTTATTGTTATATTTATGTATGGACTCCTTGATTGGTGTCGAGATTGGAATGTTGTGATATGATTGAGTTTTTGCATGTATTTAATATGTGATTGAATATATGTCGTGAATTGTGTATTGCATGTTGAATTGCATTTCTTCATGTCGAGCTTGCTCTTTTTATTTGACATGCGGTTGAATATCTTGTGTTTAACTCTTTGAATATCGTATGCGGCGAATTGTTCATCGAGTGAGCGAGCTAGGTGAGTCGTATGACGTTTTTGAGCCGTGACCCTGATAATCGAGGGTGCTAGGTCCCTTTGTTTACTGGAGATTGACTAGACGCCGCCACGCTATGGGACTGAGTCGACCGCCCTAGGGAGAGCGAGGATCCCAAGGCTTCGCTGGACTTTCCGACATACCTGACGGCGCGTGTGCATTCCGGAAAAATTGTCGAGTCGAGAGAAAATGGATTTGCGAGTTGTGTCGAGTTAGAGTGAGATGGTCGAGTCACGTCGGTGAATGTTATACTTTACTGTTTGCTTATATCTTTTATGTCGAGCTTATCTTGAATTGTTGAGAAGTTGACCCTTTCCCGTGGTGCCTTCAATCCATGACGGTTACCCAGGCGATGTCGAGGGCGCAGGGAACTCGACAGTAGATGATGCCGAGGAGGAGCTCGACGAGGACCCGAGTGACGACCTCTACTTGTCGTGATTGATTATGTTGTTGGATGTTTGTTTTTCTGATAACTGTACTTGTTTTTCTTTGTGTTCGAGGTCGTGACCAGTTTGGGCTTATGTTTTGTTGCTCTGAGGTAGACTGGTGGTCTTACTTTTGGAGCACTGCGTGGGAGTCTTAAGTACCCCAGGGTATGTTTGCTCTTTTGAAGTCGTCATACCTTAGATGTATTTTCCTTATACATTGCTACTCTGTATTTTGTATACATTATTATTTCGAGTGATATATATATATGTATGTTATGCATGTATGTTTTATTAGAATTTAAGTCTTGTGTCTTAGTTGCACCATGTTTCAAAAGTCAGAATTACTCTGATGTGCACGAGTTGGTTTTATAAAAAAAAATATATTGTATTTTTAAAAGGCACAAGAGTTTTGTTTTTAAAACACATCTCATACAGGTTTATGTTGAGCTTGGTGTGTTGAGCTCGGTAACTCGAGCTCGGTATATTGAGCTCGGTAGCGGTCCGGAAACGGGTCGTTACACTGTTGGTATCAGAGCAGTTCGGTTCTGACCGAGCTGTGCATAGGAGATTTGGACTGGTCACTGTGTCGGGTTATGTGTGTGGGTACCTAGTTGTATTATGTTGATTGCTGTTTGATTAAGTGAAGCACTTATTGCTTGAGAAATTGTTTGAACTGTTTCTTGATTGAAGCAGTGTGTTTTAACACATCCTTGTTGTGAGATTCTGACAGGGTTTTGAACTTTGTGGAATCTAATGCCACCTCGTAGGAATACGACAGCTGCAACCGAGAACGTCGACATGGAACGAGCAATTCAAGCTATGACCGAGATGGCGGCAGCCATGGCTCAACAATCACCGCCGCAACTCAACAGTTAACGCGATGGCTCAACAGACGGCGCGTTAACTCAGCAGAACTTGCAAAGAACAACAAGCGAGCGAACTTAAATGTCAAGCGGCAGGATTGGCCGACTTCAGGAAGCATGATCCACCGAAGTTCTATGGTGAGCCAAATCCGGATAAAGCTGATCTTTGGATGCAAGAGATCGAGATGATCTTCGAGGCACTTCATTGCCCGGACAACGTGAAGGTCGACTATGCCACCTACTTACTGCTAGGAGACGCAGAGTATTGGTGGAGAGGAGTGAAGCAAACATTTATAGCAGAACGTCGCGAGATGACCTGGGAACTTTTTCGTGAAAGGTTCTTGGACAAGTACTTCCCAGATACTGCACGAGCCGAGAAGGAGCAAGAGTTTCTTCAATTGTAAAGAAGGCAACTCGACAAAGGTCCGAGTATGCGCCAAGTTAGTCGTTGGCGAGGTATTTCAGTCCATTTTGTGATCGAGTTGACCAGAGATGGTTGAGTGAGAGATTCCAACGGATTGAGATTCGACATTGAAGTCGATGGTGTCGTTGAGGATCCGAAACCTCCAAGAGCCGATTGATCGATGTGTCGAGGTAGAAGGAGTAAGAAGCCACAAGAAGAAAGCTGTGGGCGACCGGTGAGACCCCAGTGCGGGCGTAGATTTGCACGAAAGCGGAAACAACCGCAAGAAGCCTTACGACCGACCTCGTGGGAACGCATAACAGGATGATCATCCGATGACCCAGTGAGCGAGGAGTGGAGGTCGACCGTGTCGAGGTGACTTGCTATCGATGTGGAAATCCGGGACATTACACGAGTAGTCAGATTCTCGGAAGGAGGAGGTGTGTTTCAACCGCAAGAAGCCAGGGCATTTTGCCAAGGATTGTCCTACACCCAAAGTCAACCGACTATGCTTGCGGTAAGAGCCAAAGGGAAGCGTCAGTGGCTAAAGGCGTAGTTTTCTCGCATGAGTGGCGAGGAAGCGAGCCGATGATCTTATCCAAGGTGAATGTGAGATCGAGGGTAAATCCTTATCCGTTTTCTTTGATTCGGTGCAACACATTCCTTTATTTCTTCCGATTGTGTGAACCATTTGAACTTGACTGTGGATCGCTTTACCGCTTAAATTAGTAGTTACAACCCCACCGCTAAAACCTTAGTCACAAACACCGCATGTCTTAATTGTGTAGTGGTTATTGAGTAGAAAGTTTGTGGTCAATTTGGTTTGTTTGCCTCTTAAGGGCTTAGATGTCATCCTCGGGATGGATTGGTTGTCACACCACCATGTCCTTGGACTGTGTCTGAAAAGCGTAATTTTTCCAGACCTTGGAGTCTCCAATTATCTTTCGCGAACGTATTGGAGTTTCTTTGAAAAGAAGGAACTAGGGAATACATGTATCCGCTAGTTCTAAGTTTTCCACAGATCGACGTGAAGAATGTTCCATGGTGTGTGACTTTGACGACGCTTTTTCCCGAAGACGCGCTGTGGTTACCACCAAGACGAGAGGTCGAGTTCTCCATCGACCGATTCCAGTGACAGACCGATTTCCAAAGCGCCATACAGATGTCTCCTGCCGAGATGAAAGAGCTGAAGTCCCAGATCGAACACTTGGAGTCGAAGCAATTCATACGACCGAGCGTGTCACCGTGGGGAGCTCCAGTGTTGTTGGTTAAGAAGAAGGATGGACGATCAAGACTATGCGTGGACTATCGCGAGCTCAACAAGGTTACCGTGAAGAACCGTTATCCGTTACCACGTATTGACGACTTGATGGATCAACTTCGTGGAGCGGCGATCTTTTCCAAGATAGACTTGAAGTCGGGCTACCACCAGATTCGCGTGAAGGAGGAAGTTGATTCTCGACGAAGCGCATAAGAGCAACTTTAGTATTCATCCCGGAGTTACGAAGATGTATCAAGACTTGAAGAAGCATTTTTGGTGGTCCGGAATGAAGAAGCAAGTGGCCGAGTACGTAGCTTCGTGTTTAACGTGTCAGAAAGCGAAGGTGGAGCACCAACGACCTGCGGGAATGCTACAATCGCTTGACGTACCAGTTTGGAAATGGGATAGTATTTCCATGGATTTCGTTGTAGGTTTGCCGAAGACGCAGAAGAAGAATGATTCGATTTGGGTGATCGTCGACCGATTGACCAAATCTGCTCATTTCTTACCAGTGAGGTCGACATACAACGTGGAAAAGCTGACCGAGATCTACATCGCGGAGATAGTACGACTTCATGGAATACCCTCTTCGATCGTGGTCGGACCGAGATCCGGTTCACATCTCATTTTGGAGGGAATTGCAAGGAGCGATGGGAACCGAGCTCAAAGCTTAGCTCGGCATATCATCCATGCATCGACGGTCGATCGAGAGAACGATCCAATCGCTTGAAGATTTGATGCGGCGTGTACCTTAGATCACCGAGGAAGTTGGGACGACGCCTTACCATTGGTGGAGTTCACCTACACAACAGCTTTCCATGCGAGTATTGGAATGGCACCTTTGAAGCAATCGTATGGACGTAAATGTCGACGCCTCTTTGTTGGTACCAGGGCGGCGAGCGAACCGTCAGAGGACCAGATATGATCCAAAGACTCACCGAGAAGATCCGCTTGATCGTAGATCGGATGCGAACATCTCAAAGTCGATGTAAGAGTTATGCGCACCAACGACGCCGACCACCGAGTTCGAGGAAGGAGAACATGTATTTCTTAGAGTCACCCCCACCATCGGAGTTGGTCGAGCGATCAAATCCAAGAAACTTACCCTAAATTCATTGGACCTTACCGCATTCTTCGTCAGATCGGCCTAGTGGCATATCGATTGCCTTGCCACCATTCTTGTCGAACATCCACGACGTCTTCCACGTCTCACAATTGCGGAAGTATGTTTCCGACCCCTCTCATGTCATCGAACCGGATGTGATTCAACTGAAGGACGACCTATCTTTTGAAGCGTCACCAGTAAGGATCGTTGATCGGAAAGCCAAACAGTTGTGGAACAAAGAGATTCAACTTGTCAAAGTTGTGTGGGATCAGAAGACGGGAGATGCGACTTGGGAGCTGGAGGAGAAGATGAAGACTCAGTACCCTGAACTTTTCCGAGGTAAGAATCTTATTTGCAGTTTCGAGGACGAAATTTTTTTTAGAGGGAGAGATTGTAACACCTGAGGACGAGATCGACATCGTATTAGGACGACGTATCGAGACCTCGACCAAGACCTTGTGTCGAGATCCCGTGCCAAGATCGCTTACCGAGGTCATTTGCCGAGCCGAGGAGACCGCTGCGTGCACTAGCCGAGCCGAGGAGGTCGGGTGTCGAGTTGATGAAGTCGCTGCATCGAAATGAGGAGGCCGCGTTCACGAACTCGTGTTAGAACCTTGTGCGCTTGCACGAGCACCCTTGTCGACATCGTGTCGAGATGATACCTCGTATTCTTTCGAACGTTATTCAGCGCTATTATTATATTGTTTGTAATAATTATTTTGTCGGCTTGCCGTTCTCGTCGCGTGTCTAGACCGTTGACCGACAGAGTAGAGGGTAATTATGAGAGAGGAACGATTAGACGGGTAGATGATTGATGGGATTGGCATCTTATAGCTGGAGTTACGATTATACCCTTCTCTCACCAACTGTATTCACGATCAGTTTTCCCTCAAACACTCATTTCTCTTTTCTTCTTTCTTCTTCCTTCCTTCTGCTCTGAGTTTCGTTGTTTTTCTCCAAAAACTTCTATCGAAGAAACCTTGAGTTCCATCGAGATTCTGCACAAGCTTTCTTCATCAACCTTGTTCCTCATCATCTTCTCGACATATCTCGTCTGCTCGACCACCATTGAGGTATGAAGAACAGATTTTTCTTTTTCTCTACGTACTCGCTTAGCGCTTCTTATCTTTCCATTTTTAGCCAGTTTTATGCTTCCAAATCATGTCAAACTGATGGGTTTTCTTCTTCACGATATTACGTATCTTTCTAACCGATTAATTGGGCTTGTAAAACAAATTTTCTTCCCCTGTTTTTCTGCAATCGGCAGTGCCCAGAAACCCTTCATTTTTTGTTTGTTTCGATTTCTTGTTTTTCCTTTGTTCCTTCTGGTGATTGTTGTTGTCGCTCTATCATTGAAGCATCAGATAACCTTTTTCATGAACTTTTGATCGAAAACCCTAACTTTGTGTTAGAGGAAAAATATATTTCAGTTCTTGAGTTTTTAATATTTTCTGGGTTGTGGTTAAGTTTGGGATGAGAGCTAAGTGTATTAGAACCCATAGATCGAACTGAGTTGTGTTTGTTTTAGGAAGTCTGATTCCCGAGATCGTGTGATTTCCGAATCGAGGTGTACGGGAAAGCGAATCCAAGGACGTGGAAGCAGTGGGATCCAGATCGAGAATCGTGACGCGGTCGAGGTCGATCGAGAAGCGACGCGTGTCGAGGTCGATTGAGGACAGCCGTGTCGAGATCGAGTAAGAGAAGTCGTTGTCGAGCTCATTTGAAGACAGCTGTGTCGAGGTCGTTGTCGAGCAGCATTAACTTGGAGTTCGGTAAGGGCAACTCCTAGATATCTCTAAGACTTTATTTTTATTGTTATATTTATGTATGGACTCCTTGATTGGTGTCGAGATTGGAATGTTGTGATATGATTGAGTTTTTGCATGTATTTAATATGTGATTGAATATATGTCGTGAATTGTGTATTGCATGTTGAATTGCGTTTCTTCATGTCGAGCTTGCTCTTTTTATTTGACATGCGGTTGAATATCTTGTGTTTAACTCTTTGAATATCGTATGCGCTAATTGTTCATCGAGTGAGCGAGCTAGGTGAGTCGTATGACGCTTTTGAGCCGTGACCGGATAATCGAGGGTGCTAGGTCCCCTTTGTTTACTGGAGATTGACTAGACGCCGCCACGCTATGGGACCCGAGTTGACCGGCCCTAGGGAGAGCGAGGATCCCAAGGCTTCGGCTGGACTTTCCGACATCTGCGTGTGCATTCGGAAAAATTGTCGAGTCGAGAGAAATGGATTTGCGAGTTGTGTCGAGTTAGAGTGAGATGGTCGAGTCACGTCGGTGAATGTTATACTTCATCGCTTGCTTATATCTTTTATGTCGAGCTTATCTTGAATTGTTGAGAAGTTGACCCTTTCCCGTGGTGCCTTCAATCCATGACGGTTACCCAGCGATGTCGAGGGCGCAGGAACTCGACAAAGAGATGATGCCGAGGAGGAGCTCGACGAGGACCCGAGTGACGACCTCTACTTGTCGTGGATTGATTATGTTGTTGGATGTTTGTTTTTCTGATAATCTGCATTTGTTTTTCTTTGTGTTCGAGGTCGTGACCAGTTTGGGCTTGATTATGTTTTGTTGCTACAGGTAGACTGGTGGTCTTACTTTTGGAGCACTGCGTGGGAGTCTGGAAGTACCCCTGTGGTATGATTGCTTTTGAAGTCGCCATACCTTAGATGTATTTTCCTTATACATTGCTACTCAGATTTTGTATACATTATTATTTCGAGTGATATATATATGTATGTTATGCATGTATGTTTTATTAGAATTTAAGTCTTGTGTCTTAGTTGCACCATGTTTCAAAAGTCAGTAATTACTCGATGTGCACGAGTTGTTTTAAAAAAAATATCGTATTTTTAAAAGGCACAAGAGTTTTGTTTTTAAAACACATCTCATACAGTTTATGTTGAGCTTGGTGTGTTGAGCCTCAGAACTCGAGCTCGGTATATTGAGCTTCGGTAGCGGTCAGGAAGCGGTCGTTACAAAACGCTCTTCTGCTCAACGCATCGCTACTACGTTAGCCTTACCGGGATGGTATTCCAACGTAAAGTCGTAGTCCTTGAGAAATTCTCGCCCATCTACGCCGACGCATGTTGAGCTCTTTCCGTCGAACAGGTACTTCAAGCTCTTGTGATCGCCGAAAGCAAGAAGAGTGCTCCGTAAAGGTAGTGCCTCCATATCTTCGCGCCAAGAAAACCATCGCCGGCTCCCAAGTCGTGAGTAGGGTAGTTCCTCTCGTGAATCTTAAGTCGTCTTGAAGCATACGCGACCACCTTCCGATGTTGCATCAAGACGCATCCCAATCCCTGGTGTGACGCATCACAATACACCTCGAAAGGCTCTTCGGTTGAGGCAAGATCGACAGCGCCGTCAAAAAGCTCCTTCGATCTTTGAAACGGCCGCACTCCTCGGCCCAGGCAAAGGTTGATCCTTCCTCGTCCCGTAAGAGGCGCGACAATCTTCGAGAAACCTTCAATGAATCTTCGGTAATATCCTCGCTAAGCCGACAAAACTCCCGATCTCTGAATCGCCTTCTACTGTTCCCACGCTAACACAGCTTCAATCTTAGTTGGATCCACAGCTATCCCTTCTTTGGAAATCACATGACCAAGAAAATTCACCTCTTCAACCCAAAATTCACACTTCGACAGGTTGGCATAGAGTTGCTTATCTCGTAATATCTGCAGACTCGACATAAGTGTTCTGCGTGCTCTTCTCGGTTCCTCGAGTAAATCAAGATGTCGTCGATGAACACTACAACAAACCGATCCAAGAACGAATGGAAAATCCTGCTCATGTAGTCCATAAACACACCGGGCGATTCGTCACTCCAAACGGCATCACCAAGTACTCGTAGTGACCGTATCTAGTCCTGAAAGTCGCTTTGGCGACATCTTCCTCCTTCACGCGAATCTGGTGGTAGCCCGACTTCAAGTCTATCTTGAAAAGATCGCCGCTCCACGAAGTTGATCCATCAAGTCGCCAATACGCGTGGTAACGGATAACGGTTCTTCACAAGAACCTTGTTGAGCTCGCGGTAATCACGCACGCCTTGATCGCCCATCCTTCTTCTTAACCAACAACACGGAGCTCCCCACGGTGACACGCTCGGTCGTATGAATTGCTTCGACTCCAAGTGTTCGATCCGGGACTTCACTCTTTCATCTCGGCAGAGACATCCTGTATGGCGCTTTGGAAATCGGTCCTGCCCTGGAATCAGTCGATGGAGAACTCGACCTCGCATCGGGTGGTAACCCTGGCACGCCTTCGGGAAAAACGCCCACAAAGTCACACACCACTGGTACATTCTTCACTTTGATCTGCTGGAAAACTTCTGAACTAGCCAGATACATGTATTCCCTAGTTCCTTCTTTCAAAGAAACTCCAATACGCTCGGCGTAAAGATAATTGGAGACTCCAAGGTCCGGAAAAATTACAGCTTTTACGGCACACCAAAAGGACATGGTGGTGTGACAACCAATCCATCCCGAGAATGACATCTAAGCCCTTAAGAGGCAAACAAACCAAATTGACCACAAACTTTCTACTCAATAACCACTACACAATTAAGACATGCAGTGTTTGTGACTAAGGTTTTAGCACCGGGTTGTAACTACCAATTTAAACGGTAAAGCGATCCACAGTCAAGTTCAAATGGTTCACACAATCAGAAGAAATAAAGGAATGGGTTGCACCCGAATCAAAAAGAACGGATAAGGATTTACCCTCGATCTCACATTCACCTTGGATAAGATCTTCAGCTCGATCTGCTTCCTCACCACTCATGCAGAAAACTCTGCCTTTAGCTACCTGACGCTTCCCTTTGGCCCTTGCCGCAAGCATAGTCGGTTCAACTTTAGGTGTAGGACAATCCTTGACAAAATGTCCTGGCTTCTTACAGTTGAAACACACCTCCACCCTCTGAGTACAGTTATTGGCGTAATATCCCGTCTTTCCACATCGATAGCAAGTCACCTCGACACCGGTCGACTCTCCACTCGCTCCTGGGTCATCTGACGACATCGCCCTGTTGTCGCTCCCCGAGGCCTGGTCGTAAGGCTTCTTCGCGGTTGTTTCTTCAGTGCAAATCTACGCCCCGCACTGGGTCTCACCGGCCCGCTTACAGCTTTCTTCTTGTGGCTCCTCACTCCTTCTACCTCGACACAGCGATCAATCAGCTCTTGGAGGTTTTGGATCCTCAACGACACCACTGACTTCTGAATGTCGAATCTCAATCCCCGTTGGAATCTCTCACTCAACCATCTTTGGTCAACTCGATCACGGAATGGACTGAAATACCTCGCAAGCGACTCGAACTTGGCCGCATACTCGGACACTGTCGAGTTGCCTTGCTGCAATTGAAGAAATTCTTGCTCCTTCTCGGCTCGTGCAGTATCTGGGAAGTACTTGTCCAAGAACCTTTCACGAAAAAGCTCCCAGGTCATCTCGCGACGTTCTGCTATAAATGTTTGCTTCACCTCTCCACCAATACTCTGCGTCTCCTAGCGATGAAGTAGGTGGCATAGTCGACCTTCACGTTGTCCCGCAATGGAGTGCCTCAAAGATCTTCTCGATCTCTTGCATCCAAAGATCGCCTTTATCCGGATTTGGCTCACCATAGAACTTCTGGATCATGCTTCAAGTCCGCTAATCCTCTAGCTTCAAAGATTTCGCTCGCCGCTGTCGCTGGCCGCAAGTTCGCCGAAGTTAACGCCGCCGTCTGGCTGAGCCATCGCGTTAGCTGTTGAGTTGCAGGCGGTGATTGTTGAGCCATGGTGCCGCCATCTCGGCCATAGCTTGAATTGCTCGCTCAATGTCGACGTTCTCGGTTGCATTTGTCGTATTCCTACGAGGTGGCATTAGATTCCACAAAGTTCAAAACCCCGAGAATCTCACAACAAGGATGTGTTAAAACACACTGCTTCAATCAAGAAACAGTTCAAACAATTTTTCAAGCAATAAGTGCTTCACTTAATCAAACAGCAATCAACATATTACAATTAGGTACCCACACACATAACCCGACACAGTGACTACCCAAATCTTCCTATGCACACTTCTCGGTAACCGAATCAAGCGCTCGGATACCAACAATGTAACGACCCGTTTCCGGACCGCTACCGAGCTCAATATACCGAGCTCGAGTTACCGAGCTCAACACACCGAGCTCAACATAAACCTGTATGAGATGTGTTTTAAAACGAAACTCTTGTGCCTTTTAAAAATACGATATATTTTTTTATAAAACCAACTCGTGCACATCAGAGTAATTGTGACTTTTCAAACATGGTGCAACTAAGACACAAGACTTAAATTCTAATAAAACATACATGCATAACATACATATATATATCACTCTAAATAATCATGTATACAAAATACAGAGTAGCAAATGTATAAAGAAAATACACCTAAGGTATGACGACTTCAAAAGAGCAATCATACCCTGGGTTACTTCCCGCAGACTCCCACGCAGGGTCGCTCCAAAAGTAAGACCACCAGTCTACCCTGAAACAACAAAACAACACTGCCCAAACTGGTCACGACATACTACTCCAAAAGAAAAACAAGGTACAGCCATAAAAAAAACAACATCCAGCAACATAATCAATCATGACAAGTAGAGGTCGCCACGGGTCCTCGTCGAGCTCCTCCTCGGCATCATCTGCCGCCGAAGTTCCTCGCGCTCGACATCGCTCGGGTAACCGTCATGGATTGAAGGCACCACGGGAAAGGGTCAACTTCTCAACAATTCAAGATAAGCTCGACATAAAGAATATAAGCAAACAGTAAAGTATAACATTCACCGACGTGACTCGACCATCTCACTCTAGACTCGACTCGACTCTTATTCCGGAATATCGTCAGCAGGTCCATCCCCAAACTGACGTAATAGGTAAACGGCAGGTCCATCCCCAAACCGAATTCCATACATTAATCAGCAGGTCCATCCCCAAACTGATAATGCTACAACGCCTAGCCAATCCACCATAAACAAAAAGGGGACCTAGCACCCTCAGTTATCTGGGTCCGGCTCAAAAACGTCATACGACTCCCTAGCTCTCTCACTCGATGATTAGCTCGCCACATGTCAAAGAGTAACACAACTTACTTGATCACATATCAAATAAAGAGAGCATGCTTAACATGAAGAAAACGCAATTCGACATTGAAGCAATAAAACATTCTGCATGAAGAAACGAAATTCGACAGCAATACACCATTCACAACATATATTCAATCACATATAAAATACATGCAAAAACCCAATCATATCAAAAACCCAATCATATCACAACATTCCAATCTCGACACCAATCAAGGAGTCCATACATAAATATAACAATAAAAATAAAGTCTTAATAATGTCTAAGAGTTGCCCTTACGCTAGCATACTATGCAAGTATTAATGTGAAGCGCCCTTACCGAACTCCAAGTTAATGCTGCTCGACAACGACCTCGATACAGCTGTCTTCAAATGAGCTTGACAACGACTTCTCTTACTCGATCTCGACATGGCTGTCTTCAACGAGCTCGACAACGACTTCGACACGTACCGTCCTCAATCGACCTCGACACGTACACTTCTCAGTTGACCTCGACACGTACACTTCTCAGTTGACCTCGACACGTACAGTTCTCGATCTGGATCCCACTGCTTCCACGTCCTTGGATTCGCTTTCCCGTACACCTCGATTCGGAAATCACACGATCTCGGGAATCAGACTTCCTAAAACAAGCACAACTCAGTTCGATCTATGGGTTCTAATACACTTAGCTCTCTTCCCAAACTTAACCACAACCCAGAAAATATAAAAACTCAAGAACTTAAATATATTTTTCCTCTAACACAAAGTTAGGGTTTTTGATCAAAAGTTCATGAAAAAGGTTATCTGATGCTTCAACAGATAGATCGACAACAACAACAACCAGAAGCAACAAACGAAAAACAAGAAGTCGAAACAAACCAAAAATGGGGGGTTTCTGGGCACTGCCGATTGCAGAGATCAGAGAAAAAATTTGTTTTACAAGCCCAATTAATCGGTTAGAAAGATAGGTAATATCGTGAAGAAGAAAACCCATCAGTTTGACATGATTTGGAAGCATAAAAACTAGCTAAAATGGAAGGAAGAAATAGCGCTAAACAGTAGCACGAAGGAAGAGAAAAATCTGTTTTTCCTTACCTCAGATGATGGTCGAGATGGTGAGATATAGGTCGAGAAGATGATGATGAACAAGATTGATGAAGAAAGTTTGTGCAGAATCTCGATGGAACTCAAGGTTTCGTCGATGGAAGTTTTTGGAGAAAAACAACGAAACTCAGAGCAGAAGGAAGGAAACTCGGAGAAAAAAAAAAAGAAGAAGAAAGAAGAAAAGAGAAATGAGGATCTGAGGGAATCGGACGTGGTATACAAATTTGGTGAGAAAAGGGGTATAATCGTAACTTCAGCTATAAGATGCCAATCCCATCAATCAATCTACCCGTCTAATCGTTCCTCTCATAATTACCCTCTACTCTGTCGGTCAACGGTCTAGACACGCGACGAGAACGGCAAGCCGACAATGTAATTATTACAAACAATATAATAATAGCGCTGAATAACGTTCGAAAGAGTACGAGTTATCATCTCGACACGATGTCGACAAGGGTGCTCGTGCAAGCACACAAGGTTCTAACACGAGTTCGTGAACGCGGCCTCCTCAGCTCGGTACGCGACTTCATCAACTCGACACCCGACCTCCTCAGCTCAGCAGCTAGTGCACGCAGTCTCCTCAGCTCGGCAAATGACCTCGGCACGCGATCTTGGCACGGGATCTCGACACAAGGTCTTGGTCGAGTTCTCGATACGTCGTCCTAATACGATGTCGATCTCGTCCTCAGGTGTTACAAACAACAACCAGAAGCAACAAACGAAAACAAGAAATCGAAACAAACCGAAAATGAAGGGTTTCTGGGCACTGCCGATTGCAGAAATCAGAGAAAGAAATTTGTTTTACAAGCCCAAATAATCGGTTAGAAAGATAGGTAATATCGTGAAGAAGAAAACCCATCAGTTTGACATGATTTGGAAGCATAAAACTGGCTAAAAATGGAAAGAAAGTAGCGCTAAACAGTAGCACAGAGAAAAAGAAAAATCTGTTCTTCATACCTCAATGGTGATGGTCGAGCAGGCGAGATATGTCGAGAAGATGATGAGGAACAAGGTTGATGAAGAAAGCATGTGCAGAATCTCGATGGAACTCAAGGTTTCTTCGATGGAGATTTTTGGAGAAAAACAACGAAACTCAGAGCAGAAGGAAGGAAGAAGAAAGAAGAAAAGAGAAATGAGTATCTGAGGGAATCGGTCGTGGTATACAGCTGGTGAGAAAAGGGGTATAATCGTAACTCCAGCTATAAGATGCCAATCCCATCAATCATTCTACCCGTCTAATCGTTCCTCTCTCATAATTACCCTCTACTCTGTCGGTCAACGGTCTAGACACGCGACGAGAACGGCAAGCCGACAATGTAATAATTACAAACAATATAATAATAGCGCTGAATAACGTTCGAAAGAATACGAGTTATCATCTCGACACGATGTCGACAAGGGTGCTCGTGCAAGCGCACGAGGCTCTAACACGAGTTCGTGCACGCGGCCTCCTCAGTTCGACATGCGACCTCCTCACCAGACGCGACTTCATCAACTCGACACGCGACCTCCTCACCAAAGCCTAGTGCACGCTGGTCTCCTCAAATTTCAGAAATGACCTCGGCAAACGATCTTGGCACGGGATCTCGACACAAGGTCTTGGTCGAGGTCTCGATACGTCGTCCTAATACGATGTCGATCTCATCCTCAGGTGTTACAATCTCTCCCTCTAAAAAAAATTTCGTCCTCGAAATTGCAAATAAGATTCTTACCTCGGAAAAGTTCAGGGTACTGAGTCTTCATCTTCTCCTCCAGCTCCCAAGTCGCATCTCCCGTCTTCTGATCCCACACAACTTTGACGAGTTGAATCTCTTTGTTCAAGAATCGTTTGGCTTTCCGATCAACGATCCTTGCTGGTGATGCTTCAAAAGATAAGTCGCCCTTCGCTTGAATCACATCCGGTTCGATGACATGAGAGGGTCGGAAACATACTTCCGCAATTGTGAGACGTGGAAGACGTCGTGGATGTTCGACAAGAATGGTGGCAAGGCAACTGATATGCCACCGACCAATACGACGAAGAATCTGGTAAGGTCCAATAAATTTAGGGGTATGTTTCTTGGATTTGATCGCCGACCAACTCGATGAGTGGGGGTGACTCTAAGAAATACATGTTCTCCTTCCTCGAGCTCGAGTGGTCGACGTCGTTGGTCTGCATAACTCTTCGTCGACTTTGAGATGTTCGCATCCGATCTCTGATCAAACGGATCTTCTCGGTAGTCTGCTGGATCATATCTGGTCCGACAACAGAACGCTCGCCGTCCTGGTACCAACAAAGAGGCGTGTGACATTTCCGTCCATACAGCGCTTCAAAAGGTGCCATTCCAATACTCGCATGGAAACTGTTATTGTAGGTGAACTCCACCAATGGTAAGACGTCGTCCCAACTTCCTCGGTGATCTAAGGTACACGCTCGCAACAAATCTTCAAGTGATTGGATCGTTCTCTCAGTCTGACCGTCAGTCTGTGGATGATATGCCGAGCTAAGCCTGAGCTCGGTTCCCATCGCTCCTTGCAATTCCCTCCAAAAATGAGATGTGAACTTCGGATCTCGGTCCGACACGATTGAAGAGGGTATACCATGAAGTCGTACTATCTCCGCGATGTAGATCTCGGTCAGCTTTTCCACGTTGTATGTCGACCTCACTGGTAAGAAATGAGCAGATTTGGTCAATCGGTCGACGATCACCCAAATCGAATCATTCTTCTTCTGCGTCTTCGGCAAACCTACAACGAAATCCATGGAAATACTATCCCATTTCCATACCGCACGCCGATTATCAGAACATTCCCGCAGTCGTTGGTGCTCCACCTTCGCTCGACACGTTAAACACGGTTACGACTCGCCACTTGCTTCTTCATTCGGACCACCAAAAATGCTTCTTCAAGTCTTGATACATCTTCAGAACTCCTGGATGAATACTAAAGTTGCTTTTATGCGCTTCGCCGAGTATCAACTTTCGGCTCGGCACGTTAGGTACACATACTCGGCCATTGCACCTTAAGATGTCGCCCGCTCCGACGTGAAATTCTCGCCTTCCCTTGCGCTTATCAATCGAATCTTCTCTTGCAAAGCTCGTCATGAACTTTCGCTTTGGTCTCGGATCTCGCCCAACAATCTGTTAGAGATGGTAAGCATACCAAATCTCGGCTTCCCGGTGAAACTTCGACACTCAACTTCAAGTCTCGGAACTTCTCGAGCATCTCCAACTCCTTGATCATCATCGCCGAGGTTAAAACGCTCTTCTGCTCAACGCATCCGCTACTACGTTAGCCTTACCGGATGGTATTCCAACGTAAAGTCGTAGTCCTTGAGAAATTGGCCCATCTACGCCGACGCATGTTGAGCTCTTTTCTGGTCGAACAGTACTTCAAGCTCTTGTGATCGCTGAAAGCAAAGAAGAGTGCTCCCATAAAGGTAGTGTCTCCATATCTTGATGCAAAAACTCACGCCGCCGGCTCCAAGTCGTGAGTAGGGTAGTTCCTCTCGTGAATCTTAAGTGTCTTGAAGCATACGTGACCACCTTCCGATGTTGCATCAAGACGCATCCCAATCCCTGGTGTGACGCATCACAATACACCTCGAAAGGCTCTTCGGGTTGAGGCAAGATCGACAGCGCCGCCGTCAAAAGCTCCTTCAGCCTTTGAAAATCGGCCGCACTCCTCGGCCCAGGCAAAAGGTTGATCCTTCCTCGTCGACCGTAAAGAGGCGCGACAATCTTCGAGAAACCTTCAATGAATCTTCGGTAATATCCTACTAAGCCGACAAAACTCCCGATCTCAGAATCGCCTTCTACTATTCCCACGCTAACACCGCCTCAATCTTAGTTGGATCCACGGCTATCCCTTCTTTGGAAATCACGTGACCAAGAAAATTCACCTCTTCGAGCCAAAATTCACACTTCGACAGGTTGGCATAGAGTTGCTTATCTCGTAATATCCGCAGTGATCGACATAAGTGTTCTGCGTGCTCTTCTCGGTTCCTCGAGTAGATCAAGATGTCGTCGATGAACACTACAACGAATCGATCCAAAAGCGAATGGAAAATCCTGTTCATGTAGTCCATAAACACACCGGGCGATTCGTCACTCCAAACGGCATCACCAAGTACTCGTAGTGACCGTATCTAGTCCTGAAAGCTGTTTTGGGAACATCTTCCTCCTTCACGCGAATCTGATGGTAGCCCGACTTCAAGTCTATCTTGGAAAAGATCGCCGCTCCACGAAGTTGATCCATCAAGTCGTCAATACGTGGTAACGGATAACGGTTCTTCATAGTAACCTTGTTGAGCTCGCGATAGTCCACGCACAGCCTTGATCGTCCATCCTTCTTCTTAACCAACAACACTGGAGCTCCCCACGGTGACACGCTCGGTCGTATGAATTACTTCGACTCCAAGTGTTCGATCTGGGACTTCAGCTCTTTCATCTCGGCAGGAGACATCCTGTATGGCGCTTTGGAAATCGGTCCTGTTCCTGGAATCAGGTCGATGGAGAACTCGACCTCTCGCACTGGTGGTAACCCTGGCACGTCTTCGGGGAAAACGCCCCCAAACTCACACACCACCGGAACATTCCTCACGCCGACCACTGGAAAACTTCCGAACTAGCCAGATACATGTATTCCCTAGTTCCTTCTTTCAATGAAACTCCAATACGTTCGGCAGAAGATAATTGGAGACTCCAAGGTCTGGAAAAATTACAGTTTTACGGGCACAGTCCAAGAGGACATGGTGGTGTGACAACCAATCCATCCCGAGAATGACATCTAAGCCCTTAAGAGGCAAACAAACCAAATTGACCACAAACTTTCTACTCTGAATAACCACTACACAATTAAGACATGCAGTGTTTGTGACTAAGGTTTTAGCAAATTGGGTTGTAACTACCAATTTAAGCGGTAGAAAGCCACAAATAAGTTCAAATGGTTCACACAATCGAGAAGAAATAAAGGAATGTGTTGCACTAATCAAAAAGAACGGATAAGGATTTACCCTCGATCTCACATTCACCTTGGATAAGATCTTCACTCGACCGCTTCCTCGCCACTCATGCAGAAAACTACGCCTTTAGCCACTTGACGCTTCCCTTTGGCCTTTGCCGCAAGCATCGTCGGTTCGACTTTAGGTGTAGGACAATCCTTGGCAAAATGCCCTGGCTTACGCTTATAGCACACCCTCCTTCGAAGTACGATTATTGGCGTAATGTCCCGTCTTTCCACAGCGGAAACAAGTCACCTCGACACCGGCTCGTCCTCCGCTTCTGCACTGGGTCATCGGACGATATTGTCCCCTGTTGTCGTTCCCACGAGGTCGGTCGTAAGGCTTCTTCTGCGGTTGTTTCCGCTACGTGCAAATCTACGCCCGCACTGGGGTCTCACCGGTCCGCCTACAACAGTCTTCTTCTTGTGGCTCCTCACTCCTTCTACCTCGACACGGCCGATCTATCGGCTCTTGGAGGTTTCAATCCTCAACGACACCATCGACTTGAATGTCGAATCTCAATCCCGTTGGAATCTCTCACTCAACCATCTCTGGTCAACTCGATCACGAAATGGTGAAATACCTCGCCAACGACTCGAACTTGGCGCATACTCGGACACCGCCGAGTTGCCTTGCCGCGATTGAAGAAACTCTTGCTCCTTCTCGGCTCGTGCAAGATCTGGGAAGTACTTGTCCAAGAACCTTTCACGAAAAAGCTCCCAGTGTCATCTCGCGACGTTCCACTATAAACGCGTTTGCTTCACCTCTCCACCAATACTCTGCGTCTCCTAGCGGTAAGTAGGTGGCATAGTCGACCTTCACGTTGTCCCGCAATGGAGTGCCTCGAAGATCTTCTCGATCTCTTGCATCCAAAGATCAGCTTTATCTGGATTTGGCTCACCATAGAACTTCGGTGGATCATGCTTCCTAAAGTCTGCCAATCCTCTCGCCTCAGCACTCCGCTCTGCTCGCTGTTGTTGCTGTAAGTTTTGCTGGGTTAACGCTGCCGTCTGTTGAGCCATCGCGTTAGCCTGTTGAGTTGCAGCAGCTGATTGCTGAGCCATGGCTGCCGCCATCTCGGTCATAGCTTGAATTGCTCGTTCCATGTCGACGTTCTCGGTTGCAGCTGTCGTATTCCTACGAGGTGGCATTAGATTCCACAAAGTTCAAAACCCTGTCAGAATCTCACAACAAGGATGTGTTAAAACACACTGCTTCAATCAAGAAACAGTTCAAACAATTTCTCAAGCAATAAGTGCTTCACTTAATCAAACAGCAATCAACATAATACAACTAGGTACCCAACACACATAACCCGACATAGTGACCAGTCCAAATCTCCTATGCACAAATTTCGGTCGAACCGAATCGCTCGATACCAACAATGTAACGACCGCTTAGGACCGCTATCGAGCCCAATATACCGAGCTCGAGTTACCGAGCTCAACACACCGAGCTCAACATAAACCTGTATGAGATGTGTTTTAAAACGAAACTCTTGTGCCTTTTAAAAATACGATATATTTTTTTAAAAACCAACTCGTGCACATCAGAGTAATTACAGCTTTTCGAAACATGGTGCAACTAAGACACAAGACTTAAATTCTAATAAAACATACATGCATAACATACATATATATATCACTCGAAATAATAATGTATACAAAATACAGAGTAGCAATGTATAAAGAAAATACACCTAAGGTACGACGACTTCAAAAGAGCAATCATACCCTGGGGGTACTTCCGGCAGACTCCCACGCAGGGGGCTGCTCCAAAAGTAAGACCACCAGTCTACCCTGTAGCAACAAAACATAACCGGCCCAAACTGGTCACGACCTCCGAACACAAAAGAAAAACAAGTACAGTCATCAAAAGAAATACGTCGAACAAACATAATCAATCACGACAAGTACAGGTCGTCACTCGGGTCCTCGTCGAGCTCCTCCTCGGCATCATCTACTGTCGAGTTCCCTGCGCCCTCGACATCGCCTGGGTAACCGTCATGGATTGAAGGCACCACGGGAAAGGGTCAACTTCTCAACAATTCAAGATAAGCTCGACATAAAGAAATAAGCAATACAATAATGTATCTCAATCACCACACGTGACTCGACCATCTCACTCTAGACTCGACTCGACTCTTATTCCGGAATATCGTCAGCAGGTCCATCCCCAAACTGACGTAATAGGTAAACGGCAGGTCCAACCCCAAACCGATACCATGCATTAATCAGCAGGTCCAACCCCAAACTGATAATGCGACGCCTAGCCAATCCACCATAAACAAAAAGGGGACCTAGCACCCTCAGTTATCTGGGTCCGGCTCAAAAATGTCATACGACTCCCTAGCTCTCTCACTCGATGATTAGCTCGCCGCATGTCAAAGAGTAACACAACTTACTTGATCACATATCAAATAAAGAGAGCATGCTTAACATGAAGAAAACGCAATTCGACATTTAAGCAATAAAACATTCTGCATGAAGAAACGCAATTCGACAGCAATACACCATTCACAACATATATTCAATCACATATCAAATACATGCAAAAACCCAATCATACCACAACATTCCAAGCTCGACACCAATCAAGGAGTCCATACATAAATATAACAATAAAAATAAAGTCTTAATAATGTCTAAAAGTTGCCCTTACGCTAGCATACTATGAAAGTATTAATGTGAAGCGCCCTTACCGAACTCCAAGATAAAGCTGCTTGACAACGACCTCGACACGGCTGTCTTCAAGTGAGCTCGACAACGACTTCTCTTACTCGATCTCGACACGGCTGTCTTCAACGAGCTCGACAACGACTTCGACACGTACCGTCCTCAATCGACCTCGACACGTACACTTCTCAGTCGACCTCGACACGTACAGTTCTCGATCTGGATTCCGCTGCTTCCACGTCCTCGGATTCGCTCTCCCGTACACCTTGATTCGGAAATCACTCGATCTCGGGAATCAGACTTCCTAAAACAAACACAACTCAGTTCGATCTATGGGTTCTAATACACTTAGCTCTCATCCCAAACTTAACCACAACCCAGGAATATAAAAACTCAAGAACTTAAATATATTTTTCCTCTAACACAAAGTTAGGGATTTCGATCAAAAGTTCATGAAAAAGGTTATCTGATGCTTCAACAGATAGATCGACAACAACAACAACCAGAAGCAACAAACGAAAACAAGAAATCGAAACAAACCAAAAATGAAGGGTTTCTGGGCACTGCCGATTGCAGAAATCAAAGAAAGAAATTTGTTTTACAAGCCCAAATAATCGGTTAGAAAGATAGGTAATATCGTGAAGAAGAAAACCCATCAGTTTGACATGATTTGGAAGCATAAAACTGGCTAAAAATGGAAAGAAAGTAGCGCTAAACAGTAGCACAGAGAAAAAGAAAAATCTGTTCTTCATACCTCAATGGTGATGGTCGAGCAGGCGAGATATGTCGAGAAGATGATGAGGAACAAGGTTGATGAAGAAAGCTTGTGCAGAATCTCGATGGAACTCAAGGTTTCTTCGATGGAGATTTTTGGAGAAAAACAACGAAACTCAGAGCAGAAGGAAGGAAGAAGAAAGAAGAAAAGAGAAATGAGTATCTGAGGGAATCGGTCGTGGTATACAGCTGGTGAGAAAAGGGGTATAATCGTAACTCCAGCTATAAGATGCCAATCCCATCAATCATTCTACCCGTCTAATCGTTCCTCTCTCATAATTACCCTCTACTCTGTCGGTCAACGGTCTAGACACGCGACGAGAACGGCAAGCCGACAATGTAATAATTACAAACAATATAATAATAACCTGAATAACGGTCGAAAGAAAACGAGGTAGCATCTCGTCACAATGACGACAAGGGTGCTCGTGCAAGCGCACGAGGCTCTAACACGAAGTTCGCACGCGGCCTCCTCGATTCGACATGCGACCTCCTCATTTCGATCGACGCGACTTCATCAACTCGACACGCGACCTCCTCAAAGACGGCCTAGTGCACGCGGTCTCCTCAGCTCGGCAAATGACCTCGGCAAACGATCTTGGCACGGGATCTCGACACAAGGTCTTGGTCGAGGTCTCGATACGTCGTCCTAATACGATGTCGATCTCGTCCTCAGGTGTTACACTAATCGCACGTTCGACAGTTCACACTCATTCTTAGGCAACGAATGTCCGAAAACTCTTGTTCCAACTCCGATTGCTCTCAATTTCTCAAGGCTTCTAAGACTTATACTAATATCCTAATAAGCACTTCTCCACCTCTATCTAGCCTTCAAAACCTCTTAACTCTCAGCCCAAACTTAAACACTTTCTAATCCTAATCCAAAGGCTTCACCGTATGCTTACCAAATAATTAGGATGTTACAATTATAAGGATATATAAGTAATATAAATGATTGATTTGCTTTTCAAGACACGCTACACAATGTTGTAATCTAATGCAATAGCTTAATCATTTGGGAATTTTTTTATGATTTTCCTTTTCGTTACCACTGCTTATAGTCCCTTAATTTTAATTTTTTTAGCAATAATTTGTTATTAGAAATTGTTTAGCAATAATGATGAATAATTTTAAAATTTTTTGTCCCCTGGACTACGGTCTAGGTCCGCGAAATTTTTTAACAATAATAACTTATAATTTATTAGTGTAGGGGTTATGAGTGTCACATATTGTTTCCAAAATCCAAACTCTGATCACTGATCAGTAATACCAGAATTCTATTTTTCAGAAATACAAAATAGTCTACTAAAAGTAAATTTCCTAATATTATAAATAGAATTTACTAAGAATACAACAGATTATACTCGTTTGCTATAAAAAATTGTATAGATCTCATGGGACTTCCACCTTTTACAATTTAGAAAGAAGAAACTGCAAACTTCTCGACCGTTAATTTATTACAAATCTATATCTATATAATATACAATACAAAATGCTTTAAAATAGGAAAGATCCAAATGGCATCACATAAGAACAATTACCAATACAGCTAGGCTCCAAATGACATGCTTAAATGCTTTCCCTCCAAATAAATGCCAATCTGGCGTGTACTCTACACTGCAGACCCAAAAGCCACGTTTTTAGTATTTATTATCCAAGGAAAACAGTCAGCACGATTTCAAAAAAAAACGCAAAAAAAAAATAAAATTTGACTTGATTCGGTCATTAAAAACAAAACAGTAAAGGAATATTTTAATTGTCCAAAACCAGCCTATTAAATACCATCGGATCCTAATCAAGAAAACCTTCCTAAAATATTTTTAGTATCCAAGGAAATAAATCATCACCATTTCAAAAATAAATAAACATATAAATATTTGACTTGATTCGATAATTAAAAACAACGAAAAAGGAATGTTTTAATTGTCCATCAGCAACCTAATAAATACCTTCTAATGAATGATACCAATAAAGGACAGTTATTTTTTCTACAAATTGCCTAATGAATTCATTGCTAATTGAAATAAATTGATGAATCAAATCCGGCTTCGTAATAATATTTGGCCAGACTAATGTCTAAGTCATATTTTTTGGTGAAGAATGTCGTATAAGTATAAATAAATCACGATATAAGCTATGAGTAAAAACATATCACATAGAAATGAATATTTTATATGAAAAGATACATTAATATCTTTGTACAATTCTATTAGTACTTTAATTATATAATAAAACTTTGTTAAAAAGATATTGAACATTTTACATGAAAAAACACTATTATCTTATTTACTAAGAACGGACAATTTAATAGAAATAACTCATTAATATACTTTTTTAATATAAAACTTATAATTTTTAAGTACATACTGTGAGCAGCATAATCCTATAGATGTACTGTAAAAAAATAATATCAAATATTTTTTATTTAAGACAATTTCAATTTCCTTTTAGTGTAGTATATATAGCATGAGACACAAGAATATATATTTTACAAGAAAGTACAGGAAAATTACATTCAACAAAATATTTTACATGGAAAAACATTAATATGTAAATATAAATTGATTAATATAGAAATCGTAGATAAAACATTAAACAACATATTTTACATGAAATCAATGTGGGATTTACACTTAAAGATAAATTTTAGTTTATTCACGAGGAATTACAATTACAAATTATTGTTCTTTTCTTTATTGATAATAACATCTATTAATTTTAATAATTTATTTTTCACATTAAATTTTCTTATTTTAACAACATCATTTACCCCATGCATGGCACGAGTTAGTTACTCAAAATCATAAATAAGCTATAACAAAATCGAATATGCCTATTCTTATATTTATTATTTTCCTTTTGTCCAAAAGCTCTACCTATTTCATATTTAGTTTTCAGAGTTACTTTAAATATGATAACTATAAACAGATTCATCCATCTGTTTCACTAGGTATATAATAGTAATTATAAATTGTAAAATGGTTACAATTTATAATCAATGATTGAAATAAGCCAAATATTATATAAATTTTTGTAATGAAGGTCCTTTTACATATGTTTAGAAAAAATGCATATATAATGTTTTAATTATTTTATAGAATTTTTTATAAGCCACACATACCCGTACATGGCACGGGTTACCATACCAGATGGTGATGTATTTTGGTGACTTGAGGAAAATTGAGAATTTTCTTATGCAATGTCCAGTTGTTGTCTACAAATTGGGCAGTTATACACACGTAACTCATATTTTGACACAAGGTCCATGAGTCAGTTGTGAGCTTTTGTATTGCCCTAACAATATTGTAACAGACAACTTATTCTCCCTCTCTATCTCTCTTTCCTGAAAATGCCAGTGAAGGTATGGAAATTGGTGGTGCAATTATAGCGTGGGTTCCTTTGGGGTGGGTCTACTAGTGGGAGAAAAATTCCTTGGGTCAAATGGTCTGATGTGTGTAGGCCCAAGGGTGAAAGGGACTTGGGGCCCAAGATCTAAGGTTGTTTAACGTAAGCTTGTTAGCTAAGTGGCGTTAGAAGTTACTAGTTGACAGGTCGTCTCTTTGGAAGGCGCTTTTGGTTGCCAGATATGGGGAGGTAGTTGGGAAATCCCTAGACCCTGATGGGAGTGTGGGGTTCACACATGCCTCATCGTGGTGCAAGGACATTTGTAGGGTGTGTAGGTGGTTAGGATATGAGTTTGATTGGTTCGTGGAATGTGTACAGAAGAAGGCTGCATGATTTAATATCACCAATACAAATTCAGTCTTACCACGCAGGGCCAAATCAAACAGCAGCAAATCATGCTATCACATAATAATACTAAACGTATTATCACACAATTAAACAATCAATCAAACCACAAAACAAACAAGGCAAAAAGCCCAAACTCATTATATAAGAATTTCCCTTATCTCGAATACATTCCAAAGAGGTAAATTCCAAAGCGCCGTCGAGTCGTACCTCGCACAAATCTTAACAACACAAACTTAATTCAATTAGAACTAAAACTCAAGTCCTAAAGCCCTAGTACAGCCATGGCTTAGGGTCTCTAAAGACCTAATAATTACTCACTTAATTTGATTTTGATCACACCTAGTCATATTTCATGAAGTAAGTTTAAAACATGCAAGTTTTCAAGCTTTTCCAAACACTACACACATAGAAAATACCTAAACCAAAATTTACCACTTTGAATATTGTTTTCCCAACTTTGGACAACTTATTAAAGTATGTAAACATGTCATAAAACTTGGAAAACAATTTTATTATTGTTTTGACACAAATCTTAAGACATATGCCAATTCTTTTTCCAAAAATCAAATCTCTTTGAAAGACATTGCTAGATCAAATCATTAACAACTTTTTACAACATGTTTTAGGCATAAAACAAGTTAAGAACATGTTCCAAATTCCCTTTAAAGGCCATGATTTAGGGCTTCAAAAACAACTTCAATTTTTCAAACATTTAACTTCTAAATCATACAAACTTTGTTAAATCCAAAACTTCTTACCATAAAACAACATCTTTACCATTTTGAAACACTTAAAAACAAGTTAAAACTCATGCAAATCTTGCTCAATAGCCCACGGCTTCAGGACCCAAAAACCACCAAATTTAATTTCACAAATCTTGCTTAACATGTATATATATCTAAGTGTATTAGGCTAAAACCCTCAAAGATCTAACTCCAAAATAACAAAATAAAGTAGAAAATGAACCCCCTAATAGCCCCATATGTTTGGCCAGATCCCAAAGTTAGGGTTTCTCAATTTTAAATAAAACAAACATGCTTAATCATGAAGGAAATTGATGGATCTAAGAAGTAATTAAGCTAATCTATCAAGATCTAACATTTTCTTAGCAAAAACCACACTAAATCCAAGCAAACCCATTCATGAAACCCAAAAGGAAAAGATATGGGTTATGAAGCTTACCAAGAAGTTTGATGATGGTTGATCAAGGATTAAGAAGAAAGGAATGAAGATTGTAAGCTTAAAACAGTAAATTTCTTCAAGAACTTACACTTTCTCTCACTAAACATTCTCTTAAGCTTTTCATTAATGAAAGAAATGAAGATGATGATTGTTTTATTAGGGAGGGCTCACGACTTAGATTAGGACATGGAGGGAAGAAAAATTCTCATTTAGTTAGGGTTTAACTAAATTAGTTAGGATTTAACTTAACTAACTACCTACCTACCTTTTACATAACCACCAACCCTAGGCTAACACTTGTCATGGAATGTTCTAAAGCACATGGTTCAGCTCCTATTGGCCCACGTGTGGTCGCCTTTCATCCCCCCTATCACAAGCTTCATTTTGTCGCGTTATCGATTAATCGAGTGCGCGGCATTCCACGTATATTAAGGTTTTTATACCAAAAACTCTAGAAATTTTTCTAATTCACCAACCCACAGCTAAAAATTATTATTCAGTCTAAATGTCCCTCATGACAATAGAAATGCTCCCATGAATTTTGTTTTCTCAAATTATGAGCCAAAACGATGCAGTTACACAATTTTTAGGCGTAGAAAATACACTATATATTTTCTATCGCCCAAAAATTTCTAAAGATTTCCAATAAATCATAAATATTAGAAAATGCTAAGATCTCAAATTTTGTAAAATTTGCATCACGTTTGGGCATGTTTCAATTAAAAACTCACCCTATAGCTTAAATACAGCGTTTTAAGGTAGAATTCTAACGTTGTATGAAAAACTGTAAATTAGTAATGATTACTAATCCCAATTTTTCTTATCAAATAGAATAAATTCAAACAATAAATTATCAACAAAATTTTATTAACAGAAAAGTCGTATTTAATACGATAGAAAACTGATAATTGCTAATTAATGAAACATTGAAAATTTAGGTGTTACACGTTCGGTACCCGTATGGCCAAACTGAGATCCAAAACACCGTAAGATTAGGGTTAGGAACTAAAATATGATAAGGAAATACCAAACCAGATATAGGTTCAAGATTATAACACTATTGGTTGTTGACAAGTGACTCCAAACACAAGAGGGGGGTGAATTGTGTGTGAACTGTGCTTTCAAAAACTTTTGGAGAAATAAGTGCTAATTATGAGTTGCGGAAATATTAATGTGAAATAGATAAATCACTTGAAGAATAAATTGCAAACGAGTTAAAAATAAAGTAAATAGTAAGATATAAATAACAATAAAATAAAGTACAGAAATTTAATTGACTGAAAAGTAGAGAGATAAGGAGTAAAAAAGCACACAAAAAATTATCCAGGTTCGGCCACCTAACACCCCTGTGGCCTACGTCCTGTCCCCAAAGCAAATGTAACACCTGAGGACGAGATCGACATCGTATTAGGACGACGTATCGAGACCTCGACCAAGACCTTGTGTCGAGATCCCGTGCCAAGATCGTTTGTCGAGGTCATTTGCCGAGCTGAGGAGACTGCGTGCACTAGCTGCTGAGCTGAGGAGGTCGCGTGTCGAGTTGATGAAGTCGCGTACCGAGCTGATGAGGACGCATGTCGAACTGAGGAGGCCGCGTTCACGAACTCGTGTTAGAACCTTGTGCGCTTGCACGAGCACCCTTGTCGACATCGTGTCGAGATGATAACTCGTATTCTTTCGAACGTTATTCAGCGCTATTATTATATTGTTTGTAATAATTACATTGTCGGCTTGCCGTTCTCGTCGCGTGTCTAGACCGTTGACCGACAGAGTAGAGGGTAATTATGAGAGGAATGATTGATGGGATTGGCATCTTATAGCTGGAATTACGATTATACCCTTTTCTCACCAGCTGAATACCACGACCGATTCCCTCAGATACTCATTTCTCTTTTCTTCTTTCTTCTTCCTTCCTTCTGCTCTGAGTTTCGTTGTTTTTCTCCAAAAACTTCCATCGAAGAAACCTTGAGTTCCATCGAGATTCTGCACAAGCTTTCTTCATCAACCTTGTTCCTCATCATCTTCTCGACATATCTCGCCTGCTCGACCATCACCATTGAGGTATGAAGAACAGATTTTTCTCTTCCTCTGTGCTACTGTTTAGCGCTACTTTTCCTTCCATTTTTAGCCAGTTTTATGCTTCCAAATCATGTCAAACTGATGGGTTTTCTTCTTCACGATATTACCTATCTTTCTAACCGATTAATTGGGCTTGTAAAACAAATTTTCTTCCCCTGTTTTTCTGCAATCGGCAGTGCCCAGAAACTCTTCATTTTCGGTCTATTTCGATTTCTTGTTTTTCGTTTGTTGCTTCTGGTTGTTGTTGTTGTCGATCTATCTGTTGAAGCATCA
The DNA here is from genome assembly GCA_037113605.1 of Calophaca sinica. NCBI lineage: Eukaryota > Viridiplantae > Streptophyta > Magnoliopsida > Fabales > Fabaceae > Calophaca > Calophaca sinica. The sequence continues at coordinate 70,349,482 of CM073733.1, read as the reverse complement.
GATAACCTTTTTCATGAACTTTTGATCGAAAACCCTAACTTTGTGTTAGAGGAAAAATATATTTCAGTTCTTGAGTTTTATATTTTTCTGGGTTGTGGTTAAGTTTGGGAAGAGAGCTAAGTGTATTAGAACCCATAGATCGAGCTGAGTTGTGTTTGTTTTAGGAAGTCTGATTCCCGAGATCGGGTGATTTCGAATCGAGGTGTACGGAAGCGAATCCAAGGACGTGGAAGCGATGGGATCGGATCGAGGCTATGCGTGTCGAGGTCGACTGAGAAGCGTACGTGTCGAGGTCGATTGAGGACGGTACGTGTAGAAGTCGTTGTCGAACTCGTTGAAGACAGCTGTGTCGAGGTCGTTGTCGAGCAACTTTAGCTTGGAGTTCGGTAAGGGCAGCTTTTAGACATTATTAAGACTTTATTTTTTTTATTATTATATTTCTGTATGAATTTCCTTGATTGGTGTCGAGCTTGGAATGTTGTGATATGATTGGGTTTTTGCATGTATTTGATATGTGATTGAATATATGTTGTGAATGGTGTATTGCTGTCGAATTGCGTTTTCTTCATGTTAAGCATGCTCTCTTTATTTGATATGTGATCAAGTAAGTTGTGTTACTCTTTGACATGCGGCGAGCTAATCATCGAGTGAGAGAGCTAGGGAGTCGTATGGCGTTTTGAGCCGACCCGGATAATCGAGGGTGCTAGGTCCCCTTTTGTTTATGGTGGATTGGCTAGGCGTCGCATTATCTCGGTTTGGGGTTGGACCTCGATTAATGCATGGTATCGGTTTGGGGTTGGACCTGCCGTTTACCTATTACGTCAGTTTGGGGATGGACCTGCTGACGATATTCCGGAATAAGAGTCGAGTCGAGTCTAGAGTGAGATGGTCGAGTCACGTGTGGTGATTGAGATACATTATTGTGTTGCTTATATCTTTTATGTCGAGCTTATCTTGAATTGTTGAGAAGTTGACCCTTTCCCGTGGTGCCTTCAATCCATGACGGTTACCCAGGCGATGTCGAGGGCGCAGGGAACTCGACAGCAGACGATGCCGAGGAGGAGCTCGACGAGGACCCGAGTGACGACCTCTATCTGTCGTGATTGTTTATGTTTGTTGGATGTTTGTTTTTCTGAGGACTGTACTTCGTTTTCCTTTTGTGTTCTGAGGTCGTGACCAGTTTGGGCAGTGTTGTTTTGTTGTTTCAGGGTAGACTGGTGGTCTTACTTTTGGAGCAGCCCCCTGCGTGGGAGTCTGCCGGAAGTACCCCCAGGGTATGATTGCTCTTTTGAAGTCGTCGTACCTTAGGTGTATTTTCTTTGCACATTTGCTACTCTGTATTTTGTATACATTATTATTTCGAGTGATATATATATGTATGTTATGCATGTATGTTTTATTAGAATTTAAGTCTTGTGTCTTAGTTGCACCATGTTTCGAAAAGCTGTAATTACTCTGATGTGCACGAGTTGGTTTTATAAAAAAAAATATATCGTATTTTTAAAAGGCACAAGAGTTTTGTTTTTAAAACACATCTCATATAGGTTTATGTTGAGCTTGGTGTGTTGAGCTCGGTAACTCGAGCTCGGTATATTGAGCGCTGTAGCGGGCCTGAAAGCGGGCGTTACATTGTTGGTATCGAGCAGCCGCTTCTGACCGAGCTGTGCATAGGAGATTTGGACTGGTCACTATGTCGGGTTATGTGTGTTGGGTACCTAGTTGTAATATGTTGATTGCTGTTTGATTAAGTGAAGCACTTATTGCTTGAAAAATTGTTTGAACTGTTTCTTGATTGAAGCAGTGTGTTTTAACACATCCTTGTTGTGAGATTCTGACAGGGTTTTGAACTTTGTGGAATCTAATGCCACCTCGTAGGAATACGACAGCTGCAACCGAGAACGTCGACATGGAACGAGCAATTCAAGCTATGACCGAGATGGCGGCAGCCATGGCTCAACAATCAGCTGCTGCAACTCAACAGTCTAACGCGATGGCTCAACAGACGGCAGCGTTAACTCAGCAGAACTTGCAAGAACAAAGAACGAGCGAAATCTTTGAAGTGAGAGAGGATTGGCCGACTTCAGAAGCATGATCCACCGGTTCTACGGTGAGCCAAATCCAGATAAAGTCGATCTTTGGATGCAAGAGATCGAGAAGATCTTTGAGGCACTCCATTGCCTGACAACGTGAAGGTCGACTATGCCACCTACTTATCGCTAGAGACGCAGAGTATTGGTGGCGGGAGTGAAGCAAACATTTATAGCGTAACGTCGCGAGATGACCTGGGAGCTTTTTCGTGAAAGGTTCTTGGACAAGTACTTCCCAGACATCGCACGAGCCGAGAAGGAGCAAGAGTTTCTTCAATCAGCAGAAGAAGGCAACTCGACAAAGGTCCGAGTATGCAGCCAAGTTCGAGTCGCTGCGAGGTATTTCAGTCCATTCCGTGATCGAGTTGACCAGATGGTTAAGTGAGAGATTCCAATGGGATTGAGATTCGACATTCAAGTCGATGGTGTCGCTGAGGATCGAAACCTCCAAGAGCCGATTGATCGATGTGTCGAGGTAGAAGGAGTAAGAAGCCACAAGAAGAAGATTATTGTGGGCGACCGGTAAGACCCCAGAGTGCGGGCGTAGATTTGCACGTAAAGGGAAACAAGCTGCAGAGAAGAAGCCGTCTGGCCGACCTCGGGAACGACAACGAGGGAAGATCGTCCGATGACCCAGGTACGAGAAGCGGAGACAGGCCGTGTCGAGGTGACTTGTTTCCGCTAGGAAAGACGGGACATTACACCAATAACTGTACTCAGAAGGAGGGGGTGTGCTACAACTGCAAGAAGCCAGGGCATTTTGCCAAGGATTGTCCTACACCCAAAGCTGAACCAACGATGCTTGCGGCAAAGGCCAAAGGGAAGCGTCAAGTGGCTAAAGGCGTAGTTTTCTCGCATGAGTGGCGAGGAAGCGAGCAGTCAAGATCTTATCCAAGGTGAATGTGAGATCGAGGGTAAATCCTTATCCGTTCTTTTTGATTCGTGCAACCCATTCCTTTATTTCTTCGATTGTGTGAACCATTTGAACTCGATTTGTGGATCGCTTTATCGTTTAAATTAGTAGTTACAACCCCACCGCTAAAACCTTAGTCACAAACACCGCATGTCTTAATTGTGTAGTGGTTATTGAGTAGAAAGTTTGTGGTCAATTTGGTTTGTTTGCCTCTTAAGGGCTTAGATGTCATCCTCGGGATGGATTGGTTGTCACACCACCATGTCCTTTGGATCGTGCCCGTGAAAGCGTAATTTTTCCGGACCTTGGAGTCTCCAATTATCTTTACGCTAACGACGGAGTTTCTTTGAAAGAAGGAACTAGGGAATACATGTATCCGCTAGTTCGGAGTTTTCCAGCCAGATCGGCGTGAAGAATGTTCCGGTGGTGTGTGACTTTGAGGACGTTTTTCCGAAGACGTGCCAGGGTTACCACCAAGACGAGAGGTCGAGTTCTCCATCGACCGATTCCAGGGACAGACCGATTTCCAAAGCGCCATACAGGATGTCTCCCGCCGAGATGAAAGAGTGAAGTCCCAGATCGAACACTTGAGTCGAAGCAATTCATACGACCGAGCGTGTCACCGCGGGGAGCTCCGTGTTGTTGGTTAAGAAGAAGGATGGGCGATCAAGAGGCGTGCGAGATTATCGCGAGCTCAACAAGGTTACCGTGAAGAACCGTTATCCGTTACCACGTATTGACGACTTGATGGATCAACTTCGTGGAGCGGCGATCTTTCCAAGATAGACTTGAAGTCCGGCTACCATCGATTCAGCGTGAAGGAGGAAGATGTCGCCAAAACAGCTTTCAGGACTAGATACGGTCACTACGAGTACTTGGTGATGCCGTTTGGAGCGATTCGCGCCACCGTGTGTTTATGGACTACATGAACAGGATTTTCCATTCGTTCTTGGATCAGTTTGTTGTAGTGTTCATCGACGACATACTGATTTACTCGAGGAACCGAGAAGAACACGCAGAACACCTATGTCGAGTACTGCAGATATTACGAGATAAGCAACTCTATGCCAACCTGTCGAAGTGTGAATTTTGGCTTGAAGAGGTGAATTTTCTTGGTCACGTGATTTCCAAAGAAGGGATAGCTGTGGATCCAACTAAGATTGAGGCGGTGTTAGCGTGGGAACAGCCGAAGACGGTTACCGAGGTCAGGAGTTTTGTCGGCTTAGCAGGATATTACCGAAGATTCATTGAAGGTTTCTCGAAGATTGTCGCGCCTCTTACACGACTGACGAGGAAGGATCAACCTTTTGCCTGGACCGAGGAATGTGAAGCCAGTTTTCAACGACTGAAGGAGCTTTTGACGACAGCGCTACTGCGGTTGATTTTGCCTCAACCGTAAGAGCCTTTTCGAGGTGTATTGTGATGCGTCACACCAGGGATTGGGATGCGCATCGATGCAACATCGGAAGGTGGTCGCAGATGCTTCAAGACAAATTTAAGATTCACGAGAGGAACTACCCTACTCACGACTTGAGCCGGCGGCAGTAGTTTTTGGCTGAAGATATGGAGGCACTACCTTTATGGGAGCACTCTTATTGTTTTCAGCGATCACAAGAGCTTGAAGTACTGCTCGACCAGAAAGAGCTCAACATGCGCCAAGATGGATGTAATTTCTCAAGGACTACGACTTTACGTTGGAATACCATCCGGTAAGGCTAACGTAGTATCAGATGCATTGAGCAAGAAGAGCGCTTTAACCTCGGCGATGATGATCAAGGAGTTGGAGATGCTCGAGAAGTTCCGAGACTTGAAGTTGAGTGTCGAAGTTTCACCGGAAGCCGAGATTTGGTATGCTTACCATTTCTAACAGATTGTTGGGCGAGATCCGAGACCAGCAAGTTCATGACGAGCTTACGCAAGAGAAGATCTGGTTGATAGCGCAAGGGAAGGCGACATAATTTCACGCCGGAGCGACGACATCTTCGAGGTGCAATGGCCGAGTGTGCGCACTAACGATCCGAGCCGAGGAAGTTGATTCTCGACGCCGCGATAAGAGCAACTTTAGTATTCATCCAGGAGTTAGGAAGATGTATCAAGATTTGAAGAAGCATTTTTGGTGGTCCTGAATGAAGAAGCAAGTGGTCGAGCACGTAGCTTCGTTTAACGTGTCGTAAAGCGAAGGTGGAGCACCAACGACCTGCGGAATGCTACAATCGCTGACGCATCAGTATGGAAATGGGATAGTATTTCCATGGACTTCGTTGTAGGTTTGTCGAAGACGCAGAAGAAGAATGATTCGATTTGGGTGATCGTCGACCGATTGACCAAATCCGCTCATTTCTTACCAAAGGAGGTCGACATACAACGTGGAAAAGCCGACCGAGATCTACATCGCGAGATAGTACGACTTCATGGAATACCCTCTTCGATCGTGTCGACCGAGATCCGGTTCACGCCTCATTTTTGGAGGGAATTGCAAGGAGCGATGGGAACCGAGCTCGTGCTTAGCTCGGCATATCATCCACAGATCGACGGTCGATCGAGAGAACGATCCAATCACTTGAAGATTTGTTACGAGCTTATGCGTTAGATCACCGAGGAAGTTGGGACGATGTCTTACCATTGGTGGAGTTCACCTACACAACAGCTTTCCATGCGAGTATTGGAATGGCACCTTTTGAAGCCAGTATGGATCGGAAATGTCGACGCCTCTTTGTTGGTACCAGATCGGCGAGCGAATCGTCAGAGGACCAGATATGATCCAAACAGACTACCGAGAAGATCCGTTTGATCGTAGATCGGATGCGAACATCTCAAAGTCGATGTAAGAGTTATGCCGACCAACGACGTCGACCACTCGAGTTCGAGGAAGGAGAACATGTATTTCTTAGAGTCACCCCCACTCATCGGAGTTGGTCGAGCGATCAAATCCAAGAAACTTACCCTAAATTTATTGGACCTTACCGATTCTTCGTCAGATTGGTCCGGTGGCATATCAGATTGCCTTGCCACCATTCTTGTCGAACATCCACGACGCCTTCCACGCCTCACAATTACGGAAGTATGTTTCGACCCTCTCATGTCATCGAATCGGATGTGATTCAACTCGAAGGACGACCTATCTTTCAAGCATTGCCGCAAGGATCGTTGATTGGAAAGCCAAACGATTGTGGAACAAAGAGATTCAACTCGTCAAAGTTGTGTGGGATCAAGGCGAGATGCGACTGGGAGCTGGAGGAGAAGATGAAGACTTCAAGACTGAACTTTTCCGAGGTAAGAATCTTATTTGCAATTTCGAGGACTAAATTTTTTTAGAGGGAGAGATTGTAACACCCGAGGACGAGATCGACATCGTATTAGACGACGATCGAGACCTCGACCAAGACCTTGTGTCGAGATCCCGTGCCAAGATCGCTTGTCGAGGTCATTTGCCGAGCCGAGGAGATCGCTGCACTAGCCGCCGAAATGAGGAGGTCGCGTGTCGAGTTGATGAAGTCGCGTACCGAGCTGATGAGGACGCATGTCGAACTGAGGAGGCCGCGTTTACGAACTCGTGTTAGAACCTTATGCGCTTGCACGAGCACCCTTGTCGACATCGTGTCGAGATGATAACTCGTATTCTTCCGAACGTTATTCAGCGCTATTATTATATTGTTTGTAATAATTACATTGTCGCTTCGCTGCTCTCGTCGCGTGTCTAGACCGTTGACCGACAGAGTAGAGGGTAATTATGAGAGGAATGATTGATGGGATTGGCATCTTATAGCTGGAATTACGATTATACCCCTTTTCTCACCAGCTGTATACCACGACCGATTCCCTCAGATACTCATTTCTCTTTTCTTCTTTCTTCTTCCTTCCTTCTGCTCTGAGTTTCGTTGTTTTTCTCCAAAAACTTCCATCGAAGAAACCTTGAGTTCCATCGAGATTCTACACAAGCTTTATTCATCAACCTTGTTCCTCATCATCTTCTCGACATATCTCGCCTGCTCGACCATCACCATTGAGGTATGAAGAACAGATTTTTCTCTTCCTCTGTGCTACTGTTTAGCGCTACTTTTCCTTCCATTTTTAGCCAGTTTTATGCTTCCAAATCATGTCAAACTGATGGGTTTTCTTCTTCACGATATTACCTATCTTTCTAACCGATTAATTGGGCTTGTAAAACAAATTTTCTTCCCTGCTTTTTCTCGCACCCAGCGCTCCGTAAAACTCTTCATTTTCGGCCTATTTCGATTTCTTGTTTTTCTTTGTTGCTTACGTTGTTGTTGTTGTCGATCTATCTCGCTGAAGCATCGATAACCTTTTTCATGAACTTTTGATCGAAACCCTAACTTTGTGTTAGAGGAAAATATATTTCAGTTCTTGAGTTTTATATTTTTCCGGGTCAGGTTAAGTTTGGGAAGAGAGCTAAGTGTATTAGAACCCATAGATCGAGCTGAGTTGTGTTTGTTTTAGGAAGTCTGATTCCCGAGATCGGGTGATTTCCGAATCGAGGTGTACGGGAAAGCGAATCCAAGGACGTGGAAGCAGTGGGATCCAGATCGAGAACTGTACGTGTCGAGGTCGACTGAGAAGCGTACGTGTCGAGGTCGATTGAGGACGGTACGTGTAGAAGTCGTTGTCGAACTCGTTGAAGACAGCTGTGTCGAGGTCGTTGTCGAGCAACTTTAGCTTGGAGTTCGGTAAGGGCAGCTTTTAGACATTATTAAGACTTTATTTTTTTTATTATTATATTTCTGTATGAATTTCCTTGATTGGTGTCGAGCTTGGAATGTTGTGATATGATTGGGTTTTTGCATGTATTTGATATGTGATTGAATATATGTTGTCAGAGGTGTATTCTTTGTCAATGCGTTTTCTTCATGTTAAGCATGCTCTCTTTATTTGATATGTGATCAAGTAAGTTGTGTTACTCTTTGACATGCGGCGAGCTAATCATCGAAAGTGAGAGAGCTAGGAGTCGATGACGTTTTTGAGCCGGACGGATAATCGAGGGTGCTAGGTCCCTTTTTGTTTATGGTGGATTGGCTGGCGTCGCATTGCTCGATTTGGGGTTGGACTGTTGATTAATGCATGGTATCGGTTTGGGGTTGGACCTGCCGCTTACCTATTACGTCGGTGGGGGATGGACTCGCCGATGATATTCCTAATAAGAGTCGAGTCGAGCCCAGAGTGAGATGGTCGAGTCGCGTGTGGTGTTTGAGATACTTTTTTGTGTTGCTTATTTCTTTTATGTCGAGCTTATCTTGAATTGTTGAGAAGTTGACCCTTCCCGTGGTGCCTTCAATCCATGACTCGCTACCCAGCGATGTCGAGGGCGCAGGAACTCGGCAGCAGACGATGCCGAGGAGGAGCTCGACGAGGACCCGAGTGACGACTCTCTATCCGTCGTGATTGTTTATGTTTGTTTGATGTTTGTTTTTCCGAGGACTGTGCCCGCTTTCCTTTTGTGTTCGAGGTCGTGACCAGTTTGGGCGATGTTGTTTTTGTTGTTTCAGGGTAGACTGGTGGTCTTACTTTTGGGCTTGACCCTGGCGTGAGTCTGCAAGTACCCCAGGAGTATGATTGCTCTTTGAAGTCGTCGTACCTTAGGTGTATTTTCTTTGCACATTTGCTACTCTGTATTTTGTATACATTATTATTTCGAGTGATATATATATGTATGTTATGCATGTATGTTTTATTAGAATTTAAGTCTTGTGTCTTACTTGCACCATGTTTCGAAAGTCAGAATTACTCGATGTGCACGAGTTGGTTTTATAAAAAATATATCGTATTTTTAAAAGGCACAAGAAGTTTTGTTTTTAAAACACATCTCATATAGGTTTATGTTGAGCTTGGTGTGTTGAGCTCAGAACTCGAGCTCGGTATATTGAGCTCGGTAGCGGTCCTAAAGCGGGTCGCATCAGTAACACCTGAGGACGAGATCGACATCGTATTAGACGACGTATCGAGACCTCGACCAAGACCTTATGTCGAGATCCCGTACAAGATCGCTTCGCCGAGGTCATTCTTGCCGAGCCGAGGAGACCACGTGGCACTAAAGGCCGAGCCGAGGAGGCCCGTGTCGAGTTGATGAAGTCGCTGCATCGAAATGAGGAGGCCGCGTCACGAACTCGTGTTAGAACCTTGTGCGCTTGCACGAGCACCCTAGTCGACATCGCGGTCGAGATGACACCTCGTATTCTTTCAACGTTATTCAAATAAGTATTATTATATTGTTTGTAATAATTACATTGTCGGCTTGCTGCTCGTCGTGGTGTCTAGACGGATTGGCCAAGCGAGTAGAGAGTAATTATGAGAGAGGAAGCGATTAGACGGGTAGAATGATTGATGGGATTGGCATCTTATAGCTGAAATTACGATTATACCCCTTCTCTCACCAAATTGTATACCACTGTAATCGATTCCTCAAACACTCATTCTTTCACTTTTCTTCTTTCTTCTTCCTTCATTACGCTCGAAGTTTCGTTGTTTTTCTCCAAAACTTCCATCGATTTAAACCGTGAGTTCCATCGTAGATTCTCGCACAAGCTTTCTTCATCAACCTTGTTCCTCATCATCTTCTCGACCTATATCCCACCGCTCGACCATCACCATTGAGGTATGAAGAACAGATTTTTCTTTTCTCTGCTACATCGCTTAGCGCTATTTCTTCTTCCATTTTTAGCCGCTTTATGCTTCCAAATCATGTCAAATCGATGGGTTTTCTTCTTCACGATATTACCTATCTTTCTAACCGACACTGGGCTTGTAAAACAAATTTTCTTCCTCTGCTTTTTCTCGCAATTGGCCCGCCTTAAACTCTTCATTTTCGGGCCTATTTCGATTTCTTGTTTTTCGCTTGTTGCTTCGTTGTTGTTGTTGTCGATCTATCCTGCTGAAGCATCGGATAACTTTTTCATGAACTTTTGATCGAAATCCCTAACTTTGTGTTAGAGGAAAAATATATTCCGATTCTTGAGTTTTATATTTTCAGGTTGTAGTTAAGTCTGGGATGAGAGCTAAGTGTATTAGAACCTATAGATCGAAATGAGTTGTGTTTGTTTTAGGAAGTCCGATTCAGAGATCGGGTGATTTCGAATCGAGGTGTACGGAAAGCGAATCTCAGGACGTGGAAGCAAATGAATCCAGATCGAAATCAGACGTGTCGAGGTCGATCGAGAAGCCGACGTGTCGAGGCAGCTCGATCGAAGACAGCCGTGTCGAGATCGAGTAAGAGAAGTCGTTGTCGAGCCTCTTTGAAGACAAATGTGTCGTAAGTCGTTATCGGCAAAGCATTAACTTGAGTTCGGTAAGGGCAACTCCTAGATATCTCTAAGACTTTATTTTTATTGTTATATTTATGTATGGACTCTTTGATTGGTGTCGAGATTGGAATGTTGTGATATGATTGAGTTTTGCATGTATTTAATATGTGATTGAATATATGTCGTGGAATTGTGTATTGCATGTTGAATTGCGTTTCTTCATGTCGAGCTTGCTCTTTTTATTTGACATGCGGTTGAATATCTTGTGTTTAACTCTTTGAATATCGTGATGCGCTAATTGTTCATCGAGTGAGCGAGCCAGGTGAGTCGATGACGCTTTTGAGCCGTGACGGATAATCGAGGGTGCTAGGTCCCTTTGTTTACGGGAGATCGATTCAGACGCCGCCACGCTTACGTGGACCCGAGTTGACCGGGTCCTAGGGAGAGCGAGGATCCCAAGGCTTCGGCCGGACTTTCCGACATACCTGCGGCTGCATTCGTGGAAAAATTGTCAGTCGAGAGAAAATGGATTTCATGAAGTTGTGTCGAAATTAGAGTGAGATGGTCGAGTCACGTTGGTGAATGTTATACTTTGCTGTTTGCTTATATCCTTTATGTCGAGCTTATCTTGAATTGTTGAGAGAGTCGAATTCTTCCCGTGGTGCCTTCAATCCATGACTGCTACCCAGGCGATGTCGAGGGCGCAGGAACTCGGCAAAGAGATGATGCCGAGGAGGAGCTCGACGAGGACCCGAGTGGCGACCTCTATCCGTCGTGGATTGATTATGTTCTTTGGATGTTGTTTTTTTATGGTCGTACCTTGTTTTCTTTTGGAGTAGTACGCGACCAGTTTGGGCGATGTTGTTTTGTTGCTACAGGCAGACTGTGGTGGTCTTACTTTTGAGCAGCCCCCTGCGTGGGAGTTCCAGGAAGTACCCCAGGTATGATTACTCTTTTGAAGTCGTCGTGCCTTAGGTGTATTTTCTTTTGCACATTTGCTACTCAGATTTTGTATACATTATTATTTTGAGTGATATATATATATGTATGTTATGCATGTATGTTTTATTAGAATTTAAGCCGTGTGTCTTAGTTGCACCATGTTTGAAAAGTCGTAATTACTCGATGTGCACGAGTTGGTTTTATAAAAAAATATATCGTATTTTTAAAAGGCACAAGAGTTTTGTTTTAAAACACATCTCATATAGGTTTATGTTGGGCTCGGTGTGTTGAGCTCGTGAACTTTCGAGCCTCGGTATATCGAGCTTGGTACGTCCGTAAATCCAGTCGTTACATTGTTGGTATCGTGAGCGCTCTGCCTCGACCGAGCCGTGCATAGGAGATTTGGATTGGTCACT